>UELW01000078.1:636941-1236941 GCA_900490495.1 Danionella dracula
TCACATGGAAGTCAGATGACTCTTCTAGATCTGTCTTCTAAAACTGCAGTTCATCTGACTCAAGCCGAACTGAATTTCACAACTCTGAAACAAGATTGCTCTAAAAACTACAACATATCTGTGCTCTGGTAATTAGGTGGAACATTTGTCTTGTTGAAACCTATAATGTAGAATTTCTTTTGGCAATTTGAAGGGAGGCAGTGATATAAATATACTACATACTGAAGATATTTAAAGAGGTTTTTACCGTATTGAAGATCTCCAGTCTGTTTTTGAGATCCATAAACACCGGGTCGAAGCCTCTGACTCTGACTTCTGGATTCTGCCTCTGAGCCAGGACCCCGTTGTCCACCACTCGTGTTGTGTAACTGAGAAAAAAAGAGAAAGAAATTCAAAGCTAAATCAGCTTCCGTGTCAAACTGGGATCTTTTGGAAGCTTAAATCTTCAATCAAGTGTTTGGGTTGGTGTCCTCTCAGCCTGAGGGATCAATAACGCTTGGTCTTCTGACAGAAACGATCCATAATAAAGTCTAATTGTTGGACTGTGTATGAGCTGAATTTCTGTGTGAGTATCGATGAGGCTGCGACTGGGGAAACGCAGGCTTGGAATAATAAAAGACTGAGGGATGAAAATGAGGCCAATTAGAGATTTGTAAGAGTCTTCAGAGACCTGCGTCTGAACCTGGTGAGATATATATTTCAAACAGGGATTATCTGGAAAAGTAGAATGTCAAAAGTTTCGCCACATTGTAAAGAAAATGAAAGCATTTGAATAAAATGAAGTCATTTAGAACAACCCATTAAGCAGAATTATATCAATTGGCAAAAGGACAAAATAGTGATAGCTGGCGTTTTTACAGGGTTGCTATCATCAAGCTAGGGTTGCTAGCATCTTCTAATTACACAGGCATAGCACACTTGAAAGAGACCAGATGGCATGATTCCTGTACTCAACAATTACAACCCAGTTACTGCAAAAACAAGTCTCCTGTTATAAAATGTAGGTTTCACAGAAAAAGGTCAAGAGTAGAAAAGTAAAGTGAAAAATTCTACCGCGAGCGCTACTCTCAACCACGAGGAGAACCTGAAAAACATCCACGCGCTGAAGAAAACGACACTTTTTGGCTGATAAGTCAGCAACAGAGGTTTGCATGTTGTTTTATGTTACTGTAAAAACTTATCGGAAAACTCCACTCAATCTTCAACTCTTCCAGATTTTAACTGTTCTTGAATTTGTAGCACAGTTTTAGCATAGCTTAGCATAGATCTTTTAATCCGAATCACTGTAGTCAGATGGTTGAGCAAGGAATCCCTTTTGTGTTTTTGAGCATTTAGGAAGGTTTTCTCAAACTTTGGCAACTATAATTAAATAATATCTGGCAACCCTGTGTTGCATTTAGGAATTATGTGTCAATATCTGGCAACCTCAACAATCACTTCTAAGATTTTGAGCATGAATACAGATTATCTTAGACTATGGCAAAAAAAGGTATTTAGGAGCATTTTCTCAATCTCTGGCAACGCCAAGCAACAACAAAAACACATATCAGATAAGCTTTACATGGACATCCGTAAAATAATACAGTGAGAAATTAATTAAGACCTACAACAGTGAATGTAACACTTTTTAAGACCTAAAATCTCTTGAATACTTTTGAAGGCCACGTGGAAATGCAACATAAAAGTGCTGTCAACATAGAAACATGAGAGCCTTAAAATTAAACAAACATCCCTTTGTTTCACATCACAGTACATACTTCTCAATCTCTGGCAACCCTTACAATCACATTTACAGTGTTTTACATCTATGAATCTTATGTCAAAGTCTGGCAACCCTAAAAATCCCATTTAATATTTTGAGCATTTATGAGTATTCACGAGCGTTTTCTCAAACTCTGGCAACCCTAACCATCACTTTTTTATTTTTGAGCATTTATGCCCATTTTTTTAGACCATGGCGACCGTAACCATCATTCCAAAAATACCATTTCAGAGCATTTTCTCAATCTCTGGCAACCCCAAGCTAACCAAAAAACAAATATGAAAGGAGCTTTACATTGACGGCTGAGAAATAAGATCTGCAAAAATATTGTTTAAGACCTAGAACAAGGAATTTATGACTTGTTAATACCACTTTTTAAGACCACGCAGAAACCTTGTATAAAAGTGCTGTCGACAGAAACATGAGAGCCTTAATAAAACAAAACATCACTTTCTTTCACATCACAATGCCTTCTGTGGTTGTGTCTTTAAATTAGCACTGAGAAATTCAGATGTCCCCTGTGCATTACAGCGTGGTATACTGTGCTGCTTCTCTTAAACAAGGTGACAACCATTACTTATGCATCGAAAGCAGGTCGTGTCCTCTAATAATACGGTTCTGCACCTTGCAACACTTTCTGCAAGAACCTTGTACTACATTCAGGGGATTTAAAGCATTCAGAAATAGTGCTGACCTCTTTTTTATGAATAGCACCCTTCTCTTAAGAAGCATTATAGATTTTCCTATTGTTTTATAATCAATATCATGAAACATAATGATGAATATCTAAATTACTCACAAGAAAAAAACGAGTTATTGAAGGTCGGTTTGAGAAGAGTAGTTTTTTGGGCTATTTGAAGGGTTTTTATGTAGTTTACAAAGTTTGCAAATGTCAGGTTTGTTTAGCCTGATGTTTTTGGGGGCTCTGCAGCGAGGTTTATCTTTTCTTAAAAAGAAGCATCTTCTAAGATATAGAATTAGAGCACTGCACTCAATTACTTGCTTTAATTATATGCCTTTGTGAGTTCAACAAAAGAGTGTTTAAGAAGAGCACAATTCCAAGCTAAAGTTAAAAAACGTAGCTTGTTAAAAGCAGAGTGAAGTGCTTTCAAATTCATTCTCCCAATGTCATACTGTTGCAAAACACTTGCCAGTATAACCTCACACCTTCAGCACAACGTCTCTAAGCATCTTGGAATTTACCTACACTATAGATGTAAATATGAATAAACTCAGGGGTTCTGCAGGTTTCATAAGGTCAAATTTAGGGCCTATATCATAACAGCAAAAATGCATGAAAAACCTTTTTGCATAATAAACATGTTTGCTTCAAATAAATGTTTTAAATTTACGAAGGTTTTCTCAAACACTGGCAACCATAACCATGCCTTTTACAAAGATTAATTGAGGACCATTTTCTCACTCTCTGGCAATCCCAATAATCACTTTTTTTGCTTTTGAGCATTTTTGTGCTTTTCTTAATCTCTGGCAACCCTTACAATCCCATTTACATTTTTTTTACATTTATGAGTCTTATGTCAATTTCTGGCAACCTTAACAATCACTTTTACAATTATGAGTGTATATGAGCCTTTTTTTTGAACTATGCAGTTTTGAACATGTCACTTTTGTGTTTTTGACGATTTTGAGGACTATGTCAACCCAAACCATCATCTTTACTTTTTTTGCATTAAGGAAAATTTTCTCAATCTCAGATCAACTTTACATGGAGAACTAACGTACACTCCAAAAAACATTAATAATAACAAAACAAAAAAAATAATAATAATATTGCTTCAAATCTGATTAGTTAGTCTGATTATTAAAATCATGTAAGTTGCTTCAGATCAGCGGTTATCTGTGTGAAAAAGTTATCCTCCGGAAAGGAAGAGAAAACAGGAAAAAATTGTATCAAAAGCTTTTATAACAACAAGAAAAATCTTATTAGTTTTCAGGGTCCTGAGAAACCGTTTCACCCAACACACTTCCTGTTTATACAGACTGGGAAGCAGTGGTACAGTCCAATATAGTTATTTCAAGAAAAAAACAACCAACTCAAGAACCCTCGGGCAAAATCCAGCTTGCAAGAGTTTTTATGAACAAAAAAGCAGGGAACAGAGCAGATAGTATTACCAGTACATCCTGAGTTATCACAAACAAATAAAGTCTTTTTTACAGTCCATGTGATGATGAGCTTAGTGGGATTTTCTTTGTATAAACAGACATGCAAACACAAATAAACTGGTTAAAATAATGAGAAACGGGATTCATGGGCAAAAAATATTAGGCTAGGTTTCTCATAAGCCCTTATGAAAGAAAATAAACATTTACACCATTCTACTGAGAATAACCAATATACTGGAATGCATATAAACACACTCTCTATACAGCTTTTAATGTTTTTAAAGCAGTGTTGTACATGTCCTAGTAACACTGAGCTGCATGATAGCAAAACCTCTGCTGAGAGCCAAGTCATTAGAAAAGCATTACTGCAGGACAGCATCTAGCCTCTGGGGGGGGCATTTGCATATCACAGGATGCATTTCTGAGTCCAGGCACTTTTTTACAGATCAAAAGAAATGTGCAAATCAAGAAACATGATTACAAATCAAGAAAGAGCTTTCCAGATAGCAGTACATGATCTCCAAACATGTTTACAGATTATTTTGTTGCAAAAATAACCCCATACAAAACAATGTTAACAAATAAACAAATTTAATAAATTAAGGGACTACACACAATGGAACATTTTTACTCTGGATCTAAACATTACGGGAATTTCTGAGATTTGCATGTGTTGAACATTATTTAAGATCAATTTAATGTCTGTTATGTTTAATTGTGGGATGAACTAAGTCATTTTTATCCTTTAGGAGAATATTATCCAGTCAAACATTTAGAAAGCTGTGGGCTTGTGCAAGTCTTCGCTACAAATAAAAAATAAGCAAATTATCAGGGTTTGCATTCACTTTTATTGATATGTCTGCATAAGCATGAAGAGACAAGTTGTTTTTTACAAGATGTCTGTTGAAAAAAGCTCAATAGGTTAATGCAAAGCTAACAAATTAGAAAATTGAGTTTTGTGGAATGTTTCAAAATAATTTAGGTCTGAAAGGGTTAAACAATAACATTTTACAGTACTTTATTTTTTGAGTAAATGTATAATGTCATCTTTAACGTGTTATAATAATAAAGTGAGTGAAAGATTATTTTCAAATTCTGTTCATAAACAGACGGAATATATGGGATATAATAGATGATATCAAACAATCAAAACAACATTATGGTAACAGCGCTCCAAAAATAAACCGTGTGTGTTTCAAAACATTTAAGCCAAAGTTTGAGCTGTCGATGCTTTACATAAATTACAGTTAGTTCAGAATGAAGTGCCGAGAGTTCTCACGAGAACAAAGAAATATGAGCACATTACACCTGTCTTCTCTTCATTGGCTTCCTGTAAAATATCTTATTGATTATTGCTTCAGTCCTTTCTATTGTAACACAATGTTATTTGGAGGATCTTACATCAACTACCGATTTCTTAAAAATATACTCGTCACCAGAGAGCACTGTAAAAAAAACATTCAAAAATTTATTTATTTGTATATTTTTTCTAGGGTGTCATGGTGATGCAGTGGGTAGCATGAGCGTTTCACAGCAAGAAGGTCGCTGGTTCAAGCCTCCGCTGGCACTTTGAGGAGTTTGCATGTTCTCCTCGTGATCGCGTGGGTTTACTCCGGGTGCTCCGGTTTCCTCCACAAAGACATGCGCTACAAGTGAATTGGGAAAACATATGAGTATGAAGGAGTGTGTGTGGATGTTTCCCAGTGGTGGGTTACAGCTGGAAGGGCATCCGCTGCATAAAACATGTTGGCAGTTCATTCCACTGTGGCGACCCCTGAAATTAAAGGGACTAAGCCGACAAGTTGATGAATGAAATATTTTCTAAATGTTTGTGCATAAATTCCACCTTAAAAATCATAAAACACTACCTAAACATTCAAACGCCTTTCCACAAATGAAAATGGACAAAAAATACAACCCTCTGCACTGTACAAATCCCTGCTGACCTACAATATAGGTCACGTAATTGTAAAAAGAGGGAGTGAAATACAGGAAGAGGTCTGAAAAGCCATGAGATTCCTGGATGAGCTTGTTATAGCTCGGCATGAGCTGAAGGAAGTGGCTGTTTATGGGAACGTTTACGGGTAAACTGCCCTCAGCCTCTTAAACACAGATCCCAGCTCTGCTTGGACACTCTTAAGGCCTCTTCCCGAATCACAAAGTGGCGGTTAGACATGAAACCAACTTTAAACACACATAAGCCTATAGCCTGGAGTGTGTGAGGTTGTGAATGTGGCATTAATTGGTCGGCAGCGAAGCCCCATGCTGAGAACTTCCTATTCTTTGAACTTGACCCGGTGATTTTAACGTCTCTTCCACTTTCACCGTTTCCTTCATAAATGCTGCACAGGTCAGCGGCAAACAGCAGTCAATGAGCTCCAGAAAACACTGTAATGAGCATGTGTGAGCATGTGGAGGTGAAAACCCACTGAGACGTGTTCTCAATTAGATCCGGATTTCGGAAGTCAAACCTGTGGCCAGACACACAGCAGTCAGTAAGATGCGGTGGATGATGTCACGGCCTGCGATTGCACCGCTCTCGTTCTATCTATAGTCACGATGAAGCACATGTGTTAAACTCCATCCCTGGAGGGCCAACGTCATGCAGCGTTTGATTGCAACTTTAATGAAACACATGATTAAGCTTAAACCAGTTTAAGGTTGTTTTGGAAGTTAGAAGCTTGAGGTGTCGATGCAGGGCTGGAGTTAAACAGTCAGTGCAGGTTTGTAGCCCACCACAGATTCAGTTTGAGCCCTGCCTTGAAGCGACTGAATTCTGAACTGGATTTAAAAACGGCAAAGATTTTATTTTCACTTGAATTTTGAATTCCAACGCAAGCCCCCTTAAACAGTTTATCAGTCATCTTTATTCTAATCGTATGTCAATACTTTTTTTTAATAGTGTGTTTTAAAACCATGTATAGTAGTGTAGAACCTTTTCAACAAAAATGAGCACTTTAACCCCTTCAGACCCTTTCAGTGTCCATTCGAGTACGCAAGACACTTCACTCAAGTTTTTTTTATTTCTGGAGAATTTCAGTCTGGTTAAAGTCATTTAGAAAGCTGTGCTCTAAGACAAATCTTTGCTACAAAAACAAAATAAGCAAATTGTGAAAGTGGCCAGTTGGCCAGATATGGAGTGACCCATACGCGGATCTTGTGCTCTGCATGTAACCCATCCCAGTGTACACACAAACACAGCAGTGAACAAACACACCGTGAACAAACACACCGTGAGCACTCACCCGGAGCAGTGGGAGCCATGGCTGCGGGGCCCGGGGAGCAGTCGGGGAACTGGTGCTCGCTCGAGGGCTCCACAGCTGTGGTTGTTGAAGATGGAGAGCAACCAACTCCTTCAACTCGGTGGATCTGGGGTTCGAATCTGCGACCTTCCGATCACAAGTTGATCTCCTTATCCACCGGACCACAACTGCTATTATTGGAATTTGCATTCAGTTTAATTCATATGTCTGCATATAAATGTCATGAAAAAACAAGTTGAGTTGTGTTTTTTTTACAAGATATCTGTTGAAACCAACAAAAATAAAAAATTCTACTTTTACTGAATATGTTAGTGTAAAACTTACAAATTAGAACAAACAGAACTTTGCAGACTTTTTCTAAATATTTCTGGCCTGAAAGGGTTAAATAACTCTTAAAATTCTACAATACCTATTTGTTTGGAGAAAAAGTTGAATATTTATAGTTAAGTACAATATTTCATGCTGTTTCTATTACTATTAACTATTAGTTTTTCTCAAGTATAATCTCAAGTATGAGATTGTTCCAACCAGATCTGAAGTACTAAACTAACATTTTCTGCTACAGGATAAATGTATTCATCGTTTGGAGTCAAAGAATAGACTCCTGAAAGCACTTCAGCGAATCAATCCCTCTAAAAACAAACAATAGAAGCCTCTGTAATGCTTACATACATTATTAAAGAGATGCAATCCATTCCCCGGCGGCTTTTCCGCTCACGTCATGCAGATCAATCCCAAACTGTCAATAAATGCAGTCGATCTCAATGCAAATGCATCTGGACCACGGTCCAAGTTTCAACAGGAGAACCGACTCAATTCTTGAAACACAAAGAAGTATTTACAAATCAACTTAGATATTTTTATATATTTTTACTCATTTTTGTTTAAGGAAAGGTCAGATGAGGGCAGTTTGTGGCAACATTAAAGCCATGCCAGGAGTTTCAAACCCAGGTGTTGAGAAGCCAGGATGTTATGACTGAGAGCAGACCTGACCGAATAGCGCTGAGATGAAGATGTGTGCTTAAGTGTGGCTGCTGAGACACAAAACAACAGATCACACGAGTTACAAATGAAAAAGCTCACAGAAGCTGCTCTGTCAGTCAAGTAAATCATTTGTTTTCTTCTATGTTTTGTAATATGTTGCATTCAAGACGACTAAACATCAAAGCCAGGACATTCGCATCTTATTAAGAAACTATAAAGGCAGAGCCTGAGAAAGCGCTCTGCTGACATCTAGTGGTGTGTCTGCTTAACTGCTTCTTTAATGGTCTCAGCAGCAAGTTAAAAAGTCAGATGTGAAATTGCACAACTGAGGAACAAGTGCAATAATTGTTAAAAACTACTGTTTATAAATGCTCTCTCTCTCTCACACGCTCTCTCTCTCTAGCAATGTATTTATCCAGGAGAAATCAAAATGCATGACAATATTATTTAAAATGGATTAAATAAATGAAATTTTGTGTTTTAACTGATTCGGTGCGTTAAGAGCTAAGCAGACTTGTTAAATGTATTGAAAAAAACTGTCATAGCTATTGTAAAAAACTGTAATTGGTATAAGGAAATACTGAGTGTGTTTGTGTTCTGTGTGTGTGTGTGTCTGTGTTTGGGGGGGTTCTAATAGTAAAGCCAAATGTTCATAATTTCATGTGATTCAGTTGAAATGGTAAATACTAAATGAGGAAAATAAACTTTTTAACATAACCAATTTGTTAAATGAAAACAAAAAGTGCTTTAAGGTGCTTTTTTTGCGCGTGCGAGTGTTTAGTCATCAGTCTCTCGGGAGAGATCGTGTGCGGTATCCTGTGGATGGCAGTGTCGGCTAGTGTTCATTTGTGGGGAAACAACATTCCCAGACACACATCAAAAGCACACCTGTCTGTCTAAAACATTTAAGAGGAAAACCTACCCAAATTCCACATAAACAGATGGCAAGTCTTCAGACAAAACCAGCTTTCACAGAGTACACTGTGAGCCCAGGCGTGTTAAACTGAAGTCTTGAGATGCAGAGTGTAATGAAGATCAGTCTTACATGGACATCAGAAAAACAAGAGCAGTGAAAATTATTTTAAACCTAGAATAGAGGACAAGTTTTAAGAACAGAGAACAGAGGACCTAGAACAGTGAACAGACATTTTTCTGGACTAAAATTTGGACATTCAAATCACCAGAGAAACCCTGTAAATTAGCATTACAAACGATTTAGGAGTTCATTTGCAAAAGGCTCGATGTGCCTTCTGAAATGTTTTTTTTCTAATGACCTTCAATTTAACTCCCACGAGTTGTTTAACAATGTCACTTTCTGCCAGAGAACAGATCATGTGCACAGTAAACACTTTATAATAATGTCAATTTAAGAAGGATTTGGAATAAAAAACATTGTACAAACGAAACTATCACAACCTCTAACTATAACACGGCTGTTGTGAGCAAATCTTAATTTGGGTAATTTGGGGTGTTTGCTACCAGAGAGGGAAAAATGGTCAAAAAGATGTGGTGAAATACCCAGAAACATTAAAACCTCAGAGCTTGGTGAATGGCTCTCACTTGAGTAGCCATGCCCTTAATTAAGCAAAACTTTAAATCATAATATAAACTAAACAAATGAGTAAGAAAAAGAGTCACGCCCTCAAAGTTGTCATGAAGGTCAAATGAAAAATACTAATGCAGCCAAGGGTGTAAAGATCTTTTATTTGAGTTGAGAGGTTTTAACATGGCTGTCAATGGGAACCTGCTCACTTCTGGAGTCAGCCTCTAGAGGTCAGTCACTTCCGCATCGAGAGAGAAAGTCTGAGGTGAGTGATCGAACGCATTTCCTGATTAGAAAAGAGAAAAACCGGGACACCTCCAGAACCTGGAGCCATTTGGGAAAGCTCACTTACTATGCTTATTTTACTCACCAAACTTCCTTGCAGTAGCATTTCTATGTAAGTACGAAATAGTGACAATGCAGTCATTGTCCTAATCCTACAAAAAAAACCTTATGTGTGTGATATTTCAAAATCTCTCGGTCTGCTTTTGAGAAGGAAACTCTTCTCAACTCTTTTCTGTTCCACTCAAATCCCCAGAGAAGGAGCAGAATCACGTTCAGACTGCCATCATTAATTCTCTGGGATAGTCGGAGGCGTGCAGGAAGGAGGACAGACCCACGATGTGTCCTGAAAGTCATAACTCACATGGAATAAAGCAATCAGACAGGGAGACGGGGCGGCGGATGGTGTTTTTTCCAGGACAGGGAGAGAGTGAAGCTGTCTGGAGAAGGACTCAAGCTTACGCAGACGGTGAGACGACACCAGCGTTTGAGTCATAGAAGGCAGGGCGGAGGTGGAGGTCAAGGACACCGCTGGGACGGGCCTTCATTTACCCAGCGAAAACAAATAGGAGCCTTTGTTTCAGAACGTCTCCTCAACTACCTTCTCCTCCTTTTTCGGTTCACTTTCCAAAAATGTACAGATGAAGAGATCTGCAGGGGTTTACGCAACACTGCTTTCCCAGTGCTTCATCGACAGTGGTGACTTGTTTGCACTAAGAGGAAACCTGCTGCTTTCCATCAGGGTACACTTAGTGGGAAGAGACATTCTGTATTCTATTGACTGACAACCCATTGAAGCTCCACGCTGAAGTTTACAGCAGAAAACTTTTGAGGAAGTTTATAAACACCAGTATAGCTGCTTTTCTTGCTAATAGATTATTAGAGGTGGCGTATGTGTACGCCTAATCTGGGTCTAAATGTATTAACTTGAATGTTTTGGGAGAGGAGCACCCCTTCCTCCCACAGCTGGGCCTATTGATCTCACTTACCCACAATGCTCTTGTGGTAAGTTCTCATTGGATTGCGCAATCAAGAAGGCGGGCCTCGCTCCAGCTTTTTGAACCCTAAGGCAGCCCAGAACAAACTCTACTGCCTCTTGCTTCTTCCTGCCTAATCTTTTCCGGCCTGTGTTTTATTGTATTCCGTTAATTCAAGGTATAGTTTTGCGTCGAGTTGCAGCCTTGAAGTCTGAAGACAGCTCAAGACACCCGCTTTAAAATCACAGGACTGTTAATATCCAGATTTTGGAGCAATACGTGAGAAACAGAGAGTGTGATGCCTTTCTGGATGAAATCTGTAATGTTTGATGCTTTGATGCTCCCATATATATATATATATATCCATCCATCCATCTTCATGTCGGCTTTATTCCCTTTCGGGGTCGCCACAGCGGAATGAACCGCCAACTCACTGGCATATGTTTTACGCAGCGGATGCCCTTCACACACACATTCACACTTTAACACTATGGGCAATTGTTCTTATTCAATTCACTTATTCCGCATGTCTTTGGACTTGTGGGGAAACCGGAGCACCCGGAGAAAACCCACGCGATCACGGGGAGAACATGCAAACTCCACACAGAAATGCCACCTGCCCCAGCCGAGCCTAGAACCAGCGACCTTCTTGCTGTGAGACGACCGTGCTACCCACTGCGCCACCGTGACGCCATATATATATATATATATATATATATATAAATATTCCTTTAAGAGTGTATGATTATATACCCAAGTAAGTCACCTCATTAATTGATCTAGCTATCTGCACATTTTGAGTTCAGAATATTGATATTATTATTAATCAGTTAATATTGAGTCATGCTATTCTCTGTATTGATTACATTTCTTTACAAGACTAACCTACATTTTGAATATACGTAGCTGGATCATGCAATCACAGCTGGTCTGATGGAGAATTTGCTAGAACTTGCTACAGGGGTGCACAGACTTTACAGCAACTGAATATTTTTGGCTAAAAAAGGCCTAAAAGAGCACTTTTGGGTTTTCGGCCAAAATACTTTATCCCAAAATGATGTTTAGTGATAATGCTAACACATTTCAAGTGTCCAGCTTTGGTCTGGAAACAACCATACTTTCCCTCGGTTATCCCGTAATAGTTTTTTTCCATAAATATACCGTGTAATATAATTACAGGGAGTCGTACCCAAAGTTGGTGTTTTCACATACTCCATTTTCACACAGTACATTTCTCACGCCTTGCTGTAAATCATCTATCAAATTTGATTTGTTAAAAAACACTGTTTTATGTAAAGTTCTACTCACAAATACAAGTTATCCCTTCGAGGTTTCACTTCTTGGGAAACACAAAATAAAATAAAAAATTGGCCAATACATACATTTTCTGTTACACTTCCGGGTCAGACAGCAGATCTGTTCTGCATAAAGATTGACTTTATTAACAGTTCGTCTGAATTGTGACACTATTGGTGACCATTGAGCCATTTTGAGCTATCAGAAACTGAAAATAGGATTCCAAAAACAGTTACATAATATGGACCTTTGATAGATGAAAAACATACTTTGTGCATGTGGTTAAAGCCGTGTAGCACATAGCATTACGTCGATCTGCAAACCTGTCACCTACAGTAGGGAAAGGAGGCAGATATCATTCCACACAGATTTTTTTGTAGTTAATGCAGCCCCAGTTTTGGCCACAAATTTGCATCTTTAATTCACTTGCAAATTAGATTAACAATTTAATTTGAACCACACTGTCATTTAATTCAACATCTAATTTTTTGCTACCGCCCAAACATTTTGATGGCTCCTCTCACACTCCGTCACTGCTCCTCTATTATAAATGCACGGTGCAAAATGAGAGTCTATCTATATGACTCTGTAGGAAAAGCTGAGCTAGATGATGTAATCCGGAGGAATTTATTGGTTCCTCGTGTTGAAAACGAATGAGGGAAACTGTAAGGAACACAAAGCCCTTTCTTTAGATTAAACAAGTCAGAGAGGGCTTCAACTAAAGCTGAAGGGTCTAACCTCAACATTTGTTTCCCAGCGGAACAACCACTGAATGTGAGAGATTCCTCCCAACGTTATAAAGAAAGTTAGGGCTGTCTTACGCTGACCAGAAGCCACATCTGAGGTCCTAACACATGCGCCGCACACGTAGCTACTTCAGAGAGATGGGAAAACAGTCTAATGCAGTTTAATAATGGGATTGAACTGGCATTAGATGTAATCATTAGGTTTTCTTTTAGATTTGGGTTGGAAATGGTCTAGAGTATTCTGTTTTAAGGGTTTAAAATGGGGAAAGCACATATTAATTTAAATGTAAATACGTAGTAAAGTATGATTCACTCTATTCAATTAATTTGTTTTTTTTACTTAATAAAAAAATATTTATTAATTTATCTAATGTATTAATGTTTTCCCAGCGATGGGTTGGAAGGGCATCCGCTGCGTTGGTGGTTCATTCCGCTGTGGCGACCCCGAAAGGGAATAAAGCCGACATGAAGATGAATGAATGAATGAATGAATGAATGAATGTATTAATTTATTTAAAATTATCTCTATTTTTTCTTGTTACTATCTTGTGTTTTGTATTAAAATATTTGTGCCCAAACCAGATTTGTGATTTTGTCCTCACGTTGGAATTTATCCATATGTAACTTTTAACTGGTAGTTGTCACAATCATGCAGCAAGATTATGTGTGTTATTGCTGTTTGATGAGCATGATAAATGAAAACAAAACTTTTTTGGTAAAATATAATGGCTAGAGATTTTCAAGATTGCCAGACAAACACAGGATGGGTGAGAAAAGGGGATATGGAACATGAAATGGAAAAGCAAACCAGTGACGAGGCAGACAACAGCAAGAATCAAACAGATGATGAAGAGAAACGGAGTCCAGAGTTCAAGTGTGTTGGTGAGACACCAACTTCCAGGAAACAACAGTTGGTGGGTGGTAAATGCTCGGAGATGCAGACATTATTGGATAATCATCAGACGAGAGTTCAAGAATCCACGTAATAATAATAATAATAATAATAATAGTTTAAGTTTATGTAGGTCTCCAAATGCTTAAAGACATTAAAAACATTTTCAGAGCATTATTAATTCACTCCACATTCACACACTGGTGGTGTTCAGCTACTTATGTAGCCCTCAGCTACTAATTAACTACACATATACTAACAATTCGATGAATTACTTTATTAAAACAATTACTTTTGCTGCAGTAGTGCTTCTTCTGATTGGTTAGTGGGAGGTACTAAAGCCAATGGGCGTGGCTACGGCCATCAAGTCATTTTATTCTCCCAGAAAAAGAAAACAGGATTACACAAACATGCATGAACCAATCTGAATGTGACTCAAGGCATTTTTTGATGAGGGCACAATACTAAAACTCGAGTATGTAAAATGTTGGGTTTATACTGCTATATATTGATAATATGGCACCTTTAAAGAATTGATTTCATGCTTTTTTTAAAGAGTAACAATCATACTATAACTGTCTGCTAACACCTAAAAATGCAGCCAATATCCAGTCAAGCAGAGGAAAATTCTTGTTTTGGCCAAAAGTGAAATGAAAACATTTGAAAAATTCTTTAGTCTTGCCATGTTCGATTCAACAGATTTTCCACTTGTTTTCTTCTTCTCTTTCTGTCAGTAAAGGTCAAAACTGCAATCGTGCTGCGCTACTCCCTGATGAGTGCAGGGTCTGCCGCCTCCTGCCCATCTCTCCTCCAGACTCCTGATTTTCAACACCGCGTTTGAATCAGATCCGCTAAAGCCCTGAGGTGATGTTATCAGATCGGATTCAGCCATGCGTCTCCGGAATGAAATGTGAAATAGAATTGTCTGTCTCCCTCCCCGGATTGATTCGGATAATTGAATCTAGGTCTTATATAAGGGGAGGATTGTTTTTGTCCTCACGCCAGAAGCACGTTCCAAAACCTTCGAGTCTCACGGGTTCTTATACATGAAGCATGACAGAGATGTGAGAACAGCGTTGTTAATTAGAACAAAGCAAATATAAAACAAGGAATAGAGGATGGAGTGCCAAGATGAAACTGCACACTCCGATTAGCTCAGGGGCTAATCAAGGAAGAAAACAAGCGATTAACGCTCCTTTTACACACTGCTCTTCAGAAGTGTGATGAGAGGAAACCAGAGTTTGCTTCCCATCACTGGTCACTGTGGGACTCCAGCGACTTGAAGGAAAACAGTAACGGAGTCAAAGACTGAGTGTTCGGAGTCGGGTCATGGGAACGGGTCGAGTGTCCTGCATCCCAGTGTGCACTCTCATATGTTTGCTTACTGTATATAATGAGTTCTATTCACAAACTACAGATCTGGAGATCAAAGAGAGGATTCCCCCATAAAATAGCAATCAATAATAATAAAATATGTATGGGACAGATATCAGAGTAAATTATAAAAAGAGTGAGTGGGAAATGAGATTTAAAACTAAAGTAAAGAAAACTAAATATTGTTTTTTTATAACTTTGACGAAATACTTTTGTCTGACTATAAAACATTTTGTACTTTGTACTTTATAATGTTTAATGAACTCATAAAATTATTATTTAATATACATACAATCATAAAATCTGAAATAACCTAAACAAAATATACAAATAAAATATCAACATTTGAAAATCTATCGAAAATGTAGGAACTAACAATAGAAAATAAGATTATTAATAAAAAAGGAAACAATGAGTATAGGAATATACCTTGATGTTTTTTATTGTGTATTAACAATAACAATTCAAATTGTTCAAGTGTTTTTTTTTACATCTTTCCATGAAACAAAAATGTAATTAAATTGGACACTACATTACCAAATAAAACGAAATTATTATTTAAAAAACCTAAGAAATAAATGCAATCATGTTTTTACAATGATTTAAAATTGTGGTTAAAATAAATATGAAAAACAATTTTTGAGAAATTTAAATAGCTGCATCATTGCACAAAATGTGAGTAATGTACAAAAATCATTAAGATTCATTTAAAGTGTGCAACTAGTTTCATTCATCTTTAAGATCATAAATAGATTCATATTTGAGTTTGTAAGTAACGTAGGACACAACATTAACAAATGTATTGTATTTAACTCAAGTATTTATCTCAATAATGCATACATCCCTTTTAAATTAACTAAATATTTTGTGAGCATCCAAGATATCTGTTGTGTTATTGCTGATTACACGTATTATTTAGGTTAGTAAAAATCATCAAAATAAATAAATAAATCATCAATTTTATAAATTGAACCAATACAGGTTTTATTGAAAAGACATCATCCGCAGGCGGAGCTTCCATGGCTGAGCTCCGTCTGTGTCCATGTTTCTGTTCCTGTCCCCTCTCCTCCAGTCTTAAAACCAGACCCTGGTGATAGATATCCTCCAGATCAATAAATCATTCTTGGATTCTTCCAAGTGTGCCTTTGTTTGCCTGCAACTTTTCTGCTGGGAGATGGAAATCTACAAATCTCTCCCCAAGAGGAGTCGTAAAACATTCCTCATAAACACACCGACATTCTTTCAAACTCCCTTAAAACAGCATTTTTTGAACACATTTTATATGAGCTCTTTCAGAGTTGCTTTGTCGCATCAAACTTTTAACAAAACAATGAGCAATTGGATAAATATGAGCCTTGTATGTTTCATTATTTACAAAACTTTTCTGTAGTTAAAGCAAAGCCAGTAATCATTCCACCATCCACACTTCACTCAACTCCGAAACACATAAAACCCCAATTATTAGCACCTCACAGGAGGCAAGAAGACCTAAAAAGCATGTGTGTGATCAGAGCACACTGACCACACAAGCAGGAAGAGACAGAACAAGAACAGAGATGAGATGAACTGAGCGAGAAGGAAGAGGACAGCATCGAATGCTTTCCAGATGTGTGGATGGTAAACAACTGCTTTGTCATGAGGTCAGAAAAAGCTCTGATCAGACAGCCCTGAACATTTGCTTGTCTCTTATCATCATTTCTAAGTTCAGCTATTTTTTTTAAGGAGCTGAACGTGAAATGCACAAAATGCTCTTTAAAATGTACATACTGTTTGGCCTTTTATAGAGGAACTATCATTGTTCGCAGAAAATTCTCATAGAAAGTCCTACTTTCAAATTTTGAATGAACAACTGCAGATATTTTCAATATTATAAAGAGTTGGAGCTTAGACACAGAAACTAATCCCGTTGGTGTAATAATAGTTCACTTGAATTTGTTCCAGTGTCCAGATGATCTATGTTACATGGCCCGGATGGGTTGCAGAGATGGTCTCACATCCATGTATGTGCAATATTTATTCTCTCCGTATGGGTTTTGCTCCATGCGCTTGCAGGGCACATTCCCAGGTTGGGCGTTGGGGTTCTCTCCATGGCTGTTTCCCACACAGAGCTCACAGGAGGCCCTTTGTTCCAGCTTCAGGCCATGGGGAACCAGATTCAGCATACGCTGGGCCCCTGAGAGTCCTCTGAGCATTCTTCTTGAGGACTGCTCGTCCACACCTGACCTCTGGAGGTGCTGCTTGCCTCGTGTTCAAGTTAGTTTTTGACAGTCTTCCGAAGAGACAAAGCTGATGGCAAATATACTGCCGGAAAACATTTTAACGGCATCTCGAAAGTAGAAAGTGAGATTTAAATGTTTAGTATAGTATATATAGTGTTATGTAATATAGTACAGCATAGAATAGTAAGCAATAACAGTATGTATTATAGTACACTATAGTGGCAAATAAGGTATACTAGAGTGATATGCATTATAGTATACTACAGTGGTATGTGATATAGTGTAGTATAGTGTAGTATTGTTTTTTATTTTTTCAGGTCCTGTCCGGCAAACCGTTCATCGATGGATTTTAAGTTTGTCTTTTCTTTATGCTGAGGAGGTGATTAGCGCCTGCCTCAGTCAGCGGGAGTCCCCTCTCAGAGGAACTCCTATCTACTCCACCTGATCCTCACGAGGACTTTGTGAAGCTGCTTTGAAAGCAACTACTAAAGAAGCGCTATATAAAAACTGATTGATTCATTGATTGATTGATTGATTGATTGATTGATTGATTGATATAGTATAATGTAGTTATATGTAGTACAGTACAGTAATCTAGTCTAAAAAGTAAGTGTGGTGAGACATAGTGTAAGATATTATATTATAAAATTATATTAAAAAATACTCTGCTGACGTACCGTATAATATCGTTTCATATTGAATAAAACAATACAGTCTAAAGAGTATGGTGTTTCATAGTATAATATGATAGACTATGACACAAAACACCCTAATTTCACGAGTGCACACATACACAATTAGCCCTACATACACAAGCATACTTAGTGGGATCGAGTGCACTAGGCGAGGCACAGCACTTAGCTCTCCAAAACAATTCCCCAAACAATTAACCGTAGTATGAATGAAAATCAAAATACATCAACAATACAGCGGGAATTTTAATAAAAACACAGAACAACGTTTTTATAAAATTACTACCCGTACGTCATATAAAAACAACATAATAATAAAGCCTAGTATCTTCTACTAATATCACACATTGTATGGCATAGAATTGTAAGGCATTATTGAATATTATTTGCAGCTATTTTAAACATGCACCAACTACCAAAAAAAAAAATTTAACAGCTCACATACAACTGATCTTGAGTTGAGTTTTGGAAGATCTCTGGAAGTCTGGACGTTATCAATCAATCCATGGTGTACTCGGTGGAAAGGGCATTGGACAAAGTGTGCATGCAACACAATGACAGCTCAAATTGTTCTTTGTCTGCTCTGAAACTTCAGTTTTTTGGTAACAAGCTCAGAACCTCAACCCCTACGCCACACTGCCCCAAGTGCAAAGAAGTTGTGGTGAAACACGAAAAAATTCAGAGGATTCAGATTGAGCCTGCTGGAGACAGTAGGGAGCTTCTTGGAGTAACACCAAGCCAAATGAGAAAGAACATCCAATGTTAGTCACAAAGACTCCACATGATTTAAACCATTCCTTAGAGTGAAACCGCCTTAATGTCAGGTTTACATGGTTACAAGCAGATCTAAACAAGCCTAGAAATATTTACAACCAGTCGATCCAACGTTCTAAATCAGAACGAGGTTTTGTATGACACTTTGCCGATTGACAATGGAAATTTCAATTCAGTGCCAAATTTCAAAATGAGAAAGCAAGCCCTTCCTTATGGTTTCAAGTTTAAATAGTCTTGCTTTATCACATTCTTTTATCAGAAAAACAGAGCAATTTAGTTTTATGTAAATTGAAAGTGCTCTAATTGAAAGTGATCTGTATAGTATACTATAGGAGTATGCAATATGGTATACTGTAGAAGTATACAGTAAAGCATACTATAGTGGTATACAGTATATATCAGTATAGTAGACTATAGTAGTATGTTGTATTGCAGTATAGTATAGTACAGTATAGTATAGTGGTATGTTGTTCTGCACAGTTTGATACACTATAGAGGTATGCGGTATAGTATGGTAAAGTATACTATAGTGGTATGCCATATTGCACAGTATATTACACTAACTATAGTGGTATGCACTATAGTATTGTATGGGACAGCACAAGTAATGTACAGTAAAATATATTATATGGGTAGGCAGTATAGTATGGTATAGATCAGTATAGTAGGCTAACATGGTATGTTGTATTGTACAGTATAGTATACAATAGTGGTATGC
This sequence comes from Danionella dracula, assembly GCA_900490495.1. Lineage (NCBI taxonomy): Eukaryota > Metazoa > Chordata > Actinopteri > Cypriniformes > Danionidae > Danionella > Danionella dracula. The sequence goes on from UELW01000078.1 coordinate 656,588, forward strand.
AGTATAGTACAGTATAGAGGAATGTCGTTCTGCACAGTATGGTTTAAAATATAGATATGCAGTATAGTATGTTATAGTATAGTATACTATAGTGGTATGTTGTATTGCACAGCATGGTATACTGTAATGTTATTCGGTATAGTATGGTATAGTATACTATAGTGGTATGTTGTTCTGCATAGTATGGCATACTACAGTGGTATATTGTTCAGCACAGTATGGTATACTATAGTGGTATATGGTACATAAAAGTATTATACACTATAGTAGTATGTTGTATTGCAGTATAGTATAGTATAGTACAGTATAGTGGTATGTTGTTCTGCACAGTATGATACACTATAGAGGTATGCAGTATAGTATAGTAAAGTATACTATAGTGGTATGCCATATTGCACAGTATATTAAACTAACTATAGTGGTATGCACTATAGTATTGTATGGGACAGTACAAGATACTATAGTGGTATGTTGTAATGCACAGTAAAATATATTATATGGGCATGCAGTATAGTATGGTATAGATCAGTATAGTAGGCTAACGTGGTATGTTGTATTGTACAGTATAGTATACAATAGTGGTATGCAGTATAGTACAGTATAGAGGTATGTTGTTCTGCACAATATGGTTTAAAATATAGGTATATAGTATATTATGTTATTGTATAGTATACTATAGTGGTATGTTGTATTGCACAGCATGGTATACTGTAATGTTATTCGGTATAGTACGGTATAGTATACTATAGTGGTATGTTGTTCAGCACAGTATGGTATACTATCGTGGTATATGGTACAGAAAAGAATTATAGACTATAGTAGTTTGTTGTATTTCACAGTAAAATATACTATAGTGGTATGTACTATAGTATTATTAGCATACTACCAAAAGGCCCTCGTTTGGTTGTTTTGGTCGTTTGTTATGGATACCATGAGAGTTTAACCAGGAGAGAGAGAGAGAGAGAGAGAGAGAGAGAGAGGAGAGAGAGAGAGAGAGAGAGAGAGAGAGAGAGAGAGAGAGAGAGAGAGAGAGAGAGAGAGAGAGAGAGAGAGAGAGAAATATTAAAATAAGTGCATGTTCAGCTGATGACGCTTTAGAAGTGAAGCCAATTGGGAAATTAAATACAGATTTTCATATGCTGCTTGAGCTCTCTGAGATTGAGAGAATGATGGATGTAAGAGAAACAGAGTTTTGTTAAGCCACAAAACCAGAAAAGGAATAGTGAGAGAGCAAACAACTCAAAAACCAAACCATTTGAACCACACAGTGTCTCTGGGTTGCTAGCAGAACTTCTGCTAATGCCCCCGTGCATTATCATAAGACGTTACCTTTGGTTGACCTACAGCCAGACGTTCATTCTAGAAGTAATGAGCTAATAAGAAGTAGTGCTTCCTGAAAGGCTACAGATTGTTATAAATCAATTAGAAATGATTTGGTGGAGCTCAAAGTTAATTTTGTTGTTGATGGTGGAGCTTTCTGGCTGTTTTCAGCTATAAACATTACAGACACTGTCTAAACCCCTGCAGCAGCACAGTAATGGAAATCATCTCACCAGGTTAAAAAAAACAGCAGTAAAACTCTGAAGTCTCACCTTTTGACCACGTCCTCTCCACTCCAACATGAGAGCTCATCGACGCCCATCTCGCCCTCACAGAGTGCTTCTGGGAGTACGGCGAAGAAGGATTTATATCGGGAGATGTACACTGTGAATTCCCTACAAAACAAATGTACAAAACCAAAGATGAGGAAGAAACATTGGTTAAGGTTCAAATTAAAATTCATGTTATTCATAACAATTTAAATCAATGTAATAAAATAAAATGTTAAACAAATAAAAAAATTGTTAATACCATTAATAAAACAAAAAACACAATAAACTACATAAAAATAAATTGTTAAATTAAATTAAATTAAATTAAGGAGCAAGGATATACATTAATACAATAAAATACATTTATACTTGCACAAAACAACATTTAAACATTAACATAAAAAACACAAAACAATAAAGTAAATAATACATATTTTTTTAATACAAAATATTGTTTAATAAAACATACCACCAAAATTAGAAAGTTATAGCAAACTAAGGTAAAAGTAAAGTAAAAGAAAAATAACATAACATGAATTAAATTAGCAAACCTTAATTACAAAAAACAGAATAAAAACCCAACCCAACACAAAATGTATTTAAGGTAATACAGCTGTATTTGAACTGACGGTATGTATAAATTTGTACTGTGAAACAGGTTAAAATACTGACTAATGTTTAAAAATTAAAGTGGTAAATGGAGATGAAGAATTCCATATACAGTACATTTCTCGTACCGTACATTAGAAGCCATCAGAACAGTAACAACTACAGCTTCGACGGTTATAAAGAAGCAATCAGAAAAAGTGTGCATTTCATAATTCTTGGACAAAAAGTCCAGACTACGTTCAGTTTAAACATTACTCATATTACAATCCAACACAAACTCTGTCAGCAATCTAAAAACACAATTCATTCAACGTTAAACCTTTTAAAACCAATTCAACAACTGTAAGACGTTCCTCATAAAACTCACAACTATGAAAAAGTTGATGTTTTTTTAGTAAATGTGCACATGCTTACCGAGCAACCTTTTTCAGAGTTCTCCCTCTGTCGCTCTTGAGGGTTTTCAGAGGGAGCCAACTGAGAACGGTCAACCCCCCCCAGTGCAAGAACAGCCCCGAGATGGATGAGACGGACAGTTTGGGGGGGACGATGGAGAGATGGAAGAAAACAAAGGGCAACAAAACAGGGGTGGGGATGATGGTGAGAGGGGAGAGAAAAACCATGACCATGGAGAAAACGAATGACTCGTGCACATGCAAAAAAGAACCTGGAGATGAGTGACATGTTAGCAGTGAAACTCAGCAACTCTCTAAGGAGGAAAACTAAGTGCAAATCATTTACTGACTTTTTTTTAATTAAATAACATGTTTTTCATCTCTGTCTCACACTGAAATAAAACAGCTAATCAGTTTAAAAGACTGGAAATCAATTGAGGCCCGAAAACATATTTCTTTTATGTATTTTGATTGATCATTTTGTCTACCTTGATGTCTATGAGATCTAATTTGTGAAACTAAAATGAAAGCAATTACAATCAATATGAACAGTAAAACAGGAGTAAATATATTGCAAATTCAATAAAACAGAAAAAAACACACAGAAAACAAAAATAATCAGAACATTTATTCAGCAATTTTTGTGGTTTCCCTTTCACCTTCTAAGCTTTTGTGTGCAAATCTGAAATTTACATCCGTTATTCTGGCACAAATCTCCCCATGGGGGCGGGGCTTACTCTGGTTCGCAGTCATAAGTGCATGAAATTAATTAAAATTAAAATAAAAAGCAAAACTAAATAAAATACAGTAAAATGCAATAAAAAAAACACTTTAATTGAATTTAATTGAATTTAAAGCACTCATTAAATAAAGTTTAATAAATGTTTAGCCATCTCTACATTCATAATTGAGTTGATGCCATTTGATTGGCTGCTTAGAAATTAGAATTTGGAAAGGTGTACCTTATAAAGTGGCCGGTAAGTGTATAAGGATATAAGTATATACGGAACGTTGTTTACGAAGTTACTGAGGATTGTTTTTTATTCTTAATATTTCCTCTTTTGACACTTTTACCATGAGTGATTAGCTAAAAGTAACACTGTAATTAAACCACTGACAGAGAGGCTGCTCCACACTAGTGCCATAGGGACTGCTTCTAAAAAGGGGATGCATCATCAATACCAAAAGTCACACCCAATGGGAGGACTAAATCAATTTTCTTTTATCAAAGTAGCCTAAAAGCAGAAATTAAATTGATTTATCTCGCGGGTCTACTGTGGGTTTAATTCTCAAATCAAAGAAGAGTAATTGGTTATCTGATCCGGAGACGAGGCTGTGCGCATGCTACCAAACAATGAAAATGTAATAAATGAGCAAACAAACAAATGTTCTTGGCTGGCGTCTGACCTTTGCAGATGAGCCAGCAGGCCGATCCTTTCGACTCCAGCATCCTCCAGAGAGGTGTTCACGGGTGAAGGGACTCCATCCGCTGGAGATGAAGACAAGTTTGAGGAGTGACCACACACTTTATCGACCTGAAACACAGAAAGAGCGACGCAGATGAGACTTTTTCTCAGAAAACATAACAAAATGGGTCGAATTCCTGGAGGAGGATGGCTCAACATGGGCCTGCTGCAGGGCTGTGCAGAGACCTTCTGAGAGGAGGTGCTCCAGTACAAAAAGAAACACATAAAAAGATTTTAACATGACAGTTTAGAGGTTGCTCAAAAAGACTTATAAACTATTTAGTTATATTTTGAAAAGTATTAACATTTTTATTATAAACATAAAATTAAACAACCTCTGTATCCAAAACATGTTTAAAAAAACTGCACCAGTTAATCAAATAAATCAAATGGAAATTTCTATGGAATAGTAAAAAAATCTGCTAACAATGTACTGTGAACTGAAAATCAAACGGAGAAAATCAAAAGTTTTTCAGCTTTTATTTTGTTAATACTGGATGTATAACCCTCTCAAGAGAGTGACATGATGTGAATCAAAAAAAATCTTCATCTTTTACATTTTAGCACAAAAAAAGCGGTCATGTAAGCTTTTGCTTTTAATTATTGGCAGTTTATAATCCGTTTATAAACTGTTTTCTGCTGATATATATTGATAAATGAGAATATACTCATTTGGGCATAAGAGGAACTGTTTATCACATTTTATATTTTTATGTCAGAAGGTGATCTTTTATTCAGCGTGCTTTCTTCTTGTTGTCTAACTACCTTTGGACATAATAAAGACACGTAAGAGTTCACTTCATAAAGTGGTAGTTATTAGTAGTTCTTTTGAGCGAATCAATTTTTGGATGTGACATGTCCTTGTCTCGGCGTCACGGTGGCGCAGTGGGTAGCACGGTCGTCTCACAGCAAGAAGGTCGCTGGTTCTAGGCTCGGCTGGGGCAGGTGGCATTTCTGTGTGGAGTTTGCATGTTCTCCCCGTGATCGCGTGGGTTTACTCCGGGTGTCCAAAGACATGCGGAATAAGTGAATTGAATAAGAACAATTGCCCATAGTGTTAAAGTGTGAATGTGTGTGTGAATGTTTCCCAGTGATGGGTTGCGGCAGGGAAGGGCATCCGCTGCGTAAAACATATGCCAGAGAGTTGGTGGTTCATTCCGCTGTGGCGACCCCGAAAGGGAATAAAGCCGACATGAAGATGAATGAATGAATGTCCTCGTCTCCACTGTGTGGGGACTTCCGTGCAGGGCCTACATTTTCCAGCAAGCTCATCATCAGGTGACTGAAGAGCTTGAAAAATCGATTGCAAATAGTGTGATAAAAATTGGTATTCTAACAATTTTATAATATAATGTTATGGTAGCATCATGGAAACCAATGTAATAACATGAAGAAACGTACATCTGTGGTTGGGTTTGTGAGTTCGCCTTGTGCCGCTGCCGAAGGAACTAAATGAGAAAATTATTCTTTTATTTTTTTTTACATTTACATTTACATTTACATTTATGCATTTGGCAGACGCTTTTGTCCAAAGCGACTTACATTAGGGAGAGACAATATGCAATTTGTTACACCGTTGTTTTTATTTTTTCTTTTTGTTTGTTTGTTTTTATTTGTTTTTTACTTGTCGGTCACATCGTACAGAGTCAAGACCAAACCAAACACTCTCAAACATCCTCTAAAGGCGGAGCTACACCTGTCTCCTAGCAACCCATTAACAAAAAAACCCACAAACATCATTATATAATACAACAACTATAACATAATCATTTATATTATAAAGGGTTTCTTTATTCTTTGAAGTTATGTTAAATAGCGACCCAGGGAACTTTGGGGCTTCCAAACCTACCGTATAGCTTTAAAACAAGACTAAATAGTTTCACCTGATATGCTTCTTCAAGTCTCCCTTCATCAACACAGTGTGGAGAGAACGCTGATAACTTCCTCGGAAGCTAAATACAAATACATCTCATGCAAACAAGAAAAAACAGTAACAGTGCAAAAGAAAGCATCATCGGCTGAGTGTCTCTGTTTTTCTCATCAGAGCTTAGTGCTGCAAGCCAGTGTCTCAATCTGCATTTTCTTATGTCTGCACCTCCTTCACCTTGATCTCTCACACACGTTTAATCAATGCATCTCATCCCGCTAAAAGCTTCAGGAAACGTCATCAGTCCATTAGTCGAGGCAGAGCGACTGCAGGATGCCTATCTTCAGCGTCTGTCCTCTCCTCTCAGTCACCTTTAATAACAGCACTTCTATTTACCTTGAATAAACTCTTATACAATCATTTCTAAACCTTTGAATAACTACCATTCCCCCCTTAAAGGTACTCTCTGCAGGGAATCTCTCTTACTTACTTAAATGAATTACTTAACTTAATTTTCCCTCCCCCTTCTGTTATATATATATGGTTGTTAGCGTTAAGCTGCTTATTGTTTGTGTGCATCGTTTCTGTAAAGTCTACCCCCAAGTGGCATGACCTCCAAAAATGTATTAAAAAACACATCAGCTTTCCGTAGATTTGTCAACGCACAAATAAGGGCGTGTCCATATACTGTAAATACAATGGCACCCTCTCAGCTCCGCCGGTGCCTGTAGCGATCACCCGATCTGGGATTGGTACTCGGTGTAGGTGCGAGCCAAATGCATTTCAGGCGAAGCAATTACTGAGTATTTCATCACAGCGGTTATAATTGTCTGTGTGCTCGGTTTTTAAATCTAAACCTGAGCTGGGAGCCTCTTTCCAAAGAATCACGAAAGAACCGAACCTCCGGCAGAGATGTGTGGAATCTCTAAGAAGAGGCAAAATGTCTACCTCTAAACTTTCATGCTTGATTAAGCTTCAACTTTATTGCAATTGTGCAAGGTGAATTGCAGTAGACATCCAACCAGAAGTGCATAAGTGGCCTATTTAGAATAAATAGTATGAGGAAATGGTAAAAGTATAAGGGTATGATATTCAAAAACAGAGTAGCCAATGTAGTAATGATTAACAATGTTTAATCAGCTACTTAGTGCACAAACTGCCAGAGTAAAGAAGCTGTTTTTTAGCCGTAGACAGTAGTGGAGAAGTGAGAAAGTCCATGATTGGGGTGAGAAGGATCCTTGAGGATGGGTTTCCTCAAGCGTTTCTTGTGAATGTCCTTCAGGGTTGGTAGCTGAATGCCAATGATGATCACTCCTGAGGGTGCTCAGTGCCCACTTCACCACAGACCGCTTTATAAACTATGGATGAAAGTATTAATCCATATAATCGAAAGTTTTCTGCATGGATTTTAATACCATTTTTATGCAAATAATAGCAAACTAGGAAGATATTATTATATATTCTATTATACATCAAATATAATCGACAGAACTATACATAACAAGTAGACACACACACAATATATATTTAGTTGCATCTAGAGCGGCTCGTTTCTTGAATGGACACGCAGAGAGGAGACATTGAGCAGGATGAGTTCTCTAATGCCTCATTGATGAAGGGTGGGATCTGAGTTCTCATGACTCCACCGCAGGGTTTATTTCTAAGGAAACCCTGGTTCCCATGCTGTTCATCAAAAAGGAAGAGGAAAAATATTTACAAATGGGGATAAATCAATAAACTCTGTAGAGTGTAGGAAAATCAAAACACAAATATTTTCCCTGCATGCCCACCTTTTTGGCAGATAGTCACAGAACTCGTAATGGAGCGACCCTTGAAACACTTTTTAACATAACTTATAAAATTACCTTTTTCTTTCGATTAGTTGCTTCCTTGATATGATTATGCATAACACTCTTATGCTAAAGCTGAGCAACTTTTAAAAACATGTTTCCACCCCTGGCTTCATTGGGTTTGTTGATTCAGAGCGTTAGTTTTGACCTTTATGAACACTCTGAGGAGTGAGTTCTGTTTAAATGGGTTTGTTTAAAATCTAATAAGCCTTAAAGTTTACTCATCAGAATGTCAAACATATAACATTAAGGTTACACAATAAATTGACCTATGAGTTGTATAATTGTGCTGAACATGATTTTATGTGAAAAACTAGTGGTTTATGTTAGATTTCACATCATACGTGCTTACAGAGGTCCAAAAAAGTGAAGATAAAAGAATAAAGTCAATAACTATAAACATAATCACTAGTTTTAATTAAATATTTAAATGTATTCAACTGTGGTATTTCAATTCATACATTTTTCAGCCCTTAGGACTTTTGTCAAAGTTAAGAGCCAGGGCTAATTGCTAAGGGATAGGGCCAAGGGTGAGAAGTGAAGCGCAGCCTTAATAATGACAGGGTTCCTCCGTCTTCAGCTCAGAGGGAAATCAATGACTCAATATATTCCCTTCTCTGTATGTTTTCTTTTCCTGCGGTTTTTAAGAGTCTTTTTAAGCCAACATATATCCTCATAAATGTCTATAGATATAGTCGATACACTAATCATTATTATAAAGCTTCGATCAGACTAGAGGAATTGGAATGTGTTTGAAACATCCTCACTCGCTCTTCCCATAGACGAACTCCGCCCTCTGCCATCACTGGTTTCTGGGGTTTAGCCTCATGTGACTCCACTAGCAAGCTTTTGATTGGTTGGCGAAAAAGTGAAACCATTTGAATTTCTTCGAATATTCCACAGTTCTAGTCACACTTGCTCTGCCTCCTTTAGGACTTTTAGCAGCAAAGACTGACAGGACGTGGCATTTATTGTAGGATAAACACATTTGTTTACTAAAAATATCAGCTTTAAATGATTTTAAATGATCTTATTTATGATTAATAAAAATGTAATGGTATAAAAATGTAGATCGATTTCTTAAATCCTTATTTAGCACCTTTTCTGTGTTTGTAACATCTGTTGTCTATGTCACCTTTGTCTTCCGTATCCTCCTGTCAGCTGTTGCTGCTTAAAGTTTCTAATATAAATAATCTTTCGTGCTGTGGGTAACACAGCTGTATGTCTGAGGAACAACAAGAGTCCACTCAGATTTGCTGAAACGAGTCTTTTCAAAAAGGGATTGCACGAAACGTACAGGGTTAGGGTTCGAAACGTACAGGGTTAGGGTTCGAAACGTACAGGTTTAGGGCTCGCGCAAGGTTACCTGGGAAGGTGTTCCAAACATATCTGCTAGCGGTTGTGATTCAGGCTCATCACAAACTGTTTTTTCTTTCGTGAACAATTCTCTTCTTTCTATTCTCTGCTGAGAGGAGAGGCTGTAAAGGAAGTCATCGTTTCACCTGTACCTCAGGAGTACAATGCCAACCTTTTGTTGTGTTCCAGTCATTTTCACGAGGACTGCTTCACAAATCCACATGCCTTCAACTCAAAAAATGGCTTTGATAAAGAATGGATCAGTTCCCACTTCATTCTTCCTCCCAGTCAGAATCAAGGGGCAATCTCCTCTTTTCCCTCTATATGCATAAAAAGTAACTAAAATGCAGTTCCCCGAGCGGCCACTTGAAGCTGACTCCAAAAGGGAGTTCTCATTCACGCCAATGTTAAAACAGAACAACTATGGACTTACTCTATTAGGTTTGTTGATTCAGATTGCTAGTTTTGATCTCATGAACATTTAGGGGTTGAATTTTTTTTTTCTTTGTTAAAGATATATAAAATTAAACCTTCAGCCAATCAGAAGCCTTCATAACGGCCATGTGTTTTCGAGCATTGGCTACACCCATTTTGAGCTTCATTCGACTTTGCCAGAACACTATGTCCATATTATATGGTCAGAACCGGCTAGTGCAATGCTAAAAATCGATGCATTATTTCTGAAGTGCTATCCAATCACAGTAGACTGGAGTTTAACTACCATTAGCTGAAGTTTGGATCGCTGAATTATTTTGTAGTCATTGAAAAATCAGGTAGAACTAAATGCATAATATAACAAAGTCTTTTTTGACCTTGCATTGATGTCATCCTATTGACCAAAGCACACAAAAAATCTATCTTTCAGAAAAACAATGCTGGCTCTTTAACATGTGATTCACTGGCTCTTTAACATGTGATTCGCTGGCTCTTTAACATGTGATTCGCTGGCTCTTTAACATGAGATTCGCTGGCTCTTTAACATGTGATTCGCTGGCTCTTTAACATGTGATTCACTGGCTCTTTAACATGTGATTCGCTGGCTCTTTAACATGTGATTCGCTGGATCTTTAACATGTGATTCGCTGGCTCTTTAACATGTGATTCACTGGCTCTTTAACATGTGATTCGCTGGCTCTTTAACATGTGATTCACTGGATCTTTAACATGTGATTCGCTGGCTCTTTAACATGTGATTCGCTGGCTCTTTAACATGTGATTCACTGGCTCTTTAACATGTGATTCGCTGGCTCTTTAACATGTGATTCACTGGCTCTTTAACATGTGATTCGCTGGCTCTTTAACATGTGATTCACTGGCTCTTTAACATGTGATTCACTGGCTCTTTAACATGTGATTCACTGGCTCTTTAACATGTGATTCGCTGGCTCTTTAACATGTGATTCGCTGGCTCTTTAACATGTGATTCACTGGCTCTTTAACATGTGATTCGCTGGCTCTTTAACATGTGATTCGCTGGCTCTTTAACATGTGATTCACTGGCTCTTTAACATGTGATTCGCTGGCTCTTTAACATGTGATTCGCTGGCTCTTTAACATGTGATTCGCTGGCTCTTTAACATGTGATTCGCTGGCTCTTTAACATGTGATTCGCTGGCTCTTTAACATGTGATTCGCTGGATCTTTAACATGTGATTCACTGGCTCTTTAACATGTGATTCGCTGGCTCTTTAACATGTGATTCGCTGGCTCTTTAACATGTGATTCGCTGGCTCTTTAACATGTGATTCGCTGGCTCTTTAACATGTGATTCGCTGGCTCTTTAACATGTGATTCGCTGGATCTTTAACATGTGATTCGCTGGCTCTTTAACATGTGATTCGCTGGATCTTTAACATGTGATTCGCTGGCTCTTTAACATGTGATTCGCTGGCTCTTTAACATGTGATTCGCTGGCTCTTAAACATGTGATTCGCTGGCTCTTTAACATGTGATTCGCTGGCTCTTTAACATGTGATTCGCTGGCTCTTTAACATGTGATTCGCTGGCTCTTTAACATGTGATTCGCTGGCTCTTTAACATGTGATTCACTGGCTCTTTAACATGTGATTCGCTGGCTCTTTAACATGTGATTCGCTGGCTCTTTAACATGTGATTCGCTGGCTCTTTAACATGTGATTAACTAGGTCTTTAACATGTGATTCACTGGCTTTTTAACATGTGATTCGCTGGCTCTTTAACATGTGATTCGCTGGCTCTTTAACATGTGATTCGCTGGCTCTTTAACATGTGATTCGCTGGCTCTTTAACATGTGATTCGCTGGCTCTTTAACATGTGATTTACTGGCTTTTTAACATGTGATTCACTGGCTCTTTAACATGTGATTCACTGGCTCTTTAACATGTGATTCGCTGGCTCTTTAACATGTGATTCACTGGCTCTTTAACATGTGATTCGCTGGCTCTTTAACATGTGATTAGATGGCTGTTTAACATGTGATTCGCTGGCTCTTTAACATGTGATTCGCTGGCTCTTTAACATGTGATTAACTGGCTCTTTAACATGTGATTCACTGGCTTTTTAACATGTGATTCACTGGCTCTTTAACATGTGATTTGCTGGCTCTTTAACATGTGATTCGCTGGCTTTTTAACATGTGATTCGCTGGCTCTTTAACATGTGATTCGCTGGCTCTTTAACATGTGATTAGATGGCTGTTTAACATGTGATTCGCTGGCTCTTTAACGTGTGATTCGCTGGCTCTTTAACATGTGATTAACTGGCTCTTTAACATGTGATTAACTGGCTCTAACATGTGATTTACTGGCTTTTTAACATGTGATTCACTGGCTCTTTAACATGTGATTCGCTGGCTCTTTAACATGTGATTCGCTGGCTCTTTAACATGTGATTCACTGGCTCTTTAACATGTGATTCGCTGGCTCTTTAACATGTGATTCGCTGGCTCTTTAACATGTGATTCACTGGCTCTTTAACATGTGATTCACTGGATCTTTAACATGTGATTCGCTGGCTCTTTTACATGTGATTCGCTGGCTCTTTAACATGTGATTAGATGGCTGTTTAACATGTGATTCGCTGGCTCTTTAACATGTGATTCGCTGGCTCTTTAACATGTGATTAACTGGCTCTTTAACATGTGATTCACTGGCTTTTTAACATGTGATTCACTGGCTCTTTAACATGTGATTCGCTGGCTCTTTAACATGTGATTCGCTGGCTCTTTAACATGTGATTCACTGGCTCTTTAACATGTGATTCACTGGCTTTTTAACATGTGATTCACTGGCTCTTTAACATGTGATTCACTGGCTCTTTAACATGTGATTCGCTGGCTCTTTAACATGTGATTCGCTTGCTCTTTAACATGTGATTCACTGGCTCTTTAACATGTGATTCACTGGCTCTTTAACATGTGATTCGCTGGCTCTTTAACATGTGATTCGCTTGCTCTTTAACATGTGATTCACTGGCTCTTTAACATGTGATTCGCTGGCTCTTTAACATGTGATTCGCTGGCTCTTTAACATGTGATTCGCTGGCTCTTTAACATGTGATTCGCTGGATCTTTAACATGTGATTCACTGGCTTTTTAACATGTGATTCACTGGCTCTTTAACATGTGATTCGCTGGCTCTTTAACATGTGATTAGATGGCTGTTTAACATGTGATTCGCTGGCTCTTTAAAATGTGATTCACTGGCTCTTTAACATGTGATTCACTGGATCTTTAACATGTGAACCATCTTAATTGTGGTCGTTGTCTGAAGGACCTGTAAGACTTATTTAAGCACTATTTAAGCACCAAGAATGATTATTGTCACGATGACAGCCCTTGTGTCACTGCTTCCTTTCCTTTAAATGCTTAAATTTTTTTTATTATTATTGCAATGTTGCTTTTGCTTTCCACATTGGACCTTTACTTCATTCTAAAATTTACATAAAATCACAGTTTCATATATTTCAGAACTACACTTGAACGAAGTCCAGTATTAATATTAAAGCTGTTTAATGCGGTGGTCACTGAAGAGCTCAGGATCAGAGCTTGAATCCAATCCCTCAATTCCAATTTTAAACACAAAAACTGTAATCAAGGATTAAAATCTTCTTTTTTTTCCTAAAATATCTCCTGCCATGTTTATTTTCCAAACATTGCTAGACAGACTCCCATTCTCTCCTAATCACTCGTATCAAATGGACTTTAAGCCCATGAGGTCTCATTGTATCAAAGCATATAATCATTTCCTGTATTCATAAATCTGTGATCGCAAGAATGATTATATGGTGCCAAGGGAAGAAGAGTGCACGCTCAGCACAGGGAAAGAATGAAAAAGAACACAAAAAAGGAAAACATAGACGGGGTCTTTCTCTTTCGCTGCAGTCATTCCTAAATTCGGGACGGAGAATGTATTGCTCTGCTGGGGATAATAAACCTGGTGAGGTAATTGATTCCGCACTTTTTACTCATCGGAAAAGTTTACCTGCTAGAGGAATGTTAGATTTGAAATCTATAAAGTATGTGTTTATGACAATTTGTGAGTGAAGATGGAACATACAAAATAAGTATACAATTAACTATTCAGTTTATATTAATTTAAAATGTTTTTTTAACAACTCCAAAACTATATTTTTACCTTAACATGAACACACCCCCTTACACACCGAGGGCTTCCCAGCATGCAATGTGTGATGCAGAAAACGCTTTTGTAAATGTATGTAATTGCTTGTTATTTATCAAAATTTCAAAAACGATTGTTTTGTTTTAGTTTTCAAGTAATAAGTACATATATACTGTCAGAAATATTCTAATTTAAAAAAAAGTTAAAAGTAGCAGTAAAAAAATCCTAGCAATGTTGGCCATATAACAGTATTATTGTAAGTTGTAAAATTTGCAAAACCAGCGGTTTATGTCAGAATAAAAAAATTATATATATATATATATATATATATATATATATATATATATATATATATATATAATACTGTCAATAACTTTACAAACAATAGCTGTATTAAAACTATTTTAAAGTGTGATTTTAAACTATTATTAACATTACATAATAGACTCATGTATGTTACATGTTTATTGTATTTATTTTTTTATTGTTTCACTGTAGTGTACTAATTCATAAAATGTTCAGCCCTTCCACTTAGCACTCTTTGTCAGAGGAAAGGGGAAAGGCTAATCGCTAAGGGCTAGGGCAAAGGGAGAGAAATTAAACTCTAGTGAAACTAATTAGTGACTAGTTTAGCCATTTGGCGATATCTGGTATCTGATTCGGGACAGTGTTGTTTTCATCAATTATGATAACGAAATAACTATGATGATGACGCATATTTTTCTCGAGATGATAAGGAAAGGCTGACGAACTAAAACCGTCTTCACAAAATGCGCATGATTTTTTGTTGACAAGACTAGAGTGGGCAAAAATGTTACTGGGGAGATGGTTCCCCTTTCAGAACGCTGACATTTCTGTCTTTCTGTGTTGCCACCTGCTCTGTACTAGCGTCCTATGCCATCTCGTTTTCACAGGTGACTAAAGCTTTCCCTGATTCGCCAATCAACATCACGGAGGTGGACCACATTCAGCTTGTATGCCAATCAGTGGTGACAGCTGGAGAGTCATAAAAACATCCCCTGCGCAGTTTGGGAGCGAGGACTCGTTTGTGTTCGTTTGAGTTAACATATTATGTTGCGTAATTCTTAGATCATTCATATGTATCCTTTTATGTATTAATAAAAAGCCTATTAACACTCTCACAATGTCAAATGGAGCCTTAATTCATGAAATAAATTTTAAAAATGTAATAAGTCAAATTAACTTATTAAGAGAACGAATAATGTGCGTTCTAATTGTATAATCACATTTTAGACTTCTCAAAACAATGCATGGAATGTGCATTGCATGCAACCAACACATGGCTACTCAAGTTCACAGGCCAGCATCCTAAACCCCAAGCTACATGTGTACGACACCTGATCACGAGGGATTTAAAGACACACATGCACACACAACTAAAACCGCAGCGCTGGAAACAGATAGGCCGTGCTCTTTTAAAAAGCTCTCGATTTACTCTCAGGCCGCAGTCGTTCAGCGCTGGTCAATAGAGGCTTTCAGACGCACACGAGGGCAGCCAGCTCTGTCAGCACCTACAGCGTCTCGACAGACCTTTAAAACCTGATCCCAGAACACACAGACACATGCGAACGAACACACGCTCGACACACACACGCATCTTGCAAGCACACATGATAGGATAGCATGCAAACCGCAATCCTTTTGGGAAGGCAGCCCAGTGAAAATCAAACCAATGCTATAAATCCTCTCGTAACACATAGCACAGCACACGCACACGCTTTATGATTGTTGGAAAGAGAATACAAAAATGACATCGCAGTGAGTGATTCTAGCAAGAGCTGAACAAAGCTTAAGCGCAAGGGGAGGTGATTGTGGGTAATGGAGTCTGAGACAGGGTTTCAGTCACACTATTAGCTTTCACAAAACTCATCGCTCAGAGTAAAGAAGACTAAAGAGATTTACACACAGCAGCGGAGGATAACATAAGCGCACGCCAGAAACAATCTCAGAGGCTTTTTCATCATTTACAGCAAGATTCGATCTACCGCACCACTCTTCTTTTATGGACACAAAAAACCTACTATGAGACTGCAATACAGTTCACAATCCAATAATAAGCCATTTTAACCAAAAGTCAACACCGAATTAGGGAATAAAATCAGGTTTTAAGGAGTTAAAATTTATTCTGAACACTTAATTCAAATACAAGCTGATTATCCAATGAGATTTCATAGCAAAGACGAATCTTCAGGATTTATTGACACAACACGTGATATATATATAGCTTCTGGCGGGCTCACCGATACCTCCAGTCCTCTGACTATATATACATCATAGACGTAGTAACTCACAAGAGGTTTTTTGTTGCTTCTTTCTCAAAGTAACTTATAATAACTGTAACTCTATATAGAGAAGACTCAGAACAATGTGTATATCAGACATTTATAGTTATATGAAAGGATAAAAATCTTTCTCAGATCTCAAAAAGATTCAACTGTAACAACCAAACTTTTATGTTTCAAACAAAAGTCCAAGTCATTCCTTGCAAAATAGCAGAAACAATTACTTCTTAAGGGCTGGTGTCCACTGAAAAAAAAATTGCATTCCATTTAAACAGTAAAGAGGAAAACTATCTAGTTTGTTGTTTTCACCCACAACAATGATTAATGCATTGCAAAACTGAATTCACCATGAATTTCTCTAGCTCTCTTGAGTCAGATTGAAGTGATCGTTTAATAGATTCTACCCCAAAGGAATGGACCAGAAGTCTAAAGAGAGTCACATTTAAAAAACTAAAAACTAAATAACAACTGTTTTCCAATCCCTTGAAGCTGCTCTCAAGAGAAAAACACAGAACAAGGGACAAATGAACCTGGAGTTCAAAGCTGGGAAGATACAGAATGATTGTGTTTGTTTGTGATAAAGACGTACACATACGATCAAGTTTGTTCCAAATACTTCTTAAGCCAGAAAGTGGCTGCCTTGAAAGAAAACAGAACTTGTAAGAAAAGTCTCCCAGAACTGAAGTGAACTTGCTGAACTCTTTCTGGATCAACATCCATTTCTAGCTGTTCTGCCAAGAAGCTCAGAGGAAGCCTTACAATAATCAGATTAATCACACTGATCAGGCTGAAAAATGAACTGATGCTTTCAGATCCTATAATCATCCACTAAAGAGACTTCCTGGCACAACTTCTTTACATTTCACCCTTTCTGTGTCAGGAATGAATTTCAATTAATTTCAATCAAACAAATGCATCTGAACCTAATACTTTTTAACCTAAATACATCTCTGAAACAGAGCTCTGAAACAGGGTTCTTAGTGGTGATGTTTTACCATTAAAACATTTTTCAGATTTATGATGTCATGGACATGACGACAAAACATTTAAATAATGACTGAAATAATAAGTTGATGTAAAAATATTGAGAACACAAGGCAAGACAAATAATCTCCCCCTTCTGAAAGCAACACGATTATAAATGCATATTATAAATGCTGTATGCAGTAAAAAGGTTTGTATTTAACATTTTTGCACTGTAACATTTGGTTTAGTACATGTTTTTACAAACTTTCCACTACAACATACAATTAAATACTGTGGAGAAATAACTTTACATAAAATGCTCTATAGATATTTTTTCATTTTTTAATGTAATTAATGCTGATGTAAACCTAAAAAATCTAGCGACCAAACTAGAACTGGACTAAAACAAACATAGCAATTAAAATTAAAACAGTTTTCACTTAAATGCAATTAAATGCAGATTTGGCTGTTAATGAGATCAAATATGTTACGGAAATATTCATTTTCAGATAATACTGAAATAACGACATGGTTAAGTTCTTAAAGACACCAAAGCAATGAAAAAAAAAACACTTAAATAAGGCATGAGCACCAAGGCTAGTCTTCTGTCAAACAAAAAAAGAAAGTTTGAAGCGTGTACACACAGCAGAATACAACGCTAATCCAATTGTCGGTTCTCAAAAGGTACAAACCCTTTACGATTGGTCGAAATATTTTTGTGTTTTCAAAAAGGTTCATGTGTTTCAAATTTGTCGTTGTGTTTTCTGAATGGTTCATTTGTTCTCTGTTTTGGAAGAGTGTTTTCTAAATTGTGATTTAGTTTTTCCGATTTATAATAGAATTTTTTTATTTGTTATTTTGCTTTCATAATTGTTTCGCACCTCTCGGTCACTGTAGCTTTCTTATCTGATTTGGGAACAAGTTAAAAGAGTAAGAGAGAGAACAGCACCAAGAGATGGGACAGGGAAACTTTGCAAAGAGGCTTGTGGAAGGTGCTGTGTCTGTCCTCATGGAAATATGTTCTGGGCCTGTCTTTTCTGTTGTTCTTCAATGATGTGTTCCTTGTGCTGAAGGAAATTTCTTTGATGGGTGCTCTTTCCTTCATCAGGTTCAGGTTGTGTCCATGCATACTAGAGTACTAGAGAGCTGCTACATGAAACAGTTTAATTGCAAGAAGCAACAAACCCATCGGTCTTGTTATTTTCTTAATTTGACACTTCTGGTGGGAGCGGGAGTATTGGGAAATGTGTTAATCTCATGCACCAAAGAAAGAACCTATGAGGACGAAAGAATCACTCCCAATTGTTACTCATGTGCCAATTTGAAGATTTCTTTTTTGGAGCTATACCAAACTCAGGTGTTTCTAAATTTAAAACTGACACCCCACTATTAGAATAAAACCAAGAAAACCACAAAAAAACTGAGATACTCACTGTGGCTGTTATTCTAGGACCGTGAAACTGCGCGTACAGAATGGCTTCCTCAACCCGACTCCTGATGCCCAAAAGAGCCAGCTCCAAGTTGTGAGCCCCTGTAACGATGTTTGAAAGATCTTGGAGCACAGAGACGTAGCGCCTCCATGGCTGGTGGAGCTCTGCAAGGTTAACAAGACACCCGCGCATTACATTGGCACAGTACCCGCTGCATGCCCGGATCAGAGTCAGTCCACGGCAGTGAGAGCAGTAATGCATGCGCACCAGAGCTCGAGTGCACTCTTTGGTCAGCTCCAGTGTCTCGGTAACGTTCATGACCTCAGAACCCACGGTAAGCGCCAAGCTGAGTACCCGTCCTGCCCGCAACGCCTCCGCCAGCTCTTTGGCCATCAGCTTTGGGTGTGGCCCAAAGGGGTTAACGTCCTGCCTTGTCATTCGGAGACAGTCCCCGAACTGATTTCCATCAGAGGCTTCCTCCCCAACAGTCCCAGCCAATCCGGGATTGAGGATTTGAGTATGGACCAATGGGAAAAGGCTATCGTAGAAGCAGTGCACCGCCGCCTCCACGGAGACGTTGCTGGTACCCTGAAGGAAGCGAGAGAGGTCGGTGAAGAGGCAGACGATGTGAGGAGAGATGGACGACAGGAGGGAGGAGTATGTGGTCTCGAACAGTGCGGTCAGTTGATTCTGGGAGAAGGAAATGAGAGACTGGAAGGTGTCTGAAAAAGAGAAGAGATTTAAACTAGTGAGAGTTTAATAAAATATGTGACGCCCAAATAAAAGTATTAATATCTAAAGTTGGCAAATGGAGGTAAACAAGACGTGCCCTCTGAATTCTTTGCAGCTTTTATCCTATAATTGTGCCTCTTACTTTTACTGTAAATAGACTTTCCGTTTGTGCTTTATTATTCACATATTAGAACGATACTCCCCCCAAAAATGTGGTGATTTTTCCCTGACCCCCATGTCGATCCAGACTCGTTACATCTTGGTGCTTTCTCTATTTTGGATATAACATTGTGTGTGCGTGCGTGTATGTGTGTGTGTTTGTCCGAAAATTGAAAATTAATTCACACCAAACTAAACCTAAATGTTATGATAACTGTGATCTGAAATTTGAAGTTTAGGCGTAATGTTCTCGAGTAGTCCAGAGATATTTTTGCTGGTCTTAAAGTCCTACGTTTAGTTTACTTTATTCTCAGAGCCTCATATCGCTTTATATAAAATGAATTTCCACTTCCTTCTAGATGATTGGTCCTGCATTACTGTTCGCAGCTAAATTTTATTAATGCTACTCGAATATTTACTTTTTGTATTTGTCCTATTGTAACACTTTAAAAAAACTCACTCATTGTACAATTATTTTGTGAAAAGTTCCACAGAAATTTTACGTTGAGTCAACTTTTTTCCATATTCACATTACATTTTCAATTAATTCAACACATAATTCTGACACAGCTTGACACAATAGACTGAGCATATTTTTTACTCCAGTTAACAACAACCACTGAGAATTTGAACTCAATTAGAAAATATTAATTCAGTTAACAACTCCTCAACAAACAAATTGAGCCAACTAAAAGAAATTCATTGACCGAGTTACGCCTTTAGAAAAAAATGAATAAGTTGGATTTTTTTCAGTGTATCTTGATTACATTTTTAGCAGTAACCAATTATGAGATAACATAGAAGGAAGATAGAAGGAATCTTTTTGAGGCATCAATGGTCTTTAGTGAGGTTCTTCTATTGCCCTCGCACATAAGCATAAACGCATGTGCGCTCAGATGTGCCTGGACTTGTGTTTGGTCAGTGTTTTCTCAATGCAGGGGCAGGCTGTCTATTCAGCTGTGCAGTAATTGAACGTAACCACACACACACACGCACCCGCACACGCACGCACACACACACACAGCACCCAGGGTGCCGTTCTCTCTAAGGCCACTGATGTCAGACCGAAGGCATGTTAGGCGATGGAGAAACAGCAGCAACTGGACCGAAACTGAGACCGGTCGACCGCACACACAAACACAGGCGCACACACGCACGCATACACACACACGCACACACAGAAGCCAAGCTCTCTATTTCACTCAGTAAGCTGCGAAGGCTTCTATCTGTGCATTCACAATGGATCAGGACATCAGCTAAACTCCCCCAATCACAACAGCTGAGGCCAAATACACAGAGCCCATAAAGAGCTGTTCACACGGAAAGTGTTCCTGCATTAAGACTGTGCTGGTTTACATTTCTGCTCAATGTAAATGTGTCATAAAAACTATTTATTGTGGCACTCTTTCAGAGAGGCATGTCAGGATTGATGACATCAATGTCACGTTAAAATGTTTAAAAGGTAACAGTAAAGTCAGAGCCTATAGCTCAATATTAGAGGCTGGTTTAAATGCCTATAAATTACAGAATCAATCTCTGTATCAAAGTTAATGTACATTCCAGAATTAACTGTACAAACAGGGCCTTCTGTATTTTCTTAATGTGATATACAAGCGTTGATGGCATCCATTTATGCCGATTCCAAATAAAAGAGGGCTGCATATCTTTACGTTGATCATTCTGATGATTTTCCCTTTTTTTTAGGAATGAGAATGAGAGATTGGGCACAGGAGAGAAAAGCACCGCTGTTAATAAGTCCTAACGTATGGAGGAAAACAACCACAGAGCATTTATAGGTTTTGTCACATTATTTAGCACAGCAATCAGTTTATGACCATTTTAGTTATATCCTTAGATTGGATTTAATTAGTTCTACTTAAATAATAATTAAATAAAAGTACTCTTGCTATTAGGTACACCCAGAGTCAGATTGGGACTCATTTAAGCCTTAAAAGTTTCATTCCTCAGATGGACCACTTTAATCAATCAATCAATCAATCAGTTTTTATATAACTTTAGATTATGTTCCTGTAATTATGAGCTTAGATCTTAAGTTTATACAGCGCTCTTTTCTGTAAATTAGAAAGTGTTCTAAAATATTATCCCCAAAAGAAATCGGTAGGACACGTCATGAACTTAGTGCCATGACTGAACGCTGATGTTGCAATACATTCAGTTTTCAATATTTCCTGTAGCATCCGGAGCAGCATTGATGTAGTCAATTAGAATCAGGAATTATTAGGAGAGGGACAGTTTGCATCTTTTTGATGAAACATCATGAAAGTTTTTAATAAACTCAGAGAGTCAGAACTTTGGGTTAATCACGGTGCTCCTTACAGTACAGAGCAACTGTCCCAGCACTGGGGCACAGGGACTCACAGAGACCATAGGGTGAGCACCCCCTGCTGGCCTCAGTAGCACCACTTCCATCTGGTCATAACTAGATAACTTTCAGAATATCAAACCGAGAATCCAAAATTGTTCAAATAAGTGACTTTGAACATGGAATGAGTGTTGCTGGTGGAAGCGTTCATTTTTCAGAAACTGCTGAGATTTTCACGCATTATAATCTCAAGTGTTTACAGCGAAAGTGCTCAAATTAGAGTCAGTCGTGTTTAAAAATTCACGCACACATTTAAAAGCACACAATGAATAAAGTTACAATTTGGTTACAGCTAAGACATTCAACTGCAGAGAAAAAAACTTGAGGGTAGCTGCGAAAGCAAATGCAGTTCCAACCCGGTGTTAGCGAGGTGTAGATCAAGTCTAATTCATAGAAATACATAAAAAATACAAACCTATTTATTTATAGATAAATAGTGGCCCCATTAGGTTTCTTTATAAGTATTTTTTTACTTTGAATCACTTCACCCAACTTGTGATAGTGGGATTTAAAAATAATAAATCCAGGAGGATTTGAACTCTTGTCCCCGAACGTAAGCATCAACACCAAACCACTGAGCTAATGGCTAACTTGTGTTGCTACTCAACAAAAAAGTATTGCTTAATGTTGCAAGGTATATTTGGCAAGAATAGTAATGCATATTAGATGAGGAGGGGCTGAAGTGCGGAGAATTGTTGGGTTGCTATTTAATCATCAGTGAATGGAAGCATGAGTGATGCCTAATATATTACATCATTGATTCCACTGAGCGGGTTCCAGGCTTGAATATTAAGCTAATTATCAAACATGCTCCTTTGAACCTTGTTTGTAAAACATTAAACGATTTAGAAAGCATTCTAGGTGAACTATTAGAACAATATTATATTTGTGTGTCGCAGAGTCTCCGTTTGGGAGGCAAAATATAAAATGTAAACACATCATGCCAGCCACTTTTCGTAAAAAACTGCTGGAGGAGAAAGTAAACTGGCCGTCCACCCTGACCTTCTGTGTGTCAGCGTCTGAATATCAACTGGAAACGCAAGTGTGTGACTGCGTCCCTCTAGCCGAGATGATTGGAATGAGAGCAGCAAACCGTAGGGAGAATGTGCCAGTGTACAGTTACAGCATTTCAGAGGGCACCCTCATGCCACGAGCGCTCTGTAAAAACGCCAGAAGCGGGAGATAGAGAGACAGGCTGAAGCAGAGAGAGAGAGAGAGAGAGAGAGAGAGAGAGAGAGAGAGAGAGTAGAGAGGAGAGAGAGAGGAGAGAGAGAGAGAGAGGAGAGAGAGAAGAGGGGCCGGTGGCGGGGAGAGGAGGGAAAGGGCGGGGGAGGACAATGGAAGGGGCAGGAAGAAGGGAGAAGAAAGAGGGAGGGGGAGGAAGAAGGGCAGGAAGAGTGGGGGAGAAGGAAAGGGGAGAGGAGGGAAAACGGAAAGGGGAAGACAGACAGCCGGCACGCGGGGAAAGACAGAAGGGGGGACAAGCAAGGGAAGGGGGAAAAACAGGAGTGGGGGGGTACTGGTCAAGCTCAAATTGAGAAGAAAAAGCTTTGATTTTCGTTCAAAAACTGTTTTTTGATTGGTGACTTTTACCAAAAAATAAGAGTTTTGTGTTCCTTTATATAAAGGAATTTGTAATTTACATTTTTCAAGATGTATTTTGAAGATGCACCTTACATTAATCCATTTTTGTTTGTTAGAATATAGATTTACAAATGTATTCTACAGTTGAAGGGACTGTTTGACCCTATCATAATAATAACTCACAAACCTCAGCTACAGTTTAATTATGGGTTGGAAGGAAGGTGATTGTTTGCCTTTTTACTGACATCAGCTGTTTTGTTTAAATAGCATTGATGGTTTAATGTTAGTTTGATTAAAGTGCATTCATTTTGGTTTATGTGAGATTCAAAACATTTCTTTTTTAATTGAGTAAATGTTTGTTTTAAGTGAGTTGTGTATTATATTTTATAGTTTTATTTTTTTGTGTAATAAAATCGTATCGGTTTTAGACTTTTTTTACATATTTAATCATTGTTAATGTTAATTATTTAATTAAGTAAACATTATATACTAATAAATAACAGCTTTTTTCATATGGCATCAAATGGTGAAAATCATTGTAAAAAAATACAATTACTTTTATGAACGTTATTAGAGGTTGTTGGTAGAAATGTCTTTTTTTCTCTCATTTTGTAGTGATCACAACTTCATTATCTCATGATCTCGACAAAACAACAGTTGTTTTGTTGTGATCATGGCTCTCTTTTTTTCAAATATAGAAATGTATACAAGCTAAAACCTATTGATTGGTGGTTGCTCTTTTTGGAGCATTTTGGTAAATAAAATATTGTACCTCATCTTCATCCATTTTTGTCAGGCTCTCCTGTTGGACAGCTCTCTCTGCTCATGCAAAAATAAAAACTGGATGATGGCGAAAGGGGAAAAATACAGTTAAAGACTTCTTTCTTTCCTTTTAGCCTCCTAGATTTTTATTATATATATATATATATATATATATATATATATATATATATATATATATATATATATAAACAGTGAGGTCACTACTTATTTGACCACCCTTTGGTTTATGCAAAATTTAACTGTAGTCAATTTATAGTAAAGTTATTGAACTGATCATTCTGTATGGAAATAGTATGCCATGAAGTGCTTTTACAAGAACACTAAAACCAGCCTAGTGGGGAGTCAGAGAATTAGCCTAACTGAGAAAAAGGTGATTTATTTGCCTTTCAGTATTTTACACATATTACAAGTGTGTTGATTTTGCTCTGGTTGGAAAAAATGAGTAAGAAACAAGCGCACTCATCTAATTTAATAATAAATGATTTAAACGTTTTTTTTGTACTAAAATCGGTGAAAAACACAAAGTTGAACATGTTTGCTAATTGCGAACAACACAAAGTTATAAATGTCTCTAGCGTCCTTTCCGGGTGGACTGGGACAAACCTGGCAACCCCTTCCATGCGTCCCTTCAGCGCGCGCCATCTTGTTCCCGCAGCGCGCTCGCTACAGCTCGTTCAGCGTGCGTTTGCCACCAGCTTAACCCTACACGGAACCAATTTAAACCCATTTGAATTAATTTAGAGGCTTTAATCTACAACAAACTAGTTTTTTGGATTTGTTTCCGCCGTATTTGATTACGTTATACCACACATTTCTTACGTTTACACTGTTAATGGCGTTGTGAAGGACCTGCTATGGCGGTTAGTCAGCAGCAACAACAACAGGCCGTGAGTAAACCGGCCGGCGGGAAACACGGCAACAATCTGCCGTTATGGGGCAACGAGAAGACTATGAACCTCAACACGATGATCCTCACAAACGTTTTGGCTTCACCGTACTTCAAGGTCCAGCTGTACGAGCTCAAGACATACCACGAGGTGGTGGACGAGATTTACTTCAAGGTGGTAGAAAAACCCCGGACGGTTCGGGTTATCTCCGTGCTTTCTTGTTTTCTTATTATTGTGGATAGTGTTTAAAGTTGTGTATAATAGCGTGTCGCTGAATTGTATGTAATCACTTTGTAAATTGTCTTCGAAATTAAGTTATAGTTATAAAATATTGAGATCGCTAGGCCGCGCAGGCTAACATTAAGTTAGCTGCTAAGCTATGGTTGTTCACTGTTTACGAACCTTAAATTCGATTTAGCTGGCGTTGTCTTGTGATATTATTGAAAGTCGGTGGAGACAATTCAGTTGCATTAATAAGTATAATAAATGCGTTATGTGATAATAAGTGCATTAAGAAGTTTGTGATAAGTAAAGTGAGCTTCTTTAAAACTTAAGTGTTAATACATACAGCCTGCACTCGTGTTAAGACAGAATGTTTTCAAGCAAGAATTTTGAAAACATTCGTGTTTTTTTATATATATATATATATATATATATATATATATATATATATATATATATATATATATGTGTGTGTGTATATTAGAGAGTGAAAGATATATATATATATATATATATATATATATATATATATATATATATATATATATATATATATATATATATATATCCGTACAACATAATAATATTCAAAAAGTTTCTTTTGACCTTTTGTACCATTTCTTCTCATATATTAGATATATGTATTTTGAAAATAATATTTATCTGTGTATTTAAAAATGTTTCACATATAAATGGTTATATATTTTTCTTTCACCTAGGTGGGTTAATATTAAATATAACTTTGCTCTGAAGCAGGATACATGCTTATATTGCAATTACACCGATTGTTAATTTCCTGGTTTACTATAAGATCTCTAATCTAATTTTAGAATCTACCTTAATAGCATGTGTATTTCTTTGTTTGTGTGCATGTACTATTGCTGAAGTATTGTGTACTTTTTTTACTATTAAGTTTAATGTGTGTTACAACCTGACAACATAATTAGAACAAACACAAACGTTTTCATTACACCACGAGCATCTCCTTTCCTCGGACAGGTTTTTGCACTCTTGATTTAATATAACTTCAGGCAGTTTGTTATATTTCGAATGTTTTTCATTGTGTGACCGATTAACAAAGCCAAAACACAATGGTAATTGACCTTTTTCTCACTGAAAAGTGCAAGTTCTGTTCTGTTAAATGGCATTTTCTCTGGGGAGTATCTCCATCATGGAACGGTGGTCCGCTATTTGTGCAGGTGCTTGACCGTTAATGGCCCTATACACACATAACTGAATCACAAGTTGCTGGAAGCCAGTGAAGGAAGGCTAATACTGGAGTGGTGTGTTGAAATTTCAACCTTGCAGCAGCACTTTGCAGAAGCTGAAATCTAGATACTGCTTGCTTAAGAAGTCCACTATATATTGCAACGCAATAGTCAATATGTGCTGCACACCTGATTCTACTAACTTGTCTTGGCTTTTTTGAAAGCTTACCCTTGCTCTGAGACCAGTCTTTCATTCAGCATTAAAAAAAAACTTTCACACTTTTAAGTTAGACCAATAGTTTTTCAATTGGGATGGAATTGTTCAGGTGTAATTGAACACTGAATAAGATTAGAATCTGTTTTTTTTTTAAGGTGTTGCATGTGGAGCCATGGGAGAAAGGCAGCAGGAAGACCGCTGGACAGACGGGAATGTGCGGAGGGGTAAGTAGAAGTACGTGCCTTGAGACCTCCTCCACTTTAACCTCCCGTTTTTTACGATTAAATCCGGGAGAGAATTATTTGATCAAATTATGAGGCAATTTTTTTTACTCAGGTTCGAGGAGTAGGGACAGGTGGGATAGTCTCCACAGCGTTCTGTCTGCTGTATAAGCTATTTACCCTGAAACTGACACGCAAACAAGTGATGGGACTCATCACACACACAGATTCGCCCTACATCCGGGCGCTGGGCTTCATGTATATCAGGTATCTTCATAGTCAAGCTTGGTGTTAGTTTGATGGATTTAAAACGGTTTTCCTAAAAGTGCTTTCCCTATAATTATTGGATAATTTTCATTTGAGTTAATTCTTGTGATGACTTGCAGGTATACTCAACCTCCTCCTGACTTGGTTGACTGGTATGATGAGTTCCTTGACGACGAGGAGGTATGTCGTCACGGGTAATGCCTTCATCTCTCTAATATTTCTAAGTTAGAACTATTTAGGTGAAATGCTGATTGTGATGCACATTGCTGTCCTTCAACCTTTGACCTCATTTGACTTTATGTTCCTTTTGTGATGCACAGTTACATCCGCACCTGTATTTGTGGTGACCACTTTACACAAGACAGCAGGTGACTGGTTTCTTTCACAAGTTGGGATTGCCATTTTTTTTTTTACTTAATTGTCAAATTGTTCTGGTTAGGGATGATCCATAATACAATTTTTGGCTGCAACCAAAAAAAGTGGAAAACCAAGACACAAAATAATTATGGAATTTTTTTTACTGCCATTAAATGTATGGCTATGACCCTGTGCTAACCTTATTCTAATCAAGGCATTGCAAAAAATAGTCATCATAGCAGCTACACACAGTATAAAATAGAGCAGTTCAAACTAAAATGTTTACCTCAGCTGCACTTATGTACATATCTTCTTGTGCATTTAAAATTTTCTTTGTTGGACTACTTTACAATATGTACATCAAAGGCTAGCTCATACATGGCGTGGAACTGAATAGCCCCCCTCTTTCGGTCTGATGAGACTTTTATTTGTTCTTGGCGCTGATCTTCTGTATCCCTATCCCTGCCATCTTTTTTTGTTTCATTGAGCACACAGCTTTAGTTTTGCAATCCAGTAATGATCTTTATAGTGTGAATAAAGGACAGATCCCAATAGACATGAAACGACACTTCGTCGTCATTTCTGGGTTAACTCTTTTAGCTATAAACTGAAACTGCACTTGTTGGCCCTTTTGTACCAAAACATTTTAAAGGCAATATTTTCTGTGCATCCTTAGTTTAGATTTGATTTTATATGAATTCTATATGAATATATTCAGGGATACGGGGTCTGTTAATCTGATTTTTTTTTGGAAGTAGTAGACTTTTAAAAAGTGACCCTCCATTAAATGGACATAGTGTGTGCAGTCATTTATAAGTTTTATAGAATTTAAATGAGTGCTGAGTTTACAGCAGTTTCCATCTTGGCAAATGGAATCGTTAAACTGAGACGATTCATTATAACATTTGCAGTCTCATTGGTGTGCGATGCGGAGATGCAACAGCTAAAAAAAATCACAACGTTGATTCAAACAAATAAAAGTTCTAAAGCTGATCTAGATCTCCCATGAACCCCAACTTCCAACAGAACAGATTTTAGATTATTTTCTGAATTTTGCCCACAGCATTATGCAACAAATTTAACATTTGTCATTCTTTTCCACCTCGAACTTGTTTTTTTCTATGGGAACTGTAAATGCATACAAGGGTACCAATTTAATAAATGCAAGATGAATAAAATGAAATAGGCATCAAATCTGAATTGAGCATCAAGACTTGCAGTGTAAACTTGGCTGAAGTGCTTTTCCGCTAAAAGACGAAAATCGGTTTTCAGCTAAAAATAATGTTAATGATTCAACCAGCTGTGTTCAGGTATGTTAGACCGAAACATGTTTAATTGTTAAACACGCACACATTTTTCTTAAAGTTCTTGGCTTTCATTGTGAGTTCTCAAAGGAACAGTACAAGATTTGAGCTCCATTTATGCAGCTCTGAGTCACATGAAGATAGACATTTTTGCCAGGCGTGATGCTGGTTGTGTGTCTCTGGCTGACTGCCCTGTTCTCTCTCCCAGATGGCCGTTGTGATGCGGGTGGATTGGATTTAGGGTGCGCTCCACACTCCAAACTGCCTGTGACATTCGTGAGTGCACTTAGACAAGCTTACTCACCCACTCCACCCGTTCACACACTTCGGTACAGCGTGTTCAGTTGGCCTTCCTCCTGCTCAGCATCGCAACTTATTGAGTCCGTTCATAGTAAGAATCTTTGTGGAATTGGACTTTGACCAATACCGATGATGTTGGCTCTTAAAATTCAACTAAGTGTGCACAACATCTGTTTAATGTCAGCTATGCACACTGAGATTTTTATCATATTGATGTCTGTCTCAGTGAAAGGATGTGCACTGATAAAACAAAATGAATACCAAGTCGTGTGAGTGCAGAGGTGAAGACTGATTGGTCATCACAAATGAAGCATCTTATTGAGTTTACACTGTTTAGCGTTGGATTTAAGATCAGAAAAGAGAGTATTACTCATTAATGTTTGTGTTCCTTGTCTCTCTTCTCAGGAGCTGGATGTGAAAGCTGGAGGTGGATGCATGATGACCGTTGGAGAAATGCTCCGCTCCTTTCTGACCAAGCTGGAATGGTTCTCCACCCTGTTTCCTCGGATCCCTGTGCCTGTGCAGAAGGCTATCGACCAGCACATGAAGAGCAGGCCCCGTAAAGCCCCAGAGCGAGAGGTGCAGGAGGAGGAGGAGGAGACGACGGAGGCAGGGAGGCATGGAGAGAGGCGTCGGTCCAGGTACAGATTGTGCTGGTGCATTTCATAGAGGTAGATTTGTTGACAAATTTCAAGAATAGACTTTGTTAAAATGGATATATCGCACTTTGAATTTAAAGACAATCCAAATTTTTGTTTATTACAGTTCCAAAGCTAGCTAAAGCATCTGAGTTTAGTGTGAAATTTCTTTAGAGTTTGTTAAATTGCTGTATCGGTGACAGAGCTTTTATAATAATTTTTTTTATTGTAGGCTTTATGCAGTGTCTTAAAAAGCCTAATATGGAAAACTCAGATTTTTCGAATTTTGACATGTCTAATTTTTTCGATGTCAATGGAGGAGCTCGTTTGAATTCTTATTTTGTTGTTTGGCAAATTTACCAACACTTGGCTTATAAACGCTTAATTTAGACCTTGGTAGAGACCGGTTCTAAACTATAAATGGTTAAACTGGGAACGTTAGCCCTAGCTTCATTCAAAGAGTGAGAAGATATGTGTTAAATTTGATTCTTACAGTTCTTAAGTCTTACAAGTCTTCACTATACCATGAACGATTTTCCAGCATTCACATGGACTTATTAGCAAATTATTCAGTCTGTTTTGTCGGGTGACAAGATGTCTAATAATTTGTTTAGGTTATTTTTCTTGGTGTAATTGGAGAATCTTTATGTCCACTAACAATTTTTTGCCGATTTCCGTTTGGCAAAATATATAAGGCTTGACTTGTGAAATCTGCTTAAAATGTATAACTTTTACATCATTTATAGTAAATATTTGACCCCTCTAGATTCACTGCACTTTTAATAACCTTCAAAAGGCAGTCTTTATCCTAAACAATGATTTTGAATGACCTCAAATGGTTGTGCTACTCAAAAAAAGCTGTGCACCCCCGTTCCTGTCACTGCCCCCCTTGTATTGGTTGTTTACCTTTGCGGTTCTGCTACGGTTACACTTCCGGCTCAGTCAACATGAGATGAGCTACATTACCACTTCATCTGATTGGATGGTGGGCGACGCTGTTACCAATAGATGTCCTTACAGCCATTGAGCCATTTTGAGCTCCCAGAAAAAAGAAAATGGCTTTACAGTAACATGCATCAACCAATCTGAGAAGTCAGTTTACATAATATGGCACGTGTATTGAATTTATTTAGGTTGTTGTTTTGTGTGTTTTAAGGACACCAAGGAAAAGTTCAAGTCCCAGGAAATCCCAAAATCGCTCCAGGAGTCGCAGTCATCAAAGAGAAAGACGCGGTGCCAGCTTCGATCGCGAGTTGGAGAGGGAGCGAGACCGACAGCGAAAGGAACGTGAAGGAAAAGATCGTGACAGGGACAGAGAGAGAGACCGGGACAGAGAGCGACGGCGTTCCAGAACGCCAGAGCGAACCAATGACCGACGAGAACGACGACGGAGCCGCAGCGGCAGCCGAGAGCGAAGGAATGAGAGAAAAGAGCGAGAGGGAGAGAGCGAGAGGGAGCGTAGTCGCAGGAAAGACAGAGAGCATCACAAAGAGGGTGAGCGGCCGAAAGACAAGAGGAGTAAAGGAGAGGGAGAAGAGAGGAGGCACAAAGATGATAAGGAGGATAGGAAGCACAGGGATGATAAGAGAGGCAAGCGTTCAAGAAGCAGAGAGCGCAAACACAAAACCGAGCATTCGGGAAAGAAGCGCTCTCGTTCCGGGAGCAGAAGCAGACAGGGAGCGGGGGACGAGCGGAGCAGGAAGAGGGAGCACAGTCCCAGTAAGGAGCGCTCACACAAGCGCAGCCGCAGCAAAGAGAAGACGCACCATCGAGACTCGAGCAATGGACGAGAACATATAAAGCAGGAGCGGCTCAGCTCTGAACCAGCCGAAAGATCAAACCATCATCCTGGAGATTCTCCCTGATCCACCTCGTTCGTTTTATCGATGCGCCCTCCTTTGTTTGGATCCTTTTGTGTGCAGCTTGTGTTGCTATAAACATGTCTCCTGCACTGTTACCTACCGCTCAAGGAGATACAAATATTTTCCCTCAGTTGATCTTTGCATTATCAGGGTTAAAAATGGCATTTTATTTTTTATTCCCCAGTTTAATTTACTACGAATATGTTTGTACATAGAGCTTGGAGAATGTTTTAAAGTTCACCTGAGCGACCACTGAGTTGAGGTTTTGGCACAGGGTTGAGAAAGCTGTGCTAGAATTGTGCTGTTAAATTCATTGCTCTATTGCATCTCATTTTCTAATAAAATCCTTCAATTGGACTAAAGTGTTCTGTTGTATGTATTTGTCATCTGGAAAACTTTTATCTGTTATGCTACTTGTTCAAATTTACTACCGTTTTGCTATGTTTTGAGACAAAAACTAAAGAGCCAGTTGTAGGACTCCTTGCAAATAATATTTCATTCTGTGTTTGTCGAGTTATCATCTTTAAATAGAAACCGTCGACTCAGATTCGCTGAAGCAAAGTGATGCAGGACCGTACGAAACGTACTAAGCTCCTCCCACCGTTCGCGCAGGTTTACCTGGAAAAATATAGCTGTCAGTGTCTGTGATTCGGTCGCATCATGCAGAGGAACCTTTTTTCATTCGTAAGTGATTCTCAACTTTATTCTCTGCAGAGAGAAAAGGCCGTAAGAGAGCGATGCAGCTCCATCTTTCTTCTGAACCTCAGGAGAACGACAACCTTTTGTTGTGTTCCCGCCATTTTCACGAGGACTGCTTCAAGAAGCGTTCAACTCCGGTTTCGCTAAAAGGTTTTTGATAAAGAATGATTAAGTTCCCTCTTTATTTGGGCCAGCACATTTTTCTTAGTCAGAACCGGTAAGTGTGAATCTAACAGAAATGTAACGTAATTTTTTTCTGTGTGTGCCATGATGTACTTTTTGTTGTTTGTCACACGGTCTACTTGGTGTTAGCTCTTTATTACATTTCAGTCTATATTACATTGAATATGTGTAGTATTGTTAAATTGTTTAAGTTGTTCACCTTTATAAAAGCCCATAATAAAAGTAATTGATAATAAAATATAGCAACGTTACTTTAACTAATTGTGTATAACACGGATTTAGCGTGCGCGATGTTTCGTGTGTTCTGCATCACTTCCCGGTAACCATAAATGGTCCGGTTAGGCGGGACACGGGCGTAGCGAAGACATCTGATTGGCTGAATGTTTAAACGTCATAAATCTTAAACAAAGTCTGAGTGTTCATGAAGGTCAAAACTGACGTTCTGAACAAGAATAAATCATTACGCCACGAGTGTACGCATGTTTTTTTTTGTTCAGCTTCAAAGTTGGGCTGTTTTAACATTAAAATGAATAACAACTTGCTCACTTCTGATCCCACCCCCTTCATAAGCATGGAGGGCGGAAGGTTGCCATTGGTTACTGTTGATCCAATAACAGCAGACTTGAGTGTTCAGAATGCATCACAAAAAAGCAAGAGTTTTGTCTGCAGGAGCTGTGAAACAAATGTTGGCAAAATTAGGTCTAAATAAATGCATGTTCTAAATTTTTTTTTTGTTTTTATACCTTTACAAATATCCTCTTTTGTATAAGTCTGTTTATCGACCTGAGTCAACACTACCAAATTTATTTTTTGAACAAATCAAAATGACATTTTTAGCGAAAAGAATACAAAAACAGTACTCAAGTTAAAGTAGGTGTTACCTCAGTAAAAATCATGTAAGTGAAAGGTGAGGTTTTTATCAAATGTGGGTGGTGATTTACGTTTACTTTAGTAACTTCTGAGGTTAACTAGTAATTTTAGTAACTAGTCATTTTATTTTTTTACTTTTATTTAAGTAAACTAGTAAATTGGGGATTTTTTGTTGTAATGGAAGTCAATGAAACACTAGCAATGAAAGACGGAGAAAAACTTCAATCTGATGCTACCTCAAATCCAACGATAGATTAGCTTGGCTGAGACTTGAGTTAGTCAAGGCCCACAGATGGCCTCAGTCTGATACCACGACTTCCTCCATACATGTATTGTTTTTCATTGCGGTTCTTGAGACAAGCAAAGGCTGATGGTCCAGAGTTGGACCGTTGAACATTTGTTGTTTCGGAAATTTGGTCAGAGTACTGTTGTTGTTTTTTGTTTTTGTTTTTTAATTTCAAAGCTTCTTCCAAACATTGTGTAAAAGTAAGATTTCTCCAAAAATCATTCCATTTGCTATTACACAAAAAAGTTGTAGCCAACATAAGACTTAAAAGCTTTCCAGGGTGGACTAAAATATCCCAGGCATCACATAAGGGTTCATTGAAGGCATCTTCTGTATTTAATATTTAATTGTAGTCAAATATAAGGAACCTCAGTTATAATTCAATGTTTTGGGTGATATTTAATGAGTTGTGCTAACAATCATTATGTCTAACCTGATTCCAATCTTGTGTGTGTGTGTGTGTGTGTATGTATGTATGTATGTATTCAATACAGTCAACATGTAGTCTGATAGAACTTCCCAGACAGTTTACAAAGTAATAAATGTTTTTTTCCTCAGTTAGATAGTACATAACGTTACCTTATATAACTTAGAGCAGGTATACTGTGAGTGATAATTTATTTTGCATAAACTTTACATCTTATAATTTAGTAGACTAAAACAAGACGAAATGCTCTCTGTTTAATATATAACTACTTGTACATGACAGGAAAATGTATTTATAAGGAACATTTTTACATCTGAAGCATTACAGAAAACATTCAGCCATAAAAGTTTGCTTAGGACACTAAAGAAATACATTTGTTCATAAATATCATATTATTCAAACAAACTGTGAGAAACAGCAAGCCTTTTCAACAGCTGGGTTCAAAGGTTTTTTGAGGAGATCAAGTTCAGAAATGATCAGGCCTGAAACACAGAAAAGAGAGTTTTTCTTAAATGTTGAAACTATTGAGATTAATTTATTTTAATGTTACCTTTCTCGTCTGCACTTCACCTCCTCCTCCTCAGAACAGCGCTCACTATAAAAAAAAACAATGCAAGATGTTTACAAGAAATGCTTCCAGTGAGCTTCACTCCTAAATCTCACCTAAAACAGCAGCTGAATCCATGCTCTCTCCGGCAGCATTGATGGCTGTTACCAGAATTTGGCCACTGCTGAAGTTAGTGACCGAGCATTGAAGCTGGGACGTCGTGCACAGTTTTGTCCTTCCAGAGAGTGTGATCCCATATACGCTGTAGTTACTAGCATATACAGATTCATTCCATGACACCACTCCGAGTAGTGAAGAGAACGTGATGTTTAGAGGAGCACAGGGCACTGGGGAAAACATCATATAATTATAGATAAATATACGTTATGGTTTCTTTAGGGTCTGAGCACCCCTAAAGCTAGGATACTAGAATCGCCCTTGGGTAGCTATGGACTCAACGATTCACATTTGCCTTACGTAGCAACCCAATTAGCCCTTACTAGAAACTCTGCATGCTTGAACCAACTAGAATTTATTGTTTTATATCAATTTGTAAGATGTCACCTGTTGTTCCCGTCACTGCAGAAGACTCTGGTCCTGATGCGACAGAGTTCCTTGCCCTGATGGTCCCGCTGTAGGAGGAGCTACAGGGGAGTGGCACCTCGAAGAACGTGCGATTTGTCCAATATGAGGCTAGGTCGAAAAGTGCCATGCTGTTACCCAGAATGCTCCCCTTAAGTGCCAGGAGGTACTCAGAGTTAGGGCAGCTCGTAGTAAGCCAGGATGCCCTCAAGATCTGAGTGTCATTTATTACAGTACGTGGCACAACCTTCAGTCCACCTGGAGGGCAGGGAGCTGAGTGAAAGAGAGAAGAAAGGGTTAAAAGCAAAAAAAAAAAAAAAGACAAGCTCAGAAGATGTGCCCTGTTATTTACAGCAACACGATGTAGTTTTTGAACCTTCAGATTTTACTTTCAAAGTTTGTCTGCTGCCACTTGACAGTGGCAAAGGTAGGTGACCTGCTCTTTATAAGGGCCCGTACCTTAGGTAGCCCTTGAAATGCAGAATTGGTTTTAATGAATTGGCTGATTAAATTGTTTCCAATTTTCATTTTTTTTCTTCAGTCTGATCAAGTTGGGTTTATTAATTTTATCGCACATGTAGCACATAGAGAGATTCAAATTGTATTTGCATTAAAATGCACGTTGTAGCATTTAGCGTGACAATTCGCAAAATGATCAGGTTTTCAGGTCCTCTTTTTTACACTTTAAATGCACCAAATGCAAGCATTTATTTATTATTTTATTACATTTTAAGTGTATCAAGTGACCACACTCCAGGATGCACCATTTTTCCTCCCAAATTTTTAGACATTTAACCTGAAAACTCCTAAGCATGTGTCAATCTGATCTGAGGTGTTTATTTTATCATTCACATAATGAAACAATAGGGGTTTCCTTTCATGCTAAATAAGTGCTACCTCTATGTCGCAGAAAACTTTCATTTGTCCACTCTGAGTATTCATCTGAAAAAAAACCCCAAGGCAACATGGCCGTCTTCATTTTGCTCCTGCCGATTGCTCAGCTGTGTACTCACAATGGCGGACTCGGTTTTATCCCGAGGCGTGAAACTTCAGACCAAAAATGAATCAAGGTTTGTGATGGTCAACGAAAAAGTGCTGATAAAGTTCATGGCGGAAGCAGGAAGAAAATACATAATGGTTAGTGTTCCACAATGAGAGATAGACAAGAAAGGGTGCGATAGAAAGCCCAAGTCTAAGCTAGGCTGAATATTGACGCAGCTTTTAGTCACTGACATGAACACAGAGAGAAGAACCCAACTGAGGGAGACCTGCTGATGTCAATGTTTGATTATTAAGTCTAAATTATTTGTAAAAATTGCTTTTGAATTCATATCCTTATGTTTTTCAACAGCTGTTCAAAGACAATACCGTGCTTCGGTTGTTGGAGGCCAGATAAATTCCACATAGTGTTGCTTTAAACACTGAAGCAACACATGCGCGCTGCAGGAGAGGAGAATTAAGCTAAAAACTTCATAATTAGGTAAGTGATCGTCATACCTGCTCCCGCAGTCTGAGAGTCACTGATGGAACTGTTGCAGGTCCCATCCGTTGCCAGCACTGTAAAGTTATACAGAGCGCCACACACCAAGCCTACCAGAGTACACGACGTGTTTGTTGTTCTGCAGTAGGTTATTGTGCCATCATCAGACCTTGCAAGTCCCACATAGGACACTGATCCTGTACACCCAACCCATGACAACAGTGCACTTCTGTTCCCGCACTGTATATCTGCAGTCACGTTGGCTGGTTTACAAGGCACTGCAGAAAAAGAGATATCTCAATAAATTTTCATTAAGTACAAAGACTTTTTTGTAAATATGCTTCTCATCACTCTCAGAGATATTTAATAGTGTTTAGGAACACTTTTTGGATCTCTTCAGCAGAACTCTTAATTTGGCGATAGCCTTGTTAGCATAGTGAAAGAGACCAGTGTGCCAGATATGAAGTGACCCATACCTGGAATGTGTACTCTGCATGTAACCCATCCCAGTGTGCACACACACACAGCAGGGAACAAACTCACCAAGAACACTCACCCGGAGCAGTGGGAGCCATGGCTGCGGCGCCCGGGGAGCAGTCGGGAAACTTGCACAAGGGCAACACAGCTGTGGTTGTTGAAGATGCAAGTGTTTCATCACTAATTCAACTCGGTGGATCTGGGGTTCGAACCTGTGAGCTTCCGATCACAAATCGATCTCCTTATCCACCATACCACAACTGCCCTTTAGCTTAGCATAGAACATTGAATTAGATTAGACCAGTAGCACCAGCATACCAGAAGTAAAGTTTTTAGAAAAAGGCATCTATGGTTACATTGTGTAGTGGAAAACAAATAGAGGAGATTGCGTATAACACTTTACTTCTGGTATGCTGGTGCTACTGGTCTAATCTAATTCAATGTTCTATGCTAAGCTAAAGGGCAGTTGTGGTATGGTGGATAAGGAGATCGATTTGTGATCGGAAGCTCACAGGTTCGAACCCCAGATCCACCGAGTTGAATTAGTGATGAAACACTTGCATCTTCAACAACCACAGCTGTGTTGCCCTTGTGCAAGTTTCCCGACTGCTCCCCGGGCGCCGCAGCTGTGGTTGTTGAAGATGCAAGTGTTTCATCACTAATTCAACTCGGTGGATCTGGGGTTCGAACCTGTGAGCTTCCGATCACAAATCGATCTCCTTATCCACCATACCACAACTGCCCTTTAGCTTAGCATAGAACATTGAATTAGATTAGACCAGTAGCACCAGCATACCAGAAGTAAAGTTTTTAGAAAAAGGCATCTATGGTTACATTGTGTAGTGGAAAACAAATAGAGGAGATTGCGTATAACACTGCAGCTGAAGCTAAAGCTGGGTTTGTATCTGAGCATCACCTTTACAAATTGCCCATTGCTTTGGCTCTGCACGCATCCCTTCGTTATCAACTTCATCTACAGTTATGTCTTTTATGACTTTGTTGTCCCTTAAGTCAAGTTTTAAAGAAGAAATAATTTGCATAGATTTGAAAAGTCAAATGCTACAGGTCTAATTCGACTCAATGATCTCTGTTAAGCTAAAAGATAGATCTGAACAGATAAATAGATTCAAAAACAGTCAAACTCTAGGAGAGAATAACCTAAATTCACTAAAACTGTTCTTTAAAAAAAAGATTGGAATACTTAAAACTATCACTCATACCTGTTTGAAAGGTGATTTTAGCACTTGGAACACTGGTGCAATTCTCATTGCTGGCAACTACAGATACATTGTAGCTTCTGCTGCAGGTCAGATTGCTCAGTGTGCAGTTGTTGTTCGTGGTATTGCATGTCTTAAACTCTCCGTTTCGACCTACAGCAGTTAGCAGGTAGGATTGGGCCACATAAGATGCATCCCATGATACAAACACACTCTTGGACAGGCAGTCTGTTTGAGCCAGAACTGATGAGGGCTGGCAGGGTGCTGTAGGGTCAGAAACAGAACATGCAGATGAAGGCACTTTGAAGTTTTATAAAATAAGGCTAAACGCATTTATATTCACTCTAGGAATAGTTTGGGCTAAATATAACCTTTATTCTTACATTTTAAGTCTACAAAGTGACTACACTCAAGGGCACATACTTTTGTACTCTTAAAATGTAGTGAATTTAAGCTTTTATTCTGATATTTTAAGTATATCACTTTAGAAGGATGTAAAGGGGAGGATACATGAGGTTATTATTTAATTGACCTAAGTTCAGGAGGAGCTTGGCAATAATTGACCATCCAGTCATATGGTCCTATAATATTTTTGTTAGTATATAAGACATAACCTAAGGGGACAACAGTAACATTGTAAAAACTATCCCGTCTTCTGCATCTTCGGGTCTTCAAAAAAAGAGGGGGGGTATACTCCGGGCCCAAGTCGCTTCCGGGTCCTGGATTCGTCATTCAGACAGGTCGCCTAGTATGCTTCTCCATTGCTCGCCAATCACACTTGCGATATTAGGCAAATATAAGCAAGCGCAAACTCGTGAAATAATTTTTTCTTTTAAAATGTAGTGAGTTTAAGCTTTAAATTTTACATTTGAGGTTTATCAAGTGACAACGCTCCATCGTTTTTTTACTTATATAACGTTTTTTTTTTACTGTTAAAATGTATGGCTGGGGCGTCACGGTGGCGCAGTTTGTAGCACGGTCGTCTCACAGCAAGAAGGTCACTGGTTCTAGGCTCGGCTGGGGCAGGTGGCATTTCTGTGTGGAAATGCATGTTCTGCCCATGATCGTGTGGGTTTAATCCGGGTGCTCCGGTTTCCCCACAAGTCCAAAGACATGCGGTATAAGTGAATTGAGTAAGAACGATTGCCCATAGTGTTAAAGAGTGAATGTGTGTGAATGTTTCTAGAAGGGCATCCGCTGCGTAAAACATATGCCAGAGAGTTGGCGGTTCATTCCGTTGTGGCGACCCCGAAAGGGAAGAAATGAATATGAATGAATGAATGTATGGCTGGATTCTAAAACTGGACCTCAGGCGAGGGAAAATGCATCTTTTCCTATCACCGTTTTGTTCCTGATAGCACCCTATGAAATCGACAGCACTCTGTATATCAACCGCTCTAGCTTTGTTGCGGCTATTCTCTATTGGCTGTTGACTCCTGTCAGTCATCGCATCTTGGAGGAACGTGATTGGCTGATACACGTGTGAAACTTCTGTTCCTGCTCAGCGGAAAAAACACTGCAAGAAGTAGTCACGCGGAAATATCAGCTTGTGTCTGTAAAATGAGACTGACAAACGCAAACTCCGGGATATTAATCCGCAGGACTGTGTGTGCATGTGTGTGTGTGTGTGTGTATGTTAAAGGCCACTTTGTATTTGACAAACTTTTTTGCAAATGTGATTTATTTATTAAACTCCGATGGGAGAACAGTACAAATAATGAAGCGTGTGTTCTGGAGGAGGCGCATCTGCAGAACCAGATGATAAAGATACATGATTGAATTCACAAATGCGTAAAATAAAAATTATAATTGAAACAAAAGTTTTGTATATGAAAATGTGACTTTGCATTAAATTAACGTTACAATGTATTTAGATTTGTTTTCTTTGCAATTCACAAAACCTTATTTATGCTTGAAAATAATTGTGTTAAATCACTCCATATCACTTCCTCATATGATGTCTCAAAAAGCAGCAAGTACACTCATTTTGCCGACAGCTATTTGCTGCAATCGAAGTGTATATTGAGGAAAATCTCAAACGCGTTTACATTTTGGTGCGGGATGCATACATTGAGAGTTTAAATCTACAGATAACACCAAATATTTCTTCATATCTAAACCGCAGACTTTAAAAGTGAGCTTTAAATGTAATGTTTTGATGACAGTTGAAAACTGGGTTTGTAAAGCTTGAAGTTAAATTATTATGCATGATTGGACACTCCTCGTCCATATGGTAAAAGTGTGATGGAGTGATTTCAGGTGATTAGGAAAAAGTAATGAATTGATGGCCATACCTGTTCTAACCTTGTAGGGTGGGCTTCGAATGCTGCTACATTGGTTTGCAGAAGCACCTACAATTACTGTATACTCCTTCCCACATTGTGCATTGGTAAGGTTGCAGGATGAAGTCGAGCTGTTGCAGGAAAGGAGAGAACGGTCTTGATCCACGGCTGTGGCGATGTACAGAGAATTTCGACTTGGGGGACTTTGCCACTGAACTTTGATGAGGGAACTATTACATTCTGTTAGGGCCATGATGGACGACAAGGCACACGGTGCTAAAGAGGAAGAGGTTACAGAGATGGTAAAACTGAGACGTCTGTGGAAAATACTTAAGCTGTTCTTGAAAAGAGAAGAAGATACCAGTATCAAGCTGGAAACTGTTGCTGGATGGACTCATGCAGGCAGCGTTTATAGCCACGACTTGAACTGTGTAGCTTCGTCCACAGCCCAGGTCAGGTACTATACAGCTGGAGTTTGAGCTGACACAGGTGGCGTTTTGCCCATTGTCCCCAACAGCCAGCACTTGGTATGACTGAGTACCATTTTTTCCAATCCAAGATATGGAAGCAGAGTTAGTGAGACAGTCCACTGTACCATTAGCCCCAAGTGGGCCACATGGTGCTGCAAGGATACGATATGAAAAGTACTTAGTTGATTCTTAATATTAAGTAGAATTAATTTGTATTACCTGTTTGTAACAGAAGCGAGGAGCTGTTTGCGCTGCTGCAGTTGCTGGCTCCAGCCTTCACTGTGATGCTGTAAGACTCTCCGCAGCTCAAGTTTAACAAGTCACAGGAAGTGGAGGCGGAGCTGCAGTTAGCGGAGAGGCCGCTAGCGCTGCTAGCTGTCACTGAGTAAAGCTCCGCCCCTGGACTGCTCCCCCAGGTTACTGTTGCTATGTTCCTGGTGCAGCTCACATTGGCCGACACATTTTGAGGAGCACAGGGAGCTGAGGAACACATTCCAACACTGTAATTATTCTTCTTCAAATACATGTTCATTGTTAATAGCAGGTTAGCAGTTAAAAATTTAGAAAACTTTCTTACCTGTGGTGATGCGGCGCACTTCACTGCGCTGTCCTCCGCAGTCCGCGCTCATAGCTGTGACTGAGAAGTTGTACGCCTGACTGCAAAGCAAGCCACTGATGCTGCAGGAAGTGCTGCTGGAGTTACAGGTTAATACTCGTCCATTATCACCTTCTGCTGTCACTAAATAGTTTGAAACCAGGCCGCTGGATGCTGCCCAGGAAACAGAAGCCGTGTCAGACCCACAGGACATGGAGACATTGGTCTGAGAGGGAGCGCATGGAGCTGAGAGGAAATAAAGGGTTATTTAACAGAGCTTTCAGGCTCTAATGTTTATGCTGGTTTATAGATCATTGTAACTCTCACCTGAATCTAGAGTTAGTGGAGGTTGTGAGCAGGCGGAGCAGTTCTGGCCGTATCCCATCACACTGATGTTGAAGCGCTGACCACACGGCAGTGAGCTGATGTTGCACGAGGAGCTGTTGGTGAAGCAGCTGTACTTTTGTAAATCCTGGGAGGACTGCAGTGTTGCGTTGAAACTCAACGAACCATTGCCTGGAGTCCAAGAAACCATGGCGGAGTTGCTCCTGCAGTCCAGTCTGCTCTGAATGCCAGTGCTGGGACAGGGTGCTGCAATGGGAAGAAACATTGAGAAGATTTAAAAGGATTGGTGCTTCTTTCTCTCTCCAGCTCTATAAACGTTAGTGTTTTTCTTGAAACAATGTTTGGTTTCAGCGGCTCGTTCTGTAACCTGTTGTGATTGGAGCTCCGGTCTCTACTGAGCTGTTGCAGGAGCGTCCCTCTGACAGCACCTTAACGGAGCACGTCTGTCCACACGTCACATTAGTGATGTCACATCCTGTGCCATTGGTCCTGCACGAGTACATCTGTCCACTTGAACACTCCAGAGTCATGAAAGAGGTGAGAGCTCCGTTTCCTCTGGACCAGGACACGCTCGCGGTGCTGTTTCTACAGTTCATTCTGGACTGGATACTCAGGGGACGACACGGCGCTGAGGAAACAAAAATAAACATATTCTTCAGAAACGTATGCTATGTTGGGATTATTCAAGACAAAAAGTAGTTTTTTTCTATTTTAAATTAAAGTATGTCTTTTACTAGTTTTAAAGAATTTTATTTGTGGTTTTAGGAATTTGGTTTTAAAAAACTGTTTTCTGTTTTCCTCATGATTTTAATGGATCGTTGCACAGCCAGATTTCTGCAATACAGTGACTTTAACTTCTTAATTTTTAAAGAAGATTTTGTGAGAGTTGAGACAGATTTTTATTTTTTAACTTTAGTTCTCTTTGTTACCTGTCTGTAACAGAAGTGAGGAGCTGTTTGCGCTGCTGCAGTTGCTGGCTCCAGCCTTCACTGTGATGCTGTAAGACTCTCCGCAGCTCAAGTTTAACAAGTCACAGGAAGTGGAGGCGGAGCTGCAGTTAGCGGAGAGGCCGCTAGCGCTGCTAGCTGTCACTGAGTAAAGCTCCGCCCCTGGACTGCTCCCCCAGGTTACTGTTGCTGTGCTGCTGCTGCAGCCCACATTGGCCGACACATTTTGAGGAGCACAGGGAGCTGAGGATCACATTCCAACACTGTAATTATTCTTCTTCCAATAGATGTTCATTGTTAATAGCAGGTTAGCAGTTAAAAATTTAGAAAACTTTCTTACCTGTGGTGATGCGGCGCACTTCACTGCGCTGTCCTCCGCAGTCCGCGCTCATAGCTGTGACTGAGAAGTTGTACGCCTGACTGCAAAGCAAGCCACTGATGCTGCAGGAAGTGCTGCTGGAGTTACAGGTTAATACTCGTCCATTATCACCTTCTGCTGTCACTAAATAGTTTGAAACCAGGCCGCTGGATGCTGCCCAGGAAACAGAAGCCGTGTCAGACCCACAGGACATGGAGACATTGGTCTGAGAGGGAGCGCATGGAGCTGAGAGGAAATAAAGGGTTATTTACCAGAGCTTTCAGGCTTTAATGTTAATGCTGGTTTATAGATCATTGAAACTCTCACCTGAATCTAGAGTTAGTGGAGGTTGTGAGCAGGCGGAGCAGTTCTGGCCGTATCCCATAACACTGATGTTGAAGAGCTGACCACACGGCAGTGAGCTGATGTTGCACGAGGAGCTGTTGGTGAAGCAGCT
The DNA here is from genome assembly GCA_900490495.1 of Danionella dracula. Classification (NCBI taxonomy): domain Eukaryota; kingdom Metazoa; phylum Chordata; class Actinopteri; order Cypriniformes; family Danionidae; genus Danionella; species Danionella dracula. The sequence goes on from UELW01000078.1 coordinate 700,364, forward strand.
GTACTTTTGTAAATCCTGGGAGGACTGCAGTGTTGCGTTGAAACTCAACGAACCATTGCCTGGAGTCCAAGAAACCATGGCGGAGTTGCTCCTGCAGTCCAGTCTGCTCTGAATGCCAGTGCTGGGACAGGGTGCTGCAATGGGAAGAAACATTGAGAAGATTTAAAAGGATTGGTGCTTCTTTCTCTCTCCAGCTCTATAAACGTTAGTGTTTTTCTTGAAACAATGTTTGGTTTCAGAGGCTCGTTCTGTAACCTGTTGTGATTGGAGCACCGGTCTCTACTGAGCTGTTGCAGGAGCGTCCCTCTGACAGCACCTTAACGGAGCACGTCTGTCCACACGTCACATTAGTGATGTCACATCCTGTGCCATTGGTCCTGCACGAGTACATCTGTCCACTTGAACACTCCAGAGTCATGAAAGAGGTGAGAGCTCCGTTTCCTCTGGACCAGGACACGCTCGCGGTGCTGTTTCTACAGTTCATTCTGGACTGGATACTCAGGGGACGACACGGCGCTGAGGAAACAAAAATGAACATATTCTTCAGAAACGTATGCTATGTTGGGATTATTCAAGACAAAAAGTAGTTTTTTTTTTCATTTTTTTAAATAAAGTAGGTCTTTTACTAGTTTTAAACAATTTTATTTATGGTTTTAGGAATTTGGATTTGAAAACTGTTGTCTGTTTTCCTCATGATTTTAATGGATCGTTGCACAGCCAGATGTCTGCAATACAGTGATTTTAACTTCTTTATATTCAAAGAAGGTTTTATGAGAGTTGAGACAGATTTTTATTTTTTAACTTTAGTTCCCTTTGTTACCTGTCTGTAACAGAAGTGAGGAGCTGTTTGCGCTGCTGCAGTTGCTGGCTCCAGCCTTCACTGTGATGCTGTAAGACTCTCCGCAGCTCAAGTTTAACAAGTCACAGGAAGTGGAGGCAGAGCTGCAGTTAGCGGAGAGGCCGCTAGCGCTGCTAGCTGTCACTGAGTAAAGCTCCGCCCCTGGACTGCTCCCCCAGGTTACTGTTGCTGTGCTGCTGCTGCAGCCCACATTGGCCGACACATTTTGAGGAGCACAGGGAGCTGAGGATCACATTCCAACACTGTAATTATTCTTCTTCCAATAGATGTTCATTGTTAATAGGAGGTTAGCGGTTAAAAATGTAGAAAACGTTCTTACCTGTGGTGATGCGGCGCACTTCACTGCGCTGTCCTCCGCAGTCCGCGCTCATAGCTGTGACTGAGAAGTTGTACGCCTGACTGCAAAGCAAGCCACTGATGCTGCAGGAAGTGTTGCTGGAGTTACAGGTTAATACTCGTCCATTATCACCTTCTGCTGTCACTAAATAGTTTGAAACCAGGCCGCTGGATGCTGCCCAGGAAACAGAAGCCGTGTCAGACCCACAGGACATGGAGACATTGGTCTGAGAGGGAGCGCATGGAGCTGAGAGGAAATAAAGGGTTATTTAACAGAGCTTTATGGCTCTAATGTTTATGCTGGTTTATAGATCATTGAAACTCTCACCTGAATCTAGAGTTAGTGGAGGTTGTGAGCAGGCGGAGCAGTTCTGGCCGTATCCCATCACACTGATGTTGAAGCGCTGACCACACGGCAGTGAGCTGATGTTGCACGAGGAGCTGTTGGTGAAGCAGCTGTACTTTTGTAAATCCTGGGAGGACTGCAGTGTTGCGTTGAAACTCAACGAACCATTGCCTGGAGTCCAAGAAACCATGGCGGAGTTGCTCCTGCAGTCCAGTCTGCTCTGAATGCCAGTGCTGGGACAGGGTGCTGCAATGGGAAGAAACGTTGAGAAGATTTAAAAGGATTGGTTCTTCTTTCTCTCTCCAGCTCTATAAACGTTAGTGTTTTTCTTGAAACAATGTTTGGTTTCAGTTCTGTAACCTGTTGTGATTGGAGCACCGGTCTCTACTGAGCTGTTGCAGGAGCGTCCCTCTGACAGCACCTTAACGGAGCACGTCTGTCCACACGTCACATTAGTGATGTCACATCCTGTGCCATTGGTCCTGCACGAGTAACTCTGTCCACTTGAACACTCCAGAGTCATGAAAGAGGTGAGAGCTCCGTTTCCTCTGGACCAGGACACGCTCGCGGTGCTGTTTCTACAGTTCATTCTGGACTGGATACTCAGGGGACGACACGGCGCTGAGGAAACAAAAATAAACATATTCTTCAGAAACGTATGCTATGTTGGGATTATTCAAGACAAAAAGTAGTTTTTTTTTCTTCATTTTTTTAAATAAAGTAAGTCTTTTACTAGTTTTAAACAATTTTATTTATGGTTTTAGGAATTTGGATTTGAAAACTGTTGTCTGTTTTCCTCGTGATTTTAATGGATTGTTGCACAGCCAGATTTCTGCAATACAGTGATTTTAACTTCTTTATATTCAAAGAAGGTTTTATGAGAGTTGAGACAGATTTTTATTTTTTAACTTTAGTTCTCTTTGTTACCTGTCTGTAACAGAAGTGAGGAGCTGTTTGCGCTGCTGCAGTTGCTGGCTCCAGCCTTCACTGTGATGCTGTAAGACTCTCCGCAGCTCAAGTTTAACAAGTCACAGGAAGTGGAGGCGGAGCTGCAGTTAGCGGAGAGGCCGCTAGCGCTGCTAGCTGTCACTGAGTAAAGCTCCGCCCCTGGACTGCTCCCCCAGGTTACTGTTGCTGTGCTGCTGCTGCAGCCCACATTGGCCGACACATTTTGAGGAGCACAGGGAGCTGAGGATCACATTCCAACACTGTAATTATTCTTCTTCCAATAGAAGTTCATTGTTAATAGGAGGTTAGCGGTTAAAAATGTAGAAAACGTTCTTACCTGTGGTGATGCGGCGCACTTCACTGCGCTGTCCTCCGCAGTCCGCGCTCATAGCTGTGACTGAGAAGTTGTACGCCTGACTGCAAAGCAAGCCACTGATGCTGCAGGAAGTGCTGCTGGAGTTACAGGTTAATACTCGTCCATTATCACCTTCTGCTGTCACTAAATAGTTTGAAACCAGGCCGCTGGATGCTGCCCAGGAAACAGAAGCCGTGTCAGACCCACAGGACATGGAGACATTGGTCTGAGAGGGAGCGCATGGAGCTGAGAGGAAATAAAGGGTTATTTAACAGAGCTTTCAGGCTCTAATGTTTATGCTGGTTTATAGATCATTGAAACTCTCACCTGAATCTAGAGTTAGTGGAGGTTGTGAGCAGGCATAGCAGTTCTGGCCGTATCCCATCACACTGATGTTGAAGCGCTGACCACACGGCAGTGAGCTGATGTTGCACGAGGAGCTGTTGGTGAAGCAGCTGTACTTTTGTAAATCCTGGGAGGACTGCAGTGTTGCGTTGAAACTCAACGAACCATTGCCTGGAGTCCAAGAAACCATGGCGGAGTTGCTCCTGCAGTCCAGTCTGCTCTGAATGCCAGTGCTGGGACAGGGTGCTGCAATGGGAAGAAACATTGAGAAGATTTAAAAGGATTGGTGCTTCTTTCTCTCTCCAGCTCTATAAACGTTAGTGTTTTTCTTGAAACAATGTTTGGTTTCAGCGGCTCGTTCTGTAACCTGTTGTGATTGGAGCACCGGTCTCTACTGAGCTGTTGCAGGAGCGTCCCTCTGACAGCACCTTAACGGAGCACGTCTGTCCACACGTCACATTAGTGATGTCACATCCTGTGCCATTGGTCCTGCACGAGTACATCTGTCCACTTGAACACTCCAGAGTCATGAAAGAGGTGAGAGCTCCGTTTCCTCTGGACCAGGACACGCTCGCGGTGCTGTTTCTACAGTTCATTCTGGACTGGATACTCAGGGGACGACACGGCGCTGAGGAAACAAAAATAAACATATTCTTCAGAAACGTATGCTATGTTGGGATTATTCAAGACAAAAAGTAGTTTTTTTTTCATTTTTTTAAATAAAGTAAGTCTTTTACTAGTTTTAAACAATTTTATTTATGGTTTTAGGAATTTGGATTTGAAAACTGTTGTCTGTTTTCCTCATGATTTTAATGGATCGTTGCACAGCCAGATGTCTGCAATACAGTGATTTTAACTTCTTTATATTCAAAGAAGGTTTTATGAGAGTTGAGACAGATTTTTATTTTTTAACTTTAGTTCCCTTTGTTACCTGTCTGTAACAGAAGTGAGGAGCTGTTTGCGCTGCTGCAGTTGCTGGCTCCAGCCTTCACTGTGATGCTGTAAGACTCTCCGCAGCTCAAGTTTAACAAGTCACAGGAAGTGGAGGCGGAGCTGCAGTTAGCGGAGAGGCCGCTAGCGCTGCTAGCTGTCACTGAGTAAAGCTCCGCCCCTGGACTGCTCCCCCAGGTTACTGTTGCTGTGCTGCTGCTGCAGCCCACATTGGCCGACACATTTTGAGGAGCACAGGGAGCTGAGAAACATATTCCAACACTGTAATTATTCTTCTTCAAATACATGTTCATTGTTAATAGCAGGTTAGCAGTTAAAAATTTAGAAAACTTTCTTACCTGTGGTGATGCGGCGCACTTCACTGCGCTGTCCTCCGCAGTCCGCGCTCATAGCTGTGACTGAGAAGTTGTACGCCTGACTGCAAAGCAAGCCACTGATGCTGCAGGAAGTGCTGCTGGAGTTACAGGTTAATACTCGTCCATTATCACCTTCTGCTGTCACTAAATAGTTTGAAACCAGGCCGCTGGATGCTGCCCAGGAAACAGAAGCCGTGTCAGACCCACAGGACATGGAGACATTGGTCTGAGAGGGAGTGCATGGAGCTGAGAGGAAATAAAGGGTTATTTAACAGAGCTTTCAGGCTTTAATGTTAATGCTGGTTTATAGATCATTGAAACTCTCACCTGAATCTAGAGTTAGTGGAGGTTGTGAGCAGGCGGAGCAGTTCTGGCCGTATCCCATCACACTGATGTTGAAGCGCTGACCACACGGCAGTGAGCTGATGTTGCACGAGGAGCTGTTGGTGAAGCAGCTGTACTTTTGTAAATCCTGGGAGGACTGCAGTGTTGCGTTGAAACTCAACGAACCATTGCCTGGAGTCCAAGAAACCATGGCGGAGTTGCTCCTGCAGTCCAGTCTGCTCTGAATGCCAGTGCTGGGACAGGGTGCTGCAATGGGAAGAAACATTGAGAAGATTTAAAAGGATTGGTGCTTCTTTCTCTCTCCAGCTCTATAAACGTTAGTGTTTTTCATGAAACAATGTTTGGTTTCAGCGGCTCGTTCTGTAACCTGTTGTGATTGGAGCACCGGTCTCTACTGAGCTGTTGCAGGAGCGTCCCTCTGACAGCACCTTAACGGAGCACGTCTGTCCACACGTCACATTAGTGATGTCACATCCTGTGCCATTGGTCCTGCACGAGTACATCTGTCCACTTGAACACTCCAGAGTCATGAAAGAGGTGAGAGCTCCGTTTCCTCTGGACCAGGACACGCTCGCGGTGCTGTTTCTACAGTTCATTCTGGACTGGATACTCAGGGGACGACACGGCGCTGAGGAAACAAAAATGAACATATTCTTCAGAAACGTATGCTATGTTGGGATTATTCAAGACAAAAAGTAGTTTTTTTTTTCATTTTTTTAAATAAAGTAAGTCTTTTACTAGTTTTAAACAATTTTATTTATGGTTTTAGGAATTTGGATTTGAAAACTGTTGTCTGTTTTCCTCATGATTTTAATGGATCGTTGCACAGCCAGATGTCTGCAATACAGTGATTTTAACTTCTTTATATTCAAAGAAGGTTTTATGAGAGTTGAGACAGATTTTTATTTTTTAACTTTAGTTCTCTTTGTTACCTGTTTGTAACAGAAGTGAGGAGCTGTTTGCGCTGCTGCAGTTGCTGGCTCCAGCCTTTACTGTGATGCTGTAAGACTCTCCGCAGCTCAAGTTTAACAAGTCACAGGAAGTGGAGGCGGAGCTGCAGTTAGCGGAGAGGCCGCTAGCGCTGCTAGCTGTCACTGAGTAAAGCTCCGCCCCTGGACTGCTCCCCCAGGTTACTGTTGCTGTGCTGCTGCTGCAGCCCACATTGGCCGACACATTTTGAGGAGCACAGGGAGCTGAGGATCACATTCCAACACTGTAATTATTCTTCTTCCAATAGATGTTCATTGTTAATAGCAGGTTAGCAGTTAAAAATTTAGAAAACTTTCTTACCTGTGGTGATGCGGCGCACTTCACTGCGCTGTCCTCCGCAGTCCGCGCTCATAGCTGTGACTGAGAAGTTGTACGCCTGACTGCAAAGCAAGCCACTGATGCTGCAGGAAGTGCTGCTGGAGTTACAGGTTAATACTCGTCCATTATCACCTTCTGCTGTCACTAAATAGTTTGAAACCAGGCCGCTGGATGCCGCCCAGGAAACAGAAGCCGTGTCAGACCCACAGGACATGGAGACATTGGTCTGAGAGGGAGCGCATGGAGCTGAGAGGAAATAAAGGGTTATTTAACAGAGCTTTCAGGCTCTAATGTTTATGCTGGTTTATAGATCATTGAAACTCTCACCTGAATCTAGAGTTAGTGGAGGTTGTGAGCAGGCGGAGCAGTTCTGGCCGTATCCCATAACACTGATGTTGAAGCGCTGACCACACGGCAGTGAGCTGATGTTGCACGAGGAGCTGTTGGTGAAGCAGCTGTACTTTTGTAAATCCTGGGAGGACTGCAGTGTTGCGTTGAAACTCAACGAACCATTGCCTGGAGTCCAAGAAACCATGGCAGAGTTGCTCCTGCAGTCCAGTCTGCTCTGAATGCCAGTGCTGGGACAGGGTGCTGCAATGGGAAGAAACATTGAGAAGATTTAAAAGGATTGGTGCTTCTTTCTCTCTCCAGCTCTATAAACGTTAGTGTTTTTCTTAAAACAATGTTTGGTTTCAGCGGCTCGTTCTGTAACCTGTTGTGATTGGAGCACCGGTCTCTACTGAGCTGTTGCAGGAGCGTCCCTCTGACAGCACCTTAACGGAGCACGTCTGTCCACACGTCACATTAGTGATGTCACATCCTGTGCCATTGGTCCTGCACGAGTACATCTGTCCACTTGAACACTCCAGAGTCATGAAAGAGGTGAGAGCTCCGTTTCCTCTGGACCAGGACACGCTCGCGGTGCTGTTTCTACAGTTCATTCTGGACTGGATACTCAGGGGACGACACGGCGCTGAGGAAACAAAAATAAACATATTCTTCAGAAACGTATGCTATGTTGGGATTATTCAAGACAAAAAGTAGTTTTTTTTTCATTTTTTTAAATAAAGTAAGTCTTTTACTAGTTTTAAACAATTTTATTTATGGTTTTAGGAATTTGGATTTGAAAACTGTTGTCTGTTTTCCTCATGATTTTAATGGATCGTTGCACAGCCAGATGTCTGCAATACAGTGATTTTAACTTCTTTATATTCAAAGAAGGTTTTATGAGAGTTGAGACAGATTTTTATTTTTTAACTTTAGTTCCCTTTGTTACCTGTCTGTAACAGAAGTGAGGAGCTGTTTGCGCTGCTGCAGTTGCTGGCTCCAGCCTTCACTGTGATGCTGTAAGACTCTCCGCAGCTCAAGTTTAACAAGTCACAGGAAGTGGAGGCGGAGCTGCAGTTAGCGGAGAGGCCGCTAGCGCTGCTAGCTGTCACTGAGTAAAGCTCCGCCCCTGGACTGCTCCCCCAGGTTACTGTTGCTGTGCTGCTGCTGCAGCCCACATTGGCCGACACATTTTGAGGAGCACAGGGAGCTGAGAAACATATTCCAACACTGTAATTATTCTTCTTCAAATACATGTTCATTGTTAATAGCAGGTTAGCAGTTAAAAATTTAGAAAACTTTCTTACCTGTGGTGATGCGGCGCACTTCACTGCGCTGTCCTCCGCAGTCCGCGCTCATAGCTGTGACTGAGAAGTTGTACGCCTGACTGCAAAGCAAGCCACTGATGCTGCAGGAAGTGCTGCTGGAGTTACAGGTTAATACTCGTCCATTATCACCTTCTGCTGTCACTAAATAGTTTGAAACCAGGCCGCTGGATGCTGCCCAGGAAACAGAAGCCGTGTCAGACCCACAGGACATGGAGACATTGGTCTGAGAGGGAGTGCATGGAGCTGAGAGGAAATAAAGGGTTATTTAACAGAGCTTTCAGGCTTTAATGTTAATGCTGGTTTATAGATCATTGAAACTCTCACCTGAATCTAGAGTTAGTGGAGGTTGTGAGCAGGCGGAGCAGTTCTGGCCGTATCCCATCACACTGATGTTGAAGCGCTGACCACACGGCAGTGAGCTGATGTTGCACGAGGAGCTGTTGGTGAAGCAGCTGTACTTTTGTAAATCCTGGGAGGACTGCAGTGTTGCGTTGAAACTCAACGAACCATTGCCTGGAGTCCAAGAAACCATGGCGGAGTTGCTCCTGCAGTCCAGTCTGCTCTGAATGCCAGTGCTGGGACAGGGTGCTGCAATGGGAAGAAACATTGAGAAGATTTAAAAGGATTGGTGCTTCTTTCTCTCTCCAGCTCTATAAACGTTAGTGTTTTTCATGAAACAATGTTTGGTTTCAGCGGCTCGTTCTGTAACCTGTTGTGATTGGAGCACCGGTCTCTACTGAGCTGTTGCAGGAGCGTCCCTCTGACAGCACCTTAACGGAGCACGTCTGTCCACACGTCACATTAGTGATGTCACATCCTGTGCCATTGGTCCTGCACGAGTACATCTGTCCACTTGAACACTCCAGAGTCATGAAAGAGGTGAGAGCTCCGTTTCCTCTGGACCAGGACACGCTCGCGGTGCTGTTTCTACAGTTCATTCTGGACTGGATACTCAGGGGACGACACGGCGCTGAGGAAACAAAAATGAACATATTCTTCAGAAACGTATGCTATGTTGGGATTATTCAAGACAAAAAGTAGTTTTTTTTTTCATTTTTTTAAATAAAGTAAGTCTTTTACTAGTTTTAAACAATTTTATTTATGGTTTTAGGAATTTGGATTTGAAAACTGTTGTCTGTTTTCCTCATGATTTTAATGGATCGTTGCACAGCCAGATTTCTGCAATACAGTGATTTTAACTTCTTTATATTCAAAGAAGGTTTTATGAGAGTTGAGACAGATTTTTATTTTTTAACTTTAGTTCCCTTTGTTACCTGTCTGTAACAGAAGTGAGGAGCTGTCTGCGCTGCTGCAGTTGCTGGCTCCAGCCTTCACTGTGATGCTGTAAGACTCTCCGCAGCTCAAGTTTAACAAGTCACAGGAAGTGGAGGCGGAGCTGCAGTTAGCGGAGAGGCCGCTAGCGCTGCTAGCTGTCACTGAGTAAAGCTCCGCCCCTGGACTGCTCCCCCAGGTTACTGTTGCTGTGCTGCTGCTGCAGCCCACATTGGCCGACACATTTTGAGGAGCACAGGGAGCTGAGGATCACATTCCAACACTGTAATTATTCTTCTTCCAATAGATGTTCATTGTTAATAGGAGGTTAGCGGTTAAAAATGTAGAAAACGTTCTTACCTGTGGTGATGCGGCGCACTTCACTGCGCTGTCCTCCGCAGTCCGCGCTCATAGCTGTGACTGAGAAGTTGTACGCCTGACTGCAAAGCAAGCCACTGATGCTGCAGGAAGTGCTGCTGGAGTTACAGGTTAATACTCGTCCATTATCACCTTCTGCTGTCACTAAATAGTTTGAAACCAGGCCGCTGGATGCTGCCCAGGAAACAGAAGCCGTGTCAGACCCACAGGACATGGAGACATTGGTCTGAGAGGGAGCGCATGGAGCTGAGAGGAAATAAAGGGTTATTTAACAGAGCTTTCAGGCTCTAATGTTTATGCCGGTTTATAGATCATTGAAACTCTCACCTGAATCTAGAGTTAGTGGAGGTTGTGAGCAGGCGGAGCAGTTCTGGCCGTATCCCATAACACTGATGTTGAAGCGCTGACCACACGGCAGTGAGCTGATGTTGCACGAGGAGCTGTTGGTGAAGCAGCTGTACTTTTGTAAATCCTGGGAGGACTGCAGTGTTGCGTTGAAACTCAACGAACCATTGCCTGGAGTCCAAGAAACCATGGCGGAGTTGCTCCTGCAGTCCAGTCTGCTCTGAATGCCAGTGCTGGGACAGGGTGCTGCAATGGGAAGAAACATTGAGAAGATTTAAAAGGATTGGTGCTTCTTTCTCTCTCCAGCTCTATAAACGTTAGTGTTTTTCTTGAAACAATGTTTGGTTTCAGCGGCTCGTTCTGTAACCTGTTGTGATTGGAGCTCCGGTCTCTTCCAAGCTTTTGCAGGAGCGTCCCTCTGACAGCACCTTAACGGAGCACGTCTGTCCACACGTCACATTAGTGATGTCACATCCTGTGCCATTGGTCCTGCACGAGTAACTCTGTCCACTTGAACACTCCAGAGTCATGAAAGAGGTGAGAGCTCCGTTTCCTCTGGACCAGGACACGCTCGCGGTGCTGTTTCTACAGTTCATTCTGGACTGGATACTCAGGGGACGACACGGCGCTGAGGAAACAAAAATAAACATATTCTTCAGAAACGTATGCTATGTTGGGATTATTCAAGACAAAAAGTAGTTTTTTTTTTTCATTTTTTTAAATAAAGTAAGTCTTTTACTAGTTTTAAACAATTTTATTTATGGTTTTAGGAATTTGGATATGAAAACTGTTGTCTGTTTTCCTCATGATTTTAATGGATCGTTGCACAGCCAGATTTCTGCAATACAGTGATTTTAACTTCTTTATATTCAAAGAAGGTTTTATGAGAGTTGAGACAGATTTTTATTTTTTAACTTTAGTTCTCTTTGTTACCTGTCTGTAACAGAAGTGAGGAGCTGTTTGCGCTGCTGCAGTTGCTGGCTCCAGCCTTCACTGTGATGCTGTAAGACTCTCCGCAGCTCAAGTTTAACAAGTCACAGGAAGTGGAGGCAGAGCTGCAGTTAGCGGAGAGGCCGCTAGCGCTGCTAGCTGTCACTGAGTAAAGCTCCGCCCCTGGACTGCTCCCCCAGGTTACTGTTGCTGTGCTGCTGCTGCAGCCCACATTGGCCGACACATTTTGAGGAGCACAGGGAGCTGAGGATCACATTCCAACACTGTAATTATTCTTCTTCCAATAGATGTTCATTGTTAATAGGAGGTTAGCGGTTAAAAATGTAGAAAACGTTCTTACCTGTGGTGATGCGGCGCACTTCACTGCGCTGTCCTCCGCAGTCCGCGCTCATAGCTGTGACTGAGAAGTTGTACGCCTGACTGCAAAGCAAGCCACTGATGCTGCAGGAAGTGCTGCTGGAGTTACAGGTTAATACTCGTCCATTATCACCTTCTGCTGTCACTAAATAGTTTGAAACCAGGCCGCTGGATGCTGCCCAGGAAACAGAAGCCGTGTCAGACCCACAGGACATGGAGACATTGGTCTGAGATGGAGCGCATGGAGCTGAGAGGAAATAAAGGGTTATTTAACAGAGCTTTCAGGCTCTAATGTTTACGCTGGTTTATAGATCATTGAAACTCTCACCTGAATCTAGAGTTAGTGGAGGTTGTGAGCAGGCGGAGCAGTTCTGGCCGTATCCCATCACACTGATGTTGAAGCGCTGACCACACGGCAGTGAGCTGATGTTGCACGAGGAGCTGTTGGTGAAGCAGCTGTACTTTTGTAAATCCTGGGAGGACTGCAGTGTTGCGTTGAAACTCAACGAACCATTGCCTGGAGTCCAAGAAACCATGGCGGAGTTGCTCCTGCAGTCCAGTCTGCTCTGAATGCCAGTGCTGGGACAGGGTGCTGCAATGGGAACAAACATTGAGAAGATTTAAAAGGATTGGTGCTTCTTTCTCTCTCCAGTTCTATAAACGTTAGTGTTTTTCTTGAAACAATGTTTGGTTTCAGCGGCTCGTTCTGTAACCTGTTGTGATTGGAGCACCGGTCTCTACTGAGCTGTTGCAGGAGCATCCCTCTGACAGCACCTTAACGGAGCACGTCTGTCCACACGTCACATTAGTGATGTCACATCCTGTGCCATTGGTCCTGCACGAGTAACTCTGTCCACTTGAACACTCCAGAGTCATGAAAGAGGTGAGAGCTCCGTTTCCTCTGGACCAATACACGCTCGCGGTGCTGTTTCTACAGTTCATTCTGGACTGGATACTCAGGGGACGACACGGCGCTGAGGAAACAAAAATAAACATATTCTTCAGAAACGTATGCTATGTTGGGATTATTCAAGACAAAAAGTAGTTTTTTTTTTTCATTTTTTTAAATAAAGTAAGTCTTTTACTAGTTTTAAACAATTTTATTTATGGTTTTAGGAATTTGGATTTGACAACTGTTGTCTGTTTTCCTCATGATTTTAATGGATCGTTGCACAGCCAGATTTCTGCAATACAGTGATTTTAACTTCTTTATATTCAAAGAAGGTTTTATGAGAGTTGAGACAGATTTTTATTTTTTAACTTTAGTTCTCTTTGTTACCTGTCTGTAACAGAAGTGAGGAGCTGTTTGCGCTGCTGCAGTTGCTGGCTCCAGCCTTCACTGTGATGCTGTAAGACTCTCCGCAGCTCAAGTTTAACAAGTCACAGGAAGTGGAGGCGGAGCTGCAGTTAGCGGAGAGGCCGCTAGCGCTGCTAGCTGTCACTGAGTAAAGCTCCGCCCCTGGACTGCTCCCCCAGGTTACTGTTGCTGTGCTGCTGCTGCAGCCCACATTGGCCGACACATTTTGAGGAGCACAGGGAGCTGAGGATCACATTCCAACACTGTAATTATTCTTCTTCCAATAGATGTTCATTGTTAATAGGAGGTTAGCGGTTAAAAATGTAGAAAACGTTCTTACCTGTGGTGATGCGGCGCACTTCACTGCGCTGTCCTCCGCAGTCCGCGCTCATAGCTGTGACTGAGAAGTTGTACGCCTGACTGCAAAGCAAGCCACTGATGCTGCAGGAAGTGCTGCTGGAGTTACAGGTTAATACTCGTCCATTATCACCTTCTGCTGTCACTAAATAGTTTGAAACCAGGCCGCTGGATGCTGCCCAGGAAACAGAAGCCGTGTCAGACCCACAGGACATGGAGACATTGGTCTGAGAGGGAGCGCATGGAGCTGAGAGGAAATAAAGGGTTATTTAACAGAGCTTTCAAGCTCTAATGTTAATGCTGGTTTATAGATCATTGAAACTCTCACCTGAATCTAGAGTTAGTGGAGGTTGTGAGCAGGCGGAGCAGTTCTGGCCATATCCCATAACACTGATGTTGAAGCGCTGACCACACGGCAGTGAGCTGATGTTGCACGAGGAGCTGTTGGTGAAGCAGCTGTACTTTTGTAAATCCTGGGAGGACTGCAGTGTTGCGTTGAAACTCAACGAACCATTGCCTGGAGTCCAAGAAACCATGGCGGAGTTGCTCCTGCAGTCCAGTCTGCTCTGAATGCCAGTGCTGGGACAGGGTGCTGCAATGGGAAGAAACATTGAGAAGATTTAAAAGGATTGGTGCTTCTTTCTCTCTCCAGCTCTATAAACGTTAGTGTTTTTCTTAAAACAATGTTTGGTTTCAGCGGCTCGTTCTGTAACCTGTTGTGATTGGAGCACCGGTCTCTACTGAGCTGTTGCAGGAGCGTCCCTCTGACAGCACCTTAACGGAGCACGTCTGTCCACACGTCACATTAGTGATGTCACATCCTGTGCCATTGGTCCTGCACGAGTAACTCTGTCCACTTGAACACTCCAGAGTCATGAAAGAGGTGAGAGCTCCGTTTCCTCTGGACCAGGACACGCTCGCGGTGCTGTTTCTACAGTTCATTCTGGACTGGATACTCAGGGGACGACACGGCGCTGAGGAAACACAAGAGCAGGAAGGTTTTGAAAAGCACTCAGCATATATGTGATTTCAGTTTTTCATTTCACATTTATAAGACATTTTTAGATGACAAGCAGTTAAACTGACTTATCAAGTCTCACGGAGTATCCTTATTTATTTTTAAAATATTTTTTTTTGTTGGTTTTAAAATGGTCTAGTAGTTTTTAGTTTAGTGTTCACTGTTCACTTTTCTTGCAAAAGTTTTTTTTCTTCTCCAAAATCTCTGCCGAGAGAACTTTTATTACCTGTTTGTAACAGAAGTGAGGAGCTGTTTCCGCTGATGAAGTTGCTGGCTCCAGCCTTCACTGTGATGCTGTAAGACTCTCCGCAGCTCAAGTTTAACAAGTCACAGGAAGTGGAGGCGGAGCTGCAGTTAGCGGAGAGGCCGCTAGCGCTGCTAGCTGTCACTGAGTAAGGCTCCGCCCCTGGACTGCTCCCCCAGGTTACTGTTGCTGTGCTGCTGCTGCAGCTCACATTGACCGACACATTTTGTGGACCACATGAACCTGAAAAAATAGTTTGATGATCTTAATGAATGGTAAAAAATAAATCAGTTTCAGAATGTGTCTTCCTATGACAACAAACCCGTGGTGATGCGATACACTTCACTGCGTTGACCCCCGCAGTCCGCGCTCATAGCTGTGACTGAGAAGTTGTACGCCTGACTGCAAAGCAAGCCACTGATGCTGCAGGAAGTGCTGTTGGAGTTACAGGTTAATACTCGTCCATTATCACCTTCTGCTGTCACTAAATAGTTTGAAACCAGGCCGCTGGATGCTGCCCAGGAAACCGACGCCATGCCAGACCCACTAGACAAGGAGATGTTGATTTTAGAAGAAGCGCATGGAGCTGAGGGGAAAGCATAAAATTATAGTTTTAATCCGTAGGGAATTTCCTCATACCAATGTTTATTAAAACTTTACTTTAGGTAATACCTGAATCTAAAGTAACTGAAGATTTTGAGCAGGTGGAGCTGTTTTGTCCAAATCCCATCACACTGATGTTGAAGCGCTGACCACACGGCAGTGAGCTAATGTTGCACGAGGAGCTGTTGGTGAAGCAGCTGTACTTTTGTAAATCCTGGGAGGACTGCAGTGTTGCGTTGAAACTCAACGAACCATTGCCTGGAGTCCAAGAAACCAGGGCGGAGTTGCTCCTGCAGTCCAGTCTGCTCTGAATGCCAGTGCTGGGACAGGGTTCTGCAATGAGAAAAAATAAACATTATATGTTTCCTAAAGTTAGACGTCTGCCTTTTGAATAACTTCAATTAGTTCCAAATACCAAACTAATTAATTGATTCTACTAACATTAAGCTACTAGCTGTTCCAAAGATGCCTCAAACTGCACCCAAAAGTCTCCAGTTATTATAGTAAATTCTTGAATAATGAAGAACTTGCTGAAAATCATCCTGGTGTGTCTTTGTAGCAGTACCTGACACAAGACTGGCTGGCTGACTTGCTGGGCCCATGCAGTTGCCTTTCATGCTCACAACTGTGATGGTGTATTTCTGACCACACTGCAAGTTTGGGATATCGCAGCGTGTGTTGGTGTTGTTGCAGGACGTCTGGTAGCCTTGGCTTCCTTCTGCCTTTACCAAATACCAAGTTGTACCCAGTGCACTGTTCCAAGTGACGGAAACCATTTTAGAAGAAGAATTCAAAGAAACGGCGACATAGGTAGGAATGCAGGGTGCTATGCAAGAATTGGAAAAATGAAACAAAAGTGAGGACCATGTCAAATCAAAGAGAAGAAAACCTCTTCAAGATGTGGTTTGAGACCTGTTTGTACTACAGTCATGAATCGAGAGCTGTTGTTACATGTGGTGCCATCCGCTTGGAGAGACACATTCAGACTTGTCCCACATGGCAAAGAGTTCAGCTGACAGGAAGTACCCAAGGTATGACAAGAAGCAACCTGTTGCTGTAACCCATCTGTTGCCAATGCTGTATACCCAGTTCCCCCCACGCTGGGAGCCCATGTCACGTTGACCACATTGGTATTACACTGGAGTGCCGTTGTGACATTCTGCGGTGTGCAGCGAACTAACAAAGATAAGCGGTCAGCTTCAAACATAGTGTTGGGTATGAACATGCATGTGTGCTCAGTTGGCAGCTACCTGATTGAAACTGAAAGGGTGTAGAGGGTAGACTCCCGCAGCGTCCATCATTCACTGTGACTGAGATGTTGTAGTTGGTTCCGCAAAGCAGGTCTCCAAAAGTGCAGTTGTTGAGGGTGGTGGTGCAGTTCTTCAAGGATCCGAATTGATCTTGCAGTGTCGTGGTGTACAGACCTCCAGGCTGAAGGGTCTGCCAGCTCACATTGGCAGTGTTCACTGCGCAGTCCACAGTGACCCCCACACTGTCTGGAGCACATGGAGCTATAAAAGAGAACAATTGAGGATTATTTTACATTCATCAGCTTTGTTTTGTTAACTTAATGCAGGCTTGTAGTTATATGTTTCATGTTTAACCAAATACACACTTTTTGATTAATGGATTTTTATAGCTATTGTGTTTCCACCAGAACAGAGTTTGAACAGGACAATACACTTATAATTAAGCAGCATCTATTTTTACTGGCCATTTTTGACCCTTCCCCACTTATCACATCATATTCCTTCCTGTCTGTTTTTGACGTTTGGTGATGAAATTTAAAGAAGTTTTCCAATGACTTAATAATTGATGGAAACTTGATTTAAAAAATCATCATTAAATGTTTTAGTATTATCTAGTATTTTTGATGGTGTGTTTAGTTTGACATACTTCAACAACTCCTGTGTTATTTAGAGACACTTCAATTCAATGGTTTAGTTATGCCTGAATAAACATTGACTTAATGTCTGATGGGTTTGGTGCTCTTTACTGGTAACATTTTGAGAATCTTGAAGTCGTATCTGATTAGTTTAATCTTTTCCGATTTCCAGTAGAATAGATTGTTGCATTTTTTATTTACTTTGTTTGCTTTTTTTTTTTTTTTTCGAATAATTATAAAACCTTAACTGCCTCAACAAAATAATTGACAACTTAAAAACTAAATTGTTTTCCTAAAAAAGCTTTCTACAAGATAATTTGGTATTTATTTTATAAAAAAAATCCAGAAAACCATAACAATACAACAACAAAAAAATAAAGGAAAAAAGTAACAGATCATTTGTTAATTTCACATGATTAGTCGGGTGATTCATCTCAAACCAATAAAAATCTTTTATTGTAAAGTGAGACCACTTTTTACCCCTATGACAATCCATGTGTTTACAGGAAGCTTTTAAATAAGTGTGGAAACAAACAACCGAAAACCAAACCCCCTATTCTGAAGTGAGCACCAAATCTGAATTAAAATGACCTTAAATGTGTTGATTTTCGGGATCATAGAATAATTTCTGCACCCACCTGTTTGCAGTGTCACATGCTGACTCTCTGAACTGTTGCAATTCCAGTTTGTTGCAATGACGTATGCATCATACATCGAGCCACACTTCAGGTTTTGCAAACTGCATGTAGTGTCTTGGACAGTGCATGTGTTTACTGTCCCATCTGTGTGTTTTGCTACCCCAAAATAGTGTATGGCACCATTGCTGCTGAGCCATGAGATAGACCTGGAGTTTGAGCTACAGGAATCCACTACAGACACGTTCTGAGGTATGCAGGGAACTGCAGAAGACAATGTACAACGTATGACTACATGAAAAAAATCCAACATATTTTATGCAACATCATATTTTAAAGCCAAAATAGCTATTTTTCAATTAAATCTTTAACAAAAATCATTGAAAAATCTATACCATTTGGTCACTTTCTCACCTGTCTCTGCCACTTGTCCCATCACAAAATCAGTGGTGCATTCCCCATCGGTGGCTACAAGCCAAACACTCAGGCTCTCTCCACAGTTCAGGTCGCTTATCGTGCAGCTTGTGTTGACTGTTGTGCAGTTGTAGAAATCTCGACTGTTTCCTCGAGCCATCAAAGCGTAGTTCTGGGCTCCTTCCGCCAAGTCCCAGGATGCAACGATGCTGTTGGTGCTGTTACAGTCAGCCGTTGTGTAGACGTTCTGTGGCAGACACGGAGCTGCAGGAAGGACATTTAATCAGAAAAGAGTAATTTTCTTCATGAACCCAATTTAACCCCTGTTGACCTGTTGTAGAGTATCGGGTTTTCCTTGCTCATTACATTCTCCATTTGTCACTTTATATAAGAGACATTGACAAATGTAAATTCTGATGGATGGAGAGGACCCAAGGATGTATATGATGAATATTTGTTGAAATGCCATAAAGCCACTGCTAGTCCTGCTATTGAGTTTTAGGGAGACCTGCTCACCAATAGATTATTGATCGATTTTCCCTGAGCTCCCTGTCACCTCACAAAGGTGTTCTTCACTGGGGGAGATCTTTTTTCTCTATGCGTGTGTGGGTTTTTTATTACGGGTTGTCTGGTTATTTTCCCACATCAATACAAAATGAGTGTCTAAAGTGGTTGCTTTATTTCACCACAAATTGGTATAATTGGGGCTTTTATAACAAGTCAGAGATTACTTGTCAGATTAAATCAACAATTTCCTCATACTAATACATTTTACAAAGTAGCATTATATAGTAGTTATATTTCTACCCCATATATTTATCTAAGAGCAATTCCTTTTTAACCCAAATAAATCCACATTAGGCCTCTGTGAAGCTGCTTTTACGCAACTGCTTAAACACTATAAAACTTTTTTTATATTTAAAAAAATGTGTAATCTTACATTTAATCAAATGTCTTACTCACATGTTCTGATGAAGTTTCCCAAAGTGTCTCCACTGTTGCAGTCCAGCGCTCCGGAGTAGAAGGAGCTGACATAGAAGCTGTAGCCTTTACCACACACGGTGTCAGTGAAGTAACAGGAGGTCTCCACCGTGAGGCACTTGGTCACCACGCCGTCCGAGTCCACCGCTGTGGCCAGGTAATACGCCGTGTTGTTGGTGGCGCTCCATGAGAACACGATTACATTGGTGGAACACTCGCGATACAGCGTGGAATTTTTGGGAGGACAAGGCGCTGTGGGTTTTAGGGAGATGAGAGAAATTAGATTCCAGAAAAAAAAGATTTGTTGATGGCTTGAAATCATTGGGCATTGAGTTCAATATTGTTGAGCTAACACAAGTCAATCATTTATGATCTTAATCACAGTTGGTCAGGTCACCAGTCCTCCTGATGGCCCCATTCTCCACTATTCAATCTCACAAGGAGCACATCTTTGGATTATTTAGCATCACCATCGACTGACACGGCTGTTTTTGATTTGTATGACGAAACATTTATTGTGGAAGTCGGTTTATTGCTAAAATATTTTCAAATGTGTTGAATAGACGAAAAACAGGTTTGTAACACATAGATAGAGGAGAAACCATTAGATAATTTGAAGTACACACATTTGTTTTTCATGCTACCACAAAAATAGCTGTACATGAAAGTTAGTCTTGATTTAGAATTTGCACGCTGTTACTGGCTCGTTAAAATCTGATTTTGGATCAGACTCTGGTTCAAACATGTACGATTGTATTTCGCCACCCACTTACAATTTTTTAAGATTTTAATGTCCGCTTGTGTGTCTTTTTAGCTTTTTAATTTTATGTTTGGGTTTTTTAAAGATAGTTTCAACTTCCATAGACCCAGGAGAGGAACTCTAAAGATACATACCACAAGGTCTAAGGTTCAGCTCTTGCATGACAATTTCAAAATGATTACACAGCTTTCTTATCTTTCTTATTTAAAGATTTAGACATAGATTTTAAATACAGACCAATTTCAGCTTTGAAGATGATAAAAAAAATTTGCTTGGTATCAATACATTTTTATATTTTATCTCTCTTTTGAAACTGCTCATACACTAATGCCTTTTTCTGACAAATGCATCGGATATGCAATATTGACAATTAACGAGGACCCAAAAAGTACTTTTGGCTTTAAACTAAAGGCTAAAGTGAGGGTTCACTGAAATTTGAAAGTCACTGAAAAACAAATTCAGTGCAGAAGGAACATGAAATCACTGTAAATATGCACATTTTTTAATCAAACGAGCTCAAAAATAACTGTTCTGCTTATATGTTATAGATTCAAAACAAGTTTATAACTTTATACATTTCCCTCATCTTAAAAAGTTAACATTCTTGAAACCTATTCAGAGCTCAAGAGCCTAATTAATACACAAAAGTGAGTTTTCCTATTGTGTACTCACTTTTAGATAAAGTGAGCTCCCAGACATCTATTTGTCCTCATCCGAGCACAAGATCCTTAGGTTGCCAGTTATTCACCACTTAACATTCACTCTTGCAGATTATTCAATCGCCAGTTGCTGGAGAATAGTCATTTGTTACAACAGTATTTCTTAAAGCCTCCCTTTAGATCACCACTTGGTACGGTCCAACAAACGTCCCGAGATATTTTTCCATTTCCACGTGAAGGAGAGGAGCCAAGTGGTGGTTTTAGTTGGTTTTTTAGAAATTTTTGCTCTGAAACGTCCAACCATCTAAACAAACGCTTTCATAATTTATTACTCAAGACGATTTTTCCTGTCATAGTTTTAAGTGAGCCAGGGTTGTGTTGAGTGAAGCTTGAACTTTCGATTTTGGAACATTTCATTTCTCAGAGGAGCTGCCGGAGCTAGCCATTGTTTATTTGCTTGAAATGGGTTTGATTTTAAAGTGATTTTTATTAAGTCAGTTTCGTGTTCCTCTTGGCCATAATGCTGAGCAGGGTTGTGTGAGAATGCAAATGAAGAAAAACCAAGTACTTGATCAATAATCAAATTTCCATGCTACGCTGACTGTATACAGGGATGAATGGAAACAATAAATACAAGGTAAACGTTACTTTTACCAGTAATGAAGTACTTTTTTGTTTACCTAATCAAAAATGTAACTGAATTACTGTTTGAGCTAAGTAACACTTTTTGGAACATGTGTTTAAACAAGAAAAAGACAACAGAACAGTGTTTGTTAAGGGAAACTGTCCCTGAACAAACAAAAGACTAAATCAGAGAAAGAAAACCTTATGAAAGACTAGACGATGTACCTACTTAAGGGTGCAGCTTACGAGGACGCTGCAGTGATTCTGTGACCCGATACTATAAAACCTCCAACGGTATCTCGATGTCAGAGCTAATCACAGTAATCCCTGGGTGTGTCCCTGTTTAAGTCAGGTAAGGGTGCAGTTTTGCTTGACCTTTGTGAAAGGACATCTTTACCTGTCTCAAAGACGTAGCTGGCAACAGAGCTGCTCTCACAGTTAGCGATGGCATTAACTCGAGCGGTGTACCGGCTCCCACACAGCAGCGAGGAGATCTGGCAGGTGGTGTCTGTAGTTGTGCAGTTAAGTGACTGCCCTAGCTCATCTGTAATGTAAGCTCGGTACGATATGGCGCCAAAAATCGAAGTCCAACTGATGGAGGCAGTGGCGGTGTTGCAGTTGTACTCCACGGAGATGGAGGACACAGGTGGCATTGCTGCAAAGATTGATAAACATAAATGTAAAAAATTTTGCACAAAAAATTTGTTTTAATTGGTTGTGAATGACCAACCTTTAGTAAAAAAAAAAAATTGACTTCAGCTGTCTATTTCTCCCATTGTTTGTTTGTACACAGATGCCTCCAGTTATAATTATCATACATATTTAACGTGTTATTATCTTTTTGGATTAAATAAACGCTACAATAACTTAATGAATATATTGAACTATAATTGATTCAGGGGCCAGCTTAATCTTAGAAAAAAGATTGTTATGAACATGTTATGTTTGGAGTATCTGATTCATGTACGATTATGTTTTTATGTTGTAGAAGGGAAAAAAACTAACTCATGAATATGAATAGAATGTTGAAGAGTCAATTGACAAATTGATCATCTCAATGCATTCCTTTTTATGGTGTGTGCTGAAGAGGTTAGATTGCCGGTTCTCTATAGATTTTTTTATTACCTGAGAATATCCTATTTTCATTTTAAATTGAGTACAATAATATATTTTTTAAGTGAAAATGCTCAAATTAATGTTGTAATGAAAATAAATTATGTTAATAAACAAAATAATGCTTGGAAACGCTTAACCTTCACACAGCACAGTACGATGCAAATAATGTGGTGTGAGGGAATAATAACGGTGATAAAAAAATGTTAACAAATTTCACAGTGTGGCAAAATCTGAAAGAACACCGGATATAGGTGAAAAGAAAATATTGTCTCCAAGGAGACATTTTTAACAGATTATTTTATTTCTTCTATTCCGTACTCTAAAGAATTAAAGATCTTCATCCCTACCTTTAGATAACTTATGTATGGATGTATATTCAAAAATATGGGTGCCGATCAAGTCGTCGAGCTTCATAATTAATGCGGAATAGCTGGTCTTATATTAGAGAGCTTATATAGCTGTCTCCAACCTTATTGGACAATTACCTGGACATTTCTCTTGTTTATTTAGTTAGATTAACTTACCAACACTGTCCCAGAATTATTATTTTTTTATTTAGCTTATCCTTATCAAAAACATAAATGAATCCTTATATTCATAGTTTCGTTCAGAGGTGTCGATTCATCCTGACTTACTGGAGGTTGTGTAGTAGACGTTGTTGGGCTCTCCGGGCTCCAGGAACATGTTGATGGAGGCCACCCCGAGAGTGTAGGTTGTACAGGGCTCCAGCGATGTGACGTTGAAAGTGGTGCCGGTGACGTTCCAGAGCATGGCTCCCTGTCTGGGTGTTGAAGAGCGTGAAACCTGGTAGAGCAGGACAGCTGGGACGCTGGACCAGTTTACCCGAACTGAACTTTGAGTTAAACCGGTCACGTTCACAATGTCTGGAGGCTGCACCACTGCGGAACAAGTTATCCAGAAATTAAAGCATCTACTGGTTAGTTTTGGGGCTTGGTTACTGGTTCAGGTCATGTTCTTTAGGTATATCATGTCTATAATCTTACCAGTCTTAGGAGGAAAATGAGCGTCTTAACTGTCAGTTAAGAGGTTCATTTGTTCAAGTGTTTATGTCAAAGCTGGTTAACTAGTCTTTTAGGCTGGTCTGTAGCTGACCGTGAGCTCATGTTGTAGCTTAAGTTTGTTTTTACATAGTTGTCGGTTGATTTTATCCAGATGCGAAATGCTTCAAACTATTAATTGACTTCTTTTGTGCTTAACAATGAATAAGGGATTTCAGTTAAAATTTGGTTCACTTGTTAGGCTGGTTTTGGCTGGCCATGTTTTTTTAGCTGGTTTAACATGCTGCAAACTGATTCTTTGCTATTAGTATTCTAGATCGAGGAAGTTGTATTTGTTTTCGGTTTCTTGGCTGGCTGTGAGTCTGCTTAAACTGAGCTTTCACCTTTTTCAGCTGGTTTTAACCAGCTCCTAAGCTATAGGCTACTTTAGCCTGGTGATATCTAGATGTTGTTATATCTGACTGCTGATTTTTTATTTTTATTTTTACCTGATGTTGAGCTAATTTATGCGGGTGTGGTGGTTTCAACTAGTATTAAAGTTGTTTAGGCTTGTTTTAACCTAGTTATTGGCTGGTTTTATCTAGATGTGAACTGGTTTAAACTACTCAGTGAGCTTTTTGTGCTTAAAAATTAATTTTGGATTTCAATTCATTTTTAGTTGGTCATGAGAGGATTTAAGCTAGATATAGCTGGTACTTTAAGTCTCGTCTTTGGCTGATTTTAGCTGGCCATGGTTTCAATCATTTTAAGCTGGTTCAAAATGTTGTTTACGGGTTTGTTAAACTTAATATTCTAGTTGTTCATTCACTTGTTGAAACATGTTAGGGTTGTTTGAGTGAGGTTTAGTTTGTCATGTGCTTCATTTCTGTGTCTTGGCTGGCTATGAGCTTTTTAAAATAGAGCTTCACTGATTTAAGCTGGTTTTAACTGGATTCTAAGCTTTAGGCTAGTTTTAGCTAGTGATGAGCTGGTCACACTCTTGTTTTCTGTTTTTCATTTTATTATTAAATAGTTGAAATGATGCTTGTTATATTTAGCTATTGCTCTCAAGCTATGGGCTATTTTTAGTTGACCATCAGCTGATCACATGCTTGTTTTTGTTTTTTTCATTGTTAAAGTGTCATTGTTAAACAATGAGGCTTTCACTGGTTGACCATGAGCTGGTTTAAGCTGGTTTTGTGCTTGTTCAATATTCTTTAGCTAGGTATGAACCAGTTAAAATTGCATTTAACTGGCACTTGATTTTTTTTTAAGTATGGCCATTAGCTGCTGGTTTACGCTAGTTTTGGCTTAGCTTTTTATTTTCCTGCAAGTACTTGACAGTTTTATTTCAAATATAGCATTTAGCTGATCATAACTAGGTCCAAACAGAATCTGCAGCTGAAGATTTCTGCTGAAAACTTGTACTTGTCTACTGACAATGTGGCTCAGAGGATTCAGAAGAATTGGGCAGTGTTGGTATGCTTTGACTGACACTCTCTGTTCTCCTATCAAACCTTTAAATATTTCCCCAAAACATTTTAAACGCTTCAGTAGAATTCCACTGATTTTTCCAAGCTATTTCCATCTGGTCCTACTTAAAGATCATTTTTATATGGATAACAGGCAGTTATCTTTTGCTGGCCTACACTTCAAAAAATAAGTTAAACCAGTTCCAACAAATGTTATTGATGAATTTCAGGTGTAGAATAAAATCAGTGTCATTTTGAAACAATAGCCATGTAGACTTACATGTTCTAATGGTTTTAACAAGGCTCTTAGCACCAAGTCCTGCAGAATTCGAAGAGAAAACATAGCAGTTGTAAGAGGTGGCTCGCTGAAGACCATCGACCTGTCCGTTTAGGGTGGAGAAAGTAAGGTTATGTGTCTCGTTGTGAAAGGTTCCTTCCACTATCAAGATGTATTTATCAGCTCCTTGAGCGCCGGACCACTCAAACTTCATTGAGGTGCTTGATGTTGCTTTGGAGTAGGTGATTTGTGAGGTTGCAGGAACTGTGAGGAAAACACGTCAGATTTGAATAAAAGCAAGCTTAATGATTCTCTAGAGACGTTTTGAAGAAAAACTTACTTGTTTGTCCTTTCTGAGAACCTAGGCACGTCATGTAACTGAAGACGTACACTTTTAAAGTCACTTGATAAACTTGTCCTGGTTTTAAGCCTTGGACGAGTTTCTCCAAAGTGGTGGCGGTGAGGGGTGGAATTGCAATCGGTGCGGAGTTGGTTGAGTTCAAAGCCCTGACATCCAGGTAATAACTTGTTGCCCCTGGAAAACTGCCCCATTTGATGAGAAGAGATGATGCAGTGGGAGATGAGATTGATGTGATGTCACAGCCTGCAGAAGAAGTGTAAGGTCTTATTACTGCTACTTATAAAAACAATATCACATAGTTCCTTCCCTCTGTAGTAGAATATGACCAATAAAAAGTTGAGAAAACTAAAAATTTCAAGGTAAATTTTTTATGTTCCCGTTTTTGAGACAAATAACCTCTGTAGACCTGGCACTGGGTTTTGAACTACGTTACAAAAACAAAAAACACTTCCACCTTTAAAAGGTGCCATATTACGCTCCTTTTAAATCATTCATAATAAATATGTGACTCGTCTAGACTATTACTGCACACAGTGTTTATCATAAACAATGTCTTTGAATCACCTCAAATTTTTGTGTTCCATGTACTCCTACTGCCGTTCTTCCACCACGCCCTCGTGCTAGTGTTTCTAAAGTGACCAGTGTGCCAGATATGGAGTGACCCATATCTGGAATCTGTGCTCTGCATGTAAACCATCCCAGTGAACAAACACACCGTGAGCACTAACCCGGAGCAGTGGGAGCCATGGCTGCGGGGCCCCGGGGAGCAGTCGGGGAACTGGAGCTCCTCGAGGGCTCCACAGCTGTGGTTGTTGAAGATGGAGAGCAAGTGTTTCATCACTCACACCACCTTCAACTCGGTGGATCTGGCGATCGAACCAGCGACCTTCCGATCACAAGTCGATCTCCTTATCCACCAGACCATAAAAATATCTGCAAGTTGATTAATTGTTGAATGAATGATGATGAATGACATGCCAAAATGAAAACAGGTTGGATATATTACAAAATATTTGCTAGATATGCTAGGTAGCATATCTGTATTTCTAGTTATTCCCAGCATCATAATGTCTACGAGAATCAACCCAGAGACATGAATAGCAGAAAGCGGCATTTCAAAGCATGCATACATGGAGGTATGTACACATAAAAATCAAGTTTAGATAAAAATTATAAACCTGTCATTGCTGGGAGCATGTTCATCTTGCATAAACAATATTAGTTTTACCTTTTCAAAGTGAATAATGCTTACATAAATAGTTATTTTGTGTCATGAAGACGCAACACTCGGGTAATCAAAAATCGTTATAACAAATCTGTATTTTTTTCACTATTCCCTGACAAATAAACAAAACGTAAACATTTCATGTAACTGCATATAGGACTGGAGATATACGCTGTTAAATTTCAAGTTGAAAAATGGCTTCACGGAAAGTACTTAAAGTGAATTTAAAGCTTTAATTAAAAAGCTGTAGTCAAAGTGCCTTCTTTTGGAAAATAGGTTTTTAAAAAAGAGGTTTACAAAAACTTGCGCTAACATTAAAGAATTTATGTTTTCAGGCAAAATCACAGATTAATCTGAACAAGAGAAATTTGTTTTTCAATATGTAAAAAGCTAAAAAATCTTGACTCAAAAAATCTTGCAACTTTTATCTTAAAATGTAGTCTCGTGGACATTAAAACATGTCAACCTATCATGTGTACTGCTGTAAAACTGATGTGAACTTACTTGCGAGAGCTTCTTTCACCTTAGAACAAAGAAAAACACAAGCAAACGTGAAGATCTCAAACGTAACAATATGTTTCTTGCCATTTTTGCAGTTAATAACAGATAACAACATACCCGGCTCACTGAAAACAGAGTTACAAAGAAGAACAGGGTTCCTGGCAGGCGCATCTCAGGTTTTTACGTTAAGGTGCTTAATAAGTTACAGGTACATACACTTGCTATAATGAACAGGTATCTGAAATCCGTGATGAGATGATGCGAGTATACTTGTTCTGTGAGAGCCAATCAGTGCATCCAGAATGAGGGCAGATGGATGCCTCTGGGCTTGAGACATCGTCCAGGTTTCTATCTGTTCTGATGAGTCTTGAGCGCTAAGGGCTAAAAGAGTTATTAGATTGTCTTTATTCAAACAGTTCAACAGAGAAACTGATTTCTGTCATTATTAGTCTAGTATTTATAATTTATTTCATTTTGCATCAAGTATTGTTGTTTAGACTGGAGGATTTTTGAATAGCAGATGACACAGGATAGGCTGTTAGTCATTGGGTTTCAGGAAATCAGGCTCGGGATAATGAGAGTGTGAAATTTCCATCCTTAACCTGCACAGCCTGCCTCGAGCAAACTGGTGTTGTGTTAAACCTCTTTCAGACCCATTTTAGGATTTTTCTCTAACGATGTTGCTAACAGTTTTTCCTTTTGCATCAATCACTGATTGAAGCTCGCTCCTCGGTTTGATTGGTAATAATTGAACTGAATCATATTAACGGCTGCAGTCAGATGAACGACACTTTGTGCAGTTTTTTCCTAAGCTGAGATATAGATGTTTGAAAATGGTAAACAGTATGGTTGCTATGAAGAGGTTGGTTACAAAATTAAATATTTATTAGTTTGGCTAGCTTTGCAGCAAACAATGAACATCTGGCAACTATGACTATAAGCTGATTGTATGTAATTTGAGAGTGATTTAGGTTTTGAGTCAATGGAAACACACAATCTTGAATCTGTGCTGTGTTCTGCATTGTGGACAATCTGTTGTAGAGGTGAGGATAATGCAGACTTTGTGTTTAATGCAGTGGAAGTCCACCTCCATGTGGATTTTAAAATTTTAACCCTCACATATAAAGCACTACGTAGAATAGAATAGAATAGAATGCCTTTATTGTCACTATACACATATACAATTTGCATTATAAACATGTACAATGAGATTAAGAGCATCTCCCTAGTCAGTGCAACATTTAGTAAGGAAAAATACTAAAAAGTGTCAAGTGCAATAGAAATATCTTTAGTAATAGTGCAAAGAAGAGAGGGGGGAGGTAGGTGGGGTGGCAGTTCTGTTTAAGAGCTAGACAATGTATAGTGTTAAAATTGCAATTGCACAGCAATCATAGTTTTTTCACCTATAAGGTTATTGTCCATGTAAAGTGAAATAAAGTGAGTATATTGCACATGTTGATGTCACACAGGGTGATGCTTGGGTCCGGTTAAGTGTAGATTATGCCAGTCCCTGTGTGCGCCTGTTAGAGTTTAGGGTAGTGATGGCTTCTGGGAAAAAACTGTTCTTGAGTCTGTTTGTCCTCAATCTGATGCACCTATAGCGCCTTCCTGAGGGCAACAGTTCAAACAGTCCAGAAGCCGGGTGAGAGCTGTCCCTGATGATGTTCTCGGCTCTGCTGAGGCAACGGGAGGTGTAAATGTCCAGTAGGGAGGGGAGAGGGCAGCCGATGATCTTCTGTGCTGCTCTGACCACCCTCTGGAGTCTCTTCCTGTCTGCCATGGTGCAGCTGCCGTACCATACTGTGATGCAGTATGTCAGCAGGCTCTCGATGGACGCACGGTAGAAGGTCAGCAACAGGCTGGAGTCCAGATTATGCTTCCTGAGGACTCGCAGGAAGTGTAGTCTGTGCTGTGCCTTCTTGGTGACCACTGTGATGTTCTCCGTCCATGAGATGTCATCCGAGATGATGACGCCGAGAAAAAGGAAAGTGTGGACCCTCTCCACACACTCACCGTTGATGACACACTCACATGGTCTATTACATGGCCTGGCCCCATGTTCTTGTCGGCTTTCTTCCCTTTCGGGGTCGCTACACCGGAATGAACCACCAACACTTCTGGCATATGTTTTATGCAGCGGATGCCCTTCCAGCCGCAACCCACCACCGATAAACATCCTCACATGCTCATTCACACTCAAACAGTATGAACAATTGTTTTTACTCAATTCACTTATACCGCATGTCTTTGGACTCGTGGGGGAAACTGGAGCACCCGGAGAAAACCCACGCGATCACGAGGAGAACATGCAAACTCCACACAGAAATGCCAACTGACCCAGCCGAGGCTCAACCCGTGACGCCTTGAGCACTTATCGTCTCTTTTAATCACTTACACACCGTGTCGTGCGCTCCGCTTCTCACAGTTTAAGCTTCTGTCTGTTCCACGCACTCAGACTAAAACTATGGGAAACAGGGTTTTTTCTGTCTAAGCAACGACACTGTGGAGCTCTCCCCTGGGTGAGCTCAGAGATGCACAAAGCTACACAATTTTTAAATCTTAAAACTCACTTTTTTTTAAACTGGCTTATGGTTGGTGACACTTTACACTTTATATTGCTCTTAACTAGCCCTGGATTTTAATTTACTTGTCTGAATATCTATTTTGTTTTTATCTTTTTATCTTGTTTTTCCTCATTTTTTTCTCGCTGCTCTCATACTTTTTGTACTGTTTTCTTTTGTTCTCTGTACAGCTCTTTGGGAAACCAGCTTTAAATGTTCTTTATAAAAAGGTTTTTAATTATTATTATTATTAATATTATTCATGCATATTCCTTACATTTACAGAGTCTTTGCGTGAATACAGTTTGAGGGTTTATTAAGGATTATATCTCAGAATAATTAATGGCACTTTCACTTGAGAGACAGCGCTGAGAGGAAACCCTTGCAGGAAGGTTTCCAGTTTCGTTACCTTATCTTTTTGCTTATTTCATTCTGCATGTTTGTTTATGGACTGTGGGAGAATGCCAGAGTGCATTGTGGAAATCACCACACAGACAAAAGGAGAACTTTTTGTAGTAACTCAATATTGTAGGGCATTACTCTTAATTGTCTGTATCAAAAAACCCTTTGCATCCTCAGAAACTCATGAGTCACCTCACACCTATCGAAAACTCTCAACTCCTATCAAAACAAAGCTCAAGCAGCCACTAGAAGCTGACTCCAGAAGTGAGCAGGTTCTCATTCACTCCAATGTTAAAACTGAACAACTTTGTTGCTGAAAAAACATGTTTCCACTCCTGTCTCATGTAGGTTTGTTGATACAGAAAGCTTGTTTTAACCTTCATAAACACTGAGGGGGTGAATTATTAATATTAAGTACATGCAAAATGAAGGGTGTGGTTTCTTGAGTGGCAGATTTTTGACATTTCTTCAGTTAATCTCATTGCGTTCGATCCTTTGGTGTTATTTACTCCAGCTCATTTCCTCTAAAGAACTTGACCTCTCCATGATTAGAAGGAAGCTACGCACTTTCACAGCTGGCTTTGCCCACGCAGAGCCTAGTTCAGCCTTGTTTAAAACCTACAAATGATGTCACGGACACTACATCTATGTTTTATACAGTAAAGGATCAATCTGATGAGCTGAGATTGTTCATAAAATATATGTATTGTACAAGTTTGATTCCATTTTTTGAGGTTCTATCATCACGTAAATCACATATCGTGTTCTATCATCATGTAAATCCATATGGAGAGACAAGACTGGAGAAGGGTATACTTAAAAAATACAAAAGAACAATCACCTGTGCTTTATGTGCTTTATAGCTCACTGGAAAAGGCTGCTGATGTGTGTTTATCTTAAGGACGATCTGGCAACTGGTGAAGACACAGCTATTCCAAAAGAGAACTTTGCTAAAGCACAGCTTGCCATAATTCTCAAAAAATATTTTTTACAGATTTTTTCAGATTCTTTTCTGTATATTTTTCACACAACGGTTTGTGTGCACTGAAGTCAAGTTTATTTATAAAGCCCACGCACCACAACCAGTTGATTTCACAGGAAATTGAAAATGGGAAACCATTTTAAAATCCACATTGTACAGAAAATACAACAAAAGGTCACCTCACACAACACAATAAAATGTCCAGCATCTTACCCTATCCAAATGCTAATTTAAAAGGATAGGTCTTCAATTTAGATTTAAAAGCACCCACTTCTGATACTGAATATCTAGCAGTAGTGAATTCCAGAGCTGGGGTTCAATAACAGGGAAGTCACAACCAGGCCAGCGTTTGGAGTGCATCTTTGGGACATCATGTCTGACACAGTTAAAAACAAATCTTGAAATCTTGAAATTAATAGTGGAGTTGTTAAAGGGTGGGTTTAATGTGGGAATGGGTCAGAAATCTGGGCACCGCATTATGTACCGGCTGCAGTCTGGACAACCAGGACTTATTAATACTGTAATGTAGAGCATTACAATAATCTATGTGTGAGCTGATGAATGTAAGGATAACACGTTCAAGCTCATGCATGTCCAGGATCATTCTTACTGTCCTAAGTAACCGTAGCTGGAGCAACGATGGCCTAATCACGCTAATAATTTGTTCTGAGAACCTGAGTTCATTGTCAAACAGGATTCCAAGGTTTCAACAGGAGGTTACCCCTTGATTGGAAAGTAGATTTGCAAGTCACCTGCATAGATGTGATAGCAGACATTGTATTTTTTTCAAAATAGCTGCAATCGGGAGCATGTAAAGAGAAAATAAAATGTGGCCTAAAATTAAGCCCTGGGGAACTACACGGTTTACAGAGACTGGATCTGATGTGCAGCCTATCCAATCAACTTATTAAAATCGATCATTAAAGTATGAACGGAACCAGTCCAACAACTCCAAACAACTAAGAAGAATTTAAAGGTCGACCGTGTCAGATATTGCAGTGAGGCCAAGTAGAAGTAAGAGAGCTGATGTTCACTCACCAAGGACCATCAAAATATCATGGACCTTGAGAAGTCAGAGCAGCTTTTCCAGACATGCATTCTGTGCATCACAATTTGCCAAATCTGGGACTGCAATAAAATAAAAAATACTTTAGTGTGTGAAGTCCCTCCCCCTTCCTTCTGGATTAAAAGTTTCCAGGCATACAAGTATTAAATGAAGTTTAAAGTGTGAAAGAGAGCTCAGTGGCCTTAGAGGCGAGACGAAATGTAAACATTAGCATGATTTACAAGCTGTCAAAAGAGCTTTCAAACATGAATATTCTGCATGAATAACTACTTTCATTGATTTTTACTATTATTTGTGCTACTTTTCTTATATACTGCAACTAATATTATTATAAAATAATGTGTATTTCATATTCAAACTCCCATAATCTTAAAGTAACTAAGGTGACACATTTGACAAATAGTAAGTTTTATGCTTTCCTCTTTCATTGTTGCGCGCAGTGCTGCATCTCTTTGAAATGTGAGCGAATTCTCATGCCTCAAGAGTGTTTTTGTTCTCATCATGTATCAAGACAACTAAAACAGCATGTGCTGTGACTTCAGAGGCAACGGGAATACTGCTTCAGGCTGTCTTTGACCCAGAAGCAAAAGGCTCGGACAGAAAGTGAATCTGCCTCTTCAATTCAGAGGCTGAAACTCACACCGCAGTCTGTCCAGCTGAAGCTGCAGCGCTTTGAATGGAGGCTTAGGTCAGTGATTTGGATACGTATGTGCAGCTCTCTTTACTTTAACACAGGTGGAGTCTAGGTTTGGGGAGGACCAGGGCTTGGGGCATATTGAAATACTTTGACTCTTCTCATCTGTGAGACTTGCTTGCGTGTTATTGTTATTCACAGTTTACACATCTATATTGATTGAATATAATGGTATATATATATATATATATATATATATATATATATATATATATATATATATATATATATATATATATATATATAAAATGCCTTCAATTCATACAATTATCAGAGCATTATTCATTCACTCCACATTCACTCTCTGGTGGTGATAAGCTACCTTGGTAGCCCTCAGCTGCTCTGGAGCAGTCTGACTGAACGTAGCTGCCAATCAGAGCCTACGGCCTCCTGCCCACCAGTTACTCAAATCCATACTGGGCAATGTGGGTGAAGTGGCTTGCCCAGGGCCAACAACTAACTCCACCACTGCGCCATCTTTCTGCCCACCATATATATATATATATATATATATATATATATATATATATATATATATATATATATATATATATATATATATATATATATATATATATATATATATATATATATATATATATATATATATATATATATATATATATATATGTGTGTGTTCAGGCTGGTAAGTTTCTTAAGTGTTGTGAGTTTAAAGTTTATACAAGTTTCAGCTACAGCTCGACAAAGTTTGTCTCTGTGTTAAGTCAATGGAAAAATTTTCCCACAATTCCCAGTGATTTCCCAGAATCATGTAGTGGTACAGCTGGATAATATTATCTATATGGCCAAAAAAAGGTATTTATTTTTTAATTTGAAGAAAAAATATACATTTGCCAAACTATTGAAATTAGCTTAATAATGGCTAGTAATGTTTCTTTTT
Organism: Danionella dracula; assembly: GCA_900490495.1. NCBI lineage: Eukaryota > Metazoa > Chordata > Actinopteri > Cypriniformes > Danionidae > Danionella > Danionella dracula. The sequence goes on from UELW01000078.1 coordinate 733,504, forward strand.
TTACATTTTCATTTACATGTTAACTGCATTTTACTGACAATTGAAAAAAAATTCTGAATTACTGTATTTCAAATGAACAAAAAAAAGTAAATATCTATTTTATTGTAGTACGTTTATGTCAAAATGTTTGCAAAGATAAATATAGTTGAATTTCTTCTGACACAATGCCAAAAAAGGTTATCAGCAGTTTTGCGATTGAATTATTTCAGGTGCAACGGACCTCTTTACAACAAGCCATTCCTGCGCGAGATCGTCCCTAAACTGATAATAACTGTTCCCTGATAATGGTGGGAGGAGGCTTCCAAAGCCCTTGTGATCTCCTGTAGCCTTTGAATCTGTGGATTAAACCACCCACAGCAATTACATTTCTTGTAAAATGTTATTATGGAGCAACATAGTGTTTGTGGCATGCCCAGAAACAGCATTATTAATAGTGATCCCGATCAGATTTCTAATCCTGGATCACTAACGATGCTATAAAAGCAACTATCAAATTCTCTGTTGTGTTTGGAACGGTGTGTTCATGACGTGAAGCTGTTTCTTTTGTTTATGATGCAACGACTCTCAGGCGCTTGTCGGCTCAGATGATAAAGTTTCCTCTCTGGATTTCATCTGCAGCATGAGCTCATTCCAAACAGCATCCGATGTTGATTGAAAAAATAATAATAATAATTTGACAGGTTTTTTTTTAATGAAAAACAGAGGTTTGGTACAATATAGATATACCAAATCTTAAAGCTTCCATCTTTTGCTTATTTTAAGTCATTGATTATATTTATCTACTATCATTGTATCATTAATAACCTTCAAAAGGCAGTATTTAATATGCAACATCTTTGAATCTGCTCAAATGGTTGTGCTCCGCAGGGGACTACTTTTTTTGCTTGTTTTGCTTGATGAAACAAATTAATCTTTTGGTAAGCAAAAAAAACTGTTTCCAGGAAATCTAAAAAGACTCTTTTATCACTCTTTTTATCGAGACAGTTCTACTATGGTTCACTTTCGGGTCCGCGTACATTCTTCATTGAGATGAGCTGCATTAGTACTTCATCTGATTGGTTAGCTACTCCTAGAAAGAGTGTAGGATTACACAAACATGCATATCCAATCTGTAAATGACTTTAGGGATGTTTTTGATGATTGAACATTCTAGAAATGTCTGAAAATGCGAGTTTACATAGTACAAGTTACATGAAACAAGTTTCAGTTCTGCATTTTAAATAATTAATAAAACCCCTTCCTTGCCAGCTTCATGATAAAAAGCAATGTCACAGCATCCAATGTTATTTAAAAAAAAGGAAACTTGGTACAATTTATAACAATGTTTAAAACAGAGTGACATTAACATATTTATAAAATGTTTTATTTCTAGACCTCAGATAGCTATTTAGGTATTTTTGAGCCAAAATGCATTACCCTTCTGTCAAAAAATAGTGTGTTTTTGGTAGGCACATTGCATCAACAAGCCACAGGGAACCCCCCCTCCCCTACACACACCCCCACACAGTATTATTTGTCTTTAAATTTGTTATAAGTACACCTCTGCATAACACAGTATCCTTATTAACGTATAAGAGAAAAAAGAAAGAAATATGGACCAACTTACAACAAAGAAAATGTTTATTAACTGTAGCAGAAAATATTTAAGACATTAAATCCTTAATAAAACTATAAATATTGTTTGACTGATCGTGATTGCTGGCAATATTCGGCATGTTTTCACTGAAAAAACTCAAGCAGCTTTTCAGCGTGATTGGAGTGTAATGTCTTTAAGTGACGCCTTCATTTATTTGGCTTCATGCTGTCAGCTGACAACATTTGTAGACTCAGTAAGCACACCTGTCTCTCCTCGTCTTCCACCGGAGTCACAGTGAAGCCAAGCGCTACATACGCGTCATATTTCCTCGTCTTAGCTTTCGGGAGACTTTCGTTTGTCTCTTTATCTCCTTTTCTCCCCACCTGTCTTCTACACTTCGTGTCTACACTTTACACTCTACCAATGAGAGCGCCACTGTCCCCTAATGTAGTGGAGTGGTATTGCACTTTATTCTAGAACAGTAAAAAAAAAATTGAAAAATAAAAAAGCATATTCCCCGAGGTCAAACGTGCCCCCCCCCCTTGAAAGAGGCATGTGTCCCCCTTTTTTTTTCCTCTCGAAAGTTGGGATGTTTTAACATTGGAGTGAGAACCTGCTCACTTTTGACAACACCCATGTGGCCAGTCAAGGTACTACAGTTCAGTCAATTTCTGTTGCGCTGGAGCAGGTGGGGGCGGGAGGTTGCCCCCGCTTTAGTCACACAGTCACATTATTCATAAAGTAAACATCGGCTTTATTTAGATGTTACATCTAGTAGTGAAATACTAATTAATAACAAAACATATTCTCTGTTGATGATGCTTCATGCTGTTTATTAAAAATGTCAACGTTTGAGAATCTGGAAGATGTCAGGTCTCCTGTAACAGTCTCAGTGTAATATACTGTATCATCCGGCGGATGCGGATGACTAGAGTCGGCTTTTGAAGTTGAAACCTGAGCTGCTCCGTTCCTCCTCATCCTGCTTCACTTCAGGCCCGCCCTCTTTCAGCAGCACCAGACACATGCACCAATCCTCTGGAGGCCCGTGGCTTAGGGGAATTCCTACTCATGCACAGTTCGAAACACATTTACAGTGAGATTTTAACCTTGAGATACAGTATGTCTGATTTCTGCTTCAATGTTTGAAATTCACTGACAAAATCTCAAGCAGAAAAAGTGATAATTTTTTTTTTATAAAGAAAAAAAAACCGATCAATTAATGACACACTCACCGTTGCTAATGTAAACAATGTTTCCGGCGTGATTTGGAAATCTAGTTTCTAAACATTATGGCAAGCCATTTTAACCTTTAAATCTTTGTCCTGTACATCTGCCAAAATAGCTAAATATAGGAATAGCTGACTTTATGTATAAACTACTTGTTAAGACAGAAATATCTAGTTTGAAGGTGAAATAGATAAAACATTTCATTAATTTAGACTAGTTAAAACTCAATTGAATATATCTTCATTTGACATTGATACGTATTGAGAAATATCTGCAATTGTAATTAGAGATCAGGTCAACCAGTAACCCCCACTTTCTCTCTGTGTGCGTGTTAGGAAATCAATGAGGTTGTAATTCCTCGAATAACCACTTGAGGCTGTCAGAAGTGAGCAGATTCTCATTGACATCCATGTTAAAAAAATTATTATTTCTAGTTCAGAAATAAACCCATCTAATGCCTGGCCACAAGGATTTAAAAAAACCTTTGACAACTCTGACGGTTTGTTTTTTTAATGATTAATTTCTTTAGGATATTATTAAAATGTAAAGTTTTCCATAATTAAGAGCAGAGACATTCGAGTAAGAATCCAAAGTGCTCTTATTGATACATTTGTAAAAGTAATATTAATAAAATCATGTCTAATATAAATTACCTGATATAAAATTGTATCTCACTATTTGTGAGGGATTCCTACATTTTGTAGTCTCTGTCAGTTAGCGCCAAAAACTGCAAAGCTTTTCAGTCACCTGATGCTGAGTTTGCTGGGAAATGTAGTCTCTGTGCACAAGGGGAGCAGAGGACATGTTGTGAGAACTACTGGACACACGTCAAAGTAAGCCTTGCTGGTCAATAATGCCCACTCTTCACATCTAAGCTGTGAAAATAGACCACCTTTTAGCATTAAAACATTAAACTATGATAAACAATTCATATTTTACCCAAATAAGTATATTCTACTGCGTTACAATATCATATTTACATTATAGAGGCAAAAAAAACCCTTTTTTTTAGATTTTAAGCTCACATTTAGATTTTTACGGAAAATGTCAATTTGTTTTTATTGGTGTAATAATATTAATCACACTTTGATATTATTTTTGTTTGTAATTTAACTTATGTTTATTCAATATCAAAAACTGTTTAGTTTAAACATTTCATAAGTCCTTCTCTGTATAGAGTACCTTTTACTCTTCAGATTTAATGATGACATCACATTGTAGAAATTGTTCTGAGACTAATCTAACAGTAGTTGACGTTTATAATTCGATTATTGACTAGTAAAGAATTGACTAGTACAAAGTATTTAAATGTTAATATGGCTTGCCACACATACAGCGGTGTACATTTACAACCAAGACCATTTGGATTTTGTTACTTATTGTTTCTTGTCACAGATATAAAAAGTATATGTTTAAAATATTTCTTCAAAAGATTAGCAAATGCATTGAAATATATTTCTGTGTACTTCGTTTTAAAGGTTATTATGCATAAATTCTTTGATTTATATCGACTGTTGAGAACAAAAGTGTTGACAGGAGAGTGCGATGACATCAGAGCTCCATCTTCATTCATCAGCGACCTTTAACACAAGACAAAAACCCATGAGAACCTCTGCGCTTCAGCTTTGTCTGGATCATACTGACACATATATGAGGCGTAGATCACGCATGCGAGCGCAGCCCTCTCAGTCCTGCTTCATTGTCTCTTAACCACGCTGCTGCAACCATCCCGCGACGCTGTATCCCTGTGACCTACACTTTTCTTCCACAAAATAGTCCTGACGCTAACTGGCAACCCCTATAATGACTTAAGATGCATGAGTAACATTTTATTTTCAGGAACATATATTTTACATTACATTTACAGTAACCAGCTACACAATAATGGCCAATAACAGTATTTGTTATTCACTACTTTTTAAACCATTGCAAGCTTTATAAAATGCATCTAAAAGGGTAACAAAAAAGTGTAAAGGTACTACAAACACAAGATAAAATATGTTGACAAATTTCTGTAGACTTAGAACTTAAATCGGCATTCATCTTATGATATTTTTGACTGTTGAGTTAAATTTTAAACTTATTTTTATTACAATTAATAGTTGGAAATAAAACACACAAGGATGATTGGTTTTCATGATTACATGTTTGATTGCAAAGTACATAGGTTCTACTGTCACATATTTAAGTTATATTTTATATATATATATTTTTTTTTTTTTACATTTGTTATTAATTGTATTATATAGATAGAAAGATAGATGGATGGATGGACAGATAAAAAAATGGATGAGTGGAAAGATAAATGGAAGGATGGATACCTAGATAGAAAGATGGATGGATACCTAGATACCTACATAGAAGGATGGATGGATGGATAGATATATTGAAATATAAATAGATAGAAAGATGGATGGATGAATGAATAGATAAAAAGATGGAGAGATTAATAAATAGAAAGATGAAGGGATGGATATAGGTACATATCTTATAACAACAGGCCAATGGCAGTAAAGGAAAAGGATCCATCACTCACAGCAGCGTTATTCCACACTCCTCCGTCCTCGATAGATCACTACACACACACACACAAACACAGCACTTAGATCATAATCTATAATTGATCTATGACATGAGGTGGTTTACGTACGTTTTGAGAAAATAAGAGTGTTCTAAATAGGTTGAATGAGAATACGTACCCATTCCCACATTGTTTCCAGAGCAGGAAACTGAAAGAGGAAGAAAACATGTTAGTCAATTTACTTTCCTTCTTTCATAATGCAAAAACTATACTTGCAATTTTAAGGTATATGGTATATATATATAATAGGCATTAGTGTCTAATAAATCTATTTTTCTTTCCTAAACTTTACCGGTCCATATTTTGTATTTATTTTATGTTTACATCTCCTAACCCTAGACTGGGGTCTAACATCCATTTGGTTTCAGTTAAGAGGAGGAAGAGAGCAAGAATGACAGAATATTGGCAGAGATGGAGTAAGTAGTTATGTGACTGATTTAAACAACACAGCCTTTAAACGTGTCTCTGAGCTCCTATGGCTACAGAGACTCTAAATAAAGTGCAGACCAGAGTAGATACAGGAGATACACAGAGTAAGGTCAGTGTTTGTTCTCGTTTCGATCAGCTTGTTTTAATTTTAGGAGGAAACATGCAGTCGGAGTTGTCTGTGTGTTCATTAACGCTGTAGTTAAAAAAAGCCTCCTGAGTGTTCAGGATGCAGAGTCTGCGCTTTATAGATGTAGTTAAGAAACTGACCGTTACCGCCAAAGCCAAATTAAAAACTTTATTAAACACCTGAACAGCGCCCCAGATTCCATTGTGTGCGCATTACTGCATTAATTCATGAAAAAGGCGCCCCAACTAACTATTGAGTGCTTTACAAATAGATGTAGAGAGTGGGGTCAGTGTTTGGTCACGTGATTCATGGAGGACGTGATTAGATCCAAACAAGCCCTCAGCGCCATCGCTCTCCAGAGGCTTCAACGGAACAGATATAAATAAATAAAACAAATAAAAAACCCTAACACATCCACATTATTTGCAGGACTCAAATGTTTTTAAAAAGAAAACAAACAAAAATAAATGAATGACGTCTTTACTGCATTGCCAAGATCAATAAATCTTGCCACTCATCAAAACTTACCAAACAATAAACTTTATTAAAGACATTTCGCACCCATACTTTATATATTATTGTGTAAATACTTTGTTATTAATATAAAATATGTAATATTTAATGTAACTGCAGCTATTAAGCTCTTTATAGCCATCATGTTTATCATCATCTCTTTCTCTGTGTGGCTAATGCTAGCTAACGTTACACACAGTTACGTTCTATGGGCGTGTCGCCGTCTTCCTCTAAAAAGTGAAATACAATGTTGTTTCTAAGAACTCTAAAAGTACTTGCAGCACGAGGGCTGTCCTGTAGGGGTCGCTCAGGTGAGAAATCAAGAAGCTGAATGATTTAACTCTTATGTAGTGTTCATATTATTGCAGTGTTTGGGTTTTACGGTCTGGCCTATTGGGGATTTTAATTCACTAAATCAAGACATTTTATGTTAAAATCCTTGAAAGATATTTACTTTAGCCAAGAAACAAATTATATGAGCAGCAAATATACTTTATTTATTGTTTGTAACCTTATCTCTTCACATTTAGAACTGAAACCATGTTTGGTGTTCTCATTATTGTTACTTGCTAAATGCATTTCATTTTGGGTCTTATCATTCACACAATCAAAGATTTTATACTAAAATCAAAAATTGTATATTTATGTGTGATTTATCCTTGTGTGGGAAGACAGAATAAAGGTAAAGAATCTTCTATTTTCACACATTTACATGTTTCGCGTCCAGTAGAACCGAACACCTCGTGTGTAATATAAATGCGTAGCGGGGGATACAAAGTGGATTCATAAAAATGTGTTCTGATATTTGTTTTTCACAGAAAATGAGCTAAGGCCATTCATTCATTCATTCATCTTCATGTCTTCATTCATTTTTTCCCTTTCGGGGTCGCCACAGCGGAATGAACTCCTCTGGCACATGTTTTACGCGACGGATGCCCTTCCAGCTGCAACCCATCGCTGGGAAACATTCACACACACTCATTCACTCTCAAACACTGTGGACAATTTTTTTTTCTTCTCAATTCACTTATACCGCATGTCTTTGGAATTGTGGGGAAACCGGAGCACCCAGAGAAAACCCACGCGATCACGAGGAGAACATGAGAACTCCACACAGAAATGCCAACCGACCCAGCCGAGGCTCGAATCAGCGCCCTTCTTGCTGTGAGACGACCGTGCTACCCACTGCACCACCGTGACGCCTGAGCTAAGTCCAGTGAATCTAGTGAATCTCAATTTCAAATAATAATTGCTTATATAATTTTTCTTTTGGTGAAAACTGAAAACGTGTCCCACAGACCCAAACACCATTCAAGGGTTAAACAGCTTTTCATTGAGATTGTGACTCAGGAACCTCAGAAGTGAAGGAGATTCAGAGCTCAGCTGAGCAATGTTTGGATCTAATCGCACCTTCATTACACGGAAGCAGTTGAGAAAAATCACAGACAATTTTTTTCTGTTGCACCCTCCGCAGCTCAAACCTCTGTGCATCTACCGCTCTGCTGCAGGCTCCTGCTCAATGTTCCCCAGACGCTCATAATTCTGTTAGTGGTTTTAGCAGCACGGTTCCGTACCTGAGTAGAGTTTTCTGGGGCAGAAGGTGACCTTGGAGCCATCCCTCGTCAGCGGCGACACCACGACGGTGTAGACCTCGCCACACAGCACCGCAGAGACGTCGCAGGCGTTGTTCCCGTGGGTGCTGCTGCAGGTGTAGTTAGCGCGGGTCCCGTACAGGTCTGCGGTGTAGTTATAGAGGCCAGGGGACGAGGAGGAGCGCCAGAACACCTGCAGAGTGTTGTTCAGCATCTGGAAGAGCTTGACGCTGGACGGGCAGCACGAGCCTGAGAAGGGAGACGCGTGGAGCCACTCAGAAAGTTTCTGGAATTCTCTTCGTGTGTCATCTGGAAATTTTCTTTTCATTTTATTTGCCGTGTTATATTATTTTAGCCATTATTTTCTTTTATATAGTATATTCTCAGAGCTTTTGCGATTCAAATTTTGATGATTTTAATCTTTGTCTTATAATTTTCAAGTCTTGGTATATTTGATCCTTGGATTTCATTTTATTTAATTTTCAATACAGTTTGATCAATGATGATAACAATAGACGTAATAATAAACTGCATAGACAAAAATATAACTAGAATTTTTTTCATAGCTTTTAATCCTTAAAAAAATTACAACAGTTTATCAGTGATAGTAAATAAATAAAAATATGTATATATTTTTTTACAAAATATTTATAATGTATTATATTATAATATATATTTATAATAATACTAATGTAAATATTGTAAAAAGCACATAATATTTTAATTAAATAAAGGTAAAAACATTTTAAATCATGACATTATATTATAAAAAAGAATTTAAATAATTTCATTTATAAACAACAAAATTGATAACATGCTAAGTTATAAATTACGCAATAAAATTACAAAACAAATATATATGAAATTTTGAACAGGATTTAAAAAAAAGAAATTACTATAATTTTATTAATTCAATAGTTTTACTTAGTTTTGTATGCATGTAATAGTTTTAATATTAATAATATGTTATAAATATTAACTTCCTTAAGTTAAATAATTTTTAAAAATAATAATAAAATATTTAATTTAAACTCAAATTATATTAAATAGTTTTTGTATGTGTATTTAATGTAATTAATTTTTGGGGGATAATATTTAAAAATAATTTATTTGACAAGAAATCATCAGTTAATTCTATAATTAAATATCTCTAATAATTTCTGCACACTCGGTCCTCTGAACCCGCTGTGTCTGTGATGCACCCAATACAGTGATCTAAGCTCACTTGCGGAGAAGCCTTGATATCTGCACTCAGTCATGTGTCCGCTGATGCTGAAGGCCTCCAGAGAGACGTTGTAGCTGGTGCCACAGGTGATGCACCCCAGCAGACAGTGGGTGTCCATGCTGTGGCACCTGGCGTAGCCTCTGGGGGAGGTCAGAGAGCCGATATAGGAGCGAGCACCGATGGCCGGTGACCACGAGACGTTCGTCATGGACTGAGTCACCTGATCCACAGTCAGAGACTCAGGACAGCACGGGCCTGGAGAGAAACTCCATCAGATTGATCCGTCTCCGTCTGTGACTCTCTTCTGTTGCTCACCTGTCTCCAGAGCGAGGGAGTAGCTGGGCAAACTCAGTCCGGCAGTGGAGGAGGCCACAGCGCTGATTTCATACGTGGAACCGCAGGACACACTCATGATGCAGGACGTGCCACTGGAGGAGCAGGTCAGCGGGCCCGTTTGACCCACCGCGGTCACACTGGTGTTAGCAAGAGTGTTAGCGCTGCTCCAGAACACCTGCACGGTGGATGCATTCACCTGGGTCACGTTGAGAAGCACCGGGGCGCAGGGAGCTGAGGAAGAGATTTGTATTTCAAAAGAAATTTCAACATTTCTGACGCTATCTTCTAAAATCGTTAAGCTAATAACTTCAAAGTGGTCTGACTCGTGTTGCTATATCTCCTGATACGGGTACCACTAAAGGTTTCTGGGAAATCGCTAAGAATTCTAGAAATTTTCCCCACCGTGTCCTAACCCCTCCATAGCAACCATTTTCAAAGTTCTATATCTCAGCTTAGGAAAGGAGTTAAGACACAGGGGCTGGTTTACATGACTCGTATTGACAAGGGGAACATTGTAGGATATCACTACCCCCTCCATAGCAACCATATGGTTTACCCTAACAACAAGTATCAAAGATCTATACCTCAGCTCAGGAAAAGAGCAAAGATATGGGGGGAGGTGTTGACGGGGAGCATTATATGATATTACAATATTATGACATATTATTCATGATATCTTTGGAGAACTCTTGCTAATAACATTATGGGTAGTGTCTTATTTAAGCATCAAACTGTTTAAACAATTACAATTTGATTCAAACTTGAAATATCTTCAAGCTTTGAACTTTTGTCAACTTGCTAAAGCTTTATCAACCTTAATAAATAATATACCTTATCATGAAAATGATAAAGAATTGATCAATACTACTTTCAAAGAGAGTAACTTTTGCAAAGACTATTTTGAGCCAATCTTGGACAGTCCATACAAGAGTAACTCCTGGTAGAGGGCAGGCTATGCTCATTTTGTTCTGGTTGGTCTCCTCCTTTCCCTCTCAATAGTCTTTCTTTTAACTGTCATTTTATTACAAATAATAATGGCTATTTTTGTATTCTTATTTTAAGTGATAATTAATAATCACACTGAATAAATAACTCTACGACAATGTAATTAAAATAATATTAGTTTACTTTAAAAATGATATTATTAGCAATTAACAAAACTACAATAAATATTAACCTATTATCTGATTTACTCATAATATATGTAAATTCATGTAAGAATTAATTTTTAATCATTAGCTAAAATATTTTGTTATAAATATTTCAGTATAATAAAATTATTTTTTAATAGTAGCAAAATGTTACTAATATGTTTCAATAAAAATGAGAAGCAATCTTTAAACAAAATTGTTGATAAATCTGCATTTTAATTAATATTGTCTGTAATCATAAACAATTTCTTTCGTGGTTAAACTGACGTGACGGAGAGCAGTACAGTGATACCTCAATACCTTCATAATACGGAAAAAATGTCAAGATATAAAAAATGTGGACGAGAAATTCATATTCGACATTTGAAATTCGGGTGAAAGACAACAATAGGCATCACGTGACTTCATTTAACGCGCCACCAAATGTTCTGCTCTCCTATTGGTAAATATCAGCCCTGACGCTGTGTGCTCATGCGTAGTATCCTGCTCTCCTATAGGTCAGTTCCAGCCGTGATGCTGTGTCTACGTGCATAGTATTCTGCTCTCCTATTGGTCACCTGACGCCCCATGACGTCTTCTCAGAGAAGCTCTTTCTCTTCATGCACACTTTTGTGTTGGTGTCTTAAATTTGTGAATAATTTAGAGTTGCATTTTTGGCAAAGCGTATTTTTTCATATTCATGCTTTTTTTCATTGGCTCTGCTTTACCACCTCCTCCACCAGATTTATTCTGTTTTTATTATTTTATTATTATTTATTAGGTATATAAAGTGTACTTTTAAGGACTGAATATTCCAGTTTAATTTTACTCTGGTTTTCCATGTTATTTTACATTTTTAGTTTTTTTTTTGGAACGTATTAGGCATTTTAAATGTAAAACTTGCTTCGACATACGAAAAATTCAGCTCATGAAGGCCACCCCGGAACGGATTATTTTCGCATCTTGAGGTACCGCTGTACCTGTTTACTAAACGTAAATCAAACCCGTGTTTAGGAATGTAGGTCACAGCTCTTAAAGCACGCTGCTGCAGGATTGCATGTACCTGTGCGGCGAGTGTGTGTGCTGCAGGTGTTGTTGCAGCCCTGGATCTCGTTGCAGGGCCGCACCAGCACACTGTACAGGCTGTCGCAGGTCAGATCTGAGAGGGCACAGACTGGAGCCGTGTCGTTACAGTGAATCCATTCACTTCCATCAGCTGCTATCGTCTCGTATAACTCCGCCCCTCGAACCGCCGACCACGAGACCTCCAGCGTCTCGGTGGAAATCAGCGACACGGACACATCCGCCGGACAGCATGGAACTGAGAAGGGAGGAGAGAAAGAGAGAGGAGTAGTCTCAATTATAATGCACCACATTCACGAAACGCCAATAGCTATACCATTATGATGCATGAGTGATTATCTTTCAGCTGGCAACAAGTTATTTACCCCCTAACTGGTGCAATGGGCTTTTCTAAAACAACGATGTGGAAAAACACAGTGAGTGGTTGTGGAAAAGACGTCTGTTTGAATCTGTTTGAAGTCCAGAGTAGACTTTAGAGAGAGAACAAACAGAGAGAAGCTTTGCAACGTGCTGGAGAAGGCTTTGTGCTGCAATCAGCATTATTGCAAAACTTGATGGGAAAAATATTGTGACAAATGAAGATCATCGAAACTATACCGCAGGAAACGAGTGTCGCAACCAAAGCTAAAGATGGTCCAAACTTAAGATTACATTGTGTGTCTTGTTTTTTTTTTGGCCTGGCAGTGTTTATTTTGGGAAAGTTGATGTATTCAATCATTTTTTAAGGAAATACAAGAAGCTCTAGAAAATATGTTTTCAAAACAAATACCACTTGACAGCAAGTTATTGTCTTCTCTGTATAATTTACACCTTTGTATAAGTTGGGAGTTTTATTACACTTTCCCTGTATAGTTGACATTTTAAATGATTAACAAACAAACAAAAAAACGTTATAGAGACAACACTGATCATGTAAATATGTGCTCTGCTTTCTGACAAAATATCTCCAAGATGGCCGACTTCTGGTTTGATGACACCCGGTGAAAACACTATTCAAAGCGACACAATAACTGTTTAGGATAACCTGATATGTGCGCTTCCAGTTGCAAGTAAAAGGCAAATATGTGAGACAGGTTGAAACAAGGGAGGGAGGTGGTTGAATACGAACAGAAGAACTGACGTTGTTGCTGCAAATAATTAAAAGAGTTTCAGCACAGTGCCACCCACTGGTCGGGACATATAGTACTTGCCTGTTTTGAGTCATAACTACCTAGCAGTTTGATCAGAAGTCATAACATTTTTCTGTATGTTTGGACCATCTTGCTGAGCATTGAGCTAAAATTCTGAAACTCTTGAACAAAAGATTTTACATTTCTGATTGAAAACAAAAATATATGCCTAAAGTGGTAGCCAAAATATTTGACAAAATTCTATGTAGAAAAACATCTGTCGTTGATGTAGTTCCTGAGACCTTCGTCCGCAGATCAAAAGGTTGTGAGTTTGAATCCCAGGGAGATCAGGAGATGTAATGTCAGTAGTTTGTTGAAAACGTGTCTTTATTGATTGTGTGGATTTTATTGTTAGAATTTAGTCTCATTTAAAATCTTAAATCTTCTTCTTAAAGGTTTCTGATGCTTTACGCCCAAAAGTAATGATCATAAATGCTTGGCCCCGGATTACTGCTTTCAGTTACATTTTTCATTTGTTTCTGTTTCTTTATGGAAAATACAATAAGCATAAAATGGTTAAAAGAATTGAGTAAAGCAACAGAGTATATTGGATATGACTAAAACAGACAAAAATCTATTTAAATTGACATCAGAAACAAGAATCTTATCTTATCAACAAAATAATATTATTATTATAAAAAAAATTTATTATATATTATTATATATAATAAAATTATTATTATTATTATTATTATTTTGCAAGTATCATGTATGGGTTAGAGACTGTAGCAGTGAGGAAGAGACACGAGGCAGAGATGGAAGTAGCAGAGATGAGGATGTTGAGGTTCAGTTTAGGAGTGACAAGGATGGACAAGATTAGGAACGAGCACATCAGAGGAACAGCTCAGGTTGGTTGTTTTGGAGACAAAGTCAGAGAAGCCAGATTGAGATGGTTTGGAGAAGGGATAGTAGTTATATTGGTAGAAGGATGTTGGAGATGGAGCTGCCAGGCAAGAGGGCGAGAGGAAGGCCAAAGACGAGTTATATGGGGGTGCTGAAGGAGGACATGAAGGTAATTGGTGCAAGAGTAGAGGATACTGAGGCCAGAGTTAGGTGGAAACAGATGATTTGCTGTGGCGACCCCTAAACTGGGAACAGCCGAAAGAAGAAGAAGAGATTTTTCAAGTTTTTATCAGTTCCATTTCTTCAAAAGTCATGATGATTCTTGGACGTCTATAACAACTAAACTAGGGGACTCAATACCTGGAGGGTTGTAACCCTGCACAGTTTTGCTCCAACCTTAACTGAACGCACCTGATTCCACCGATTAAACTCATCTGGGTTTGTTTGAAGCTACTGGTGTGTCTCCTGAAACAGGGTTGAAAGAAAAACCTGCAGGAAAGCCTCCAGGAATTGAGTTTGAGACTGACCTATACCCATCAATCCATTTTCATGTAGGCTTTTTCCCTTTCAGGGTCGCCACAGTGGAATGAACCGCCAACTCTCTGGCACATGTTTTATGCGGCGGATGCCCTTCCAGCTGCAACCCATCGCTGGGAAACATTCACACTTTGTCTATGGACAATCGTTCTTACTCAATTCACTTGTACCGCATGTCTTTGTTCTTGTGGGGAAACCGGAGCACCCGGAGTAAACCCATGCGATCATGAGGAGAACATGAGAACTCCACACAGAGATGCCAACCGACCCAGCCGAGGCTCGAACCAGCGACCTTCTTGCTGTGAGACGTCCATGCTACCCACTGCGCCACCGTAACGCTTATCTGACCTATACCAAAGCATGTAAACGTGTTGCTAGCCTCACTAGACTCCCTGTAGTGCATCCTACCTACTTGTAGTGTGGTTGACAGTTAGTCCTGGTGGGCTGGAGCCTGCCACGTTATAAGAGAAGACCGTGGAGAGGTAGGAGTATCCGCAGTTGCATTGGAAGTAGCAGGCGGTGCCGGTGGTGTTGCAATTTTCCTCGTAACCGTCGTCGCTCTTTATGTAGGCGATGTAGTAATCGACCCACGGCACCACCGACCACCGCACTGAGCAGTTCCCTTTGGTCAGCTCCTCGATCCACGTCACATCCGGAGGGCACGGGACTGGAAAATAAAGGATAGAAACGACTAACTTCTGTACCACTCTTTTCAAACGGTTTTAAGGGGTCCTTTTATTAAATCTTGACTCTTGTGAATGTTGTTTAACGTTGTTAAACACATGCTTGAAGTTGTGTTCATGCATTTGAGCAATCATTTATTCCTTTTCTTGTGGTTCAAAACAGTTGAAAGGACATAACTCCACCTACAGAGCATATCCCACCCACTAACCAATCAGATTAGCTGCACACGCATCTCATCTCCACACAGAGCAAACGTGCTGTTCGGGAGCCCCCAAAAAATGAGCGTGTAAGGATTCCATGTAACATTCGTCTATATCTTTAACTATATTCCCAGTATCCTCAAGCGTTGTATTGGTTTATACACTACCACCACAAAGAAAAAGCACAGTCGTGACATCATTGAACTTTCATGTCACGCCAAGTGTCCCATAAAAGAAAGTTCTAAATCAAAATGTGATGCGTGCTCGTACTTCGTTTCTCAGTTTTCAATTTAAACATAGAATCAAAAAATTAAAACGTTCAAGGTCCACTGTTGAGCACACCAGGACTTAATAGCTAAATGAGTTATAAATAAAAAAATGTCTACAAAAGAGGACATAAATGAATAGCCTGGTTCTCAGGGGGGTATGTGAAACACGTTTAAAAAAGTTTCAAAAAAAAAAATAAATAAAAAAAAAAAATATATATATATATATAACAAATATATTTTCAAAATATATTTATATGTAATATATGGGGAAAATATTAAACAAATATTAAAACTAAAAAGCTAAATAGGTTTTATATAGTGTTAAAAATATATTTAAATTTAAAGTGTAAGGAAGACACATATATTGAAATA
This sequence comes from Danionella dracula, assembly GCA_900490495.1. Lineage (NCBI taxonomy): Eukaryota > Metazoa > Chordata > Actinopteri > Cypriniformes > Danionidae > Danionella > Danionella dracula. The sequence goes on from UELW01000078.1 coordinate 749,397, forward strand.
TATGAGTAATGTGTAATTCCATATGTTTAACTAAATAGTCTAAAATAGGCTCACACATTATATATTTCATTTTGGACTTTTGATATTTTTCCCCATGTATTACAAAAATGCAAAAAATACATTAACAAAATATATTTAAAGATATTTTTTTCTTCTGAATATTTTGTTGTACACATATATGAATATATACATCTATAATTTTCAACATAGTTTTGAATTAAACATAGATGGGTTTTACGTTGAGTTTAACCCTATACAAATACAAATAACCTACATAATAATAAAAGCTTATCTGTTTTGGATTCCTTTTTGATTCATAAAACCCTGACAGCATGAACGCATTACTTCTCTGTAACAAGACGCTGCACCTAATGATTCCACGTTATCAGACAAAACTGACACAAACAACGGCAATGTGAGCTTACAAGATGAGACTGTGAGTGTTAGTGTGAGGTGAATGTGTACAGGTGAGAAGGTCCTGTGGAGCGGAGGGGCCACTGGGTCCGGCCATGTTCTGTGCCACGACTGTGATGCTGTGATTCTGACTGCAACTCAGGGGACTGATGATGCAATACAGGTCTGCCGAGCTGCAGTTCTGCCCCGTGGAGCTCACCGCGATGTACGCATCAGCACCCCGAACCGACTGCCAGAACACGGCCAGATCGATGGAGCGACTGGGAGTCAGCTGAACCTGCACATCTCCAGGGACTGGAGGACCTGGAGAGAGACGCAGAAGGTGAGTTCTGAATTCAAGGTTTGGGTGTTACAGTCTATTCGAATAATCCCATGTTCGATTGGCCAAGACGTGTTTTTTTTAAGTGGAAATGGTTTCATTTACTATTAAACCAAAGCAAATTTAAGGCTGTGGGAGGAAAGCAGATCACTCAGCTAAAACCAATGCATCAGTTTCATAAGGTCAAATTTAATACTTTTTAAGATCGTTTAAGTATGTTAAGATTAAAATGTAAAAGCTAAATGAAAACATCAAAAACACATACAAAACATTTTGGCATAATTAAAAGTATGCTTCAAATATATGTATGACACTTTATAATAATAATTTATGTGCGTTTTCTTAATCTCTGTCACTTTTTTTGAGCATTTATGCACATTTTCTCACAATAAGGCAACCTTAATCATCTTTTTTTATTTAGTTTTTTTGCATTTAAGAGATTTTTGTCAATATCTGGCAACCCCAAGCAACAACAAAATAAGAAAAATAAGAGCTATGATAAAATTACGAGGACCTTGAAAAGTGAAATTAAGACTTTTAATGCCTATAATTTGGGCTTTAAAATTTTAAGCCCTTGTGAAAACCCTGAAATATTCACAGGTTCTCTCCCTGCCAGCATGCATTGCCCCTTATAATGTTTAATAATTGATCAGATGCAAATAAAAGAAAGAGCACTACTTGATATACCGATGCTTGTCCTATAATTAGAATATCACAAAAGCCTGTAAATTTGAATAAATTCCATTGAAAAAGTCAAACGTGTAAGTACTGAAATAAATCAACATACAAAAATGTATAAAAAAAAGGATGTTCTTACAGAATCCATTTTCCTCAAATACAACTCTTGCACTGTTTAATTTTGAAATTTGTTTTCTTTTCCTACACGAGGATGACAATATTTTATGTAATTGCTATATACACAACAGTAAACTATGTATAAAAGCCTGCAATATGGCTCCATTAAAGAAAAAGTGTTGCATATGTAAAAGTTTAATATTTTTACCCTTCAAGCAAACATTCAAGTTATTCCCGGACAGCTCAGTGGTGCAGGAAAAAAAAACCTTTACAATGCTCTTGCTTTCTTTTTTGTATCTTCTAGTACAAGAACAAAAACTTTGTTTACACTTTTTAGATTATACGTAAATGTCTTTTCACATTATAATCAGTCATTGAATGATCCTAGCTACCAGGACGTCTCTACGCTGGTGTCACTGCAAGTTATTCAAAGTTGGGGCCCAAATAACCAACAACTATCTGTCAGGGAGCACATGAAAACATCTCTCATGAAGTTCACCCTTACGTGTGATTTGGTAAATGGTGATGTCATCGCCCTGGTTCCCCTCAGGGTCCCACGCATTGCCCTTGATGCAGTAGGTGGTGCCAGGCTCTAGGCCACTGAAGTTTGCGCTGGTTTGGGACGTGTTGAGTTTGACGCGAGTGGCTGAACCCTCCATGATCATGTCGAGGGTGTACAACACAGCATGGCTCACCGGATCCCAGGACAGGACAATGGTGTCACTGCTGGGCGAGGTGGAGATCAGACCCGGGGCCATCACCACTGTTCGACACGATAGAGAGAAAAATGTGATGCTATTAACAACATAATAACTGCAACGTGATCAGTCAAAATGAGGCATTAAGGAGAAATCAAAGGCCAGATTTAATGAATTAGTATTATATGAAAATGTATGTTTATTTAAAGAAATTGCATTAAAATGTGAAACCTAAATATTTTATTCATTCATCACACAAACTAAAATATTTCAATATTTACTTCGTTTATTTTTTTATAATTTTAACTGACAACTAATGAAAATCCCCAAGTCAGAACCTAAGAAAAATAAGAATATTACTTAAGATCAATACAAAGATACGATTTTTAGAAATTGGCCAAATGAAAATAAGACAAAATATGAGCATCTACAGCACTCAAAAGTTAATTGCGGCTTCTTTTGCCTGCAGCATGGTGGCATGACACGGAGTGGTTAAGTCTGTGATGGGACTGAATTTTAATAGGAAGTATACTTGATTATGATTCGTCTGATTAATAAACTGACACTATAGTCTTTATTTAAGATAACTTCTGTTTTAAAACTGTTACCATGAGTGTTTCGCACAGAAAGTTGTAGGCTCACTGCTGTGTTCCCACGAACTAAAAGTAAAATTATTGAACAATACTTCAATTGTATCGAGCTGTTCTGATCGATGTGTTTGATCAATGCGATCCCTGGGGGAAGCATACTCGTCTGCACGGTCATCTTTTTGGCATTTGTCAAGTCAGCAGTTTTCCCAGTGGGTTGTAGAATTACAATGAGAGACCATTTAAAGGCCTTTGCAGGAACCATCTCACAATATTCTAATTTTCTGAGACACTGAATTAGTTTTTTTTATTATTAGTTGTCAGTTATAATTATCAAAATTAAAATGAATGGACATTTCAAATATATCAGTGTGTGTGTAATGAATATAATATCCAAGTTTCATGTTTTGAATGGAATTACTAAAATAAATAAGCTTTTTCCATGCTATTTTAATTATTTGACCAGTACTGGTTTAAACTAACATTTTGATAAATGACTAACAGCAACGGATACAGAGTCCTGAGGTGAAATAACCTGAAGTGAAAGTTCTGTTATTATACATGAAACTTTGATGAAATCCGTCCCTCTTATATTACGTCAATACGGTCCTTGGGGAAACGCCACAGCCTAGTTCTCAGGGATCATCTTTTCAAGCAGTCTTGCTCATAAAGTCTGGTTAGAGATGCAGTTACCGTCAACAAACTGTAAAGCCAGAGGTGCAAATTCTCCACAATAGCAGCAGCGAACAATAGAGTGTTATTGTTACGGGTTTAAAATGCCAATCTATTGTTAGCCAAACAGGAAAACAGCCTCGGGTTTCCATCAAATATATTACGAGTGCTTTTTACTCTAATGGAATTAATTTAATGCTGTGCGTTTGGGTAGAAAGGTCATAGGCAGGCATTTTGTTTCAGGACGTTACTTTATTGGCTGTATGAAAGCGTATCCTGAGATGTTAATAATATCTGCACCATTAAAGGGTTAATTTAAAGCGTGCCTGTTATACAAACTCAAACTTTGGAAGTTGTTTGAAAAGAATGTGTGCATAAACGGAGTGAAGAAGCTGAAGTTAGAATCTTTTAAATTCAAGTAATCAAGTAATTTTTGTACTATGCAGCCAAAACATGTATAATGTCACAAACGGCTCCCCCGCTGGGCTGCCGAACGCGCAAGATTAACAGGTACATTCAGTGTTTAAGCAACATCCAAAAAGTATGAATCACATGCTCAAAACAACTGTCAAAGCTGGTTATTTAAACAGCTGGTTTAGTGCTTTTATATATAAATCCCAGTTCGATTTTTCAGCCATCTCAGATTCAGCTTTACTCCATGAAGTTCAATATCTTCATATTACAAGCATTCTGAATAAATAATGTGTGATTCACTGCTGCTGCTGTTCATGTGAGGAATTTTAGCTTTCAAAGGTCTTAAATTCACGGTTCTAGGACTTGCCAGATATTGAGAAAATGCTCCTTAATACCTAAAAAATAGTTATGATTGGGATTGTGATTGAGAAAATGTATGATTTTGAGCATTTATGAGAAGTTTAAACACGCGTTTTCACTAACTACGGCACTGCTAAGCATCACTTTTATTGTTTTTGAGGATTCACGAAGGTTTTCTTAGACTCTGGCTCCCTTATCATGACTTTTACGTTTCTGAGCATGAATGCAAATTTTCTCAGGCTATGGTAACCCTAACCAACATTTACACATTTTTTTAGCATTTAGGAGCATTTTCTCAATCTCTAGCAACCTCAAGCAACAACAAAACACACATATCAGATGAACTTCACGTTAACATCAGAAAAATAAGAGCTGTGAAAAATTATTTAAGACCAAGAACAGTGAATTTAAGACTTTTTAAGACCTTTCAGAAATCCTGAAAAGACTGAATGTTAACTTGGCATGTCCAGGACACCCATAAGATTGACATCTCATCATGTAAAACTGTCATAAATGGTGCCCTTTAAAGAAAATGTTTTCTCCCTTTAACCCCCCCCCCCCCCCCCCAAGTGGCATATACTTTTTTATTTATTTATTTATTATTTAGCTACACTCCAGCTACTTAAAGCCTGTTGAAGATATCGTCATTCTCTGTGTTAGCAAAAGTCTGAATCCTATCAAAGCGATTCTTTCAGTTGCTGTCAACGATGACTGATTTAATCCGTTTTAAAATCGTAGTTTTTGGTCCACAATATGGTTGCTCAAAAAAAAAGGTTGAATTGAGTGGTGACTGTCAGGAATGTTGGATTAGGTGAATGACGTTTGTCTTTAGTCCTGTGCCAGCTTACCTGTCTTGGCGTTGATGGACAGGGACGGCTGGCTCCTGCCCCCCTTGTTGACAGACATCACGCTGAGGGTGTACTGGGTGTAAGGCAGGAGACCCACCACTGTCCCGGGTGAAGTTGGGACCGGGCTTTCAGAGAAGAAGCCGTCCTCTGTTTCTGCTCTGATGATGTAGCCAGTGGCTCCAGACACCGAGCCGAACTCCACTGTGATGCTGTTGCTGAGTTTGGAGTAAGCCTTGTACACGAAGGGGACCTCAGGTGCTGGTGGGCACAATGCAGATGAATGAGGATGATTTAATTCAGTGTAGGGTTTATACAGCCATCCATTAATGTTCTTTATCTATAGGGGCTTGCTCACATCTGGGGAACGGCAAGGTGCATCCTGGGATAGGTTGTAAGTGCCTCAAATGGGAGAAAAGAATACTGATTCTATAATGTTTAAAATAACTTTGTGTTAAGGAACTTCTTGTACATTTATATAGGACTCACTGATATACAGACTTTTTAATTTTAGTGTGTAATAATCACACTTAAGAATGTTAGGCTTTATTTTTAAAATTCACAGATATTTGATCATAAATCTCATTGTAGGAAGATCAGAAAAAAACATATTTATGAATTTAATGGAATTTACGCAGCACACCTTTCTATGCCTTTTGATTTTAATGTGCTTGATTTTAATGTTACTTACCATTTACCACTTACCAAAAAGTGTAGTATTGATAAAGGTAAGAGATTGTTTAGGAGCCCTCTATACCTTGGGGTGCAAATCCCTTGTAATTTTTTTAATTAATTATATGATAAAAATGGAGTATTGGAGTTTAACAGATTTTTTCCTTCAGCCCCATTAATCAATTCTGAGACACGCTCAGAAACAAAGAGAATTGAAATGACTTTACATTATAAAACATTACTCTGAAAATGTTGCACGTTTACGTTTTAGTAGGAAAATTGCCTAAAAAGTTCCGAAACCTACAATGTTTCCTGTAAAATGTAAACAAAAAAAAGGCAATTTACCCAAAAATGTATTATATATGTTTGCCCCAGAAGCGGCACTGGCTAAATGAATATATTTTTATCCAAAAACTTATTTTAAAAAGGGGCCTCTGGAATTGTATGCCTTTGGCCACAAAATGACAAAATCTGCAGTGGTTACCATACGGTGGTTTTGTGAAACACTTCATAAAGTAGAGCAAATGGCATTTTTTTTTTTTTTGACCAAAGATATGTTGAATATGAAAGATGCTATTGCTTTTGAATTGGAATTGTCATCAGGAGATAACAAAGAATGGAACTTTTGTGTTGTTAGCTGTCCACATACATTTACATTTGCATTAAATAAAACGTTCACATCTAAAAGGCCAACTTAACTTTGTTAAGCAATATGAAATAACTTTACCTGCTTTCTGTACTAAATAACTTTGAACACTAACACAAATTATAATAAGTGTAATAAAAACTACGATTATTAGTATGATTATGTCTGTTGCTTTGACTTTATAGAATTCAGTAATATAAATAAATAACTAATTTAGAAAATAAAAAAGTTATGTTAGTCAGTTTCTCTTTTTTAATAAAAGAAAAAAGTCACAATTACACTCTGTTGCATTACGTTTACATTATGAGACTGTTGCGACCAACCTAAACAAACATGGCTGACTCATAATAGCCACCTTTTATTTCTATTTGAGGACAATGTTTAACCCTTGTGTGGTGTTCATATTATTGTTACTCAGGCGGTGTTTGAGTAACCCTTGTGTGGTGTTCATATTATTGTTACTCAGGCGGTGTTTGAGTAACCCTTGTGTGGTGTTCATATTATTGTTACTCAGGCGGTGTTTGAGTAACCCTTGTGTGATGTTTATGTTATTGTTACTCAGGCGGTGTTTGAGTAACCCTTGTGTGGTGTTCATGTTATTGTTACTCAGGCTGTGTTTGAGTAACCCTTGTGTGGTGTTCATATTATTGTTACTCAGGCGGTGTTTGAGTAACCCTTGTGTGGTGTTCATATTATTGTTACTCAGGCGGTGTTTGAGTAACCCTTGTGTGGTGATCATATTATTGTTACTCAGGCGGTGTTTGAGTAACCCTTGTGTGGTGTTCATATTATTGTTACTCAGGCTGTGTTTGAGTAACCCTTGTGTGGTGTTCATATTATTGTTACTCAGGCGGTGTTTGAGTAACCCTTGTGTGGTGTTCATATTATTGTTACTCAGGCAGTGTTTGAGTAACCCTTGTGTGGTGTTCATATTATTGTTACTCAGGCTGTGTTTGAGTAAACCTTGTGTGGTGTTCATGTTATTGTTACTCAGGTGGTGTTTGAGTAACCCTTGTGTGGTGTTCATGTTAGTTACTCAGGCGGTGTTTGAGTAACCCTTGTGTGGTGTTCATATTATTGTTACTCAGGCGGTGTTTGAGTAACCCTTGTGTGGTGTTCATATTATTGTTACTCAGGCGGTGTTTGAGTAACCCTTGTGTGGTGTTCATATTATTGTTACTCAGGCGGTGTTTGAGTAAACCTTGTGTGGTGTTCATGTTATTGTTACTCAGGCGGTGTTTGAGTAACCCTTGTGTGGTGTTCATATTATTGTTACTCAGGCGGTGTTTGAGTAACCCTTGTGTGGTGTTCATATTATTGTTACTCAGGTGGTGTTTGAGTAACCCTTGTGTGGTGTTCATATTATTGTTACTCAGGCGGTGTTTGAGTAACCCTTGTGTGGTGTTCATATTATTGTTACTCAGGCTGTGTTTGAGTAACCCTTGTGTGGTGTTCATATTATTGTTACTCAGGCTGTGTTTGAGTAACCCTTGTGTGGTGTTCATATTATTGTTACTCAGGCGGTGTTTGAGTAACCCTTGTGTGGTGTTCATATTATTGTTACTCAGGCAGTGTTTGAGTAACCCTTGTGTGGTGTTCATATTATTGTTACTCAGGCTGTGTTTGAGTAACCCTTGTGTGGTGTTCATATTATTGTTACTCAGGCTGTGTTTGAGTAACCCTTGTGTGGTGTTCATATTATTGTTACTCAGGCGGTGTTTGAGTAACCCTTGTGTGGTGTTCATATTATTGTTACTCAGGCAGTGTTTGAGTAACCCTTGTGTGGTGTTCATATTATTGTTACTCAGGCTGTGTTTGAGTAAACCTTGTGTGGTGTTCATGTTATTGTTACTCAGGTGGTGTTTGAGTAACCCTTGTGTGGTGTTCATGTTAGTTACTCAGGCGGTGTTTGAGTAACGCTTGTGTGGTGTTCATATTATTGTTACTCAGGCGGTGTTTGAGTAACCCTTGTGTGGTGTTCATATTATTGTTACTCAGGCGGTGTTCGAGTAACCCTTGTGTGGTGTTCATATTATTGTTACTCAGGCGGTGTTTGAGTAACCCTTGTGTGGTGTTCATATTATTGTTACTCAGGCGGTGTTTGAGTAACCCTTGTGTGGTGTTCATATTATTGTTACTCAGGCGGCGTTCGAGTAACCCTTGTGTGGTGTTCATATTATTGTTACTCAGGCGGTGTTTGAGTAACCCTTGTGTGGTGTTCATATTATTGTTACTCAGGCGGTGTTTGAGTAACCCTTGTGTGGTGTTCATATTATTGTTACTCAGGCGGTGTTTGAGTAACCCTTGTGTGGTGTTCATATTATTGTTACTCAGGCGGTGTTTGAGTAACCCTTGTGTGGTGTTCATATTATTGTTACTCAGGCGGTGTTTGAGTAACCCTTGTGTGGTGTTCATATTATTGTTACTCAGGCGGTGTTTGTGGGTCTCGTGGTCCCATTGCCTTTTGCAGATTTTAATTCACCCAATCAAAACATTTTATATTAAAAACTTAAACAATATTTCCTTTAGCCAAGAAACAAGTGATATAAACAGCAAATATACTTTATTTATTGTTCTTTAACCTGATTTCTTCACGTTTATAATTTGAACCATGTGTGGTGTTCTCATTATTGTTACTTTGGCAGGGTTGGTGCCTCTGCTGGACCCATTGCATTTTGGGCCTTTTAATTCACACAATCACACAATTTTATTCTAAAATGTAAAATGTTATGTTTATGTGTGATTTATGTTTGTGTGGGAAGAGAGAATTAAGGTAAAGAATCTACCATTTTCACACTTTAACATGCTCCGGGTCCAGTAGAGACGAACACCTTGTGTGTAATATAAATGTGTAGGGAGTGTACGTGTGGGGTCATAAAAAATCTGTTCTGATAAATGTTTTTCACAAGAAAATGAGCCAAGCCCAGTGAATCTCAGCTTCAAATAATAAATGCTTGTTTCATTTTTCTTTTGATGAAAACTGAAAATGGGTCCCACAGACCCGAACACCATACAAGGGTTAATCCACCTGTTGTCTCCTCGGTCTCGGCGCTGCAGAGCACGTTCACCGCGTTGTCCATGGCTTCGACCCGCATCCTGTACACCGTGTTTGGGGACAGAGAGTTCACGGAGCCCATCACCGTGCTGCCGCTGAACTGAGCGAACACCGACGGCTCCGGGGAGTTCTTCGGGATGGCCGTGATTTTGTACGAGCTCGCTCCGGTGTGTCCGCTCCAGCGCACCGTCATACTCTTGGAGGTGACGGTGTACACGGACAACGAGATGTCTGTGGAGAGAAACACCGTTTATAAACTCGTCTTGGCACACTTCGTTAAATTAAATGGCATCCAAGTCTAAGTGAACACCTCCGTCTTTAAAATGTGAGATAAAAACAACCGTCTTGCTCGGTTAACGTTAGCTATTAGCAGACATTTAGCAAAAACACAGCTAGCAAAAACTTAAAAGGAATACTTGATTGGTTTATTTGCTTGATTATTTTTTTGCACACACACTATCATGCAACTTATCTAAGTTAACTATTCTCCTTGAACTCAAAACGTACATTTATAGTAGATAAAAGAAATTAAACAACATGAAAACGCACAGTTTGTCGTAAAACATGTTGTAAAAAGTTTGACTTGCAGTATAATTGCTAATTAAAATGAAGCGGAACAGAAATCTAATTTTACAACAAGCACAAATGTATAAAAAATTTATATACTTATAATTTGAAATGTTAACTTTAAAACACCAATTTTACGTATACTTTTTAAAGATGAAACAATCCATGCTAAATCTACCAATCTCTTAACACAACTTCTTCAATTGAAAATAACTTAATTCTAATGCTAACATGTGTCATAGTATATAAATTAAAGCCAGCAATCCACTTGTTTGTGTAATAAAATATAGCCTACCATTCTGTCCTGTGCAAATCTGTGAACAAAGAACAGAAACACAATCACTAATTTGTCAGATACTTGAAGAATATTCCTCTTATTTCATGAGAGAATATTATTCTGTCACAGGATATTATGTACCATTAGTGGTCTCGGAAGCTAATTTGAGTGTCACTCAGCACAGATTTTAGATCAAGAGCTAATTTTCTTCCTGTCTGCTAAACATGCAGGGACTAGAATAAAAAGAAGTATTGTTCTATTTAAGCAATGCAAAACCCAACAAAAGTTTGGTAACAAGCTGCATAGTTTGCTACAAGAAAATGGTAGATTGTTAAAAATAAACTAAATACATGCATAAATAAGAGATTTGGTGAACTTACCTGTGGCACAGCAATAGTTAGTAAGATTATATTACAAAAATATCGATATTTGGACTCCATGGCTTAAAACCAGTGCTACTCAGCTGCCTTTAGGGCACACGTCCTTCTGCTTTCTTCTGAAGTTTTCCTGCTGTCTATTTCTGCAGGGGGATAAGTTCTTTTTTCTCCTTCCAACAGGTAATTTTTGTTTCTGTGAGCAGTGAGCGTTCACGTGTGCCCCCTCCCTCCATCGGTTAGGGCCAGAGAATGGACCTATCAGCTCTGAAGGACGACACAGGTACATATCAATACTCTTGAGGATAGAAACAAAGAGGCTGTCTGCTGGAGAATAAACTGTTCTGGGCTGATGGTTTCATTGTTAACTAATATAAAAGATTGGTATATAAAAGAGGGTACTTGAGAAATACATGGTATCAGCTGTATTGATTACTATTATAATCTGGAAAAGTCAGAAACATCGCATTTTTTGTTTGTGCCATTTATATTTGTTTTTTGTTTTTTTTTTATAGAAAAACACAAGATAATGTTTCAACACATACTAATCTCAAATTCATGATCACTTTAGTTTTGTTTCTTTGTAACAAAATGCGTATGTAAAATGCACAATTTTAAAAAGTTTTTTAACTAAATATTTGATTTTTAAAGTTTCTTTTCAAAGTGTGGATTTAACACGTTTTAGAGTGATAAAATCTTGACATTGACAGAGTAATTTTTTTGTAGATTAAAGAATATTAGAAAGAAAATATGCAGTGAAAATATGCAAAGATTAGAAAGACAATATACAGATGGATGGAGGTCATCTGAAATGGAGAAAGAAAGAGAAGCGAGGAGAATTAAAGAGAGGAGAGAAGAAGAGAAGTGAATTGGGGAGGGACGAAAATTTGAGAGGAGAATTGAAGAAAAGACAAGACAGAGGACAATTAAAGAGAAGATGATAAGAAATGATATTTAAAGGGAAGAGAGAAGAGAAGAAGAAAAGGAATTGTAGAGGAAAAAAATTGAGAGGAGAGTTGAAGAGAGGAGAGGAGAGGGGAAGTAAAGAGAAGGGAGGAGAGGAGAAATAAGGAGAAGGGAGGAAAGGAGAAATAAAGAGAAGAGAGGAGAGGGGAAATAAAGAGAAGGGAGGAAAGGAAAAATAAAGAGAAGAGAGGAGAAATAAAGAAAAGGGAAGAGAGGAGAGGAGAAATGAAGAGAGGAGAGGAGGAGAAATTAAGGGAAGGGAGGAGAATTAGAAGTGAATTGGGGAGAGATGAGAATTGAAAAGAAGAGAAATAAAGAGAAGAGAGGAGAGGGGAAATAAAGAGAAGGGAGGAAAGGAAAAATAAAGAGAAGAGAGGAGAAATAAAGAAAAGGGAAGAGAGGAGAGGAGAAATGAAGAGAGGAGAGGAGGAGAAATTAAGAGAAGGGAGGAGAATTAGAAGTGAATTGGGGAGAGATGAGAATTGAAAAGAAGAGAAATAAAGAGAAGGGAAAGAGAAGAAAAGAGAATAATTAGTTGCTGTTTGAATGTTAGCGTTTCTGCTTTTCCGACTGGATCAGGGAGATTTATTCCATTAGCTGAGTACAGTGACTACATTGTAATGTGGCTTTTCCCCAATTTCTTTGTAGACATTTTTCTTAAAATAAGTCACGGATATCAGCTAGTTTTCTTCATTACTGGGTCAGAGCTTTAGGATTGCTCAGCTTCTATTGAAACCATGACAAAAGCTCCAGCAAACCCCTTATAGAACAGCGACAATGTGGATTTGGCTAATCAGTTGTTCCATAAGACAGTAAAACGTGTAGAAAATGCATTACTTTGTTATAAACTTTATTTGCCGAGCAGTGTTTTAAAGTGAATTAGTTATCAGCTCACAACATGTCAATGCATCTTTCTTTGACGGTTCACTTGAGACTGTTATAGTGTAGCTGTAATGAATAGCTTAGATAACTCGATCTGGATTTGAGTGCGTTTTCACACATTAGACTGTTGATTCTGTTTTTTGGCAAGCCTGAAAACAGTTATATAATATTATTGAGATCCATTCAGTAAGTGCTGGAGGAGATGTCATCATGAGGTCTTTCTTTGTGTGGAGGATCACACGAGGACCAGCAGATCTAAGGAAAATACATTTTTGTGTGAGGTATCGGTGTCAAAAGATTCATTTAGCTGAATTACCAGAGGAAGAATAAACGGTGTAAATCTGTGCTCTGAAGATGTCGGTATAACATGACATGCATAGTTTATCCATCCATCCATCTTCATGTCGGCTTTATTCCCTTTCGGGGTCGCCACAGCTGAATGAACCGCCAACTCACTGGCATATGTTTTACGCAGCGGATGCCCTTCCCTGCTGCAACCCATCGCTGGGAAACATTCACACATACATTCACACTTTAACACTATGGGCAATTGTTCTTATTCAATTCACTTATTCCGCATGTCTTTGGACTTGTGGGGAAACCGGAGCACCCGGAGAAAACCCACGCGATCACGGGGAGAACATGCAAACTCCAAACAGAAATGCCACCTGCCCCAGCCGAGCCTAGAACCAGCGACCTTCTTGCTGTGAGACGACCGTGCTACCCACTGCGCCACCGTGACGCTATGCATAGTTTATATCTGAGCTTAATCTTCTTTCGAGGAAGAGAGAGTTTTAAAGGGGAAGTGGGAGCGCTGTCAATTCTAACTAACTTGCAGGGGCTTTGGTTGCTGGAGCTTTGGGGTGTTGTGGCAGTCAGCTTGATAACAGTTGGAAAAACCACTCTGCGATTTGGGGTTCCGATAGCTGGTTCTCGGGGATTTCAGCTGAAACGCTCAAAAGAAAGGAAGTTGTAATTGTATTGGCGAATATTCAGGGCGGAAAGGATTCATCGAGTTTCTCGCATAAATTGATTACAAAAAATGACTGTGGGAAAATACTCTAAGCCTCTATTAATTCCTTTTATGGCGTGGTCTGTCTGAATACTGGATTCTGATTGGCTGGCAGGTGTTAACCACACAGAATGTTAATCCGGGTTGATTCGTTCACTGTATGTTTTCATGCACGATGTTCTTAACCATAAAAACAAACATTGCTCAAACTGAATTGCTTTAGCGATCGTTTTATTTAAGTTTATTGTTTAAGTGTTTTTACACCAACCATGGCTTGCGAGACTCTGCTGGACTGGAGTTGGGCTGAGAGACATTCGAATGCGAAGAGAGATGATGGTGGCTGCGGCTTTCAGTAAATGGAGAACTTTGAGTCATCTTTACGGTCCCTTTTTCTTCTATATTTTCACATCAAAATGAAATAAGGAACTTTACGTGGTTTCATTCATTTTAATACCTTAATGTTACATTGAAGAGAATGTTGTGAAGCTTCTCTTTGTTGGTGATCGTTTTGCAAGTTAAAGTTAATTGTTACTAGCAGCAGACCGGCATATTTGTGACTCCGCACTCAACTTGAGCTCCTCCATATAAATGGAAGGTTGAGTTTTTTGGAGTTAGGGTAAATTGTTAAAGACAAAGACTAGTGATTAATTTTACTAAGATAAACGTCCAAGTGCGCTGAAATGAGGGAAATCTCTTATTACAGTGAGATCCTACTATGGAAAGGGACTCGATAGATCGAAGTTATGTTAAATGCTCCATCTGCAAAGGAAATAATACCTTTAATATGTGAATGTCGGCTAAAATTAATGGTATAAACAGCCTAATCAACGCTGAACGTTAATACATCACAACATCAAACTACTTTTTTCTCCATAACATTAGTAAAAGCAAGATGTAGACTGATGAGAAAACCCTTCAAATGTTTTGTTCCACACATCTTTGCTGCCCAGATATTAATATTGACTTAAACGAGAGTTGGTGGCAGACCATGTTGGGTCAAAAAACTATGTTTATACAGTGGAAACTGCTGTTTGTATAGATACATTTAAAGACTGTTGTTTCATAATCGAGCGCCTGAGGGATGAAGTAGGCTGACGGCTTACGTAGGAAGGTTGATGAAGTTAAGTTAGTGTATCGTCCATGCCAACTGTTTTTCATGCAACTAGCTTGACGACAACACATTTTGAGGATTTACTCAACAAAATGACAGTAAAAATAACTCCTGATTAAATAAAACGTACACAAAGATGCATAGAATCTTACGGTGTACTAGAATGATGCATGATACTCTATTCTGAGTTGGCTAATGTAAAACTGTAAACAAAAATGCTTTTTCCACTAGATAGCAAAAGCAAAAATATAGCCATGTGTTTCTTTACAAGGCTGCAATTAATTATGTTGTCTAAGGGAAGTGTTAAAAGGTAAAGAAAAAAAAAAAAAAAAACTAAACACTGAAGACCTTTCCTTTTATAATATTTCCTTTTATTTCCTTTTATGCTGAAGATGTGGATATATTCTACACTAAAAACATCTAGCTAATTAGAGTTTGTTGACTAATTTTTTCTCTAAATGCGCAATTCGATCAATAAATTTTTTTCTTTAGTTGGCTCAATTTTTGTTGAAGAGTTGTTGACTCTATTAATATTTTCTAGTTGAGTTCAACATCTCAGTTCAAAATGTTCCATTATCCTCTTTCTCTGCATTTTTTATTTATGATTTTTTTCAAGATGAAAAAAAGTTGGCTTGTTTTTTATAAATAAAAAAAGTTCTGTTTTTAAAATCTTATTCTGATATCGACTACAGATTTGCATTTCTGCACATGCACCAAGGTCTATAACACAATGAAAATAAAAAAAAAAACTACAGGATCACTGTAGATTATTGCGATCTGGGTCATGTCGAGTTTGTGTTTTCCTCCTCTTTGTTGCTTTTCTCTAGAGGGTGAAACCGCACTGCTGTAGAGCATGAATGAGAGTCATGGGAGAGGGACATTCGATACGCGCTAGACCCTCTGAATTAAAGTGTCTGTAAAGTTACTGTATTCTGCCCTGAATTTGTCACTGGAGATTGTTTTCAGACCAACACTCCCAGTGAGACGCTGAGCGTGGCTTTAGACAAGGCGCGAATCGCACCCATGATGCGTCCATTGTAGAGAAGCACAATGAAACGGTTTTATATTAAAAAGTGAGTGAAAAACCTGCTAAAACAAAACAATCACAATCGAAGACGAAACGTAAAAAATTTTTTTAGAAGCTGTACTCAATTCCTCAGCCATCACATCCAAGCTCTGTGATAACTGCATTTGTGATACTGGGGCCCGTGTATTATTGTTGTTTAGAGTGACGTAACGTACTTGATTAAATTTGAGTAACGCGCTCTGCAGAAGATCACGCGTATTAATAAAGGAGTTATTATACAGTGATATAAAGACAACGGCGCATTTAAAATGAAATTCACTGGTGAATCCTTGTAATGTTTTTAATCAATTTGATTTTATATGATTTTTTTTGTGCTTGATTTTATTAAATATAATTTCTTTTTACTCTTTTTTTTCCAATGTAAGGCACTTTGAATTACCCTGTGTACGAAATGTGCTATACAAATAAACTTGTCTTGCCTTACAAAAAACTGTGTGTACAAGAGTTTTTACGTTCATGTTCAGGTGTACTCACAGAGAAATTATTTCCCTTCATCAGTAACCTATAGGTGGCGTGTATCCCAGATGGTGCAACACTTACTTCTTACATTCTATATGTAAATTTACATTACAGTATGTAAATTGTCTTCTCAAAATGAGTATCAGCATCTTCTTTAAGGGTGCAGTATAAGTATTGGGATTGGGATTGGGACGTGGCACAGCTTCAGAGCTGTGTCCCATGTTACCAGGGTTTCTCTCATTACAGAACAGTAGATTCACTACTCACAAATGTTATTTATAACATACATTCGGACTGTCACTTCCACTTGTTAGATTTTTGACCTAATAATGATCATTAACAGCTACCTTTCCCATACATTTTAATGAGACGAGCAGACAAGAAGATGTAGAAGTGGCATGGTGACTTCACATACTAAACATAGGTTGTTCTAACTATAAATCAGAAGAAGCACTACTATCTAACAAATAAGCACTAGTATCTAAAGAATAGATACTAGTATCTAAAATACAATAACTCGTATCTAAAAAGAAGCGCTAGTATCTGACGAATAAGCAGCAGTCTCTAAAGAATAGATACTAGTATCTAAAAAAGAATAACTCGTATTTAAAAAGAAGCGCTAGTATCTGACGAATAAGCAGCAGTCTCTAAAGAATAGATACTAGTATCTAAAAAAGAATAACTCGTATCTAAAAAGAAGCGCTAGTATCTGACGAATAAGCAGCAGTCTCTAAAGAATAGATACTAGTATCTAAAAAATAATAACTCGTATCTAAAAAGAAGCGCTAGTATCTGACGCATAAGCAGCAGTCTCTAAAGAATAGATACTAGTATCTAAAAAATAATAACTCGTATCTAAAAAGAAGCGCTAGTATCTGACGCATAAGCAGCAGTCTCTAAAGAATAGATACTAGTTTCTAAAAAAGAATAACTCGTATCTAAAAAGAAGCGCTAGTATCTGACGCATAAGCAGCAGTCTCTAAAGAATAGATACTAGTATCTAAAAAATAATAACTCGTATCTAAAAAGAAGCGCTAGTATCTGACGCATAAGCAGCAGTCTCTAAAGAATAGATACTAGTTTCTAAAAAAATAATAACTCGTATCTAAAAAGAAGCGCTAGTATCTGACGCATAAGCAGCAGTCTCTAAAGAATAGATACTAGTTTCTAAAAAATAATAACTCGTATCTAAAAAGAAGCGCTAGTATCTGACGCATAAGCAGCAGTCTCTAAAGAATAGATACTAGTTTCTAAAAAAATAAGATACTAGTTTAAAAGAAAAGAAAAAGAACTAGCATCTTTTGAATAGGTACTACTTTCTAAAGAAGAAACACTAGTGTCTGAAGAAAAGGCACTAGTACTTAATGGAAAAGGCATTAATAAATTAAAATTAAGAACTAGGAAGTCCAAATGATTAAATGTTAAAATGGCTTGCCATTAGCTTAGACAGTCTATTTTGTATTTTTTTTTAATTGCTTAAATTGTATGATTCTAAATCCAATGACTTACCCAGTTAATTCGGTTAAATTTAAAGTTTATTTTTATAGTCCACAAGATATCAGACACTTTGTAAAATAATGTACATTAAGACTATGAGATAGACCACTTCCCGTCTGTGTGGATGCTCAACCAAATGCCAGTGAAAAAAGGACAGTCCTCGGTTTTGTTTTAAATACACATTATTCTGTGATCGTCCTCACATCCAATGGGAGTGTGTTTCAGTGCTCGGGGCCCGGCCCCTCCACCGTTTAGTGTTCATCTTGAGAGCAGGGGTGTACACTATCAACAAGTGTCTAATGCATGATGAAAAACGAATTTTACTTTAAAAAATGTCATTTTACCTAAAAAGTCATTGATCCTTACAATTCAAATAAAACATCACCTAATATACTGACATCAAATGGATTCTGTGATCCTGTGTTCTTCAGTGTTATCAGAGTTCTGTCTTTTTTTTTTAAGTTAGAATTGAAGTTAAAAGTTTCTCTGGTCACTTGCTTTCAGACACTACGTTACGTTGATTTATTTTGTTCTGGTCTGCATTCAACACGGGAACATCCAGAGCCCTGCTGCAGACACCCTGTACACTCGAAACTGTGTGGTTTGTAGTGGTTTCCACTGAGCGATGCTGTGAAAAAGTGAAACCCGAAGAAAGTTTGATGGAAATTTGAGACTTGCTAGTGCTAGTTTTAGTCAAATCTTCAGCTAAATAACACGCCGGTAGATGATGACAAAAGCTTAATCCAGAAAGGAAATCTCGAGGTGCTTTATGACACGTTATACTGGAGACTTTTATTTGGTACTGTGATGTTCTCTATTATTTTCATTCATATGACACCGGTGGCCGTTAAATGAACTGCAACTGAGAGCTCAGGTAACATATCAGG
The DNA here is from genome assembly GCA_900490495.1 of Danionella dracula. Taxonomy (NCBI): domain Eukaryota; kingdom Metazoa; phylum Chordata; class Actinopteri; order Cypriniformes; family Danionidae; genus Danionella; species Danionella dracula. The sequence continues at coordinate 767,993 of UELW01000078.1, forward strand.
GTTTAAGAAGTTATTGTAGAGATCAACGAACCTTCAATCAGAATTGTGAACAGAAAGAGAGGCTCTTGCTTGATAATCTTCACGTCCTTTCAGTAACTAGTTTGAGTTAGATATTGTCTACGTCATCAGTTTGTACTTTGATCTGACCAAATCAAATAAAATGTTTTGTTAGAGAAAGCTTTGGTTTATAACAGCTGAACAGTGTGGCTCAAAATTTTCACACACAGAGGGTGATTTTTCCAAAAATTGATATCTACTTTTTTTTCACAAATTTTGACAAATTCACTAAATGAATATATTCTGCCTCTCTTTTACTATACATCCATTTTCTTGTTGGCTTTCTTCCTTATCGGGGTCTCCACAGCGGAATGAACCGCCAACTCTTCTGGCATATGTTTTACACAGCGGATGCTCTTCCAGCCGCAACCCATCGCTGGGAAACATTCACACACACATTCACACTTTAACACTATGGACAATCGTTCTTACTCAATTCACTTATAACACATGTCGTTGGACTTGTGAGGAAACCGGAGCACCCGGAGTAAATCCACGCGATCACGAGGAGAACATGAGAACTCCACACAGAAATGCCAACCGACCCAGCCGAGGCTCGAACCAGCATCCTTCTTGCTGTGCTACCCACTGCGCCACCGTTCTTTTACCAATTAGAGAAAAAAATCATCCATTTTCCAGATTAATCTTTTTTTATTTCATGACAATGAAACTTACATTCGTTATAGACTTCAACATCAAGTAGAATTATGTGAAGCAGATGTTTGACAGCTCAGTTTTGGTACTTCTCATGAGAGGCTCTGTAGCTGAGAGGATGCAGGCCCTGTAGCTTCCTCTGGAGCTGAGCTTTGACCAGATCTGCAGAGAGAGCCGTCGCCATCCGGTCTGTGGTCTGCTTCATCAAGAAAGCTGCTTGCAAGGCCTTGTCCAACGATTCATGTATCGATTCCTCCTACGAGCATTAAACATAGTACACATGAATACAAAAACAAGCATTCAAGTCATTCAAGCAAACGGAAGATATATTTTATCTAATTTAAGCAACATGAGGACCAAAAAAAAAAAAAAGAGTGCTGCAGCACGACTCAAAATAACTGCCACAAAATAGCACCCGCATGTTTTTTCATTACGAAGCTGTTTTTGTTTTCATTCATATTTTACTTTCTTTTTACAGCACTAATTGTGTTAGAGAATAAATAAATCCTTCAAATCAAATCACTTTTAAAATTTTGAGTGCCTTTTATTGAACTCTGACACCGCTAAACATAAATTTTATGTTTTTTAGGATTTACCAAAATTTTTTCAACCACAAGTAAGCACATTAAAACACATTAAATGAGCTTTACATGGACATCAGAGAGAAAAAAGTAAGACCTAGAACAGTGAATTTAAGACGTTTTCAGACCCAGAAGAAACCCTGTATTTACGAATCTCCACCGTTTAAAGGAAAAAAATACTAATTTCCAAAACAGAAAATAATTACAGACTTAATTTCAATGAACATCTGCATCAAACCGAATTATAGATCACAGTCATGGGGGGAGTATGTTGGAAAAAAATTATACAAATCCTTAAAAATGTATTGTTATTATTATTTGTTATTATTATTATTTTTATGGTGTTTCTACAAAAAACACAACATCATACGAACATAGAATTGAATGATATAATGAAATCTAATAATAAGCCAGTATGAACTGACTCTGCAGGTGCGTTCTCGTCTTCTAGCGGTGCGTGGCGCCATCCGCTGAAAGTACACGTCGCTGGGGAGCATGGCTGAGTCTGATTGAATAGAGCGCCTCCTGCTGGACGCTGGCTCTGATCCTTGATCTCGAAGCTTGAATCTAGGAAAAGACCAGTGTGTGCTCAAACAGTTATCGGTTATCTTTGTCTAAGCGTTTGGGGATCAAGCTCTTACCCGGCTGGAAGACTGCAGCAGGAGCCGTAACTGACCTGCAGCAGTGGCTTGTGGGAAACATGAACAGGAGCAGACTGGGCCAGTTTAGGGCCGCTAATGCAGAGAGTCTCCACATTTCCAACTGAGTTAGAAAGACATTTGTTCAAAGTATAATGCACACTAAAATGCATTTGTTTTTACTGTAAATAAGAGAAGTATTTGGGTTAGTTAAAAAAAACGTTTTAAAAATTATTTGTGAATTTTTTTTTGCTTGAAACCTGAAAAATGTATAATTGTAGTGACGTGAAAAAAATAAAATAATCATTATTTATTTTTAAGTGTTATTTTCTACAATATAAACCCAAAAATCTATAATTAATATGGATAGATATAATACAAATATATTCAGTTCAAATTCTATTAAATATGTTTAGAGAATTAAAATAAATCCATTATATATCATATTTCAATTATATACAAATAGATATCACTTGTATGTAAATATTGACCATTCTTTTAAAAATAACTAGTGTGTGAGAAAATGTCAAATTAAAAATAGATATTTAACAATGTATTAAGAAAGCACAGCTTTTTTCTACTTTAATATAAACAATAAAATCACTTGAGAAATACAAACGTGTATTAGTGTCATACAATTATACATATTCTTGAGTGTTGGCCTGACACTGGCCTGGTGATGGTTACCGGACCGACTGAACCAAAAGATGTTTAATGAGACAGTCACAGCTAATTTAAGGAATTAAAAAATCTCCATATCTAACATTTTTAATTCTAAATGTAAAAAATCTCATACCCCTTGAGCCTCTGATGTCATATGTGAAGCACGTGCGCGTTTGTCCATTCGATGGGCTGAAAGAACTCCGAGTGTGATCAGAGTCCTCACTATCTGAGATTTGACAAAATCTTAATATCTTTAAAACTGAAAATACAGCCAAAAATGTGATGCTGTTACCTTTGCTTTTGCCGAGGTCCCTCTCTGAAGGGATCCGCTCCTCGGTTCTCTGAAGATTTGAGTGTTTTACACGTCTGCTGAATAAATCAGAAACCACATTCATTTTTAGTTTCCTTACAAATTGAAGAATTAGCAGCTTTCCTATCCCTAGAATATTTCCACTCAGTCACATTATGTTGTAAATAAAGAAATAAAATAAAAATTTCTCTGACTTGTTAGCTGGAAACAGACGTCGGTAGTCTTGGTTTAAACCTTTATAGAACAGGTGTAGGTAATAAAAATAATGCAATGCACCTTTAATAGACTGTTGTTGAACTCCAGGGTTTTTCTAACGATTTCCTCTTAAATTGTTAAGAGAGGGTTTAAATATACTGAATTATTAGTTTTGTAAATTAAATTTTTTTTAAAGTCATATTGAGAAACTTTTCTGAGACATTCTCAAACTTTTACAAAGCTATTAAATAATTTTTTAACAATTTTGGAATCTGTTCAGCTGATCTGGTAGTAGCATGTTTAGCTTAGCTTAGCATAGATCATTGAATCGGATTAGACCTGTAGCAATTTTATACAATGTCTTTTATTTTGTAATGAGACTTATGTTTAAATGTAAAACTTGATATCCCTTTGGAAGCTGCTGCCGTGTTACATGTTACAGATTGGACACATGGCCTGTAAAATGTCACATTTACAGGTTCTATTGGTTTAATTTAGCTATAAAAGAGTAAATTATACAGACACTTGAGTCACTCTGCAGCTGATCAAATCCGAAATTATCTGAACAAATTTTTTGCAACAATTTGTAAATTATGTTTTGTGACCCTAATAACTCACCGGCATCACCAACAATCCAAATACATTTATAATATGATTTAATATTTGATTTAAGTCCTTGTTTCGTTGTGCAGTCAGCCTGGAGTACCTGCTGGATGTTGTTCTGGTGTGTCTGTGGCTCTGCCTCTTGTGCTTCCTCTCCAGAGGACTGTGGTCATCGATTCTTTGCTTTAGACTCTCCTCTAGCGCCCTCTTGAGACAGGAAACCTCCTTCTGCAGCGCCAGGAGCACCTCACTACTGTGAACCCATAATGAACACATCATCCCTAATCTACCTTTAACAAACGTAGAGATATATCACTTCCTGTTTGATGCTAGATTAGTTAAACTACACAAAACATGCACAAAATGCTCTAAATTAAAGTTTAAATCACTGCAATCACAAAAAAGCACTTTGGTTATGGAGATTTAGTGGCACTGATGTTAAGATAAGAGCTCAAACATCCTACAATCTTCACAAGTTGATAACCTACTTCTGACACGAACATTGTGATGCTGAATGAGGCTCGTTTCTCATCTCGCTCTTTTCTCCTCTTTGTCTGTGGTATAATCTTGGTGTGGATGGAAAATCCTCTTTTGGTGCTCTGTCAGGTGTTTTCTGAATCATTATTCCAGCTTTGGTGGCTTGTGTGTCCAGCGGTGTGTGTTCCCAGTGCTTCGGGGAGGGCTGCACTGGTCCCAGTACCATAGATATAGCTGTATGAGTGTGCGAGTTGGTCTCTTCACTGTCTGAACAGCTTATACTCCCCACACTGATATCATCGTGAAGGGAACATCAGATGAAATGTCAGTTTTTTTTTAATAATCAATCGATCGATCAATCAATCAATCATGTCTTTATTGGTCACATACACTGTCACACGCTGTGAAATTGCACCCCTCCGAAGAAACATAGACATCACATTACAGGGGAAGGCAGGTCACTCAAGAGATAGCATAAACAATAAAAAAATAAGATGATATAGATAGAAATAGCTAAAAATATATCCCTCTCAGACTGTGGGAGTCAGACAGTGTGAGATCTGGGGAGACAAAAAGCTCCAGCAACATGTTCACAGAGACATAACATAACAAGAGATGTGGAAGGTAAAAAAAACAAGAAGTATTTAGCATTTTGAAAAACATTATATAAAAAATCTATATATACATATATAAGAAGAACATTTCTGGCAAAGAAGTTCCCAAATTGTTACTGTAACGTTGTAAAAAAAAAAAAAGGTAATTTGTTTGCATGTATCTATGAAATTATTGAATTCAAAACCACTAATTAAAAAATAAAATAGATTGTCATAAAATGTCAAATTACCTATTTGATCTGTAATTGAACTCAAGATGTTTAGACAAATTGATTTGCGCATACTTTTGAATGATTCTTTTTTGAAATCTCAATTTTTTACTTCTTTTCTATTTTTAACTTCAACCTCAAAACCTGAAGAAAACAAACTTTTTTTCTCAAACAAAGAAATTGTTAATCATTTAGTCATTAATAATAAATAAAAAATCAATCATTGCAAATTCTGTGAAGACCTGAAGGTGTCAGTGTCTTTGTCTGGTTTTAGTTTCGGGGCTAGAAACTAAATGTTCGGGGTTAAATAAAACGATTCGGGGCTGAAGCCTTAAATGCCAGACGATGTCACTGGCTGTGAGAACATTTAATTATTTAAATACCAAAGCATTATGATTGCTGCTTCAGCTCTTTTATCTGAAAATATCAGACACTTTTTTTGTTCCTTAATTCACCCCCACCCCTACAACAAAGAAGTTATAAATATTTGGCACTGTAGAACGTAAAGGGGTTGCAACACTCCAAGTTTTGCCTTGGTACACTATTTAGGAAAAGTATGATCTTGAAACATTAAAAAATAATCTAAGAAATTGAATTATATATATAATTAGAATGGTGCTAATCATGCTTTAGTGATGTAGTTTTAGATTTATTTCTAATCACATTATGCTAATTTAAAATCTACTAGATAAACATCCCTTTAAACATAGGCTGGAGAGCAGATGGAACTGAGCCTAAACCTACTTAGAACTCTCTTGAGTTCTGCTGCCTGTTTCTTTCCGGGAAGATTTTTGCCCAACATTTGCTTCCGTTACATTCAAGAGGAGGCAGCGAGCGTGTGTGTGATCACCTGACAGCACTAGGGGACGTGTTTGGTCGGCTCTGGTCGAAACTGCCGAATCCACTGTCTGAGTCGGGATGGGTAAAGATCTGAGAGCGCAAACACAGTCCGTTAGTAACATTCAGTGTGACAGAGAGGCGCTTCCTCTCAGATGAACCAGAAAGGTTTCGCTTTCTGTTTCCGTCCTGGAGACTGTGTTTACCTGTGTTTTTCCTGCGCTGGGCTGAGGAGAGCCTCCAGAAGAGTGTGCTCCACCTTCTCCGAGTCTGATCTTCTCTTCAGACCTGAGAGATGATGATGATGAAACAAAAGCAAGGTGCTTCTTTATACATATATAAATAATTCATATCAAACATTCATTCATCTTCATGTCGGCTTTCTTCCCTTTCGGGGTCGCCACAGCGGAATGAACCGCCAACTCTCTGGCATATGTTTTACGCAGCGGATGCCCTTCCCTGCCGCAACCCATCGCTGGGAAACATTCACACACACATTCACACTTTAACACTATGGACAATCGTTCTTACTCAATTCACTTATTCCGCATGTCTTTGGACTTGTGGGGAAACCGGAGCACCCGGAGAAAACCCACGCGATCACGAGGAGAACATGAGAACTCCACACAGAAATGCCACCTGCCCCAGCCGAGCCTAGAACCAGCGACCTTCTTGCTGTGAGATGACCGTGCTACCCACTGCGCCACCGTGACGCCGTTCATACCAAACAATAATACAGATTTCAACTTTGTAGCGGAATATTGAGCGTAAGGTGTAACAAATAATGTTTTGATGTTCTAATTTAATCTATTTCATTTTATTATTTGTATCTTTAATTATTTACATTTATTTTCTAATTTATCGTTTTTCTTTTTCTTATCAATATTACTAAGACAACTGCTAAATTTTAAGAAATTAAAAACACAATTTCTGTGTTTACAAAATTGTTATTGCTTTGCTATTTAAAGTGCTGCAATTTTAACCACTTTTGTAGCATTTTATATCTCTCATTTATTATACTTTCACTTTTAGTACCGTTTCAATTTTTGCTCTATTTATTTATTTTTTTACGTGTATGATCGGGATCTCTGGGGCGAATTTGAGTCATAATTAAAGGCAAGCGAGTGTTTTTCAGCACTTCTTTTTTGTGTAGTCTGTGCTTCTCAACACCAAAAGGCAGTAAGCAAAAACACAATACTTTGGATTCATTCATCTTCATGTCGGCTTTCTTCCCTTTCGGGGTCTCCACAGCGGAATGAACCGCCAACTCCTCTGGCATATGTTTTATGCGGCGGATGCCCTTCCAGCTGCAACCCATTGCTGGGAAACATTCACACACACTCATTCACACTTTAACACTATGGGCAATTGTTCTTATTCAATTCACTTAATCCGCATGTCTTTGGACTTGTGGGGAAACCGGAGCACCCGGAGTAAACCCACGCGATCACGGGGAGAACATGAGAACTCACACACAGAGATACCAACTGACCCAGCCGAGGCTCGAACCAGCAACCTTCTTGATGTGAGACGACCGTGCTACCCACTGCGCCACCTTGACTACTTTGGATTTATTTACTCCAAATAGTTCTGAGAGCTGAGGTGCTTATTTTGATTAGACACAGGTGTGTCAAAGGGAAGTGCACAAAGATATCACACGATAATACGCTGTTACACTCTTTATATATTTCCATGTAAAAGCCAGAAACTAAGCTTTATTGTGGCACAGGACTATCTAAAGGGTTAGCATGCCAAGATTTACTTATTTTCAACCAAAGAAAACACTAACAATAGAGAATGCATGATTAAACGGTGTCATGGTGTTGCAAATAAAAAAGTTACAATGGAAGTCAATGAATCAGTAAATGAGAGGAGGATCAGTCTGAAGCTGCATAAAACTAACGATGGATGAAAGACAATATTTTTAACAGCATCATGATGGGGGAAAATGATCCTGTTTATAATTACATTTTATATTGAAAATATGTGATTTTAGGGGCTTTTCCCCAAATCTGCGACATATTTTATAAATTTGGCTATTAAAGAGTAACAGTCACAGAGGGTAGCACGGTCGTCTCACAGCAAGAAGGTCACTGGTTCGAGTCTCGGCTGGGAATATCAGGGAATATGGCACTTGGTAGTTTTGGTTAGTACGAAGGTTAATTCACAGATTTATACAAAAAAGCAACAAAAAAATTACATCTGACACTTTTTCACTGTAGTTTAAGTTAGTGGATGTGAACATAAGAACAGGTTAATAAACTACACCATAATTAAGTGCGAAGTTTTAATTTTTGTTTTTGCAATGTGAGAAAAATGCTTACTTTTACACATCAAACCAAAATTTGTGCTTGATGCTTTTTTGTATTATTGCAGAAAATGTCATGTATACAATTGTTCTTAAAGTTGCCGATCAAATGTATTTTGTTTTTTTTTTATTTTGGAATTTTATAATGAATATAATGATTAACACTTTAGACCAAGGGACCAAAACTAAACCAAAAAGTAGCTTTGTCTTTTCCATTTGGAGATTTCTTTTCCAGTTAGAGATTACTAAACATCACATGAGAGTAAGTTTTACTTTTACATATAAAATACTAAATGTATGTTATACTAAATGTATCACAAATGATCTAATCCTTTGACCTAAAATCAAAATAAAGTTAAGACTACCCTAAAACAAACTGGAAACGTGCACATCTTTAACAAAACCAGTGAGTGCGCGCTGACCTCTCGGGTGTCCGCTGCTTTAACGAAGCAGACAGTTGTTCCAGGACGTCCTCGTTCTGTGGCTCCTCTCCTGCTGCCAGGCTGTCCTCCTCTTCCTCGTGGGCACTGCCAGGTGCTTCGCAGGAGATGGAGGGACACCTCAAAAGAACAGAGAGCACAGCTGATGGAGGGAAGTCAGCTCTCCAGTAGGAAACTGATATTCCCTGTGCCTGCTCTCGAGCCGTAACTCAATCTGAGCGGAAAATATCAGCATGCCACGCTCTCCTCTTACAAAACACATCAGCAGGGTTTCTCAGAACACCTGAATGAGAGACTCCATCTTAAGGTTTCTAATTAACATCTTAATCTCTTAGAAAAAGAGATCTTTATTGCATGGTGCAGTTAATTTTTATATGCAAATTAAATTGCCTTGCCAAGGTTTGATTGGATGAATAGGGTTTTTGACAGCTATGGGGTTGTTGTGTTATATTGTGCATGGAGTTTATTCTAGGTGGATAAACGGATTCATTCACAATAAATACACACTAATCTATTTTAAATGGTCTTATTTCGATAATCTAAAACCTTTACTTTTCATTACAAACATTCAAAACATTTTATTTGTCATTGATAAGTTTTTGGAGGGGTTTTTTGGAGGGTTTCCTCTGGGACTTAAAAAGTATAAAGTATAATTTAAATTAATCTAAATAATTACATACCAAATAATTTAAATAATTTTCACAGGTCTTATTTCTTGATGTCCATGTAAAGCTCATCTGATGAAATACTACAATAATGGTTAGGGTTTTAGACTGAGAAAATATGCAAAGATCCTCAAAAACATGAAAGGCGTGGTTAGGGTTGCCAGAGTTTGAGAAAACCTTCGTAAATGCTCAAATGAGAATGATGAGAAAAGGCTAACAAAGACTCATAACCGTTGGTGGTTAGGTTTGCCAGAGATTCAAATAAGACTCATAAATGTGAAAACAATACAATGCTGTTGGAAGGGTTGCCAGAGTTTGAGAAAACCTTTGTAAATGTTCAAAAACATAAAAGTGAGGGTTAGGGTTTCAAACAATGGATTTGAAGCGTACTGTTTATTATGCAAAACAGTTTTGTATGTGTTTTTGATGTTATGATAGAGGTCTAAAATTTGATTCTTAAAGGTCTTAAACATTTATTAAAAAGTCTTTTTGACCTTATTAAACCTGAGGAAACCCTGGTGTCGAATTCAGAATAAGAAGTAATATATATACAATAGGAAAAATATAGCTGTACTGTTGATCAAAGCTGGCATTCAGTCCATCAATGCAATCCTCTTCACTTCTGTTCTCCTCCATGGTGAGTCTGTTTGAGGAGATGCTGAACGCTGGCTCCTGAAACATGACACACGTGTTTCATTGGCTCCCATAACCCTGTCATTCACTTCTAACATTACATAGCAGAGCAAAACGTGCTAACGATTACAATCCATGCAGGAGCATCTAAAATGTGCTTTCTTAATGGTGCCGTATCATGTAAGAATCATCAAAAACATGCCTCAAGTTATATTCAGACATTCATATTGGTTCATGCATGTTTGTGAAATACAATTTTCCTTTTCTGGGAGCTCAAAGAAACTCGATGGCCATAGCCACGCCCATTAGCCATAGCACCACCCACTAACCAATCAGATCAATCGTTATGTGCTATGACGTATGTGCTGACAGGCCCAGAAGTGAATCGTAGCAGAAACGCATCGGATAAACAATGAAAATAAATGTTTTTTTGGCTTATAAAAAGATGAATACTTTCATCTGAATTCGGTGGTTTTTTTGTGTGACAACAAGTAAACCCATCAGGGGGCGTGTCGGAAGCATGGCAGAGGAACAGGAGGTACACGGCTTGTTTTGCAGAGCACAAGCGTTTGAAGTGATTCAGTGACATTGTTTATGATGAATACTGCCTTTTTAAGGTTATTAAGAGTGCAGAGGTAGTCTAGAAGGGTCAAATATTCATTATTAATGATGTAAAAGGGGCAAAACATGCTACCTTTAAGTGTTGGTTCAAATCACCATTATTTTTTTAACAAATCAAAGACAGGGAGTGTGTAAAAATGCATGAAGAATTCCCTGAAATGCAAGCTGGTAGCATGCTTAATGTGTGTTTACCTCATGCAGGGATGGATGGGATGACGAAAGAGAGATTTCTTCATGAAAAGGTGACGATGGAGTGGAGGATGTTGAAGGAGGATAGAGAGCATGGCAGACGTTTCTGTTGATCTGCTCTTTAATGTCTTCCAGAAGCATGCCTATCCTGAAAATCTGCCCCTCTACTTCCCTTGAACACACAGAGAAAGCGCTGCACTTGATCCTGTGACCTCTGACAGTTTAATAACGTAGTTTTAAAAGAAATGTTTAGATGTTGAAGACTTATTAGCAATAACTGGTTATTAGAGTTGATGGTCGATCGTTATATTGGTACATCTTTCAACAGTAAAGATTTTGGTTCTTTGGTGATGAGCAGATCAAACCTGTCTGGATCAAAGTTCCCAGCGTTTCTGCTCAGCCCTCTGTAGCTCTGCATCTCCAGAGCTCGGTGCTCGTCTCTCTTTGTGAGGTAATTCCTCTCCAGATGATCCTGAGCCTCCATCATGCTCTTCAGCACCTGGACAGAGGTACGGCCTTGTTCATGATATTTATATTAGATTCATTTTTGTGCCATTTATAAATATAAAATGTATACTTAGTGTGCCATGTATTCATTTTTTTATCGATCATACACACAAAAAATGTTAAAATAAGATTTGTCCCTTATCAAAAGGACACAGCACACATGTTACAAGCCTATTTCTGACCTCTATTTCTTTATTTTTGTCTTGAAACTTTTATGTGGGAGTTTCCCCAAAACTTTTTTTGTTTGCAGCGACCTTTACAAAGACTTTTAGTGAGAACTCTCATCGACCTTTATAGTGGAAATCAGAAATTTTAAGAATATAAAAGTTAAAAACATAACCATTTTGAGAGTCTTTCAAATCAAACGGAAATGTTACAATTCACAACAGAACATTGAAAACGATATTGTTTCAAGCATTTGCTGATTTATTTTTTGTGCCGGCTAAGCTTTTTATGATGCTGATGCCTGTTTTTGCCCTCACCATCTGTTGTTCCTCCACGTCCAACGATGTAGCAACAAACGCCTTGAACTCCTCCACCTTCAAAGCGAGGGAAAATCTATTAGAAGCTTGAACAAATGAACAGGTATTGCTTCTTTTTAATACTTTACCTTTTCCATAAAAGATGTGACGATGTCTCTGAGCTCAGACGTCAGTCTCTCTCCATCTGTCAGAGTTCCTGATTCCTTCTCCATAGTTTCAGAGCTCTGATGACTAAACTCAGGTTCACTTGGACCTAGCGGACACAGAGCATGTTCAAATATAACACACCTCTATTGGATGTCCGTGAAAATACAAGTAGATCACCCAAAAAGTAACTAATCCTCAATCTTTTAGTAATCTGGGACATAAAACAGTGTCGAAAGTCAGCTCTGGAGGACTGAATCATTTTATTTGCAACCCTGGTAAAGTATGGATGATAATCCGGCCTCAACTAAGAAAAAGGTCCTTAATTAGTGTAATCAGGTGTGTTGTTTGTTGGGATAAAATAAATCTGTACACAATTGTGGTCCTTCACAACTGATTTTAGACAACCCTGACTTAAGGGATATGTCTATTTTTAATTGAATAAATCAATTTTGCCCTGTGACGTATTGGTGAACTACTTTTCAGGGTCTATTTTGCCTTTTTTGCCCAATTTGACGTGGAGCACCAGCGAAATCCTGAAACCATGACTAAATAAAGTGGATGGCTACTGTAAATTACAGTAATGCATGGAATTCATTTGCATTTTGTGATAATTTCCACACAGTTAAGAGAAGTTTGAGATGACTGATTAGCTAACGCTCCTCTACTTCCTCATTGCCTTCATGGTCATGTAACATGGGATGTAATTATGTAGCTTAGACCAAAAATTTTGACCATGTGACCCTTTTACTGTTGGTAAACTATGATGACATTTAAGTGTACCTTCACATTTTGGCAACGGAAGTATGGCGGAAATCAGAAGTTTGTCAAACTATGCGAGTATATTGCCTCTCTAAGACCTTGAAAACCTTTTTAATAAGTTTATGTCAAATGGTTTCCAGCTTGCGTCACGGTGGCGCAGTGGGTAGCACGGTCATCTCACAGCAAGAAGGTTGCTGGTTCGAGCCTCGGCTGGGTTGGTTGGCATTTCTGTGTGGAGTTCTCATGTTCTCCTCGTGATCGTGTGGGTTTTCTCCGGGTACTCCGGTTTCCCCACAAGTCCAAAGACATGCAGAATAAGTGAATTGATTAAGAACGATTGTCCATAGTGTTAAAGAGTGAATGTGTGTGTGAATGTTTCCCAGCGATGGGTTGCGGCTGGAAGGGCATCCGCTGCATAAAACATGTGCCAGAAGAGTTGGCGGTTCATTCCGGTGTGGTGACCCCGAAAGGTAAAAAGCCGACATGAAAATGGATGGATGGATGGATGGTTTCCAGCTTCCGGATACATGTAATATAGTCGAGTGGAAGGAAGACTTTAGGAAGTGCAATTATTCATTAAGTACTATTAGTAATATTAGTAACTGCAACAGCCAGACATTTTGAGTTGCTGTGATACTGGGAAACTGTTTTAAAACTTGTTATGCCATGTCCAACTGAATTGTCCACACAGGATTGATATTTCCTTGATGATGTTACTTTAGAGATTAGAAATACCTCCTGCGACCGGTGCTGGAGGGTTGTTTGCTGTCAGATTGGAGTTCTCGTTGTTAGTTGAATCATTCCAGTCGATGGTCACTGAGGGCTCACTGGAAGCATGGATCTGCTGCTTAGAAATAAACACACTATACTGGGATGCAAAACTTTAGGAGTTAAAACACTTAAATGAGGGTCCTGTATTTCAGTGAGAATTGTATTGACTCTGTAAGATTAAGAAACATTTCAATGTTTCACCACTACGATCATCAGTTGATACTCACTTTACCAATTAGGTTTTCAGTCTCAGTGTATTTAGCAAGCAACCTGTCGTATTCAGCCTGTGAACAAATCAAATAGTCATGTGATACAGTTGGCCTGGGCAAGAAAAATGGCTCCAGCTATATTTTGGAGCATAAAAGAAATTGTGAAAAGATAATAAAAAATGGAATAAAAGTCCAAAGTGAATAGGGGCTGTTAATAACAGCTATTAGAACTGCATCACATCGGTTACACGCGACTTCTCCCAAAAAATGCATTGCTTTACTGTGTTTTCACATGATTTGAGATGATATTGTGGGTTCAGAAGTATTGACAATGTGGTTTCAAATATTGGAGCTTTGGTGGATATTTCCTAGTGCTATTTGCAATGGAAAAAGGGATTGAATTGATATCTTCTAGCATACACCCAGGGACGTTCCAACGTTTACCCGCTTTTAGTGTACATACGTCAGGTCATTGTTTAGAAGAAGGGAAATTGGGAAAGAATTGTTTCCACTATTACGTGGAATTCCTGCAACTTGCAACCTAGAATGTAAAAGCAAGCACAGTCTAACTGCATGACTACAGTCAAGTCATCTTGCTTTATTTCGACAGACATATGTATCACATCTCAGTGTTTCTCCTGTCTCCTATGCCTTTTTTAAAAGAACAGGCCGCTTTCCCAAGCCAGCCCCTTTCCCCTCCCCACTCTAAAACCTTTATCTGGTTTATTTTATTAAATATAGAATTGAAATAAACAAATATCACCTGTAGTTGATGTGCTACTTCTCTGTCGGCGAACACATTCTCTGGGGCTCCAATGGAGTCCTCCAAAACCTTGCTGATGATATCAGTTGTAGTCTTACAGGAGGAAGTGGATTTACCCAGAATACCTGGAGACGACTGGGCTCGGGTCATTCCTGATGACTGGCTGACCGGCTTCACGTTTACATCACCTTTTGGGATTTTTACTTTTGGTGCCACTTTTGAGAAGTCAGGGAGTGGGTAGTGCACCCTTCCCTGTCCGTACTTCAGCTCACTGTAGGATCTAGTACGAATGAAGGATGTTTTAGGCTTGTGTACCTTGGAAGAGCTACCAGTGCCATTTTGCTCCGGACTGTCATTTCCACCAGATGCAGCATCACTAACGCCAGTCTTTCCAAGAACTTTACATGAAGTTAGCTCTTGAGAAACTTGGTTAAACTGTTTGTTGGTGTCTTCTGGTGGAGTTTCCTCCTTTTGAATGCTCTCCATCTCTCCAGCACAGATCTGTGATGCTTTACTTCTCACGGTTTCATTAATGCTTTCCATCAAAGACATCTCGGGTAGAGTCTCGGCTGCGATGATTCTACTGGAGTCCTGCAGCTCGTCCTTTGAGAAGTGCCTGAGCAGGATATCTGTGATGTGATCTGGTGGCTGGGTGGGAGGGGCTGAAACAGCTGTTGGATTATGATTGGATAGAAATGCTTGAGCAAGATTACTTTGGCAAGTCGCTGTTTCTTTTACGATTTGCGTGCCATGTTTTTCCAGTGAAGAGCTGGAGATGTGAGTAAGCATCTCACGTTGAGATAACATCAAATTCATCTCTGTTTTTGGTGCACCATCATACGGGAGGTCTTCTTGTTCTTCGTCGCTGGTGTTGGCGCCGTCAGTCTCCTGTTTGTGTGGCTTTGAAGAAGTGGAATTTTCTTGCATTGGTGGCTTGGATGTGTCTTTCTTCTGGTTTTCAGTGTTAAGATGGTCTGTGTTGTCACTCTCTGATGATTCTTCTTGAGTCTCACAGGATTCTGACAGCTCTGGGTTGCAATCACAAAGAATTAAAAGAGAGCGGTTAGGTTATCACCTGGTGGAATTTAGAAACTGTTTTGAGACACTTTGTTCCACAAACACTTATGGTTGGTTAAATTTGTCCACTAGAGGTCACATTTCCAAAACAAGCTATTATTTATATACGTAAGGTTGGGCCAACTGTACTAGAGGCATCATCCGATGACTGGCTCTATAGATGATACTGAACTAAAGCCCCTTGCAGATCCCTGTCGTGACTCCTCCATGCATTGCCTGATGACATCTAGAATGGTGGTCCCCAACCCTGGCCGTGGACACATTATCTTCTGGGTGACTGTGACCTGATTGTTTTCGCAATGTTTATAAGAGTACCCTCGACCAGAAGAAAACGATTTCCCATCACCATGTTCTTTACCTAAATACAGGGAGATAAAAAAAATACTACAAACTGAAAATCAGTATTTAGTCAAAAACACATGATGGAACCTTGGGTAATTGTTAAGTACTAAACAAACTTTACAGCTTCCTTAAATCAAAGACAAAAAGAGCTTAGCTCTCCTTCTCTTTCTCCAGAGATTTCTATTTTCAAAGTTGTGGTATTTTGTGGTAATCACACAGTATTCGTCTCCACCGAGTCGTTCAGGGAATTTACGCTACGTGACGCAGCATCAGTATAAGATGGCGCAGTCAGAGGAATCATCAAATACCTCACGAGTATTTTCTTTTACTTTACTTTACTATTATTTAATTACTATTAATTTCTTCTGCTTCCAACCATGTAGGTTGATTGTTAAAACTAAATGTATTAAACCTGAAATCATTTTATTCATGGGAAAACGTTTTTCATTTGAATTTCTTAAATAAGTGTTTGTGCTGTACCTGAGAATTAGCTTTGATGTTTGGTACTAACTATGGTTTGAACATCGAGAGTAGAAAGGAGTGAAATGCCAGGCTGAGGAAAAATGTGTGAATTGAGAGGCCTTACTAATATTGTCACAGAGGCTAACCTCGTCACTCCCTCCTCTAACCAGCAGAGGGCACCCTCGTTGCACTAACTCCTGCTCGTCCACCTGCACCACACTACATTTCCCAGACACCCCAGGGGCATCGTGATTACACACCCAGCTGAAGAACATTACACCCCAGGTCCGCCGTGATTACACATCCAGCTGAGGAACATTATCACCAGTATTTAACGGACTGATTCCCTTTGCTCGAGGCGAAGTCTTGTTTGTCTCTATGCTGCAACTCTGAGCGTTTACCCTGTCTATAAGTCTGCCTGTTGTGACCCTGCCTGTTCTCCGATTACGATCTTTGCTGCCTGCCCTGACTACCCGCCTGTTCCTTGACTACGTTGTTAATAAAAGCCTGCAAATGGATCCCAACTTGAGTGATGATATGTTACAAATATAAACCTGCCTTAAAACGTCTATACTAACAGTTTAAAATTTAATTCACAACTTTGCAGAGAATGCTGCAAAAATAAAAAAAACTTATATCACTTTCCGGATTCTGGAAATGTATTTGTGTTTCAGATTTTGTAAGAGTTTCCTGAACATGTTTCAGAAACCGGAAAGTGTAGGTACCATTGAGTACAGAAAACTTGACACTGATTGGACGAGACTCCTGACGACCATGACGATCGCTCAAGCAGTTGACTTTATTGACTGGCTGAAGTCCCATCCAATCAGAGCCAAGTTGTTGGTTCTCCATAGTACATACCCTTTCTAGTTTCTGAAATTGATTTGTGTTAAAGAATTTGTGTTTTGGAACATGTAAGTGTGTTATAATTTTTTTTCCACATGTGTACATTTAGTTTGACATGCAAATTTGTTTTGTAACTTGTAAAAGTGTTTGAAATTATGTAAATGTGTATTGCATGTATCGATCGCCGTACCTCCGGGACCAGCACTGCCTTCCCATCCAAATACTGCACCCTTAAAGTAGATACTAATTTTCAGACAAAAGCGTCATGACTTGTTGCGACCGTATCATTACACACAAAGTGTGCAAAAACTTAACTCCTCCTTTCCCATTCCTTCATTAAAAAATATTTGAATAATAGATATGACACTCTCTATATTGATATTATTTATTTCCGTGATTTTTCTTTAAGTATTACACAGCTCTCTTGTTTGGGTCCAAGAGAAAACTCCTTCCACCCGAGCGCAGTGCATTGTGGTTAATATCAGCCGGCTGAGCTTCGGAATCTAACCTGTACATTAGATTACCGCTTTGATACTTTTTATATGTGTTCTATTATTTGGGACACATAAATTCTCACTTCGCCTTCATATAAGTGTGGATAGTGCACCGATTGGGACGCAGGTATACTGATGAGTGAGCCCATAGGCTTAGAGCTGGTCTCAGTGCATGTTGTGAGAGCCAGCCTTGATAGATTAAGCACTTTTGTAAAAAGAAACACATGCTAAATATGTTTTACATTTTGAGTTGAACTATTAACCTAATCCCATAAATTCATCGAGATGCACTGCTATATTGATTTAACAGCTCATCTAACAATAATATGTAGGTTCTGCAACCATTAAAAGAAGAAAAGAATCACATTTTACAACTAAATGTAAAAATACAAGTATTACCATTTTCGCAATAAAAGGTTGAATGTGTGGGGGTTTGTACCTGTGAGCTGCGGGCTCTCGGGTGCAGAGCCTCGGGAGAGATGGACTGTGAAGGAGCACTGCTGCAGGTCACTGAAGCGCAGGCTGTCTTCATCGCTCAGGTCGATAGTTATGCGCTGCTCGACGCGTCTCTCCAAACGCAGAGTTACAGCTCTGCTCTCTTCCTCATCTTCTTCATCCATGTTCATCCCTTCTTCTGGTGGATCGTCACCAAACCGGCTCCGTGAGCTCGTGCGCGTGCTCATTTCTTAGCAACGAGAATACACAGCCAAGCTTGGTGTGTTGGCCTTCTAAATTATTTGAGTTTTTTTTTATTACAAGAAAAAAAAGCATGCCCGTTGAAGCTATGATAAGGCGTACGTTAAAGTCTGCTCACTTCATAGGCGCCATAAAAGTTGCTGACTACTTTGAGCACTAGTACAAGGCTAGACCTCTTTAGCTTCCTTTGGTGCTAGATCATCTTGAGCATTTTAAATAATAAATGTCGGATCTTATGCAGATGATGCGGACAGGTGCTACACGCGCGAGGGGAGGGGCCAAAGGTGGTTGCCATGGCGTGAATCTTAAAATCTTAGAGTGCAGCTGCCAATCAAATCTTCGAAACGGGTTTTCTGTATTTTATTTAAGATGTCAATATTTTGATCGGTTAGTCTTGAGGGTTAATGAAATCCATGTTGTTGAAATTTCTATTAAACAATCTAACGAGTGTTACAGAAAAAAGACTACCTGAAACAAATATCAAAATGTACAGAAAAATAAAATTACAGATTCCATTATTCCGTTAATAGTTTAAAGAGTCACCGGTTCACAATTCAACCTCCCATTTTATTGCATTTTAAATGGACCACAAATATATGTATATTAACACAAAATCTTGCTCTTATCCACCCCTGGGTATGTTTATTTGGTTGGTGTTGTTCTAGTGTTCAATAAATTATGTCTCTAAAAGTATCTAAACAATTCCAGTTAGAACTCTGTTTATGGAAGATTTGTTTTTGTAAATTCTGAAAAAGCTATTTACTTGGATAGCTATAAATATTTGTATATTATGTACTTATCCAGCTTACAGATTTATAAATTCATACATGCAAATAATCGTAAAAAACTAATATACACTGTAGATAAAAGAACGTTTCCTCAGGCAACGACGATAAGTCTTTCAAATATCATTGGCTAATCCCAGGGGGTGGGGCTAAATTTGAATTCTGAGTCCTGATTGGTTATCATATCTCCAGCTACGCCCCCATTGTCCGGTTTGTAAAGTTTTTTCAGTCTAACAGCTTTGCTAAGTCTGAGTGTGACTTTATTCAAAACGCGAGTGCTTTTAATGCCCACGTTTTTTATCCTCTCAAGGAATTAAGAGTCGTTTACAGTAAACTACCAACCCGAGAGAAGGCTCGTTGGGGATTCGGGACCGTTGAGTGAGTAACGTTACGTTATGACTAACGTTAAAGTTTAACCGAAGCGTCCGTTAAACGAAGCTAACGTGATCCTCTGCTCGCTCTCATGCTAACGCAACAAAATGTAAATATGGCGGGCATTGAATGTTAAGATTAGCGTTCATCTGTAAAAAAAATCGTGTGTAAAACGCTAACGAATTTTATTTTTGAGTGTTTTAACCATAACAGGTTTAATTTTCTCTCGTTTTGTTAACAGGTCTGGGCGATTAACGTTAGTCAGAGTCACGAAGAAGTAAGTGTCTTTTTTATTATTCTTTCAGTATGAATTGTGCATTGTTCTGGCCTTTCCTCTGTTTGCTTTGGCTGTGAAACTGGTGCTTTGTTCTATACGGGATGACATAAAATGAATCGGTGACATTTATTGATTTTTATGTTTAGCTACATAATAAAGTAGTCATTTATTTAATGTTGTTCAGGACCAACATGTCAAATGCTATCTTGTTGACAGGGTTACTTTTTAAATTACACTAACACACATCAACACTTTTTAATTGAAAGAGCCCATTGTTGTTTGTTTTGGGAAATGTAGATATTCCCCTAATGTTTAATAGTAAATGTTTACAAGACTCTCTTCAGGGTAAAAAGTGGGGTTCTCAGTAGCAGCTGTCAAGTGACTGTCATGCATTGTGTTTACTGTGAACACAGCGTCACTTCCTGTGTGTCATGGAAGGTGCAGACTGGGTCATGATAAATAACCTCATGTTCATGTCTCATCTTGCTCAAACTGAACTAAAGGAACGACATGTTGTTTTTCTCTCAGAGTTAGTGCTCTCAAACTGGTTTTGTAACCTTTGAGTTACTAGTATTAAAGGAAATGAAATATTTTAAATGAGCATAATCTAATGATAGGAAGTACGTGAACAGAGAGCCGAGATGTAACTTTCTAGCCTTTACTTGATGTTCTGTTTATTCTCAGCAGTGTTTGGGCTGGTGTCTGTGTTGTTTTTCCACCTGTCATTCGTCATTTGATCAGGTTTCTTTTATTTAAAAAAATGTGCTTGTTTGGCATCAACTTGTCAATTCAGGACTCATGTTTTTCATTATACATCACTTGCCTTTGTCCTGGATAGGGTCCGGAATATGCAAATCTAGCTCACATTTAAGAAGAGCAAGAGAATCACATCCGGAGTGGGCTTCCTCCGATTGCAGAACCGTAATCACTCTCCTGTCAGCCTCACATTTACTCCTAATGTTACCACACTCGGGTTTTCAACTGAATTTGAAGCTCTCTGTATCCCGAACAATTTCCCAAAATTGATATAATCTCCATACTGAAATAACTTGTTTTGTTCAAGCTGAACTACTTTGACCCTCTAAGTTTTCCCTGAAGTAAGTGACTTGTGTAGTTGTCTCCCACAATTTTTGTTCGCCATCTACTAAAATTATTGGAGAGATGTGAGACAGTGATGATGCTGAGCAGATTTTTTTATTTGAAAAAAAAAAATGAAAAAAGAAGCTTTTCTAGGAGAGACAGGACACCAGTGCTAATATCTTCACTCGCACACTTTATATCAGGGGTCTCCAAATCCGGTCCTGGAGGGCCGGAGACTCATTCATGTTGGTTCAACCATCATTAAACACACCTGTTACACTCGAATTGTCTGAAGCTAGAGTAGTGTGCAAACAGCATTGCATCAATAACGTGCCGAGCTGCGGCTATCCAGAACCAGCTTTGAGGAAAACTAGCTTTATTTGTTAACCACTCTTCTGTTTCCACTTTTCATTTTAGTGCTCTCTATTCCGGAGCACGTTTTTATGCAGCAAATGAGAGAAATCTGCAAGAGCAATTATGCCAAAAATGTATTGTTTAAAAAAAATCTCTTTCACATATACCAATGTCATTTTTCTCAATTACAAAAATATAGCTGGCTCTGATGATGAATGATATTTCATAATGATTTTGATTCCGCAGTAGCTTTTTGTAGTTCAAAATCACAGGTTTTGAAGACTTTCACATCAGAGCAAAAACTTTTAATTTAATTATTAATTTAGTTATCAGTATCCAATTATACAAAACATTGTCATGAATTATCTTTTGGCCATGTAGTCCATCTCTACTCAACACTATACAAATAATGCAGGGATGAAACAGTTAATGAAATTAATCAATTAAAGAAAACTATCAGTTAAAATTATTAGGTTCATTTAATAGAAATAAACATTAAACTGTCACTTTGTGTAATCTACTTTCATTTCACTGGTGACAAGCGCAAGCAAACAAGACTTGTTAAAAACATATTTAATGTTCTTTTGATTGTGCCTGTTTTAGGTTAAATATGGGAGACGGAGACTCCCTTGGAAGAGAAATTAAAAATTATTCTATAGTGCACAGAACTCAAAACCTGTCACTCAATCCTAAACCGTATAATGCTTTAACCTTCCTATTGCAAAAATAAAAATGTTCTCCTTAAATCTTGAATAAATATTTTTTTAGATAATGTTGTGAAAAATCTACTGTGTATAATAACCGTATTTATATTATTAGAAGATATAATTTCTGGTGAATTCAGAACATAAGTCTGTAAGGTTTGAATATAGTGCAGGAGCTTGCACTTTTATTGAATTCTATACACTTTTTACTGCTCCGTACAAGTCATCTATGTAAAACATAAGGAAATGAAAACCTTATTTAACTCGTTAATCGATTAGGAATATAATAGATAGTCGCAACCCTAAAATAATGCATGTGTTTTCATAAAGTTGACGGCCGGCTTGCTTTGATGAACCCAGCTCCTCAGCTTCCCGAGCTGATTATCGGATGTCTGGATTAGCTCAGCGATGACTAATCAGGTTTATTAAAAGTGATCGACTTATCGAAAGTGGCAGAATTATGCTGGGAACCTTTTTTATTCCTCATTCCTCCTCCTCCTCCTCTCCTTTCCAGTGTGGTAGCAAGGCTGATGTTCACTCCTTCCGTGTTGGATATCTTGATTGAATGCTGTTCTTTCCAGCTTTGGTATTCTCCTGCATGCTTTGCACTTCATCAGCTGTACTCTTTTCAGTTTGCTCACTCTTTCGTTCTTCGATGCACACTTGATTTAACCTTCACGCACTCTCTCGGACACACACTCTTGTGAGCTGCCTCCCATGCTTGTGACTGCTGTTCATTGGGTGTTGCCATGGCATTACGCTCAGAATGAGGCTTCACACTCGGCGTTCTGTGTTCTCTTCACAGAGAGCTCCTGAAGAGCATCCTGGACAAAACACACCACACGCTCAAAAACAGCCCTCGCTATCCCCCGGGAAAAGCTCATCTGTAGTCTGTCGGACTCCTCCGCTGGAAAGCAGCAGGCTTGCAAACTTTGGTTCCTCTTTTTCTGGGTCGTATGAAGGATCAGTTTCTGGACTTGTCTCGGATCAGTTCTTCATAATGCTCCTCCATTGGCTGTGAGCCGAGCAGGGTTTAGCATGCAGAATGAAAACCGAACGCTTGTCCATTACAGGTATGCTTGAATCGTGGCTTTTGTAGTTGTAGTGTAGTAAAATGTTGTTGTTGTTTTTTTGTTTGTTTTTTTAAGACTTGCCATTAAGGGTGAAAAAAAGAATTCCACAGCTTTAAAAATCTGTATTTAATCAAAGAAACCTTGGTTAATTTAATCAATGGAACCTTGGTTAATTAATCAATGTGAACAGTACTTCATAAACTTCAGAGCTTCGTTAAATCGATGACAGAAAGAGCTTAACTCGCCTTTCTCCTTTGCAGAGTTCATGATTTTGAAGTTATTGTATTCTTTTTTTAATCTTTGCTTAGCTATATGGCATATTAACACAACACTTAAAGTTATATCCCATGTAATGCAATGCTTATTAGGCAAGGCAGATTTAAGAAAAGCCTCATATATATGAATTGAAAACAAGTGATCATACACATTTTCACAAATTCAAACTACTCTAAAAGTGATGACACGCATAACAAACATCTCGTATTTTGACGTTTAAAAAAATCCTAAAACCAGTCAACCATGAAGTACATTTCAAGGTCGATTTGTTAAATACTGAACTGTGCGATTAAGCGCGGACTCCTTTGAGGGGTTCGTAGTGGATTTAATCCCTGTAGTGTCCCCCTCTGTCGCGCTAATCTCGCTCGGTGCAAAGCAGAAACAATCAGATTAGCCCTTCAAGTGCTGAGCTCAACAGTGTTTACCAAAGCCATCATCAACCTCTGCCCTTGAAGACATCCAAGTGACGTTGTGCAATGGACAACCGCTGTGTGGAATTTTAGTTATTTTCAATCGAGTTTGTGTTGGAGTAATTGCTGATGAGGAATTCGGTTAGTTGGAAGCTTCTTCGTGATGTTTGTGTGCTTGAGAGACTCTGTTGTGGAGATTACTGCACCCTCTGAGGACTTTTTAAGGAGACAACAACTCGTTTTAGATGCCTTTCACATGTTCGGGATTTTTTAGTTGTGTGAGGAGGAACGGGACTAGGTAGGAGCCTCTCTAAACCTTTCTTTTTTAAGTGGGAAGTTGGAATTGGGTTGGGTTTTATTTAGCGGGAGACAGAACATTGCCGATATTCTGATCATATAATTGCTGAACATTAACATTTGTAGTTTTAAACTCTTTTGTCTTTTAAATGTCATATCCAAGTCTGAAATGGTTATAGTGTGAATGATTTCATGCAGGTGTGTTTTGTGCTACTTCCTTCTCATCATCTTGATCATGTGACGTGCGATGTAATTATATGGCTTTCGTCTTTGACCGACAGTAATGCGCTTCTGCATTTTAATCCTCATTTTGCATTAGTTATTCTATGTTTTGGAATTGTGACCTCTAGTGGAAAAATATTACATAGCATGCATTAAATTCCTCTAAATGTTTTTTTTTTCTGTGCTTTTTATTTTTTTTAATTCCCAGAGCATGCCTTTTGAGGTATTAAAGTGTATACATTTGGCTCCATCTGATGAAGACTATAACCAGAACCATTTCAGTCAGTAACAAGAAAAATATTTATTTTAGCATTTTTGGAAGGTGTTTTTGCACTTCCTGGGTTGAAATTAAACATCGAACAAATCTACGTTGAAGTGTTCTTGTTATTGTTTCATAAATGGAAATAATCACAATAATCATGTTGAGCCAAGTAAGACATTTTGGAAAGACAAAATTGATTTAACGTAAAATTTCTGTGGACCTTTTCACAATTGTACGTTGAGTCAACAAATTGTTTTTTAGAGTGTGGGGAAATAAACATTAGATGTTCTATTAATAACAACAGCGTTTATTGATTTAAAAAATGTCAACATCAAGTTTGCTATTAGAGAATTTATGAAGAACCTCACTTAATGTGCTATTCTGCCCCCTGCAGGATGGAGGCATCCTGTTTGGACCTGGCTCTGGAGGGGGAGCGTCTCTGCAAGATGGGCGATTATAATGCTGGCGTGTCCTTCTTCGAAGCTGCCATGCAGGTTGGTACAGAGGACCTTCAGGTTTTAAGCGCCATCTACAGTCAGCTTGGCAATGCCTACTTCCATCTGCACGACTACAGTAAAGCTCTGGAGTTCCACCATCATGATCTCACGCTAACCAGGTCTGCACCACTTTCTCTATGTGAATCTCTCTATTATTAGTAGTGCTGTATCAAACTGTGTTGGGCCTCTCAGGACCACCAGGGATCGGCTAGGTGAGGCTAAAGCCAGTGGGAATCTGAGCAACACCTTAAAGGTTTTGGGACGCTTTGATGAAGCGATTGTCTGCTGCCAGAGACATTTAGATATCGCAAGAGAACTGGGTGACAAGGTGAGTGATGTGAATAAACAGAATATCCATTAGAGCTACTCAGGAACCTGTTCTTAGTTTAACAATGCGTGTTCTCTAGAAGTTCATTGTAATGAGAATGAGCTGTTATGGAGCTGTAGAAAGTGCAGAATTATGGCTGGGAAAAGAAGGTTTTGTTAATTCTGTGTGGAATTAATTGTATTATGTACATTTTTACATATTAAAAAATGTGTGGAAACAGTGTTTGGAAATACAGAGAAAGCTCAAAACAGACCCAACAAAAATATTAATTTCTTTTGTTCAGTTTTTTTTAATACAATTCCTTCAATTACAATTCTTTATCAGTTTCTTCAAAGCAGCTTCATAAACAGGTCTACTGTGGGTAAATAAAATTCCAATTGACTAATTTGAGAAGAATGGGGGAATAAATGATGATATACAGTTACACATAGGTGTGTGGTAGACTTAAGTTTAAATTTGTGGGCTATGTAGAGTATCCAATTCACTTATTTGTTGTTTTTATTTTGTTGGAGGAAGGAAGACATAATCCAGCTTAAAATACTTTTGGAGAACCTTCCCAGAGAGAGTCCGCTAAGTAGATGGATCCAATTTAATTTTTTTAAGTTTCTTTCAGGTTGGACAGGCCAGAGCTTTTTACAATTTTGGAAACGTCCATCACGCAAAAGGAAAGAGCATCTGCTGGAGCGGAGCAGAACCTGGAGAGTTTCCTGAGGAGGTCATGGAAGCACTTAGCAAAGCCTCGGAGTATTACGAGTGTGTACTTCTTACACTCGCGTAACGATTGTTGAGTTTTGAGCAGTGGAAAAATGCTTCTAGCTTCTTTTGTTTTTATTCTCTCAGAGCAAACCTGCGGATCGTGAGAGAGGTCGGAGACAGAGCAGCGCAGGGGAGAACTTATGGAAACCTGGGGAACACATACTACCTCTTGGGACACTTCAGGGACGCCGTGGCCTCTCATGAACAGGTGAGGAAAGAAAATAATTCATCTGTATTTGCTGATCACGACAATCTCTTTCTCATTATTTTCACTGATGATGAGCACATCGTTATGATGTTGTGGTTGTCCTGTAGCGTCTTCTCATTGCTAAAGAGTTTGGTGACCGGGCTGCAGAGAGAAGAGCCTACTGTAATCTGGGAAACGCTTGCATATTTCTTGGAGAGTTTGAGAGAGCGGCAGAATATTACAGGTGAGAGGAACATGTTCCTGTTTAAACCGCAGGGTTCCCATGGCTGCTTGAAACTCTAGCAAATGTTTAAAAACTTTAAAGCCGTGTTCATGCCAGGCATTTATGATCCTGCACTCTGGCACATGGAATACAAAAAATTTTTTTATTGTATTTTTATATATATATTTACATACTTGTATAACCAATGAACTAAATGGAAATGCTGCTTCATGTTATATATTTCACACAATATCTACATTTACAAAAAAAAAATCCTAGGTTACCAAACGCAAATATAACAAGTAAAACATTTTTACTTTTTAAATGGAAAGGTAAATTGAGGCGGGGAACTTCGTATTCACGTGTTCAGTTAATAAAATAACAAAGTGTTATTGATCACTTATCACCCCGTAAATTTCATACTTTCCTTAAAATACTGTTAATAAATCTATGCATTAATTTAACTTTTGTTTTGAATAGCATTCGGGATTTTAGTTCTCTTCAACTAGTATATAAGTGACAACAAATAAACTGCTAATGACTTAATTCTGTATTTAAATATTTGATTTTATAATTGCAAGTTCTCTTATTTACAGATCATTTAACCTGTTATTTCCCTATTTACTGAATCCATAACTTTCCACTTGGGTGGTTTACCTTTTCATACCGAATACCGGTGTTTTTTATTATCCAAATTGTTAATATGTCACTGTCAGCTCTTTGTGAGCTACACCAGTCTGTGAGATAATTTAAACCTGGGTTAACACTAGTCTGCGCACTCTAAACCATTTTACAGCACAAATTATTCTCAAACTTATTAGGAAATGGAGTTAACACCTAGTCATGCATTGGAAAAAGTAAGTGACACCATAATAAAATAGAAAAATGATGTTATATACATTTTTGGTCCTGCCACACAGCTCTACTTCCTTTAATTTTTTGTGTTTTTATTCCAGTTGTGATTTTTTAACAATTTATCAAAACAGGCATGCAAATAGAAATGATCAAACTGAAAACTTACTGACCTCTCTTTAACTTGTTGCACGATTAACTCTCCCATCGTGGCAGGACTAACAGCAGTAAGCATCTCGTTTGTCATTTTAAGTCTCTGAATGTTTGTGTATGTGAGTGCAGGAAAGCTCTGCAGTTGGCTCGGCAGCTGAAGGATGCCGCCGTGGAGGCTCAGGCGTGCTACAGTCTGGGAAACACCTTCACTCTCATGCAGGACTATGAGAGAGCCATCGACTACCATCTCAAACACCTCCTCATCGCTCAGGACCTCAACGACAGGTAGTCTCTTCTCGTTCACCTTCTGCAATCTGATGTCATGCTGACTCTGGAACCCTCCTCCTTTAGAATCGGGGAAGGCAGGGCCTGCTGGAGTTTGGGCAATGCACACACAGCTCTGGGGAATCACGACCAAGCCATGCACTTTGCAGAGAAACATTTGGAAATCTCAAAAGAAGTATGCATGGTTACAAACATCTTTTTTATTACTATAAGCTAGGACGAGATGTTTGTAAAGACCTGTCGTTATTTGTGCTGTTCGCAGACTGGAGATCGTAGCGGTGAACTCACTGCTCGCATGAACGTCTCAGATCTTCAGATGGTGCTCGGTGTCAGTTACAGCACCAATAATTCAGTCCTGTCTGAGAACAAAGACATCGACTACAATCTGCACGGTACAGCTCTCATACTGGGACTATTCTACGGAGCGCTGAAGTTTGGCATCTTATCTTTAAAGCATCAATTTAGCTTTTTTTTTTGTGTGAAACCAATTTGTGAACCAGAATTGTTTTCTGCTGGTAAAAGAATGTATCGTCGGAATCTTGCAAACTCTGGCATCCATTTTTGCACAAACAAGCACTAAATGAATTAATCGCTTCAATACTTGTATTTATAAATGTCATATTCGTATATAAGGAGTGCATTATTTATTTTAAGCTCTAAGTTTGTTGTTATTTTTCCTCCAGGAGCCCGTCCCAGAATGAGTCGGCGACACAGTATGGAGAACCTTGAGCTTATGAAACTCACTCCTGACAAGATCAATGCTAATGTGAGTTAAGCAAGGTTTCCACAGCGCCTTAAAAAGTCTTAAAACTAAACATTTTAAATCACAAATTTTGAATTCACTTTTGAATGTCTTTGTAGCTTATTCAATTTTTAATTTATTTGAACTTTTTTCTGATACGTGTTTTTGTTGTAACTTGGGGTTGCAACTGAAAATCCTGCTAAATGCTAATACATAATGTAAAAAGGATGGTTAGAGTTGCCATAGTTTCCAAATCCTCAAAAGCAAAGAAGTGGTGTTTAGCGATGCCATAGTTTGAGGAAAGACTCGTATACACTCAAAATTGTGATGGCTATGGTCTCCAGAGTCCAGAGAAAACGCTTGTCAACTCTCAAAATTTTAAAATTGATCACTAGGGTTGCCAGATATTGCCATATTACTCATAAATGTAAAAAGAAATGTAAATGTGAATTTAAGGGTTGCTATAAATGAAGAAAACACACATAAATGCTCAGAAATATAAAAGTGATGGCTAGGGTTGCCAAAGTTTGAGAAAATGCTCATAAACGCTCAACTTTGTAAAAGGCCAGGGTTTGAAATAACTTTCATGTATGCTAAAACATAAAAGTGAGTTAGTACAAAAGAACCTATGTTTTTGAAGCGTACTGTTTATTATGATAGTGTTGTGTATGTGTTTTGATGTTATGATCTAGGTCTTGAATTTTATTCTTAATGGTCTTAAAAGGTCTTATCTTTGACCTTATGAAACCTTCAGAATCCCTGGTTAAAATGTCGTGCTACCTCTAAACCAAACATTAACTTTAGTTGACAATCTTTGAATAAAACGATGAAGAGAAACAAGCCATGTTCTCTCGCGTTTACATTAACGGCGCTTCATCTCTCCTGCTTGCTCAGAAGTGGAGCAGTGACATCCTGTTCAAGCCGTCCAAGTCCTCTCTGGCCAAGTCCTCCTCAAAGCTGTCGTTCGTCAACCGCCTCCGAGGAAAGAAGCACAAACTGCAGAGCGGCTCCAGTAACGTCCTGCAGGATACCAGCAACACACGCGATGCTATTCAAGACAAAGTAAAGAAACCTCACCTAAATTCGACGTTTCACACACCTGTTTCCTGAACGGCTGAACATTATTTTTGAGAACTTGAGCACCTGAACGTAAGCCACACCAACTACATTTGGAAAAAGGTTTCTATAAAGTAGGGCTGAACAATTTTGGGAAAACATGTATTTGCAATTTTTCTTTTACCAATATTTTGATAGTGATATATACAACAGGAAATAATAATTTTAACATTATAAAAGAACTATATTTCAATTAACTAAACAAAAATCATGTGAAATTCAGGGATTCAACGCTTGATATAAATACAATTCATATTTATCAACTTGAACTTTCAGCCTTTTATGCGTATAAGAACTGGTGTAGCCAGTAATATTAAAGTTCGTAATAAGCCAAATAAATTAAAATGTAGATTAAAGAAATGTAAAAAAAATATTTTGTGGTTTCCGCAACAAAATAAACCTTGGATTGCAGTTTTTAAGGACTAACTATAAACATCAGATGGACTACAGCTAAATAAAAAGTTAAACTTTTCTGCCTGCGAAACTCGAGACTTAAATGTGTACTTGCAGACTCTCTTTTGCACAGTGGCAAACAGAATGTGGTGCAAACAGAATGTGGGTATTTCCCAGATAAACCTCCGCATCAGACAAGCATACACAGGTCTCTATTTCTGTTTGCATCATCTTTTTTTCCTAGTGCTAAAATTAAATGTTTGGTGGCAGAATAATCTGCCTCTTTAGATTTAATCGTATGAATACAATATGATTAATAACAAATAGGATGCTTTTGTGGACATGGGCTAAATTTGTGATGCTAGACACCATTTCATTTCAATTCAATACTATGACAACCTCCTCTCTGAAATGACCTGGAGGTTCGCTCACTGTGCCTGATTAGGAGCTGTCATCCCCAGGAGATATTTTACCCCTCAAAATATTTTCTCCGTTTCTTGATTCTAACATTTTGCTCTCAGAATGGCAGTACAGACCTGCTGGGTGACGAGGGATTCTTTGACCTACTGAGTCGCTTCCAGAGCAGTCGCATGGACGACCAGCGCTGTGCCATCCAGGAAGCCAAGAGCAAGCTCTCTGTTAACACCAGCAGAGCCTCGCCTCCCTCCAGCCCCCCCAGAACCATCAGGAAATGTGAGCCGCTCTTCCTTCACACTAACGTCTTTAACTTTTACCTATTGATATTGATTTTTCACTCTTCCGCAGCTGTCTCGGAGTCGGCTGCTTCTCCGGGTGAGGAGCCGTTCCTCCGGCTGCTGGCTAACGCGCAGGGCCGGAGGCTGGATGAACAGAGGGCAGGAACAGGGAACAGTCTGCCGGGTCTGCGCACTCTTTCTGAACGCAGCAGTCGGCAGACGGTCCTCAGCCAGGTCCTGGCCAGCACTGATGCTACGGAACCCGACGACCAATTCTTTGACATGCTCCTCAAATGTCAGGTGAGACACGATGGCTGCATGAGCATTTTCTTTGTGAATCAACATGTCGTTTTAGAAAATAAACCAAACTTCAAGCTTCCTTTAGGTGTTTTAATTTAGTGATGAAGATTTTTTTTCATATTCAAATTACCGTTACTAATTAAATTTTTTTAAAGTAAAACACTGTTAATGTATTCTTAAACAGATTTTTTCTGTATTTATAACTGAAGATTTTTATTTTTTCTATTACATCACGTTCCTTCCACTGACTGCTTTCAGCTCCATTTTCAGACATGATTGACGTTAAATTTCACTGATTGTGTCTTTTAGCATTAGATGATGTAAAAGTCGTATAAATGCGACCTGGCTGATTAGACTGAGGTCACATGGCAAAAAATTCTAATTTGTATCAGACTCAGGAGCTCATATGAAAACGACCTTTGTCAAAAAAAAATCTGAATTAAGCTTCTCAGACTGAAAATATCAGATACAGGTCACATATGGACAAAAAAGTGTGATTTGGTTCTCTTTGGGCTACAGTGTGAATGTAGCCTAAGAGATTAAAGTTTGCGCTACACATTTTAGTTGCTTTAATAAAGTACATAAGTGGAAAGTTAGCATAGTTTCTACATGCCATTCCCAAGTCTTGCTATTAGTGGAGGGGTATTTGGGCCTTTTGTGGAATAATTTTGCTTTCCTCTGGAACTCTGGACACATATTAAAATACACATTTGGTTAGCGCCAGTGATGATTCAATCATATTCAAAAAATGACCACAAGGGGTGTAAATAAATGCATTTTTCTCACCATTTCGTTGATGTTAAGTTTTTAGTGTGTGTTTAAGTGGCCTACGGTGCTTAACAATATAATACAGGGAAGTTCTGATGTTGATGCAGTTGAATTGAACAATCAATATTTTTCACTGGAAATAGAGATGTCCCCTTTTTCAGAATCGTTTGTATAATTTAGTGTAATTGTTTGTCTCTCAGGGGTCCCGGCTGGATGATCAGAGGTGCGCCCCTCCTCCACCCTCCACCCGTGGTCCCACCGTCCCCGATGAAGACTTCTTCAGCCTCATCATGCGCTCGCAGGCCAAGCGGATAGACGAGCAGAGAGTCGCGCTTCCTTCCTGCCGGTGATCAGACATGCACTTATTCCAAGCACCTCTTGCTATGGCATTCACGGGTGGAGCTGCACATCAAGAGGGGAGGAGACATCCAGTGGGAGGAGTTTAGAGATTCCATCTCACTCTTTTAACATAGAAATTACACTGAGCAAGAGCTTGGCTTCATAGGCATTTGTGGGCACTTCTTTTACTGAACACATCAGTTTGAACATTGAAACACAGAAATACGGATGGCCAACTGAACATTCACGCAGAGTTTCAATACTTTAACAGAAAACTGATGAGAAACATGCAGCGAGGATCCTCTCACACGAGCTCAAACAGAGACGGTCCTGACTACATAATCATGATTGGCACATTTTATGGATCAATCAACTGCAGGGAAAAAAGAACTTTCTTTGTAAACAGCACATTTAGTCTATGGTTAGAGTTAAACTCTTTGTACAGTTTGATTTTTATCTTTTGTTTTATTTAGATGTTTTTTCTTTTATTCTGAATGTGATCAATAACCCAAATGTATTTTTGATACCAGATTCCAGGTTTGTATTTATTTAACTGTGTTACTAGCTGCTGTAGCCTTCTAGTTAATAAATATGAGTAGAACTAAAATATTCCTGTTTTTCATGGGTTGCATTTAGATTTAGAAAAAGAAGCTTTTAAACCACAAACTTTAAAATGGAAGATTGTAACCCAACTCTAAGCTAATTCTCAACTCCAGTGTATAGCAATAAAATGTGTACAGAAACAATCAAGCATTTGCGTTCATGCTTTTAAAACTGATAGATACACAAAACAAAAGTTTGTTTTATCAAGCAGAGAGACTGCATTAAAGGGGCACTGATGAGCTCACTTCAGTGTTATATTTGGAGATGAAAAACACACTTCAATCTTGGGCCAAATACGGAAATTGAAACCAGGGAAATGTCATTAGTTTAGTAAAAGGCTTTCCCCCAAATCACCAAACCAAGCCAACTTTATTTATACAGCACTTAAAAGCAATGCAGTTCTGGCATACTTTACATGCAGGTAAAGTAAATAAAACACAAGTTTTAAGTGCTGATTTTAAAATGGACATTGAGGTGGCTTGTTGAATATTCTGGGTCAGCGAGTTCCACAATCTACGATCCACAACAGCAAAACACGTCGTCAGCACATCAAGGAGCAGCTGGTTTGCTAACCCTATGTGTGGATTGATAAAAGCTCAGAGAGGTATGGTGGGGCAAGATCAGTCAGCCATTAAAAGGTAAAGAGAAGGATCTTAAAATGAACTCAAAATTCGACTCAGATTTGTGGCCTTAGTCTTAAAGATCTTTAGTCCCAGGTCTACAGAGGAGGGCCCAGTGCTGCCAATGCGTGGACCAATAGCAACACCTTCAGTTTTTTCTCATAAAGATGTAGAAAATTTAGAGCCATCGAGGCTTTTAAGTTCTCAAGGCATTCTTCAGGGAGAGATAAATCTGGGTGCCATCCCTGACAGTTGTGACCACAAAAAGAAAAATAAAGCCAGGGGGAGTAAGTAGTAGGAGAAAAGCAGTGGCCCAAGAATTGAGCCCTGTGGTACCCCAAAAAACGGACAACATACAACTCCTGCTCTTTAGGAGTCTAGTTCCTGCAACTGTTGGGGATCTCCGAATCTGTACTTAAGATTCAGAGAAAGGGAGGTGTTGTAAAAGATTGGGATTCTCCTGAAGAAGAATGATGACGAACATTTCTTTAACCTCTGCGCTGCCAGCACGAACTATGGTACAGATTTCTCTCATGCTCTCCTCACGGGCTGAAGTCTGGAGAATTATTTTAGAATATAATTGCTCATGAAGGATTTTCTTTTGAAGTAATTTATCAGCAATGGCGTTCACGTTTTTGACACTTTTTATGAGACGACACCAGTTTTTATCGAAAAACTGAACTTTGTCGAAGTGTGCCAGAGATTGTGCTGATGACGAGCTTTCTGTGTTTAAGATTGAGTGTTCGAGCTCTTCTTTCCAAATGGTTCCCATCCATACTGATGTGTTGTCATCCACTTGGCTGAGAGTCATAAGGATGTTCTTGATCTCAAGTAGCTTGACCTTAAAGAAGTTTGGCAGGATGTCGCCTCTCAGCTTGATTGCCAGTGGTTGAATAGCAGCTCCAGGAATCTGGAGACTATGCTGTTTCATCATGCGCAACGTGGTCTCCGGTCTCGGACACTTGATTGGATGACTCGTGTGTTCCTCTGATTTAATTCTTTCCTTAAAGTTTAAATCTGACGGGAAGAAGTAGACATGAAGGATGATTGGTGTCCTCTGCGTCATGAAGATCTGTAGGTCACAGTGTACTCTCACTGGGATTCCCAGCTTCACTAGCACTGTTTTGGGAGAAAACACTGGTTGGATTATTTTTGCATGAAAACGACTCAGCTCCACAGACTCTAAAGATAATCCTCCATCTTCAACACTGAGGAGCTCCACGGCATGTTCGAGGGAAGGGTCTGACTCCGCCAGACAGGCGTAATGAGGCAGATGGGCCTCTTGGAGTTTCCCAGAGATAACAGAAACATCAAACACAGGAGCGATTTGTTCACGCTGAAGCCTCTCTAGATGCTCCATGAGGAAACATCCATCCACTGCTCTGTAATGGAGAACGACGTCACTAGCACAGACCCATCGGATTCTGGTCCTGCTGCACTGGAATTGACCCGCAGGCATGCTGATCCAGAAGCCAATGCCTCTTTCATCCCTGAAGACTGATGGCTCTACCTGAATCCACTGACCTGAATCAGCGATATGAGCACAAGCCTGACACCTCAGACCCAAGCTACACAGCAGATGAGAAGAGCGGATGTGATAAGGGGATAAACATGGTTGAAAGTTTAATGAGGATCAAATACCTTTCCACCTCTTCCAAGATTTTTGGTTTTATGAGGATCACAGTTTTTTGATTACAGAAGAGGGCCCAGTTCTGTTCTCTGCATTGGTCTTTGGCTTTTAGGCACTTTAACCTGAAGAAATAGAAGAAACAAGTCCTGAGTAAAGATGTGTGCTAAAGCCATCCCAATCGCAATCAATAAAGATATAAAAGATACATGAAAAAAAACCTTTGTTGGGTTGCAAATGAATGCAAGCAAACACATCTTCCCATGAATTAGCCATTTTTCCTTATTGTTTAGTGTGAAAAAATATCTAAATTTCAAGGGACAACCCTCTGGCTTTCTCTTAATTTGCAACAGGAAGTGACTTAACTGCCATTCCTCATCTGACCACTAGAGTGGCTCTAATGGTGAGCAATTCTTAACTAAGCTAATAAAAACTCTTGTTATTTCAAGTTGACCTAATGCCTACCCTTCGATCCTCAAAGTGCAAGGTGGATTTGTCAGGGACTTGGTCAGTAACTCATGTGCCTCCTCCAAAATCAATCCAGTGACACAGATGCTGCAAAACAAAGATGATCTCTATCAGTACAGGATCTGTACATCCTGTGCGGTCTGCCACTCACATACTCTGACATTTACGTTACAGATTGCACAGGATGTACAGACTACATTGTGCACTGACGAGCTCAATACGGTCATTAAGGACACACAAGTCTGAAAGAATTTTACTGGAGGCCAGCTGCTTGTTCCCTCGGTCATCTGCTACCGAAGGAGTTCCAGCAGAAAACGTATTTTAGTCAAAGCAAGTGCTCTAACCTGAGTCGCTTTAACCCAGAGCAGGACTGAAGCAGGGAAATGATCCCAGAAGCCCAGCTCTCATTCAGATTGGAAATCTTCAGATCCAATCTCTTCAGAGCAGTGGTTTTAAACGAAGAGAGCAACAAACTGATGTGATCATCTGGAGTTTGACAGCTGCAAAATAAAGAGAGTACACAAGATGTTTTAATGTACATCCTGCCATATAACTGCACTTGCTTCTGGCACTCAAACTGCAGATCTTTTAGTTATATAATAGAGGATCAAAATGACATTGCACGTTTATTTGACATTTTTGAAGAGCGTAAATAAATAAATAATAATTTTTGTCCTTACTCAAAGCTGAGTCTTTGTAAGAAAATTGTCCAATCAGTGCTGGATACCTCTAACTGTGGACCGATGATGCTGATGTTCAATAGACCTGAAGATGAGGGATTCTTCTCTAAGGAGCTCAAAGACATCCTTAAACAGACAAAAAAATAGAGAAACATTTTGTAGCAGTCCTTTGTGAAAGTTAACTTTAAATAGACTTTATATTGATGTCCCACATATCTTGTTTGGGTTATTTTAATATAAACGGAAAGTGGTGAGAGAGGAATTAAAGGTGACCAAAGGAGAATAACTTAAATTACTGCTCATCTCAACATTCCTTGCCTTTACACACCATGCTCTCTGTCCCACCTCTAGGCTGCGTGTACATTGCAAAACAATAACTGATAAATGCTAAGAAATTAACATGCCCTATCCCTGTTAATCTGGTAATTTAGCACACTTGTGAGTACTTTAAGACATGCGTCTTCAACTCAAAGGGACATCAGGACCTCTCGGTAGTCTCATTAAGAAATAATTGAATAAATATGTAACTTTTCTCACAAGATATCTTCACTCTGAACCGAGAGATCCAAGGACCATCCAGGACTCTCTGGATTGGTGTCCTCTTCCTGAGCTCTAACAATAAAATACACAATTCACATATTTGCTTTACAAGTTATTCAGTATTAATGTTTCAATGGGGAAAAAAAGTTATTACATCAATTTGAAATTTTCTGCCTCCCCAAGAGTCTGGAGAAATCCCCCGACTTCTGAAAGATGCTCCACAGATAACCTACAATCAAAACAAAAGTTATTAAGACAACACAACTTTATAACCATCTTTTGTATGTGGTGACACTGTTCATCCATGTCGGAAAATCGTGCAGTCTGTACTCGTCTTTAGGATGCTGCTGCTTTCAAAGGGATCGCGTCACAGCACGACTGTCTGGGCAGGGGTCACCTACGCCGCTCCTAGAGGGGGCGATTGTCCTGAACATTTTAGATGCAACCCTGTTTAGCATACAAGCAACTTTAGCTTTAGACAAGCCAAGCGGCACTTAATTAGTGCAACAAGTGTTTCATGATGGTTGGATCAATATGTTCAGGGGTGACCCCTTTTGGTGACCCCTGCTCAGAGGTATCGCCTCAGTCACATTCTCAAAACCTGTCGGATAGTCAAAATTAGGAGGTAGAGAAGCTCCAGGACGGGAGCCACTAATGTAAAGTCTCAGACATGCACTCTCACAAAAAGCGCCACCTATGGCCAGTGGATGAGACTGTAGCCACTAGTGAAGATACTTTGAGGAGGATGGAAGAGCATTTTTTATAAGCAGTCTAACATCGAAGAAGGTTGAGCAGTCAAAACAAACAGAGGACAGAATATCTGGCTTTTACGATAGACAGCTTATTATAAGATGAAAATATATTTAGTAGTATTATTT
Organism: Danionella dracula; assembly: GCA_900490495.1. NCBI lineage: Eukaryota > Metazoa > Chordata > Actinopteri > Cypriniformes > Danionidae > Danionella > Danionella dracula. Next base: position 805,404 of record UELW01000078.1, read on the forward strand.
GTATATCAAGAGTCTATGAACTACCACAATACTATAAACATTTTATCACAGCAGGTGTTAAATTTGCACATTAGAGTCATAGTTATTACTCTTAGTTAACAACTTAAAACTAAGAAAGGTGAAAGTTTCTTAAATGACAAATTTTTATAATCATTTGACAGATCGCTAAAGGATAAGAGGAAAAAAGACGTTTGCTTCTAAAACAGTATAAAAATTAACATGTTCTGTGATAAAATGACAAACATTTGTTGCATGTCATTATAAAATTAATGTTCGTCATCTAAGTCAACGCCCAAGTATAAGATAAACCCTTACATTTCTATTTCTATTATGAGAAGCTGAGATGGACTTTGACTGTGTAACAAATTGCACATTGTCTCTCCCCTACCGGAAGTCACTTAGGACAATAGCTCAGCTAAAGGCATAAATATAAATGTAAATAGTGTACATTAGGCTGGTGGGTCTTGATGGCTGCAGTACCATCCACTCACCACAAGTATCTACTTTACTCGAGAAACGATCGCCACCTATTGGCTTGGTGTACTTTTTAAAGCATTTTTGGGGAGTTTTAATGTTTTGTTTTTTTGTCAGACCTGTTCTCATATTTACGCAATACTTTTTAAACTTCTTTTGATTTTTTTTTTGTTAATAAAGTAATATTTCTCAATGCAAACATACTGACCTCAGAGTCTCACAGACCAAGAGGACCGGCTGAAGAATCTTGAGTTTTTCTGCAGTTAAATCACAACCAATGAGATTGATTTCGTTGAGCCTGATCCTTCGGAAATGAAGGCAGTACCTCAGCATCCAACAGTCTGTGCTCTTCAGCCAAAGTTTGGAGAGATTAATGTAGGGAGAATGTAAACTCCTCACCAGTAGCCTCTTAGAATGAGCCTCGTACAAGTAACGGAAGTAGTACAGTTGTTCGAGATTGTGAGTCGAGTCGTTGGAGGTCCTCCTCAGTAAAATACTAACAATACTGGAAATATCTGATTTGACAAGCTGACTGATGAAGTCTCCGTTACACAGACCAAAGACAAACTGCAGAATGGAAGCGCCTGTAAAATTTGGTGATGAGTCGAAAGATTCTTGTACATTTATCATGAGCCCCTTGAGATTCCATTTTTGGGGCTCACTGAACATCAGGTAATGAAGAGCAGTGAAGAACTCCTGGAAGCTTGGATGGATGAACTTGTACATTGCTTCTCCTTTAAAATGCTGCCTCTTTAATAAAACACAGTTAGCACAGTCCAAGCCGCTCTCTGCTGCTCTCCGTTCATCAAAGAAGACATCCTGGTTTTCATTTGCGCTCTCCGCCAGCTGAGCCAGACTCTCGAAGACTGCTAGATTCTGATCATGAACCTTCAGAAGAGACGACACAAAAAGCTCAAATATGCTGGTGGTCGTCTTCAACTTCTTTATAACATGCAGATCATCCAGGAAATATTTCTTCAGGCAAGAGCAGACCATCCAGCAGAGCAAAGGCACTGAACAGGAGATCAGGAAGGTTTGGTTTTTCTTTGCATGTTCGAAGATGTTCCAAATGTGTTCCTCATTTTGAAAGAACGCTTGGAAATACTGCTTCACCCCCGTCTCAGAGAAGCCCAGTATCTCTGTGAAACGTTGTGGTCCTTTGTAGAGATGCATGTACTTTGCTTCAGTGGTCAATCTAGTGGTGATCATCACTGATACCTCTAGTACAGAGAGCTGTTTAAGAACTTCTGATCTTAAGTGTGCCTCATCAATGAGAATGAGGACTTTCTCTGCACGTATCTCTAAAAGCTCAGAGACCTGATGAGCTGTTAAACCGCTGCACCAGCTCAAGAGCTCAACCAGGCTCATCTCTTCAGAAACACATTTCAGTTCTCCACCCTCAAACAGAAAAACTGCATCAAAGAGTTCGCTGTAGAGTTCTCCTGAAGCCCAATCCAACATGATCTTCTGCAACAGGAAGGATTTCCCTCTTCCAGAATCACCGGCGAGAACCACCGTTTTTGGGGAGGCTCCATCTCCGTCGGGAGGAAAAGCTGCTCTATTTTGATGCTCTGATTCTTGTCTTTTGAAAGTTGTGGAATTATGGCTGTAATGCGCCGAAATCTGTGGTATTTATTAATCTTCCCATGTCTCCTCTGAATGATCACAGGTTCAATGTAGCGCCTGGCCAGCTCTATGGGTTCATTCGAAGGAAGATTGCATTCGGTAACAAACTGACACTTCTCTATGAGCGATGCCTTATACAGAAGAAGAGCGTCTCTCCATCCTAGAAGAGAATGGTACAATCACAAGCATTCCTTTTCAAAACACCCACAGATCAAATGTTTAAGTTGTATTTAATTTGAAGGAAGTATGGATCTGCTGCCGTCAATCCCAAGATATACCCGAAACCTGATTTATAGCTCCGGGTGTACCCGTATGTGCATAGGCTACACAGCCAGAAGCATTAATATCCGTAATCTGGACACAGAGTGCTTTTTCCCAGAATTCTTGAAAAAAATTGAAGTGTAAATATTTTATTAGCAAAATGTAGGGAACAAATCACATCAATAGTCAGTGTAAGGCTAAGTATTGCAGGATTACAATTATACTGCAGTCTAAAAGAGTCCTAGATTTTTTTTTTTAAGGCCAAGAACATACTTGGAATACACTGCTCACGCTAAAAGTTCAGTTTCTAAGTTCCTGGACAAGCCTATAAATTATTATTTTTTAGCATTTAATTTAAGGTCACCTTCTTGAAATATTTAATATATAAGTATACTTGTTTATTTTTGTCATCTTTTTATTATCTATAATTGTGATAATGGTCAATGGCTTCTGTCTGAAATAGTATAATCACCAAATTTGGCTCAAAAATCACAGTTCACCTGCTGATTCTCCTACAAAACGCATTTAGAAAAAAAAACTTTTTACCTAAAAAATAAAAATAATGACAAAAACAACAATTGTCAAAAAATCACAAGTGTTTTGGACAAATGCTTTTGCAGTTTTCTAATAATTTTCTAATAATCTGTGGAGCATCTTTCTAATAATTTTGATTTCTAAAAAAAAAAAAAAAAAAGATGAAAAAAAAACATGTTTTTTACATCTTATTTTATTAATAAAAAAAAAAACACTGTTCAGCTGCTGGTTTTATTACAATTATTTGTAATAAAACCAGCAGCTGAACAGTGCTTTTTTTTATTATTAATAAAAATTTCCCAAAACTAGTTTTGTAGGAGTATTATAAAATCAGCTCATCCTTGAAGGGTTTCCAACTAGTGTCTTGAGTGAAGCTTTTGGTGGTTTTATGCAGTTTTTGGGTTTGCCTCTCAGCTGCTTGTGCTTTGACTTTAACCAGAAACAACGGAACTGTGTTCGACAGAACGCTGAAGTATTTGTACGAGTGAGCCATTGAGCGCTGCTGAACAGGCTCAGACCTGCTTCCCTTCTGTGAGAAACCATGAGCTGCAGGATGGAATGCCAGGGATTTGGTGAGTAAATTATGGCATTTAATGAAATAAACAACTTAATCCTGATATTTTAGAAATATGAGGCGATATTTAGATTGTATTGATGAGCTGAAAACGCATGCAAGTGTATTAATTTTCCCGCATGTTTGTACTTCACAGTTTTTCAATCATGGCATAATAGTGAGCAAGTTAGATTGTAATTGAATCAGGAAATACGTTTTTAATGAATGAAGAAAATAAAAAATCAGAGCCACCCCAATCAAATGAACTTTCCAAACTCAGCTTTTGGACTTCGATGTAGTTGTATGAAACGGTGTATAACTATTGTGTGTAATATTAGGGTTTAGTGACGTCAGAAGACTTTTTGAAGACCTCCCCCATGCTAATTAGCCAAGTAGCTATCGTTAGCAAGCGTGTATTACATTGGAGTGATGAGGACTAACTCCAGATGTAAAACACTAAATATTATTTGATTTACAACATAAAAAGACACATTATAAGCATGCTATTTAGCACAAACTGCTTCAAACTCATTTCCTGTGAGACCAGCAGATTTGATCTACATTCCATCAGGGTTCGAAATGTTATAGAAGTTTCGAGTTTAGACCTGTCCTTAATCAGGGTTTGTGGCTCTCACTCACCGCTGCTCATCGTGTCCTATATCCGCTGATTCTAACAGGCTTCCGTTCTTCAGACTAACAAACACTACACTAGAGTTAACTTTACCGGCTGAGATTCACAGCAAAACAGAGCTGTAGACATTCCGCCTCCGCTTAGAAGTAACCAAACTGGTTCTGTCTTGATTTCAAAAGATAAGTGACTACACGTGTGTTTTGTAGCCAAGATATTTATCGCCTACAAGGCAGTAATAATAAAGAACTGCTTTTATTTTGATAATTAGAATAATTTTAGGCAAACTGATATTTAAAACCTGTGTTCACTCTCGTCACCAGGCAACTGTATGTGAAAATAAATATTTGTTTACAAATGGATCTGAATATGTAATATTTTTCCAAACGTTCAAAGCACTTAATATCTTTATGGGGCTGACTGTGAATCCAGCAGCAGTGGGAAGTATCCCGCTGAATGATGTGATGGCGGCCGTTCTGAAGCATAACACTCAACACACACTTAACAGTGTTCAAGAGACACAGGGAGCCAATCAGAGGAATGTAGCCAATCATAGGAGTGTAGCCAATTAGAACAAAGGAATTATTTAGAAGAGGGTAAATTTGGCCAAGAATCCCAGTGTTACGGCTTGCAGGTTAATGCAGATCAAACTTCTGAGAAAACACAGAATCTTTCAGTTTTAAACATGGAGCTTGAGGGACAAACTGTACATTTTAGAGTACGTTTAAACAAACTTCCTATATGTGCTTTCTCTCTTTGGAGAGTCTTGCATCTCTTTATTCTCCGTTTCTCATTTATCTAAAACAGCAATACAATTTTCGTTAATTGGCTTTGTGTCCTTTCTTTAACTGTATTCTCTTTATACACCATTTGAATGTTTTTACTACACAAGAAACTATTAATCAAGTATTCAATACGAACAGAGTCTTAGAAGATAATAGCTATTTATTCTGACGGAACAGCAGCAGAGCTTATTACAGTATGTCCAGTAGTACAGGTTACAGTGAACAACACGTTTCCCTTTCACAAGAGAGCATAAACATGTCAATATTAGTTTGGCTTCATTTAAAATCTGCATAAATAATAAACATCTAAATAATGATAAAATATACAACTTAAACAACCTCAAAAACAATGTGCAAAACAGAACAAATAATTCACAAAAAGTGCATCAAATAAAGTCACTTGTTAATTTAGTTAAAAAAAAACCCTGAAGTGTTAATGCTTAAACTATTACACCGGTTACAGGACACGCATTCCCTTAAAGAGTCCAGATGCAATACTTTGATCCGCAGGTGCCCTCGAGCCCCGCACAAAGAGGAATTAAACATGGAGAGCATTTACAGAGGCAGTGTACACTTGGTAGCATTTTAAAGGTGCTCGAGCAGCTGGAATCGGTCAAATTCTCTACTGTTCTGTCATCATCCAAGCACTCGAATCATGAATACAAGCACAGACTTGCAGAAGCTCAGGAAGGCCACGGTTTATAGATCACATGGCTCTGCTGAGAGTGTGTTTGGCCAATTGTGTGACGTGTAGATTTTGAGTACATAGTTAAAGCAAAGCATCGCATCCCGACATGAACCAATCACACTCTGACAATATTTACAGCTAATAACTCTTAAATAAAGAGGTGTGTGCGCATATGCTGAGGGTACATGTGTGTGTCTCCCTCGTGTGCTTCATGAGGCCTGTGTCCAGAGTGTAACGGTGCGGTCGGCAGAGGAGGACAGGAAGGAGAGCTGGTGTGTGTGCCACCTGCACTGGATCACTTTATCTGCATGCTCCCCCACCACCGTCAGAGGCAGCGGTTTGGTCAGGTCGCCTGCACGAACACAAGTAAATGTTCATTTTGGGTTGTGAAAAACAGTCTTTACAAGTCAATCTTATTGATCTGATAATGCAAGGTTCAGTTGGAAATACTCCTCGAGAGCTCACCTTGAAGGTCTGTGACGGTAACCTTGTTGTCGTAGGATCCTGTTAACAGGAAGTGAGCCCCGGGAGAGAAGCGCACTGATCTCACGTCACTGGAGTGGGGTCTGTAGGTCTGAACCATGCGTCCACCTCTGATGTCATACAGCATACAGGAACTGTCCTCCTGACCGGCGGCCAGCAGGCGCCCACTCGGGTCCACCGCCACAGACGCTACTGGGCTGCCTGTCAAAGCACATATTTATATATTCAACCAAGTAATGCTTTTTCTTTAGTTGGAAAAGGCTTTCGATGAAGTACTAATTTTTCGTAGCAGACCCTATGTAATGATTGCTAGAATTTCACATCATTTAATTTTGACACAATTGGAAAGAAATTTTGTAAATGTTCACAGGAACGGTAGCTTAATGAGGTAAAGACACTTGTAACATTCTATTAGCTAAAAACTATAAATAGCGGTCAGTGCACTGACATGGTGCGAAACTGCATCCGGCGACAGGGGCCTCCACTCCAGCTCTAGTCTTATTCTTCTCTCCTGATCTCTCTCCCAAATATTCTCCCTGTCTCCTCTCTGAACTGTCCAACTGTTGTAGACAAGCTCGCCTTGACCAAGACCCGGCCGGGACCGGAGAGTATCGAGACCAAGATCCGGCCGGGACCGGAGAGTATCGAGACCAAGACCCGGCCGGGACCGGAGAGTATCGAGACCGAGATCCAGCCGAGACCAGAGACTATCAAGACCAAGACCCGGCCGGGACCGGAGAGTACCGAGAGCAAGACCCGGCCGGGACCGGAGAGTATCGAGACCAGAGAGTATCAAGACCAAGAACCGGCTAAGATCAGAGAGTATCAAGACCAAGACCCGGCGGAGACCAGAGAGTATCAAGATCAAGACCCGGCTGAGACCAGAGAGTATCAAGATCAAGACCCGTTGGAGACCAGAGAGTATCAAGATCAAGACCCGGCTGAGACCAGAAAGTACCAACATCAAGATCGGGCCAAGACCAGAGAGCATCAAGACCAAGATCCAGCGAAACCAGAGAGTATCAAGAACTCAAGAACAGAAAATATTGTGACCAAAACACGACAGTATCCTGACCAAGATCTGGCTGAGACTGGAAAATATCAAGACCAAGACCCAGCCGCAACAAAGAATCTGCCAAGACAAACCATCTCAAGATGAGGTAAAAATAAACCAGTAATACACTAACAATGCAGAACAAACATGACTATATCATTAAGATATTATGGCACCCTCAAGGTCTCCCTTGAGTGTATTTATTTTGGAATGATAGAGATCTGAAAGCCTGCTTTCTTCTCTCTATCACCAACAACAGAATTGGCAAAAACCTTGACAACAGAGAAATGAACTTGAAAAAAATGTAAATGTCAGAATATGTTGAATCCCATCCTACATGGGTCATGACTAGATATGAACACAACAAAACAAAACTGGGTGTCATTTTAGCAAAAACTAAACCGTTAAAAGTTGATAGTGGGACGCGTGACACTGACCTGACCCATGAAAGGCGGTTCCCACCACTCTCACACAGCTGGGCACACGCAGATCCCAGAAGCGCACGGTCTTATCCTGCGAGCCCGAAGCAATCATCCACCCTCCCCACGTGTACAGAGACAGGATGTGACCTGCAGAGCGAGAACATACTCATCACACCGAAAGCTTCAGAGAGCCGGAGTTCAGCCGTGTCCTCGGGGTGTACCAGTGTGTCCGCTGAGCGCGTGCAGGCCCTGTCCACGCTGGCAGTCTGTGGTGTAGATGTTGCAGTCTCCAGCTCCTGCGCTGATTAGAATGGCTCCTCCACTCTCTGGCCCCTCCATGAAGGCCAGATCTCTAATGGTCCCATCGTGCATACTGAACTCCAGATCAGGGCCTGGAGAGAGTTGGTGTCAAATCCACAATAAACATTATTGTGATACACAGATTAAAATGCAAAACAGATGAAAGTATCAGTAAAACAGTAAGCAGCCATGATAAATCCCTATGACCCTTTTCCCATCCCAGAGTCTTCATTCTTGAGCGTGACACAGCCAACAGGTCTTTTTCTGAAGATCTAAGGGTTCTTGTTGGTTGTTGAGACTAGCATTTCAGTGAGATAAAATGGTGCCTGGCCCTTTTACTGTTAAAATTTAACCATAATATTATGAATTGCAAAATGAACAGGTAACTAGCATAAAGAAGCCAGGATTGGAGGGGTGTGCTACTGTTTTGGTGCATCAATAAAAGTCCTTATACACCTAGGGGTCTACCTGCAGTGGATCTTTAATCTTAAGTACAAACAGTCTAACATGACCTTAAACACACAGTGCATCCATGTGCCAGTTTTCAAGACCTGCTGGTATTAGTTCCTTTGATCATGTTAATGATGTTGCCTAACCCGCCACTTGAGGGCGCTAATGGCATATAATTCTTCCTTAAAATGAAAACAGAGAGAAGCGCATCCGTGTCTGTTTGTGAATGAAGCAATCAGTCCTTTCAACAGCAGCATAACCTCTCAAACACACATGTCACCTTTCTCGTTTTGTGTGTTTTTGTGTCTTATTCATATATAAGGAAACCTCTAATACTGAGTGGGTTCTTTGCATGCAACACGGAGGTGCTGTCTTCTGTTGTATGTCAACTCTGCAGGGACATGAAATCTCTTGTTTATATCAGAGATGTGATAAAAATAATTGATATAAATCATTGATCCGCTTGCCTACAGTTTTATCTCAAACACACCCCTCTACTTTTACATGTCTTTTAATGAAACATGAAAACACACAAAACTTGAGAGAGAGTCTGGTGGGTTGCATTGTGCATCTATATAACGGTATGCTTTCGTTTCTCTCACCTGTAGCGTTGCAGGTTTCAGGATTGAAGGGCAGCACTTTGACGTACTTGTCGTTGGAGCCGGTGGCCAGTAACTGACCGCAGGGGCTCCAAGCCACGCAGTAGATGGATCCTTTGTGATGCTTGTTCCTCTTGAAGCGGATTGCAGGAGGTTTGCTAGTGTCTGTACCACTGCGAGAAACAACATCATTCAAGGTAAATGAAGACCCAAAAGACTTTAATTTCTTTAAGTTGAACAGTAATTGAGTGACAGTAACTGAGTCAAATCTAGAGGATCATTGATTCAAAAACACAAAATGTATTTAAAAGTTCAACGGCTAAAAGGCACACAGCTCTTTCACAACACAATGTGAAAATGTTATTAATGCTACAGAACCTGGCCACAAGTCATTCGATTTTTCAGACGACAGCGTGCTCTAAGACAGCTCTTTTCTGAAACGAGTTTTGAATCCCGTTTCTATTGTGTCTGGAACGCGATCTCTTTGGAAATCTCTTTAAACTCCTCAATTTTACTGATTTAATAACTGAGCCATCTAAAAAAGGTTGAAGATGCACACATGAACCCTGTGTTAGGTTTATGTAACGTTAGCTAACATTAAACACACAGAGTAAGACCAGATGATAAAAAAGCTAAAAAAAAAAAAAAAAAAGCTAAACTATAAAGACATTTTGAATGTAACTTGAAGTTATGGTCATTTACCAACAATAGAAATTAAATTTGACATGGTTATTTGGTTAGCAGTATGTAATTAGAAAGATGACTTTGGTAATTAAATTAGTTAGTTTCCCTGCTTCTCGCGTCACATAGATGAGTACTAAAATATTTTTGATTAGACAGTAAGTTGATGAAGTCTGTGTTTTTTAAAAAAGACATCACAATCACAGAATTAACAGTTGTGATGAGGCATAAATGGTTCAGATTTTAAAAATATGAAACCTTGTATCCAGAGTATCAGGGTAGGCACACACGCGCAGCGTCTTGGAGTTGGATCCGACAGCGTATAGCGCCCCGGTGGGGTGGAAGGCCACCGCGCGCACGGCTTGAGTGTCCTCCAGCGTGTTCACCATCACAAACTTGGCCTTAGACTTCTCTTTCTGTAACACAGACATTAGAAGAGGTGAGCGAGCTGCATATGAGCAAAATCTCTCATCCACGAGGTGCTGAGAAACCAACGCTGCAGCTAAATTAATAATAAGAAAAAATAAATAAATATAGGGTTTCCACTGGGTCTTAATAAGTCTACATTTTAAAAGCCTTAAAAAATATATGGCTTAAAAAATCTTAAATTCTCTGTTTTAGGTCTTAAATATTTTTTCATACTTATTATTTTTCTGATGTCCCTGTAAAGATTATTTGATGTGTTTTTTCTTGGTGCTTTGGGTTGTCAGAGATTGAGAAAATGCACCTAAATGCTAATAAAAAAAATGATGGTTAGGTTTGCCATAGTCTAAGAAAATATGCAAAAATGCTCAAAACATAGAAGTTAGCTCTGGTATAGTTTGAGAAAAAAACTCATAAATAGTCAGTCATAAGTGTTGGTTAGGGTTGCCAGAGTTTAAGAACATGCTTGTGAACACAACATTTAAAAAATTATCATTAGGGTTGGCAGATATTGACATAAGATACATAAGTGTAAAAAAAAATATTATACTATTATTAAAATATAATAATAATAGTAATTCAGAGTTGCCAGCGATTGAGAAAATTCTCCAAAATAAGAAAACAAATCTCAAAGTTTACGAAAATGCTCATAAACACTCAACAAGGTTAGGGTTGCCAGAGTTTGAGAGAACCTTTGTAAAGGCTCAAAATATAAAAGTGATGGTCAGGGTTTCAAACTATTTATTTAAAACATATTTATTATGCAATTGTTATGTTAATGTTACAATATGGGTCTTATATTTTATTTAGTAGTCTTAAAAAGTCTTAAATTCGACCTTATGAAACCTGCAGAAACTCTTAAATATTAATGCTGTAACATTTAGTCTGGATTTAATGCAGCAATAGAAGACATGTTATAGATTAATTTAAACATCTATTTTCTTAATTTACAAAAGTACAATATTGCAATTAATATAAACATTTGTATGAATGCAGTCAGTACCTCCGGGTCTTTAGAGCGGGTCAAACTGCTGTCGTTCTGTGCTGCATTATCTCTCTGTGCGCTGCAAAGAGAAAAAAACAGGCTTAAACATTCAGCAGAAACAAAAAATAATCTAATGAAAATTTCACTTTTTAATGACAAACAAAAAAAGTAAAGTATTGTTTTACTTTTATAGAAAGTTGTCTACATGTCTGATTTGGTACATTTTCATGGAAAAATCCTGAAATCGTGATTTGATTGGTTGAATTCATCCAGAAAGTGAGTTTTTTTTTGAGACATAAAGGTTTTGATTGAGACGAAGAGCTATCGTGATTGTTTAAAGCCTTGTGCAGCAGGACTAAGATTAAACCGAACCTCTTTGGAAGCACAGGAGACTGGCTGGCCGGAGGGAAGGCGGATTGACTCGATGACCTCTGAGGAGTGCTGGTGATCACGCCGCTGACTCCTCCTCCTCCTCCTCCTCCTCCTCCTCCTCCTCCTCCTCCTCCTCCTTCCTGTGGCTGCGCTGTGGCTGCAGCATCTTTCACATCACTATCATTGTTAATTCCTTCCTTACACTGCTGAGAGAGAGCCTGCACCTCTTCTCCCAGATCATCCATCCCCACGTTCAGCTCCTCCAGTCTCTGAATAGACCTAGAAATAGAGAGTGAGATTGATGAGTTTCATTGTAGTAACTGCAGAATAATAACCTGTTGAAACCTTAATATTAAATTAATATTAGGAGGGAGATAATTCATACCATTAGGGGAAAGAAATTCTCATAATTTAATAGCTCACTAGAATCTTGAATTACATTCAACTTGTATTTATAGTAAGACTTTGTTTATTCAAATGTATTTTTATTAAAGTAATTTTCAATAATATGTTGTTCAAATTGGTCTAATATTAAGGAAGATTTGATTATTTTACTTATAAAGTCTCTATTTTTAATTAAAATGGCATTCAATCTCCTCATTTTCTAGGCTGGGATTATTCTGGAAATGAGCTGAGATTTTCATTCCGCAAACTTCGCAACGTCTCCACAGATAATCACCAATTGGTTAGTGATTTGCATATTCATGACGTGTATGCAAAGTTACTGTCTGATGGTCAACGTAGATTCAAGCGATTTTAGAGGGATTCATTACGAGCATTTTCACCCACCCTAACACAGAGCTAGCAACATTAATACACTATAACGGTGTTTGCAGGGAACACGATTATAAACTGTTCCTCTGTGAGACAGAGTCAAAGAGGTTTCTGTACACCATGAAATTGAGTGTCTTCTTTTAATCGTTATAAGTTATTTTAATAACTCTTTTCAATAACACAAGTCCAAGTTGCTTGCTGCTTTTCTGTTTTTCGCTTGGGTTTGATTCACGCGCGATGGTTTCTGGATATCACGAGAGAAGGCGTGGCTTTGTGGATAGTGCATCACTTCCGGGGGAGGGACACCGACCCTTTGATGTCTGACCGTGACGTTATAATGGAACTTGTGTGGTATCGCCAATGGCGTGAATAAAACACGTTTTTAAAAGAAACAAATTAGTTTTTTTGTTTTGGATTGTCCATAGTTCAATTTTTGAGTCAATCTACTCTTCTAAATCACTACAAAAGGCTCACCATGGCCTTAAAAATTAAGTAAAGAGGGGTTCATGGAAACTCGTAACTCTGCAGATTAAAGTGCATTAAATGTTCATTTAACCATTAAACATCTAAAGCCTTTAAACATAAGCTTACAGCACAGATATTAACCCACAAGATCCATATTAAAGTGAACCCAGATGAAATGTTTTCCCAGGAGCTTGTGGCACCATCTGCAGAAGCCTGAGGTTCATCTCATTAGCATTTCAAAGCATATGCAACGAATCCTATGCCAAACACCAGCCACGGTTATCCCAGCAGTTAACTTCCAAGTGGTCAAGGAGGGGTTCCCCTTAAAACCAGTGAGGCAGGTACTATAGCATGGAATTAATCCCTCGTCCCATTGTCTATGCACATTTCAATCGATAGAGTTTGTTTAGAGTTTCTGATGAAGGAAGTCCTCCATTGACCGATGCATAGTTTTCTCTCCCGCCTCTTCCATCTGATATCCTGCATAATTAATGTGGATGGTCCTTTAATGATGACATCACCAGTGGAGCGGCACAGCAGGGTACCAAAACCACCCCTTTGTCCTCTCTGTGTTTTACAACCTTTCTATCCCAACAGCAGCAACAAAAACCAAACAGAACAAATAGCAGCAAAGATGGAGACAAAATACAAAAAAGACTAAAAAGGGAGAGAGGAAATGCTTATCTTTTAAACACTTATGTTTAATATATATCAAATGTGATCTTTGTAGACTTAAGTTTACTCTATAGCAATTGTTTTGAATATAGTAATTCCCTAAATACTCTTCATTAACTCCACACTATGCAAAAGATTTAGGAAAATGTTTGATTGTGAAAGCATCGTATCACCTAAATGAAGGGGGCGGGGTCAGCGGTAGCTCCTGATCATTTAAAGGGCCAGACACCAAAGCAGCTGTTTTAATGGAGCAGTTTGTTTTTATGGAGATTTTACATTGATATTTAACAGACTTTCATAAAAAGCACTGATTGTAAGACTGTGGTATGCACAAACGAGGGCTCCGACTACTGGTGCACAGAAGAAGTGCGGCTACAGAAATGAGAGACGGAAGCAAATTGAAGTGATTTTTTTTTGTTGAATCAACAATCAATAATCAGATTGAGACTCTGCAACTAGAGTTTTGAGAAAAGCAACTAAACGTCTAAGCGCATAGGGGATTCTCCACCCACCCCTGGCTGCTCGCTGCAGTATCTGTGAAAGCCTGAAGCCCTTCTCAATTCTATCTCAACATGTGCAACCTTATTCCTTCACCAGCTTTAGAACACTCTCATCTTTGGAAGTGATCATTTAAATGAGGTTCCTGACCTGCTGAGGAAGGCTTCTGTGAGGTTGTGCTTGACTGTGGGCGGGGCCTCATGCTGCTGGACCCCACCCTCGCGGAGCATCTGCTGGTAAAGCTCCCGCTGCTGTTGTTTCTGTTCCAGATGCTGCTGCACACGGAGACGCTGCCGATAAAACTCCTGAAACTGCTCGGTGGAGTCCCGCAGCTGGAATCAAATGAGAGAGAACAGACACGAGAATAGACGTTTCATTCTTAAGCTCCTCCCACAAACATTTATTTTACATTTTGTTTGAAATTAGGAACGTTGGAAATTTAAGGAGCTGCTAAAACAGGCCTCACCAACCTTTCCCTAGCAACCACATTGTTTACCCTAGCAACCCTACTACTAAATCTGTATTCATTTATCATCTTTAGAATGTTGTAGAGACATGGGGTTTAGTTCATATCACTCTGGGTGATACAGAAAATATAATATTACATCCCAAAGCTTTCCCTGGAAACCACATTGTTTACCCTAGCAACCTTACAACTAAATATTTACCTGTTTCTCATCTTAATATGACATTTAAACCCCAGTGCCAGAGTTCAGGCTGTTTTCAAGGAAAAATACAGAGCATGCGAACTTCACAAATACACCGCATGATGATGTGAGCAGATCTGACCTGCTTGCTTTTTGCAGATAGCTTTATACTCAGATTGAATTCCATGGTTGTTCTTACATTTTCAGTCAGTTATATTAAAATAAAAATAAAAACATTTATGAGATTGGAATACCTCATTCTTTTCAGAATCCTCAGTCTGAGCGTCCTGACCCGGGGCGGAGACTGGCCGAGAGTTTAGAGGATTGGGTGAGCTCATCATTTTATCAGATGGAGTTTCGGTTCTGGAGCTGATCAGAGAATTCACGTTACCGTTTGAAACACACACCTCTGCTCTTGTATTGATACGGTTTGAGGACCTATCGGTGTTGGATAATAGTGTTTTCAGGAGATGTGTACGGTACCTCTCTGGAGACTCCTCGAAGATGCTGTGACATCCGGAGTTCTCCATCATCACGCTGCGGTTCATGTGCTGAAAATTAGCGAAGGAGTGCGACATGGGGGATGTTTTCCCTCCATCCGTTCCCACTCCTCTCTTCTCCTGCGACAAACCGTAGGACAAACCGTCCAGCGCTGGGTTGAGAGAGCGGGACATGTAGGTGTCAGCAGACTGCGGGCGGCGGAGCGGAGAGGCAGGGTACGGCGAGAGCTTGCTGATGAGGGGCGTGAGGAGGTCTGCGTACCCGGCTTTGGCAGGTTTAACAAGCCGATCCACGTGGATATTGAGCATCTTCTGCTCAAACGCACAAGAGAAGACGCTCGGAGACAGGTTCTGGAGCCAGGAGAGCAAGCTGAGGTCGAGGTCGTCGCAGCCGTTCCCACACAGCATGTCGATGCCCAGCAGAACCTCGCTCTCGGTGATCTCCTCTTCGGTGGCTTTGCTCTGGCAGAACTCCACGCAGCATTCGTACAGCACGCCTTTGATGAGCAGCTGGAAGAGGCGATTGGAACTGGCGCGGAAGCCCGCCTCGCTCAGCTTGCGGTCGGCAGGGATGAACTCAGCCACCATGGTGCACGCCTCCTCGAAACACTGCACTCGCGCTGTGCTTGGGTTCCAGTCCTTGAACTCGGCGTGGTTGGTGAGCCGGGGTAGAGTCAGGAGGAGGCAGAGCTTGCTGTAGTCATCTTTGGAGGGGCAAAACTCCTCCAGAGCATGCAGACACTTCACCGCATCCTGCATGGTCAGCTCCAGCTAAACACACACACACAGAAACAATGTTCCCTTTAGTTTTCATGGATTTGAACAAACACATAAACTCTCTGACTGGACAGTCACACATGGTTTATTTAAAAATTATTTCTTTAGATTGCCTTCAGATAGTGGTTCTCAAATAGTGGGGCGTGCCCCGAGGCTCCGTCAAGGGGTGGCGTGTTTGTCCTTAGGGAACATGCTTTTTTATTTATTTACTGTTTTAGAATAAAGTGCAATACCACTCTACTACATTAGGGAGCAGCGGCGCTCTCATTGATAGAGTATGAAGTGTAGAAGACAGGCGGAGAGAGAAGGAGATAAAGAGACAAACGAAAGTTGAGGAAATATAACACGAGGAGAGACAGGTGTGCTTACTGAGTCTACAAATGTTGTCAGCAGACAGCATGAAGCCAAATAAATGAAGGCGTCACTTAAAGACATTACACCCCGATCACGCTGAAAAGCCGCTTGAGTTTTTTCAGCAAAAAAGTGCCGCATATTACCAGCAATCACGATCAGTCAAACAATGTTTATAGTTTTATTAAGGATTTAATGTTTTTTTTACATTTGAAATGCACCTTAAATCTTTTCTGCTACAGTTAATAAAGCTATTCTTTGTCATATGTTGGTCCATATTTCTTTCTTTTTTCTCTTCTACGTTAATAAGGATACTTTGTTTTGCAGAGGTGTACTTATAACAAATTTAAAGACAAATAATACTGTTTATAGTTGCGCGGGGGGCGCGAGATGGTTTTTTCTTCCTAGGGGGGGTGCGACAGAAAATAATTAACATTCAATAATAATAACATTCAATGAAGTGATTTTTTTCTCATGCCTCTTTTTCTTTTATTTTCCTGTTGATGGCTTAATGTGTACTGTATAGTACATTTACTTAAACATACAAATTTTAAAACACACGATCATGACTTGTAAGTGAATGGGTGAGAACCGTTTTCACTTGAATAAAAAAAAAAAATCTAATCCAATTTACATTTTTTTCCTCATTTCTTTTTATTCATTGACTCTGCATTCTTTACTACTTTGGTTTGGTGAGTAAGGCTCTTAATGAAGATGTTCATGACACAAACAAGCTCACGCTGATGTTCTGGAAGAATAAGTAGAGCTGTGTTTATCATCAGAGACCCTGTTACTAGCTCTCTCATAACAGTTTGCAAATATATTTGTTAGACAATCAGGAAAAATATAATTAAACTACAGCGACGATGAATGCACAGATAAACACGACACACGAAGAGATCCCGCATCATAGCATCATGAGCAGGTTGTCATGGTGACGCAGATGGTACTCACATGCTGGGGCTCATCCTCTGCAGACATGGCGTTGTTTACACACAAAGCTTCCAGAAACTTCTGCTTCAGAACGATGTAACGGAACCTGAAACATTGACATACGTTAAACAAGTATCTACACCTCTAAAGCTCACAACACACCTCTGCGAAAATTCGGTCGGACCCTTCGTGAGTGAACATGCCTCGATCGAAAACCAAGGGCACCCAACGACACATCACCCATCTGTCCGAGCGTTTGGTGCGAACTAAAAAAAAAAAAGGTTTAGCTCTGCCAGATCAGATGGGTTTTTCGCGAGAGAACGACCAATGAGAGCTGCTGATTTGATGACAGAAAACCTCACCAAAGAACATCGAGATGAACAGTGAAGGAAGAGATCGCAACAGAAGTGATTATGAAAATTCAGAAGTTCATCTTGTTGGTTTCCAACTATCAAGAGTTTTATAAAGATTATAAAACAGCTGGGCGTGTCACTGTTGTCTCCTGAGAAGTGATGGAAAGCTCCGTTGATTTTGGTGCTTTGTTCTTTTGACTCTTGTTCATTTAGAAGAACGATTCGTTTGAACGACTAATTTATATCGTTCGCATGGGGAAACTTTTTTTATCTCCTTGCAAACTCTTACGACCCAAAAATTGAAAAAAATACACTAATCTGAGTAAATAGCCTCTCACCTGTGCGTTCTGATTTTTATTAGTGTAATCCGCACGCACCAAAGAAAACGATTCACTCCCCAAAAGAGTTCTTGCTAATGAATCAGATTCATTCTTTTCACAAATGACACATCATTACACCAGAGTGCCACCCAAAGGCAAACAGGCGTCACTGCAGCAACATTAAACAGCGGATTGAGAAATGCACTATACACAGAGAAGCCATCCGAACATCTGTGAAAATCTCAGTGTGGGTAGATGTGTAATCACCGTTTCCTATCGAATTTATCCAAGCCCTCGAGAGGCTGAATAAACTGTAGCACCTCCTCCCACTGTCCATCCAGAATGAGCTGCCTGCAAGAGGAACGCCAGAAACAGAGGCTTGTGAATGGAAAACTGGGAGTCAAACATTGTCAAAATATATCTGAAAACAATAACAATTGAATGGTAATTGTGGATAAACACCACAAATATACAAAAGCGAGCTACAATGCAGTGCTGGATTTTTACGACTCGAACCTGAGGAAGAGCATGTCATCTGAGTACAGGCCGTTGATCACACCGCTCTCCTTCTCCAGAGCGAGCATGCTAATGTGGAGCTTGCGTGAGTTCAAGAAATCCAGCATCACCTTGATGATCTCCACTTCCTTCACGTTGATGATCTCCTCGGCCGTCATGGTGGAAATCGGTCACTGCGAGGATTACAGAAGTCGACCGATTACTTAAAAAGAGAGCATCTAATAAAGAAGTTCTTTTTCAGAACCACAAATTGAAATAATGGATTCGATATTCACGGTTCCTATTCCAACGCTATCCTGGGATTTATCCAAAGACATTTCACTGAAACAACAGAATGTTTAATGTGCGAGTACTGTTTTTTAATGCTTAAACTGTTTTACTTTAATCTTTTATTGTTGTTTTTTCGGAGAACATAATGCAATATTTTTCTGCGAGCTCAAAAGGACTTGATGGCTGCTGCCGCCGCACCCATTAGCCATAGCACCACCCTCTAACCAATCAGATGAACTACTAATCCATCTCAATGAAATGAACCTACATTCAGACTGATATAGAAATTTACATCGTAGCATAAACACTGAAGAACAGAATGAATGTTGAACACACTGAAGAACACAAGAAAGAATGTTTTTGCATGTCTCAGTGCACAATTGTTTAGACCTCACCAAAAGACGTATTTGTTGAAAATGGGTGGACTATTTGTGTGCCAACAAGAAAAATGTAAACATGGCAGTGGGAGGAACATACGGTACATGGCTGGTTTTGCAAAGTAAACCATTTGAGGTGATTCAAAAATATCGTTTATGAAAAAAATTCTGTCTTTTGAAGGTTATTAAGGGTTCTTCATTGAGATGAGCTGCATTAGCTCTTCATCTGATTGGTTAGTGGGTGGTGCTACGGCCAATGGGCGTGGCTACACCATTGAAATTCCCAGAAATATAAAATAGGATTACACAAACATTCATGAACCAATCTGAATTCTGAAAACATGCAACAAACATCTACAAAGTTAAGTTTACGTGATACAGCACCTTGACTTAAGACAAACATCTGAAAACACGTTTTTTAATAACATGAAATTTAAACATAATTTATCCAAATCAGAGATAACGAAAGATAGCATCTTAATACATTCCCTGTTTTCTTTTAATCCCTTTAACTATTTTTATCCTCTTTTAACACTTCGACTCCATTTTTGTTCTGGGACCTACCTAGGATTTTCCCTATAAACCAGTGTTTCTGCCTGGAAGACATTGATGCTGATGTCTGCTGTATCTGACAGCTCGTGAATTATCCTAATAGTACACACACATTCCACCTTTATGGCATTAACAAGAAGCCATAAAGCTAATTTAAGGTACCACCAAGACAGAACACCACTGCACACGCAGATTTGCTTTCTCATGCTTTCTCGCTAATCAACATGGCAGTATAACAACAACAACAACAACACTAGGACAGCTTACACGAAGTATGTCCTAAACAAGCCACGTTACATCCCACCAGAACAAATATGCTCCATTACTCAAACACACCCATTTTCTCCAGGACAGACTCCTCCTGGAGCTGATGGGGGAGAGAGAGCCATGCAGGCGGAGGAGCGGCAGCCTCCCCGGCCTCGCCTCACCTCAGCCCCGAACACCCCAAAACCCGTCGCGAACAGCGGCTAAAATCTCACCTGCTTTTCTTTACATAAACGCGACGAGCAGGAATCCTCAGCGGCCCTCGGAGGGTGTTTCCGGGGTTTATTCGCTTGGTTTTGGGGGGAGGGAGTGAGAGGGTCTCGTCGCTGTTTCGTGTTTCTGGTTGTCAAGCGCACGATGACGCGTCCTCCGAGCTCCACCAATCAGCAAGCGCGCTCCAGGACCCCGCTAACTGGTCCCGCCCCTAAGAGGCTAATTTAACGGTCTAAAAAGTAATTAATGACAAAAGTTTTCGCATTGATAAAAATAGAATAACGTATTGGCTGTTGGGAAAAAAAGTTTTTTTATGTAGTTTTGTTAAAAAAGAAATAAATAAAGCAGGTTGTTAAAAACGTTTTCCAGAGACCGATTTTGAACATCAAGGTTTTAAATTCAATAAAAGAAATCTTACTAATGATAATGATGACACACTACAGAATTGGAAGTAAATAATAATAGTTTAAAAAATGATCCTTGCCTCCTGATCAGTAGATGACATCCAGTAGGTGAGCCACGCAGTACTTTCTTTTTTTCCCAGATGTTTCTGGTATTGAAGTAACATACACATTATATAACATAAACTAAAATTATATAAACATTAAAAAGACAAAACAAGTGCCAGGAGGAGAATGGCTTATAAGATGGCTTCAGAAAAAGAAGAGACAGATGTATGTAGTTCGGTGTTCACAACTTCACGATAAAAAAGCAGCATAATATCAGATGGATCAAGTCACAAATTATTGAAGAATATCTAATTATTTACAAATGTTAATGCATTCCACAGCTTGTTAAAAAAGTTGCAGATAGACTTCAGATTTTAAATTAATTTGGACTTAAATATCAGAGCGATATTATTGCTGTATTTACATTTGTGAATGCTCAGTGAGCCAAAAATAAATAAGTAAATAAATAAAATCTGGCAGAGGTGGTGCCATTTTTAGTGTGGCACAGAAGACTTGGGTCAGAGACCAGATGTAGTGCTTGAACCAGATAGACATATCTAATAACAGAATATGAGCCATACTTAAAATATGGTTACATCTAAACCATTACTTTAATTAAACTGAGCTGTTTCTGTTAACCACCACATAATGAACACGATAAATTATACACACCACAATGTAAAAGTAAAGTTTGATGTATTTAACATGATCTGGCTCAAGCAAGGACTAAGTACGGGTGACCACATGGGTAAACAATAATCTAATCATAGACTGTAAAAAACCATGCGACGTCACCCGTAGGTTTATGATGAATGTAAAAGAGGCTCAAGAGTGGGCAGAGCCATCATCGTCTTCATGAAAGTGCATCACTTCCTGCTAATCATGGAGAAGCCAAGCTTATCAGATGAAAAACCTCAAGAATTCAGAGTTAAACATGTTTTTTTTTTCAGCTGTAAAGTTGGTCATTTTAACATGGGAGTACCTGATCACTTCTGGCCCAAGCCCCAAGTGGTCAATGGAGGCATTACAATTCCTATCTCACATAAAGAGGGAAAGAGAGGAATTAACGCTTGTTTTTGGCATAGCTTTGTGACCGATCTTGCAGGCCTGCAGACATTGAATTTAATATATATATATATATTTTTTTATAAAACAGAAAAGAAACACAGCTTAAAACAGATTTTAACCAATAACTATTTATCTTTGTACGTACAATAAATATTTAAATACAAGCAGGAGGTTGACCGTAATACAAGTGAAGGAAAACAACAAAGAGACAAGCAGCAAGAGAATCTGTGTGTGCGAGTGAGCTAGGTTGAATATTGAAGCAGCTCTCACTCACTGTTTGAACAGTATACATTTAAATGGTGTTAAATAAACTATAATGGTTGCTCTATACCACCAACAACAGGATTAAAATAGACAGACAGCTCAATGGTTTTAAATCTGTGTTTATGGTGAGCATAACATACAAAGTCGATGAAGACGAACAAAGCAAACAAAATATATATTAGAAGGCAAACAATTCGCTTGAAACATCTCCTCGCAATCGCCGGACTCACTCTCAATTGCACTTGTTAATCCTCAACTTTCTATTAAGAAAAATATCAGATATTTTCAATGGCTTACAAAATATGCTTAGTATGTAAAACTTTATCTGTACAGCATCAATAAATTCAAACGATGGTCTTCTTCACTCCATAAAAACAACAAACATCCTTTCATCTCTAGACAGAACGTGTTATCCAACAACAAGTTCTAAAAGCTCGTCATGATTAAAAACAAAGGATGACTTCGCATTCTCTTCGAAAGCTTCCTTTCGAGATATTTAATAGCGCAGTGACTCAAATAGACTTTACGTCTCTGTACAAGGCGTGTCTCAAACATTCATGGCACCAATATAAATTCAATCCTAAAGCTAGTATTTTCAGGTTCTCTTTTTGTCTGTTAAAGGCCCCGTCTTTAATTAACATTTACATGATGGACACAGGAGGACTCAGACATGTCCTCGTTCTACAAAGACACAAACTGTTAATTATAGTACACACGTTCCTCTCGATTTACCGACTATAACCAAAACATTTAAACATAGAAAGGAAAATCAGTCACTGCGTAAGGTTCCAGTATATTACATAAAAGTAAAATGTGAGGTTGTATTAACGTTGAATGATTTGTTAGTTTAGTAAAAACCATAGACTGTATATAGCATGGATGTTCCGTGTGTGACGTTTCGTATGAACAGTAAAGGAGGCTCAGAATGGGCGGAGCCAGCTATCGGTGCATCATTTCCTGGTAACCAAAAATGGGTCCACAGAGGCAGGACATAGGGGTAGCACAGACATCTGATTGGCTGAAAGTTTAAATCTTAATAAACAAACACTTTTTTTATGTATTCATGAAGTGTTCATGAAGATCAAAACTAGTGATCTGAATTAACACATATTGCAGCTTCATAATTGCGTACCAAAGTAGACTAAATACAGCGTGGGTCAGCCAGAGTTCACGATATCTTACCACAAAAATTTTGACCGAGTGTTCTATCAGATTTTGCTACCGTGGGAGATTTGCCTAGTTTAGTCACAAGTGTTGTTTTTAATTATTAATCACTATAATTCCCCCCCCCCCCCGCCGTAATCATTTGTTCTTTATGTGCGATTAGCATTTTAAACACTTTCCAAGTTTTCCTTTATTTTATTTATTAAATAACAATTGGTTTCATTACACGGTCATTACAGCCACGTTATAAAACTATATCATTAAAAAAAAAAATTCAATAGACATTAATATAAGCATGTAAATTAGAAATATGACCCAACTTGGTGATTAGTTAGCTCTTTCAAGGTAAAAAATTTACTATTGTCCTCAATTTAAGGGTAGACAAATCTCACAGGGTAGGAAAAATCATTAGGTGTTATGCCATTTTTTGCATGAATAAACATGTTGGTATCGCTTTGTGACAGATAATTTTTATACTTTAATCATAAAACTTTGACAGAAGAATTTTTTTCAAGAATCCTGGAGGGCATGTAAAATATGTCATAACACCAGTCTACAGTTTGTTGCATCACCACTTTAGGCCACTGGGGGGTGCCTTTGTCTCAGGGCGTCTCTCACACTGCAGTCAAAATTCCAGGCCTTAACTTCAAATGCAATACAACAAAAACCGGTTTATCAGCTTCAAATGTATCATTTTAAAGAAACATATTTGTAAATAAAATAAATATGCTTGTTTCACAATTCTCTGATTAGGTTGACTCCTGTTTAAGGTTACACATAGCAGTAAATTAAAATTTGATTGGTTAAAGTTTTTAATTAATTGTAGATTTAAGCAGAGAATTAAATTTTAATGAATGTTGAGAGGTGAGGTCATTTAGAAAATTGTTTTCACAATTAAAGACAATGACTACGATTATTTTTCTGATCGTTCAATAAAATACTCTTGGGTTTTTTCAACCATTCGACCTTTTTAGGGTAGGTTCCAAATTACCCCGCTGTCTCCGCCCGTCTCCTTTACACGCCCTGAACAAGTTTCTGGCCAGTCACAAGTCTCCAAAATCATTTTTGTGACATAAGAGGAAAGAGACAATGAGTGAAACTACTCAGAAAAGGCCAACTTTGAACCTGGAATAGGCAATACACCCCTAAGCCACAGTGCTGTCCTATTTGACATAAAATTATTTAGTAGAGAGAGTAAAATAGTTTATTTTGGCTGAAATTATTTTCCTAATTCCTAGAAATTAGTGTTCAAGTGTCCTCATACTGATCTTCAGAAGAACGATAAATGCACTAAATGTTAGCATAGCATACTGTACTGTAAAAGACAGAAGACAACAAGCATAAGGCCACAAAATTGAAGGTGTGAAGCTGAAATAAACCATGGAAAGGTGCACCAATCAGTGTTTGGAACCAACAATAGAGGAACACTGGTGTTTGTGTGAGCTGGAACAAACATCACGTGAAGAGTTGTGTTTACATTCAGGAGGTTCTCTGCAGGGCTCACTTGAGCAGTTTTCTGGGGGTGATCTGCTTCTTGATCTGCCAGAGGTGGCTGTGGATGGTGACGGCGTCCACGCTGGCAGACATGGTCTTGGCAGGGATCTTGCTGAACTGCTTCTTGTCCGAGCTGTACTTGTACAGGGTCTCGATCATCTTGGGCGAGATGGTTTTGGGGCCGATGCCAGTCAGCTTGGTGATCTCCTCCGCTTCAGGGTTGTAGGTGTACAGGCAGCGGAACTGGCAACCCGAGTCACGGAACAGAATCAGGAAGTTGTTGGCTTCGGTTTTCTCCATTTCCTGAAAAAATAGAGGATAGCTTAGACATATTTCACTTGTGAACAAATGATCAATAATTGATCGATCGATTGATTTTAACTGAGTCTCGGGACGATTTCGAGGAAATCTCGTGAACTGAAACCAGTCTGTTTGTGTGATCTGGAGTCTAACATTTTAAATAAAAAATAATTATACAAATGAAAACAGAAACTGGTTCACACATGGTGTTCATACTTGTACATTTGCACTAATAAATAAAAACAAGTGCTTATTTAAATTATAATTACAAAATTAATTTTTAATTATTTCATAATTTTCGTCCAGACAAAGCCATGATTTACACCTCTATTTTATTTAAACGCTAAAATGAAAAACTGTAAAAACTATACACAAAGGATGTATAAATCATTTATAAATAAATACCTAAATTAAAAAACTAATATTTTGAAGGAATAAAGCACAGTTTAACATAGTAAGAACAACCAAATCAGTCTGTTTGTGTTAGATGGATGATTTTTTTGTTATTGAAAATATTTATCCTAATATTCATGTAGTTAAAAATCTTTTTAGGTTGACCATATGTTTATATGAAGCCGCTAAATTTAACGTTAAAGTCACTAAGTTGACAGCGCTGATCCAGTAGCGTGTAGTGTTCGATCAGCCAATCGGAATGAGCTCATTTAAATCTCATGGTTTGGTCTATTTATATTTTCATTTAAATGATGAAATAAGTAGCAAAATTGGTGCCTTTGATCATGTTAAATAATTGAAAATTATTATTAATTACAACATTTTTTTTAATTATAAAAAAAAACATGATTCATAGTTTCGTTTCTAAAAAAGATGGTGTAGTTGCCTCCGTAGCCCACCAGATGGTGTGCCACAGCACACTGGGTGATAATCGCTGCACTAAAATATAAAATTATCAATTTACATATAATTTATAAACAGCAAACATAGTTTAAAAATGTTTGTATTTGGCTTAAAACTCTACTTAATGATTGCAGAATTATTTAAAACTTGTTTTATTTCATTCAGACAAAATTAGTAAATATACTATATATTTATATTTATATTGGACCTAAGGTCAGAAATACTATAAAAGAAACCAGTCAATGTGACCATGCATGATAACTTAATTGATTTACTTTTGTAAATAATTATCAATTTAAATTGTAAAAAATAAATTATAAGTTACAGGTAACTAAACTATAAGCCAGGGGTCTCAACCTCAACTCCTGGCGGGTCGCAGCCCCTGCAAGTTTTTCTTCCAACAAATCCAGAAGAACTCAGTCAGTGGAATCAGGTGTGTTCAGTTAAGGTTGGGGCAAAACTGTGCAGGGCTGCGGCCCTCCAGGAATCGAGTTTGAGACTTCTGCTAAAATTTATTCTGCACAGTGAACATCTACATTAATCAAACCAAGAGTTTAGCTGTGGATTGGACATAAAGCTATGCTTCTGAGATGTTCTGTTACCTCCAGGATTTTCTTCTTCTGACCCTCATTCACTCGTCCGGCGAGGCAGCAGTGAGCCAGAGCGTTCTGGATGATGTACTTGTTCGATTTAGCACTCGGCTCCTTGTACAGCTTTGGTCCTGGAGAAGAGGCACATCGGTTGAACGAGAGGAAGAACGCTTTGGACTGAAGTGTGCAGCCAGCCAAAAGTTGGATGCAGTCACAGAGGAAGCCAATATGAGGCCTGCTTTAACCACTGCATGTCTGTTCTATACACAGCGTGCATTGCCAACCAAGCATCAGTGGATTACACCTTATAAGGCATAAACATCCTCCATCCTTCCATTTATTTTCTTATTGGCTTAGTCCCTTTTCATTTTTCAGGGGTCGTCACAGCGGAATGAACTGCCAGCTCATCTGGGATAGGTTTTACTCAGCGGATGCTCTTCCCCACCACCGGCAAACATCCACACACACTCACACTCTATGGACAATTGTGTTTACTCAATTCACTTATATCACATGACTTGAGGGGGAAACCGGAGCACCCGGCCTAAACCCACGCAGTCATGAGGAGAACATGCAAACTCCACACAGAAATACCAACTGATCCAGCCAAGGCTCGAACCAGCAACCTTTTTGCTGCGAGATGACCGTGCTACCCACTGCGCCACCGTGACGCCCCATAAATGTTATTTCATAAAAACGTAGTTATTATGTTAAACCTGTTTGGATGGATTATAAATAGTATGTGATGGAGCAGGACTCACCGGTGTATTCTGTGTTGGAGGCTGCGGAGGATGTTGATTCCAGCTCCCAGTTCTCCCCGTTCCCACTCACCGATGGACAGGGGGACAGAAAGCCCTCCGAGGATTCCGGTCTGAAAATTACAAAAACAAACACTGTTGAGTAAGAACAACAGTTCTCCTAACAGCGCTGTGGAAAAACTCCTGCAAGGGGCAAGTGGAAAACCCAACAGCGAAGCATGGATGAAGCAGGAACAGCGTAGAACATTTAAACTACTGTATGAAAGTATTTTCCAGTGTTTTCCTTAATGATAGTTTTGTAAAGAACCAGCTCTTTGACATTTTAAACCAGTAGATATTTTATTTTGTAGGTTTTGTACAAATAGTTTCATGTTTTACACAAACAAATCAAGCAATTTTTCTGTTTTCTGTGCACGAATAGAGTCGCAATGCTATGATCAATTAAGCTAGCAACAATGCTATCATTATACTAAATCATGCCAGTCACATGTATTCTAGGTCATAGCCTGCTAGAAACATGTTTTATTGCGTGATAAATCATGCTAGTGACCTGTTAATGACAATTCATGCTCGTGAAGCTGCTTTGAAAGTAAGTGCTAAATATATAACGGCAATATAAAATCTTGATTGACTGATTGATTTAAGTCTAATATTGCTAATGCTAATTTTTTTCATGCTAATATTATGTTAAATCATGCCGGCCACTAACACAACAGGTCATAGGTTTGTAGATTCATGCTAGTAACATGCCAGTGAAATGGCAGGTCATGCAATCAACATGCTAATGACATTTTAAGTAATGCTAGCAACATGCTAAGTCCAAACAACAGCTACTTAACTAATGGTAGCTACATGCTAACTCACTCTACCAATGTAATGTCCTGCTAAGTCATGCCAGTAAAATTATATTTCATCATAGAAACACACTGGGACACTTCACACAACAAGTATAGCATCAAAAAACAAACTTTCAGTCACGCTTCAGAAGCTAAATTTAGGAACTATTATTCTACAGTATCTTTGTTTGCAGATTTTAAATAAAGACACTGGTTTAGCGAAATCCCAAGCAACAGCTTTCATCAAGCTAGTGTAATGATAACGAGAGGCTAACTCATAGGCATTGACAAATTAATTCAAGCACATGCAGACAAAAAACATGCCAATAAATCTCTAATCAAAATGGTTTCACATTTAATTTTGTTACAAACAACTTATTCCATCTGTTTTAAGGATTTAACACCCAGCACTATGTTTGGTATGCTCCACCAATGCACAGATGAATGAGTGAACTGATCTGTTCAGCTGAATGAGAGCGTTCAGAGCCAAAAGCTGAAATGGGAGCTGTTGGAGGTCTGCGCTGAGAGGAGAACTACGAACTGACCTTCCCTTTCTGCCTTTAGCGGAGCTCAGAAAGAAGCACAGACTGCCTGGAGACAGTCTGCTACCCCTGAGCACCCAGCGCAGAGGAAACACAGATTGGGTAAGATGGACAACACAAGACTGCAGAGGTGTGCATTATTTGAGTGATTTCTGACAGTGGATGTGTTGGTTAGCTGGGCGTGGTCTCACCTGGGCGTTCTCTTATCTGATTGGACGCTCTCGTTGTCAGCCAAGTTCAAGGAGGCGAGCGATATGCTGGACACTGAATATCCGCGGGGACGTGATCCTAAACCGACATGAAGGTTTCACCACAACAGCAGGATTTCAGAACAGAATGCAGAATATTTACAAAGTGTTTTATGAAATAAAGTGTATTATTATTTTTATGAAATTAATAAGATGGGGGGGGGGGTAATGCAATAAAACCACAGAATTATATGCATTTTATGTAATAATTTTTTCAGTAAAAAGATGCTTTTCATAGAGAGGTTAGTTCATACTATAGTATAAATACAAAGAATTAATATACTTTGCAGATGTTTTTGGCTGAAGTTCTGATTTTAACAATATTGTATGTGTAAATATCTTAAACATTATAGCTGCTTATGTAAATATTTTTCTTTCTTTCAAATAGAAGTGTGAGAGTAGACCTCTTTGCCAGGTTATCTTTGAAAAATGTTTGTCTCATCTGCATTTTATCTGGATAAAGAAAGTTTAATGATTTAATAAATAAACCTGTTTCTCAAATCTAAAACTCAGTCTGTGCTTAAATAAAAAATATTTCAAATGTTACAATAGTTAAACCTTACAGCATGAAATTATAATGTACATATAACAGTACATTATCAGTGCATAATGCAGTATTAGAAAATATAAGATAGAATTTAATCCCAGTTTAACTATTTAAAAAGCATTAACATTTCCCAAATAAGATATCATCCCTCAATGACTCGATAGTAACTTAAAGTAACATTCTAATTTTAATCTTTCAAAGTACAAGTGATGGAAATTCCGCCAGAGAGGGTAGAATTAAAATAAAAAGTAAAATCCTCTCTAGCTCTGCACCTGAGGCCGTCCTTGCAGGAGGTTTGGGAGACTCCATGACGTCTCTGTGCATAGATTTTGGCCGTGGTTTCTTCTGTTTGACTTTAGGTGTGGAGGGCTTAATAACACTGTCCATGTCCTCCATCAGCTTCAGCTGCTTCCTCCGTAAATACTCATTCTTTATATACTCCCGCCTCGCCTTCTCCTCCTCCTTCTTCTGACGTTCCTCTTCCGCCATAACTCTGATGGAGAAGCAGTGAAGCGATGTAAAGAATGAAACAGCATGCTCTTATTTTTAAACACAGTGAAATATGCCATCATTGTTATTATTTGAGAGCTTTTATGAACCACATGAGGCATCTACTGAGTGTATATGTGGCCTGGCATTGACTTGTGAGGACTTTCTCGTACCGTGCTGCTTCCTTCTTCTGCTCCAGCTCAGCCTCCTGGATCTGCTTCTTGATCTGCATCTCTTTCTCTCTCCGCAGACGTTTCTCTAGCAGAGCTGCTTTCTTCTGAGCGATGTCGTCCTCTGCGTTCTGGTCGTCCTGACACACAAACATTCGGATTGAATAATAATTGTTGTCTCTTAAAATTAGAAGACGCTCCTCTATCCAACAGTAATGCCGTTATTTGTTTATATGCCGTGTTTTTATCTGTTTGATGTGTTTTATCTCTATGTACATTTTTGTACACATCTTTCACTATGTATTTTATTGTGCCATTTTTATTGTATTTGTTGTACGGTGTTCTTGAGAGTCATGAAAGTTGCCTCAAATAAAATGTTTTATTATTATTATTATTGAGATGTGTCTGTTGTGGAATTACACATGCTTAAACTCTGAGTCAAATTCACAAAACAAAAAGGAATCATTGTTTGTGGCAGTTGCCGGACAAGAACAATAGAAGCTTCTTTGTTGCATCACATGGCCAAGACGGTGACAATTTTATGAGAAGGTACTTTTTTTATTTGAGAACTTAATATTATCTGGTTTAGCATCTAGTAAAAGCTTGAGCTCCATCACTAAATGGAAATGGATTCTGGATATTAAATAATGTAGTCTCTTTAGGAAGAATTAGATCTGTAACCAAGACGCTCTAGTGCTAAGATTAAGATAGTTATGTTCTTAAGGACATTATTCATGTCAAGAGATTTGTTTTCTAATAGTTTTGGACCCTGCACCAGTCTTTCAAAGGTGGCTAAAAAAAGGGAATTAGCTACATTTGTTTTTACATTTCATTTGAAAACAAATTTAGAATTTTTACATTCTCACAATTAATTTCTATCTCAATAATTCTTCACTGATAAATCAAATCATAATAGAGATCCTGTGATGGTACCTAAAGCTATAAACTGGTATTTAAAATCTCTAACTTGCACTGTTTTGTAGACCTCAAGCATTACATACTTGCATTGCACACACACTCAAGCATTACATCTATTTTTATTGTATGTTTTTTCTATGATCTGTTTTTATTCTTCTGTGAAGCACTTTAAATTGCAATGTGTATGAAAATGTGCTATACAAATAAAATTGCCTTGTCTTGCCTTACTTCACATAGAATGTTGCTGATTACTTACAAAACTAGTTTACATGTATATAATAAATAAAATCGATTACTGCACCAGGGGTTATTGTTGGGTACATGAGGTTTTCGTTGTGCCATCATTATTTGCATACTTGCATGAAATTTTGTGTATTTATGATTTAAGCCAGAATTCTATGTCTTAATCTGAAAGAATTCATACAAAATGAACAGACTGAGACACAGAATTAAATTAATTAATGAATCTGATAAAACAAGCATTAACTTCCAACCGCTTGTTCAAAAATAGAGCTAAAATCTTTAGAAAGTGAACAAACATTTTCTCCTTGAGCTGTTATCGTAATAATAATTGACTAACACAAAAAACATACAAGTTCATGCTTTATATCTGACCTTTTTTTATGAAGTGCCACCCAGGTTCCCAGAACAATAAATCATTTATTTAAAAAATTATTAAATTTTTTTTATTAATAAAGAGCAATCCAAATCAGAAAATGTAACCCGTTTTGTCAGAACTTGTTCTCTACACTTCACTACAGACACATGAACTCGCAGACACTGACAAGTTCAGGCGCTGGGTTTTTGTCGAGGTGCTCCATGCCATGTCATCCACACCTGAGATGATTTGGGTCACAGCAATTCCTCTCCCTCCACCATGTACCCTTCCTCAGCTCATTTGTAATACATTTTTGCTCCGCCTTGGACACCAAAATCTACTCGACGCAATCAGTGTGAGTACTCTGAGTACTCTTATTTTTAACTCCAACACAACTAATCGTTTATGAAATTAGTTGCCAACTACTTAGTAATAGATTTAATGTCATCGATTCGTTGTTGCATCCTTAGTACAGACTTGAGCTCAAACGGGGGGACTCTACTCCTAGTCTTTAGTCAGAGTTGCTTCTGGATGAAGATATTTTTGATCAACAATCTCATGTTAATAAAGTATACATTTTACTTGTATTTTAAAATAACTGGCTCACCCCATAGAAGAACCCACAGCACATCTTCTGGTCTGGCAAGGATTCTGGTTGTGTCTCAGTAACTCTGCTGCAGCCTACATCAGCCATTTCCTGCGGCTTCTGTACAGAGAGCTCAACCTGGTTTTCCTCATTGGTCTTCCTACTCGAGGTAGCCTCAGCTGTGGGAGAACTCAAGAGCTTTTCACTCTCTGCAGCAACACGTTCTCCTCCCTCCAGTGCAGCAGGCTGATTTGCATCTGCTTTGTGTTTTGACTTTTGTGTACATGAGATGTCTTTAGATTTGCGCTCCTCACTTGAAGCTCCCTCATCGTTCCCCAAGTATGCGAACGAGCTGGTATGAGTTTGGCGCGGTAAGATGCGTCGAAGCCGTGGTAGGCTGTCCACAGATTGTGGTGTGTTTAGCATGCGACTGAACGGTGCCACCTTGTGCTCGGTGGGTTTTTGAGATCGGGGTGTCCTGGCATGAAATGAAGCTGACTTCCTTTTGATTGTTGATGGTGAACGGTGTGTCGTCCGCAGTGACCCGAAGGAAGACAAGTTGGGAGAGAGCGATTCCACCGATGTTCGTCCCACAACGCTACTACTGCGCAGCTCACGCATTGGTTTGCGCGGTGATGGATCGGGTGGTGATATCACCCAACTTTGATGCTCACGCATTTGGATGATGCATTCCTGCTGCTGAGCCAATCGCTGCATCTCTGACTGCAGGAAGCTGAGAGACGTGTTCAAGCGATCGATGGATCGTGTGTACTCCGTCAGGTCCACCTCCACCGCTGTTTCCTCTAAAGGAGATTTCGGTGGCGCCCCATCAGGTCGGCATCTCTCAAGTCTAGAATGGGAATCGTTTAAGGTTGTCTTAAGGGGTTCTGGATAACTAAGTTTTTCTCGTCCATCTGGGCCTTCTGTGTTTTCACCTAGTGGAGAAACCACTCCCTTGCGCCTGACGACATTAAGGAAGGCGGTTCTTCCCATCCTCTGACGGTGCCGTGTAAAAGCTGCTTCAACTTTCTTCTTCTGTGCCTCAATGGCTCTACGTTTCTCCTCTAGCTTCATCCTCAACTGCACCATTTCAGACGCCAAAATGTTTGAGGGATCTCGAGGGGAAATAATTTGAGCAGAGCGGTGGCCATCAGGAGTAATGGAGCGAATGGCTCCGAATGTTCCTGGGGTCGTTGTGTTCAATTCCCCGCTCTCTGGAGTGTTTGCTCCACTTCCACTGCTGCGGCCATCACCGTGGTTCAGCTTTCGAAACTTCTGTTCAGCAAAGCTGGTCATTCGAACAGCAGAACCTAAAGAGGAAGCCATGCTTGTGGCCAGGGATCGCATTCCTAGAAGGCTTGGACAAGGACTGCCGGACGTCTCAGGAAGTGGACAGGAGCGTGCCTCAAAGTCTGGGTCCATGTCAGAATAGTCCTTCAGGGAAGAATCCTCATCATGTCCCTCCTGGATGTCCTCGGTGCGGACGTGGATCCCGGTGTCCATGTCAGTAGAGGTGGAGTTCAGCTCAGCATCGTCTGCTCTTGCTTTGGAGAGCGAGTCTTCTGGATCATTTGGGTCTGAGTTTTGGGAAGATGGGTTGTGTAGGAAGAAGCCGTTGTCACCAGATGGAGAATGCAGGCTGCTGTGGGGTCGCTCAGTGTCATGGATGATCTTCAGGGCTTCTTCTATACTAGGAGTGCTGGGTTGAGGATCAAACAAAGGACTTGAGTTCTCTGCTGATAAGCCATTTGAGTACCTGGAAGATTGAAAATCACAGTGAGCTAACAACATTTTGGTAATCACATCATGTGTTAAAACTAAATCAGGAGAATTAGCCTAGCTTTGCAATTAGGTTTGGCGAGGGTAAGTGAGCTAGGTGAGCTCTCTGAGGAAAGGCCCCAGGGGTCAAGAGCACTACCCAAGCCTGGAAGACCCTCCCTGGAGATAAATATTATGATGAAGGGTGTGTTTTTTTTGTCATCAATGATAACAATGCTACATGCAGCTCCATCTTGCAGTTGGTGCATCTTACCAAAAACAAGAGCACTAAATTAACCTTAAACACTATCTCTTATAATGCAATACATTGCTGTTCAATGAACGTAGAGGTCTCGTTTCTGAAATCCAACACCCGAGAGAAATAATTTATTGTTTTTTTTGTTCCCATGACCAAAGTTGCCTGCTACTTGGTGGCTTTAAAGGCCCATGAGTTGGAAACTGAAAAAAAAACTACCACTGAAGAAGAGTGCATCTGTGAATGTGAGTGAAAAGATCGATCTGCTCACTGAGAGCATAATCTCTCAAACACACAGCCCCCCTTTTACATTTTTGGCTGTTGTTGTGTTCCATACAACTTCTTCTTTTTAATCTTTTAAAGTGAAAATGGAAGATATGTTAAAGAACATAAAACATTGTGTGCAGCAACTTTTTTAAATCAGAGAACGGCACTAGATCTGTTTATCTAGAAAATCGTATAAGTGACCAAGAAATTACAATGTTTTGTTGCATTTAAGAATCAATGGAAACCTGAATAAAAAAATACATAAATGGACTTGTTTTTCTATTCATTTCTCAATCCAATTGTGCACCATCTAGCATCAAGGAGAGAATCGCTTCCCTAAAAACTGAAACGCAACTTTTTAACGCAAAACAATTTAACGCAACATATAAACATTTAAAGCCAATGTGTGGAGCTTGACACATTCCTTGTGACATAAGTTATAAAACAAACTTATAAAAATAAGGGTAATGTGTACATTAAATAGCAAACCATCTGGAAAACAGTATGAACTGTTTTTTCTCAAAAGTGACTTGAATTGTTTAAAAAACGGTTTTCTACATGAACATGTAAAATTTGATGAAATTGAGCAAAATAATGATTAAAAGTAAATATACTTAACAAACAGGATACTAAAATTCCTGGAAGTTCTTAACATTAAAGTTACAAAAACGAGACAAACTTATAAAACCAAATGGGTCTCAAAGATCCACGTTTTGTGGATTACCATCACAGAGGCAAAAATCAACCACTTTCAAACCTTAAAAATACAACATTACAATTCAAAAGATGCTTTAAATCCTATTTTCACACATTACAGAAATATATAAAATGCATTTATACTTAAAAAACAGCTCAGCTAAAAATATCCCTTTCATGTCATAAATCTGCTGTTATTGTCTTTCTCTGTTAACAGTTAATTGTTGATTTCAAGAAAAGATTTGGATACAACAATGAGGAAGTACATTTTTTAGTTTGAGGTTTATTCTTACACAGTAAATAAAAAAGTAAAATAAAGCCGTACCCGATGCAGTTTCCAGGGCGATGTCTGCTGCTCTCTCTGTGTGCGTCCTCGCGGGCCTCCTCATGTATTTTACTGTGTGTGTTCCCGTTGACGGGCTGAAACGAGAGATTCCTCCTCATGCCCCGAGCCGCGTGATGAACTTTAAAACCCAAGCCTTCTGTGCTCACCGAGCGGCTCAGCCCCCGTCCTGGAGATAAACTGCTCCTATCATCCAGAGGAATCTCAAACGAGATCCCATGAGCCGAAGACCTGAGGTGAGCACACAGCTGTACATTTCTGGAGCGTTTAAAGAGGCTAAAGCGAAACAATAGAGTTATTAAGAGTTCACAAACCGCTTCTCTTTAGGCCATGTCCCTACGCACCCGTCCACGAATGACATCGAGGAGGAGCGCTGAATAACTGCTTTGAGTAAAACAAGATAGAGATTTATTTTTGTCAGACATTGTTCACTTTATTTGCCATTGAATAATGGTGAATAAAACCAGTTAGAAGTTCAATTATTTTTTAATCTTACCAGAGTTATCATTTGTAGATTGCGATCTAAAACGGCAAACATAATCAAAGCATAAAATTAGTCGTGCTAAACCATGTCATCTCTTGGTGAACTCTAGGGCTGCAACTAACCATTATTCCCTTTCTCGATTAGTCAACAATTATTTGTGATGAATCAACTAATCTGATCAATTTTTTTTATTCACAGTTCAAATGCAACAGTTTATATTATTATGCGTTATGTTGAGCTTGGATATGAAATGTGCATGTATAAATAGTAAACAGCCAAAAAATGGAAACCTTCCCTAAAGTTACTAGATTGTATTTGATGTTGATAAAAACTAGTATACTGTATAGTAAATGGTTTTGAGCGAAGCAAGCATATTTTAGCCAGTAAATGTCTCTTTAAGAGCATTTGCTTACAAAAGGCATTTTCTAACTAGTGTTTTTATCAAGGTTTATACTAGCTACAGAGGAATATATTTGACTGACAATCACACAAAATTAGCCAGATCTTGTGCTCAGCTGCTTGGTTGGATCTCGGCAGAGCAAAGTGGATTTTATTTAGAGCAGAGACTCGCTGAAGATCCCGTTTGTTAGTGGAGTGCATCCATCCATTCCTTCCCTACGTAACATTAACTGCAGAACTGGAAGTAGACGCGGATAGAGTTATTCTGTACCCAACCTGCTCCCGCTATATATTCACTCTGTTTGCTCGCTTCCTGCGTAGAATCATCATCTTCCTGACCTGACCATTACCGCTACATTTGAATCCATTTCCAGACTCACACATTTCAACCAGAAGAGATAACAAAAAATGTACGTTGTACAACAATTCATTTAATTTTTGTTCTTCTTGTCAAAATGTTGTTAAAATAAAACATGTGTTTTAGGGGGGGGAATTAAAAAGTACAAAATTGTATTCTTATTTACATTAAAAACATTAATGTGACTTTTTTTGTTAACACAGTAGCTTAGGAAAAGTGTAGTAAAAAAATAAAAATGACATCTGCCACTTAAATGATCTCTCCTCAGTCTGCTTTGAGGATTTTTATGCAAACACGCACAGGTCTTGCTAAGCATGATGCGGTCCATGCATGCACTCTCCTGCAGCATGTGCACAACAGTCATGAGAATGACCTGTCCAGAAACTATTTCAGTTTTTTTATTATTAAAGTTTCAGACCACCTGCTTCAATTCAACTTAAATCAATTACAGACCGCTACCACTTTTTGTTTGTAATTTTTCTCCCGTTCCCCGGGAATGTAGCCCTTTAACTGGAAGCATGTAAAAACAACTTCTGATAACCCCGAGAACACGAGGAGCATTTAGAACTTCTAAATAAAGTCTCTAAATGCACACTCTTTATTGTTAATGGATGCCTTTTTACCAACTCTTAGAGTAAAGCCATATAGACGGCGCATACAGACTATTTGATAACATATGAACACTTTATTGTTGATTAATTCCATTGTCGACAATAATCAGTTATCTGTTGCAGCCCTAGAAAACTAAAACTGTATTAAACACAAACCTGGACTGCTCCGGACTGTCTGGTCTGCGCATGAGGTTCTGTTTGGTTATGGGAGCCATTTTATTAGACAGGGATCGGTCAGAATCTACAAAACAGACACATTTTATTCTTAATCACATAAAAAAAAACTAACAAAAAAACAATCTGACCATGAACAAATGAGAGGATGTCATTTCCTGAAGGGCCTCAGATCCTGTTCAAACCATTTTTCAAGCGACATTAGTAACTTCTAACAAACCAAATGGAATCAGGTGTGTTGCATGAAGACTGAGGTGAAACCGCAGGGCTGTAGCTCTCCAGGAAGTGACTTTGAGACCTCGGCAGAAGAGAGACTACCTTTGGTATTGACTGAGCGAGGCTGAACAACAGAGGGTTTCACCACTTCACACCACCAGAACAGCTCTGCCATAAACACAAGGTAGTTGCTCTGAAAACAGAGAGCCAAGAATTTAAAACAACGAACACAAGCTGCGGAGAACATACTTAAATGTTTAATAGGAAACTTATTTCCATTAAAATCTAAATCACAACCGAGACATCTTGCCAAGATCGTATGGCAGACCTGTTGAGACACCAGTCCGGTGTTTGAGCGCGCGCACACCAGCCTCTGTCAGCGTGTAGGGTTCGAGTTTAGAGTGCAACATACACAACTACTTTTGTCAAATTAAAAGGTAGCACTTTATAATGGCTACACACTATGAATCATTAATTAAGCATTAGCAAATGGTTAATTCATCTTTTATAAAGCATTGTTTTTATGTTAATGCACATTTTAAGCAGTTCATAAATATCAATTTAAAGGCTTTATTCTTGGATTATAAGCATCTACAAAAAATGCGTTGAACATTAATTAACGCAATTATTTTTTTTTATATTGAGGATCAGTTAATCATTTAACTGTATGTTTACACTATTTAAAAACCAGTTAGTTATTATTTGTTAGTGACTCATTAGACCATTTAAAACGTGTTAACAAATTATTATTAAACTATTTAAAAGCACATTCATACACCTTATTATTCAGAAATATAGTAACATTTACTCAGAGTGATAATGAATGCTTTACACATATTCCTGCTGTAACTAATGATTCATTCAGGTAAATATAAAGCATTTACTAGATGTCCGTTACCTGTTTTTTGTGAGCTTTTTTTATATTATTTATGCCTTGTAAAACATTTTAACTTTGGTCTGGTTTGTAATGGCCTGGTTCCCTCTGCGCTGTGTTTCTTTATCTCAACATAACTACAAACTCTTTTATGGAATGATTCTTCAGGAGCTCATTTGACATCAGTGGACATTATTATTTAAGACTCTTCAAAAATAATAAAACCAGAGCTGTGTATTTAGAGAAGCATTGTTCTTGTAATGTTGCTTTTTATCCAGAGGATGTCAGTGCCCTCATTTTCCAATACTGCACAAATAATCTAGAACAGCAGTAAATTAATTCCCTTTAGAACATTTAAAAACCTTCTACAAAAAAAATGAATTTACATTCTTTTTCAAACAATTGAGTCTGCATCATGTGAACTGAACTGCAACTGAAAACAGAAAGACGAGCGTTATGAGTTATGCTATAAAATACTGTAATCGCTTGGTTTCTTCACTTGATGATTGAATTTTCAGTTTTGTATGTAGTATATTTAGTAAAAGAAAAAGAATGATTTTGTTTCTTTGTTGTGTTCTGACCCAAAAAGAAAAACAAAGCAGACGGGACAGCCTGGTACCAACAGAACAGAGCCAGCTCTCTCTCTCTCTCTCTCTCTCTCTCTCTCTCTCTCTCTCTCTCTCTCTCTCTCTCTCTCTTTCTTTCTTTCTTTCTTTCTCTCTCTCTCTTCAGCTTCATTCAGTCTAAAGACTTTTATTTTGCCACAGTTAGTGATTGTTTGGCTTGTGAAAACGACCTCAATTAGTTTAGATACGATAGCCGAATTACTCTATCGATTGTTTGGCTTAACAAATTGATGAGCTGGTCTTGTAGAACTGTTCTGTAGAACCTTTCACAGATTCACAAATTCAGCGTGTTCTAAAAATATTTTGATGCATGAGGTAATGACAACACATGGACCGTGTTTATCTTCGCCAAGATACAGTCACTCTCTGCAGCCTTACACACAGACACGATGACTCACTCACTCCGAACGGTCGGCTTTAAAACACGCACTTGCTGCTTTTCCTTTCCTTCATTGGCCTGCAGAAATCAAATGCTGGCACGAGGCTGTTCATTTAGGACTCAAACCAATAAAAGGACAGAGTGTGAAACCAGCACAAAGAGCTCTCAGAACTGCAACCTAGAAACCATGAAAAGCCCGGAACATTAAAGCAATGGAAGAACATTTTACTTCAGAAAAATCCACATTTAACTTTTTTTCGTAAAATACTTTTTAGCATTATTAGCAGTCTAGTAATGCAAGGCAGGTTTGTGGGGTTAGAAAACATGTGCTACGCGAGATAATCGTGGATAGTCTGCAGATCAAAACCAGAGTGAAGAGGACCCCGCCGTAAGCCTCTGAAAAAGCAGGACTTGGTAGAAATTGGGTGCAGGGGTCACCATTTATTCATTTTTATGCCATGGTCTGTCCAAATACTCGATCCTGATTGGCTGGCAGGTGTTGATTAATTCAGAATATCATAAAGCTAGTCCAGGTTGGTTTGTTAACTCTATGAATCTGCAAAAGACCACAGTTCACAAATTTATAAGACTTTGCACTGAGTGCATTATTTAAGTTATACAGTTTTTTTTACACAAACCATTGCTTTTGAAGCTCTGCAAGACTGTAACCAAGTGACATTTGATCGATTTGTTCAGTTTAAAAAAATACTTTGTGAAGGCAACCACCCTGCACGGTTCTTCACCTCCATGTCATGCCCTTAAAATGGAATAATCCATACTTAACTATTGATTTTTCCTTTCATGAACGTGCAGTGGAGAATTATTAGTCGACTAACTGGAATACTAAACATAACAAAGATCAGTCATAAACCTATTTTAATAATTAATAAGTATTGACTAGCTAATTCACCAATCAAAAGACAGTTTTTGACATTTTGAAATTTTAACAGTAAAGCACCTAGAATTTAGGGCCAAGAACAGGAAATGTAAGAGTTTTTAAGGCCTAAAAATTGGGCTTTAAAGACCCAGCAGAAACTGTGTATTTTGTTATTCCAGAGTAAAACACAAAGATTGAGAAACAAGTAAATCAGATGAATATTAGAGTGCAAAATGTTTAATTTAGCAAATTGATGGATTGCTGTCTAAAGCATAGCTTGTACGGACAAAAATGTTTGTATTTCATGAATCATGTATGGTTTGAACAAAGTGGACAAAACATTTAAAAAAAAAGCATGAACATAACTTAAAACTGTGATCTGTTGATCAGAATACAATCCAAACACAATTTTCACAAATCGAATGATTAAACACTG
This sequence comes from Danionella dracula, assembly GCA_900490495.1. Taxonomy (NCBI): domain Eukaryota; kingdom Metazoa; phylum Chordata; class Actinopteri; order Cypriniformes; family Danionidae; genus Danionella; species Danionella dracula. Next base: position 845,837 of record UELW01000078.1, read on the forward strand.
AATTGTGTTATACCTTGATGGAGCTGGAGGCGTAGAGCATGTCCTCCAGGGTGAAGTGGCAGCAGTTGTTGAGGTTTTCTCTGCAGAAGTCCCGGATCAGTTGCAGATTGTACAGACTGTCGGCTAGAGACATCGCTTCTTTGAAGCAGATATCTGGAACGAGAAGGAACCAACATGAAACAGCCAATAGAGTTATGACTTCGGCTGAGAGGGAGGAGGGAAACTCAAAAAGGAGCCAATGGAAAGAGTCGGGGAGAAACCGAGCGAGATATGTGCAGGAGTCACGGGTGGAGGAGATGAGTTTCTGTTTCAATAACGGCTCCTCTGTTCTGCAACAAACTTCCATTTTTAGACTCCTACTCACTCACTCACTACTCTGGCTGTTCAGCTTTCTTCATCTACTAACAAATCGACATTAGTTTTAGAAATTATGACTTAAATACAATAAAATGTACATTATAAATTATTTAAAATGCTAATAATGTTAGGAAATAATTTAACCCTAGCTCTGTACTTTATGTTTCTGTACAATATTTTTGAAAGGTAATGTAGCACTGAAACCAAACCTAAAATAAGCAGTCTATCTGCATGATATCAATTCCTATGGAAAATAATAGGGCTTTTTTGAAATGGCTTCATGTTATAGAAATTGTAGAACACTAAAAATGTAGATAGATTTTTTTTTATAAAAACTGTATGAATTTGACATGGAATTGTGCATTTACAGTCGTTGAGCCCCAGCTGTTGATGCTTTAGAAGATATATAATCAACTCAAGACCAAAGTAGTCTCCTCTAGATGACTGTAAACGTCTGATTGCTGTGACTGAGCTGTAATGGGGGTCTTCAGAGGGAGTTTATTTGAGAATGTAGTTTGTGCGTGTTATTCTGTTATCTGTGTGAGCAGAATCAGGGAAGGAGATCTGTTTATCTGTCCAGACCTTGTGCTAAAGGCTTGTGCTAGTCTCATAATCCTTCGCAATGTTTTCTTGACAGCAACACAGCAAATGTGTTATACCAAACAAACTGATTATATAACATGTGCAGTTTACCAAGTTTATCTATAAAATGCAACCTTAAATAAAAACAAATATAAAGTATGCCCTTAATAAGGATTTTCTTTAGTGTTTAACTTTATGACACACAGTTGTCCTTCATTATTTTCACAAAACAATGTAATGTAATGAGTTAATCATGTTTTTTTATCAATTAAGTTTTTATATAGAGCTTCTTTAGCAGTTACTTTCAAAGCAGCTTCACAAAGTCCTCATGAGGATCAGGTAGAGTAAAGAGGAGTTCCTCTGTGAGGGGACTCTCGCTGACTGAGGCAGGTGCTAATCACCTCCCCAGCATAAAAAATATACAAACTTAATATCCATTGACGAACAGTTAGCCAGACAGCACCTGAAAAAAACAATAAACAAAAAACGAACAAAGACAAAACAGGAACTAACAAACAAAAACAATGGTTAGATGGTGTAGAAAACACAGACAACAAACAGGTGATCAGCATCAGCTGCAGGATGAGAGATAAATGATGAGGATAGATTAGAGAGGAACATTGAACCACATTGTTTTTTCAACAATTTGTATGTTTATAGTGCTCAGACATCAGAGCCGTTTAGACAAATTCCAAGAGCCAATTATACGAATGCTAGATTAGAACAGAACTGTTTTTAATTTAGTTCTGAACTCTGTGAGCGTAGCTGAGCTTCGGACAACATCCGGGAGTTTGTTCCAGAGCTTCGGGCTCTATATGAGAATGCTCTATATGAGAACATTTGATGCATGCATATTTCTTTTTAAAACAAAAAGCTGATATGGCCTACTACCTTCCAGTGGCACTGCATCAGGGCAGTAAAAGTGCAGCAGCAGAGCCAGAGAACAGCCATCACTGTTGTCCTTCAGGAGACTGTCCACCAGGGGGACACAAAGAGATGCACTGCCTGTAGAGTCATCCTTGCTGTACTGTCCCTATGGAGGGTTAAGTTAAACAAATAGCAGTTCAATTAATAGAATTATTTTAACCCTTTAAAGGGCACTCACTGATTTACGACTGAAAAATCTAGAATGTCATTGTTGGCCAAATTGTTGAACTTTTTTTACATAAATCAATGTTAATGAATAAGCTAAATGGTCACATACCCTGTGAAGGGTGACATTTTTTTATTATACTGTGTATTGCCAGAAAGACCTTGGCATTAAAAAATACCACCCTCAACACATAAAGATGTATGTTCTAAGACAATCCAAACTCAAAATATAGCTAATCCAAATTGTAACAGTATATTCTCTCTCTCTCTCTCATTTTGTAGAATTTTGTATATTTTATTAAGCACTATATAAACCATCCTGAACATGATATAAAAACGTTATATATATATATATATATATATATATATATATATATATATATATATATATATATATATATATATATATATATATAGTTTTTACAAACATTTAAAGTATATTTATTATGTAGTGTTTAGCATTGTGTACACAAATTTAAGTTTTTCATGTTTTTATTTGTAACATTTTTCTATTCAGAAGTTCAATGTAAGCCATATAAATGAGCGTACTTATTAGGGGAGACATATTTGATTTGCTCCTTTCTTATATTTCAGCACATTTTTCACTTCCAAGAAAGCCCGAAGTCAATGAAAACTACAAACACGGCAGTGACCAAGTCTGAAAGCTCCGATCAGGTGATAATATGACCCGTCCGAGCTGATAGTGAGTCAAACGGGTTTAGAGAATTCCTTTAAAAAAAAAAAGGGTGTCATTCTGTTCCATGCATACAGATTTATATTATTGTCAGAATATGTTGCTGCTGTTTAACATCCATTGACTAAAACAATGCCATTAAAGCTATTGTACACAGCAGTGTTTATTTGTAAAAACAAAATGCTTAAACTAATCTCAGGTTTGTTTTTTGTTTTTATATTTAACAATTTTTTTTGTCAAAAATGTATTTATCAAAAAAATTCTGGTTGTACCCAAATCCAAAACCTATAAAACATGTGACCACATACAGGTTGGTCGATTTGTTTATTCTATCTAAGCCGTATGATGAGCACAACATGATTTAAAGAGAGCATGACCACTGTTTCCTTAGTGTAAACTCTAGACTGCAAAAGTATATGGATAACTCATCATTGATCCAGCCTTGGACCAGTTGAAGGTAAATTGAGCAGGATCTATTTGATCAAATTAAGCTTGTCATGTCAGGACCACTGACATGACAATGGGATGCATGGGATGCAACCATCAGTGTGCCTTCTCTTCTAGATCTGGTTTATTTGACCTAAGTTTGTTCAAAAAAAGAGTTTCCAATTATTTGGACTATTTGTGACTAGTTTAGAGTCACAGCCTCCCCATTTCATATTTTCTTTTAGGATAAACAGGATATGTTAATAGTAACGACAAACAATTGCTGGATGCAAATATAGAAGAGGGAACATCTTTTACTAAATAAAAAAAAAAGTTAGACTCTTGTCATGTGTATTAAATGCTAACGTCGCCTAAGTGTATTTCTTAAATGTATTGCAATTTATTGTAGGATAGTTTCTGGTATTGACATGTTTTTTCTAAATAAAAAAAACACATGGTGTAATTAAATATTTTAAAACCCTGCGTTTTAGAGCTTGGGTGTATCTGTTAAATTGAAGCAGGTGAGTGAACAATGAACAAATACTTTACATACACTGGGCTTTACATACACTGGACGTGTGACAGCATAGTGACAGCATTTGAAAGTCAAACTGTGTGATATCATTAGAGAAACTAATCTACATGCTGTATTTTTCTAAAGAGAATATTACCCTTAATAAAAGCATATTCATGCCTGTTTATTTAAGAAATTATTTCTGGTAATATTTTACTTGGTCTTTCAAACCCTTTGTGTTGAAGTTATAGCCATAAGGATGAGTTAAAAAAACGTATTTACAAATGCAATTAAAAAAAATTGTTTTCCTTTGAAACCATTTGAAGTTTGACCGCATGTTCACTAATGTTTTCTTCACACTGAGAACTATACAAATGTTTTAAGAGAAAATTCACTAAAATTACCTCTTAAAGAACTTAATTGCAAACATTGAAAACTGTGTTGCTTATGTTGGTTACTATCATTTTATTTTTCATTGGAAATTTTTTTGTAAAAACGTATTTGTGACAAAATAATATGTATGTCACATATAATATATCTAATGAATAAATATCAATTCAACACATGGTGCTATGAATGGGAACCTTTTGAGATGTTTTCTTTGTCCTTGCATTAATTGACTGTTTAAAGAATTACATTGTTTTTTTGGGTTAGGTGTCATTCTGCTTCTCAACTCTGCAGGAACATACAGTAGAAAAAAAAGAACCTCTTCACTCTGCTCTAAAGTCTCGCTGGTATGGAGAGTCCTCTTAGAGAGGTGCAGAGAGAGATTAAGAGGGGAAACACCTTGTTTTGTTTCTCGAAACTACTTAAAATAACTGTCTTTTGTATGCTCATAGGTGGGTTAGAGAGCAAAAATAGTAGTATTATTAATCTGGCCTTTGTCCTCAAATGATCAGTGCCCTATTGTTTTGTTTAGCAAGGGAGGATCAAATTCAATTTTTTTTTAATTCAATTTCTTTCTTTGTTTCTATATGAACAAATGCATTATGCTAAACCTCACATGAGATGAGTCATGGTTGCAACCAAAAGAAAATAATATCCCCAGGAGTTAAGGTACTGTCTGAACCTGCCCAAACAAGATGGGCAGATTCCTACAGGGATGAATACAAAAGGAGGTGTTTCATTTCTATAGACACTCTTTTACAGGAAGTACTGTAGGTAAAAACAAAACACTGTTCTTAAGTTCAACAGTTCTAAAATTGTTCACCAAACCAAGAAGACAAATTCAACCCTGTAAGTAAAACTCAAAATTTAGATTTTTAAATTCAGATTTTAATTGTTTTGCAACAGGTTTTTAACAGCGTGGACTACAAATCGGACATACAATAAAATGTACATTTACAAAACTGTATATTTACTCAGATATGCATTTTTCATTCACTTTTAATTACATCTAAAGTAAAACAATTTTACTAAATTTGTATGTTTCCTCGTTTTATGCATGGTTGTCTTTTTTTTAGTGGTTGTGGTTTAAAATAAATGCTACAATGTCAAAAAGGGATGTGTTTTATTCAACTAATTATATCATGGTACATTTTTCCATGTGTTTCACTCCATCTCATCTAAACTTTTACTTAACCTTGTTCCGCCTTATCTAATCCGCGTAAAATGGAAATTTGTCCGAGTCAAACAATCCTTTTTTAGAGTGGATGGTGTTTCTCAGCTTGATTGTGTTTTAAATCGTTTCACATAATTCACCTGTGAAGGATTTTGTCAGTGTAAGTCTAGCTTGAAATAAGTTTGCAATAAAATTGTATATTACAAAATATGTTTTAATATATTGGTAAAATTAAGATTTTTGTAAATTAAGATGGTTGGTAAAATAAAAAATGAAGATATCATATCTTTACCTTTTTAAGGCTGCAGAGTCCATCAACATCTTTTACTTTTCTCTCTTGGGAAAAAATGTCTCTCAGATGTACATTTACCTACATTGGAATATGGAAAAGTAAAATTTGTAAGTAAAATGCAACAATGTAAAGACCATGCATACAATACTGAATGGGTACAGATTCTATATTCTATGTGTTCTTAAGTATTCTGTATGTGAAACATAATGTCAAATATTACATATCATTTTTGTTCTTTTATATTTTTCCTACCTCCACAGTCGGAGTAGCATTTGTCTTACTATAGTCGACTTAAATGTGTTAATCCATGATTTCCACCTTTTGTTCTTTGTGATTTACCCTTATATTGATCAGGTGACTTATATAAGCTACAACTCTGCCTTTCATGCAGCATGTTAAATGTTAATATATTATTATGTAATGCTATGATTTATTTTGTGACCTCTACTGGTGGGTATTTAAATCTACATTTTCTTGTCATTGTAGACAACTTTGAAATCAATTGAAGAGGATGTCCAGAAATAAAGAAGATATTTCTTTAAACAGTGCTCCAGCTCCAGCAGAGGCAAGCTTAATACACTAAATACACAATTAACCGCTTAACACAAGAATACACTAAATAACTATTGTAACAGTTACAAACTTTCAAAGGAACCCTGGACTACAATCTAATTTTTCAGACAATGTAGAAAACGTGTGTAGTTCAAACCACTTAAATATCAATTTACAAAAGAAATTGGTATGCTTTGATTATGTTTTGATTGGCTTGTTTGATTATGATATTATGTTTTATTTTTTTGTCAATTTGCTTTTTTATTTCAGTGAGAACAATGAGTAAAAATACAAATCTTCCATCCCAAGTGGATGAGTGGACAAGAGAAGAAGTTCACTACTGGTTAACTGAAGTAGCAAAAATAGATAAAACACAAGCAGACAAATTGTTTGATGAAGAAATAACAGGCAAAGCACTATCATGCTTACAACCCACTGATCTTCACACCTTAGGCATTAAACTTGGTCCAGCGATTCTTATTATAAACCAGCTCAAAGAGTACAAACAGAATCAGGAATCAGGCTCTGTAACTCCTGAACATTCTCAACAAGTGGACAAAAAAGATGTCAGCCATGATATTTCGACAGTACAAACCCAAAGCTCAATATCAGCTAAAAAGAAAAAAAACAGTAAAAAAAGAAAAGCTAAAAAAAATCAAACACCAAACCGTAGTGAGTCAGACACAAAAATAACTGGACATAAAAATGATTCCCAGCAAAAAGAACAACCAGACCCAGCTGAAGAAATAACAAGTCAAGCTTCTTCAAGTCAACAAGAAATTCCTTTAACATCCAAACAGAGCAAATCGAGAGAGTCCCCTCATCTTAAAACTGTTCAAAAGAAAGAAGATCTAGGGGTCAAAGAAAACACCCAGAAAAAACTGAACGAGTCCTCTGATCTTAAAAGTCTTCAAAAGAAAGAAGATCTAGAGGTCTCACAAAACACACAGAAAAAACAGAAAAAGTCTCATGATCTTAAAAGTGTTCAGAAGAAAGAAGAGGATATAGCGGAAAACACTGAGAGCAAACAAAGGTCTTCAACACACTCATGTTCTCTCTATCCATTCGATCGTGACTCTGCCTCTCATCGATACATTCAAAACTACACTTTACCACCAGAGACAGGACCCGGGAATCTGATTGATCCAGTTCATGAGTATAAGTTCATGGGTAGAACAGAAGATATAAATATACTCAAGAAAAAGTTCATTAAAGAGGTGTTCCGCTTTGCGGCTGGCTGCATGAACAGCCGCACCAATGGAACCATTCACTTTGGTGTTGCAGATTCCAAAAGTTCTGAATATTTGCATGGTGAGATCACAGGGGTCAGTGTTGAGAAGAAGGATACCATCATCGATCACTTCAACCAAGACATTAAATCATACTTTGAAGAAAAGCCAAGTGAAGCAATCGCATGTATAAGGCAACCACGGTTTGTAGAGGTGCTTTGCGCTGATAGCACACTCTCTGGAAAATATGTCATAGAGGTGGATGTCGTTCCATCCCACAGCATTGTTCAGGGCAAGCTGTTTTATACTCAGACACTGGATGAGGAGAACCAATGGAAAAAGAGCAAAGGAAAATCTCTCTTCTACAGGGAAGGAGCGTCAACACGGGATATTTGCAAAATTGGAAACCCAAGAGAACTGCAATCGGAAATAGCCAAAATCACTGAAAAAGTAAGTAATCTTGACAAAAGAAGACAAGAGGCAGAAAAAAGACCTGCTGGAAAAGGGCCATCACACCAAGGAGCAAAGCTAAAGAGTCTGCTGACATGCGGAGGAGACCGGCTGGACCACTATGATTATTATATCGTTGTAACAAACAAAAGTCACCCCGAACAACTCCAGCATCTTCAGTTCATGACAACTTTGAAACTGTTTTGTGTATTGGACTTTGACCCCAACTCTGCAGCAAATGGCTGTTGCAGCAGTTACAGAAAAGAAAGATTGGCGAACCTTCACAAGCCAAGTCAGTTTCATGCTGATCCAGCTTTAGTGGTGAAGAACCTCAACTTGTACAAACAAACAAGTTGGGTTTTTTGCAATGGCAGAGAAGATCTAGGTTTTAATGGCAGGGATGAATCTGACAAACCACTTCGACCAAGTGAATGGCTGATGCACAAAGCAGGAGAAGTACAAGACATGATCTCATTTCTCTGCAACCCAGACACTCTTCAAAGAGGACGATTCTTAGTCATATTCCTCCTTCTCTCAACTGTTGAGGCAATGAACGATCCAATGTTTGACACATTCATGTCATTTTATAAAAACCTTGGGGGAACAGATAACATTTTAAGCATCTGTAGTTCCGACACTTCCTTTCAAAAATGGAGGGACTTTATTCAAGCCAGATGCGAACATGATATCACCAACAAATGCATTTATGACCTAGAGATCAGTGAAATAAATGGAACAATAGTGAAACTGGGGCAGAACAAGTCGCAGACTGAGAGACTACTTCCATCTTCTGAGGGAAGTTCAGTGGTTCTTAAACCAAAGGATGAGGATCTTATGCCATCTCTCAAGGTTCTTTGTGAAAATGAGTGTGAGAATTTGTTTGATGAGAGCAGTGTGGATTTTCAACAATTCCAAAAGGAAACGGAAGCTGAATTCTACAGAGGAGACAAAGTCAAATGGTGGAATTTCTATTTCTCAGAAAAAAATACTGCAAAACCTTTCATAAAAAGGGAAAAACATGATCAACTTAAGCGCATGATCGAAACAAAAACCAGAAATCCAACAAGCACATGTGTTATGGTGAATCTTTTTCACCATCCTGGTTGTGGGGGGACCACTTTAGCCATGCATGTAATGTGGAATCTGAGAAAAGACCTCCGTTGTGCAGTACTGACAGACAACTCTGCTCCAAAATTCGATGTAGCACAACAGGTTGCCTACTTGGTTAGCTGTGGAAAAAATGAGATAACCAACACAACGCCAGCACTTTTGTTAGTTGATGACTCTGAAGAGACAGAAAACACAGAGGAACTTCAGCATTGTATACGGAAAACTCTTGGGGAGGTCTCTCCAAGTGCACTTATTGTTGTTCTCAATTGTTTGCGCTCCAAAACCCCAAAAGCTAGATATTCAAACAGCGTCATTGAGAGCCAGTACATCACAGCAACTCTATCTAAAGATGAAATAGAGGCCTTTGATTTGAAACTAACCGAACTACAAAAAACCCATGAAAAAACTGAGAGTTTCTACAGTTTCATGATCATGAAGTCAAATTTCAGTCAAGAGTATGTCACAAATGTCGCACGTAATATCTTGAAAGACCTGGACATTGAACGGAAACAAGCTCAGCTTCTCTCAATCCTGGCACTGCTGAACTCCTATGTGGCTCAATCGGCCATTTCTGTGTCACTATGTGAAGACTTTCTTGGAATCAAAAGGAAACTATGGGGGAAGCAAACTGTTTTGGATGAAATGGAACCACAATCTTGCTTGTTAATCGAATATGAAGCTGAAGAAGGTGGAGTATACAAAGCAATCCGCTTTGTTCACCAACGAATTGCTACAGAGTGTGTCAAGGAGCTTGACAAGACACACAAAATCTCAAGGTCTGACACGGTCTCCAACCTTTTGCATTGCGACTTGTTCTTCAAAAGGGGAATTGGAAAAGATAACCTTTTGCAGTCAGCAAAAAGCATGCTGATCACTCGACAGCGCAAAAAAGAAGGTGATGAGAAAGACACATTGTTCTCACCTTTGATAGAAGACATCAATGCACAGACGGATGGCCTGAAACAAATTCAAGAAATCTTTACAGAGGCATCAAAACGATTTGACAAGGACTTTGTCATTCCTCAAGCTTTAGCAAGACATTTTTATTTGAATGAAAATAACTTTGCAAAAGCAAAGGACTGGGCAAACGCAGCAAAAACTGTCAAAGAGAACTCATACACACTTGATACAGTTGGACAAGTCTCTAGAAGTGAGCTTAAACACAAAATTAATTGTAACAGCAAAGAGAACAAAAAAACTACTCCCGATGACCTAAATGATTACTTGAGTCTAGCAGACGAAGCAATAAATGCATTCCAGAGAGCGCAAAGTCTGGCAAAGACAGATGATTCTCTTGATCTGGAAAAGACCCCTCATAGGAAAGCAAATATTTACAACATTTCTGGATACATGAGCGCAATTGATATAGCAATGATGGTCTTTGACATTGTGAGGGGACTGCCACTGTTTGGGGAAGGGGATTCAATGAAGGATACCTACATTCAGCAGTTTTTCAAAGGCAAAATATCTATAGCTAACATTCCTTTCGTCCAGAATGAAACCAACACACAGCTGATTGACATTCTTAAGGATTATGAGCCATTCCTCTGCTCTCTGAAGATGCAAGTGGACAAAGCTTTTGATTTCCTTGAACATTTTTTCACTTACACGAGAGAGAAGGGAATTGTTGATAAAGAAAAGCAGTTCAAAAACAGGGAAAAGCTTTCTGACCACTTTAAAAAGTATATTTCCTTGTTTTGCTCTTCCTCAAAGGAGAAACAAAAGGAGAAAATGTACAAGCCAAAGCTCAGCATGAACATGGAAATTGAAGAATGTCGAATGTACTTGGAAGAAAACAGAGCAGACAATTTCCCCAGAATTCTCCAGTTTCTTGAGTTTCGGAGTAGCATGCTTGAGAGAATTGTTGAAAAACACTCCTTTATTTACAAGAATTGCATCAAAAAGAGTTTGAAGGACAAAACAAACCATTTGCTTGCCCACATAATTCTCAAGCTGAACAAACCAAGATCACGTCTTGCAAAAACCCAATCAGAGCTATTTGATCTTCTGAAGGAACTTTTGCAAGAAGCTGGTACACAACATCCGCATCCAGAGCCTTACTATCTTGCTGTATTGTTTCTATGGCCTGGAAAACAAACCCCTGACTCCAGAATAGCAATGTATGTGGAAATGCTAAAAAAATCCTCCAGAAAGCAGTTCTCACACATATTCAGAGTCAGAAATCCAATTGCCTACTTCTATCTTGGAAAGTCTGAAGGATTAGAAAGGCTGGTTTCCAAAGCAAACCTTGACACCGACTTCCTTACTGTGCGAGACCGAAATGTCTTATGGCAAAATGCAGAGATTTTCAAGGAACCGGCGATAAAACACAAACTCCTCAGGGTTAACGGCATAATAGAGCAAGGTGAGCTCTATGCAGAGTATGGGAAACTAATGATTCCAGTAAGACGCACTTACCTCGGCGGATTAGGAAGTGGACATAGCACAGAGAAGGTTACTTTCTACATTGGCTTTGCCATTGATGGTCCACTTGCATATGACATTCAATATGCAGATATGTCACTCAATCAAGTAACAGCCTACCACTCTCCCCAAGGCCGCCAATAAGGAACTCAATGAAACTGCAATTTATTGAGATTCATCAAGCTTCCAAATTAACAGAAGACACAAAACAACCTTGTTTATGGTTATAATGCCCTTTTTTACATCAATTTTAGTAGCTTATATGTTAAGTAGTGGACACTACGTTCATAGTTTCATACAATCAGAGGTGGGCAAAGAGTACCACAGTCCAGCACAATATAGCTACATCACTTATTCAACACGCCTGATTCTACTAAGTAACTCCTTTTGGCTTGTTAGAAGCAATTCTTGTGACTTTTGGGTGAAACATGGCTGGTACAAAAACCAGCAGGGACATTGGCCCTATATAGGATCAATAGATTTTTAACTATCTATCATCAAAAAAGAAAAAGACAAAAAAGGATGGCTTTGAGAAAATGTCTTTGTTATTGTTTTTTTGTGAGACAAAAGTCAAAAACCATTTTAGATTATTTTAACTACAATTTCCTTACATATTATTTTTCACGTTACTACTATTTCAACTTACCTTAAATTTGTCATATATGATAGTTGTCATCTTGTATATTCTATTCATCATGTGTAACATAAGTTAAACTAATTTCTGTTTCCCTTAGATGTTATAGAAAATGTTTTTAAATCTGAAATGTACTGGGAAAATGGCAAATTTAAATTTTCTTTGGTTGCCATAATATGAACAATAAATCTTTGTAAAAAAAAAAAAAAAAAAAAAGAAGTGTTGATTTTTTTTCTGTCACCAATCTAAAACAAGGGATCATAAAAAGGTCACAGCACTGGGTCACAGCGCTTGGACAGCTTGCCTTTAATGCTTAATAGCAACATTACGTACATTTCAGACATAAGTTGACATTTTATTTAAATGTTGACTTGTGAAAAGTCAACATTTGCACAAAAAATCAAGTTTCATTCATATTTAATAAGATTCAACTTTAACAAAATGCAATTAAAGCAATAGTTTCCTCAACGTCTGCTGTTAAGGCATCAACAGTACAAAAAAACCCAGCAGTGAAATATATTTTATAATAGTATTAATTATTGTTTCTACATATATTTCATGTAATAGTAGAGATACTAGTGATTATTGGCTCCACTGCATTTGAGATAAAATGAAAATCACTATGATTATGGTGTTTTGAGAATTAATTGAAAATCCTGACCTTATTGATCCAAGTGGTGATGGCTTCTTCAGCATCATAGGGGAAGTCTTCCTCAGGAGTGAAAGGAGTAAACTTCTGAATACAGGTCACCACTCTCTCGACGCTTACCATCTCAACTGTGTACGCCATCATTAACGTGTCGATCATCGCCAAGTGAGAGCTCTAAAGAATATAAAAGATGGAAGTGTTAGCATTTCTGTTGCACTATGAATCAGAAAAATAGGTAACAATGCATTAACCAAATTATATTTAATTACACCAAAGTGTTACACAAGGGTATCAATTACTGTGAGTTATTGAGGGTTTCAAGTGCAGAAGCCCCTAATTGCCCTTTTCTAATACACATGCCTTAATCTCTTATAATCTCATTTAGTTTTACTTTAAAAAGGAGTAATATAACATTTTACAGTCTGTAAAGTCCAAGAACTGCTTGCTGCGGATATCTCATGGTAATTCTTAAATCACCTAAATGTGCCTTATGGCCACCTTTAGAACAGAGTGTCATTGCATTAAACATGAAAACTATATCAAATGTCTATAAAAATCTTCAATTTTATTCATGGATTTCTTTTAATTATTGGATTATAATAAAATGTATCATTGCAATTTTCATAGCCTCACGGTGGCGCAGTGGGTAACACAGTCGTCTCACAGCAAGAAGGTCGCTGGTTCGAGCCTCGGCTGGGTCGGTTGGCATTTCTGTGTGGAGTTCTCATGTTCTCCTCGTGATCGTGTGGGTTTTCCCCGGGTGATCCGGTTTCCCCACAAGTCCAAAGACATGCGGTATAAGTGAATTGAGTAAGATAGTGTTAAAGAGTGAATGTGTGTGTGAATGTTTCCCAGCGATTGAGATTGCGGCTTGCGGCTGGAAGGGCATCCGTCGCATAAAACATGTGCCAGAGGAGTTGGCGGTTCATTCCGCTGTGGTGACCCCGAAAGGGAAGAAAGCCGACATGAAGATGAATGGATGGATGGATGGATGCAATTTTCATGAAAACCTCAGTTACCTGTTTTTTTTTTTCCTGACTGCAATAGAATTGAGTATTTCTATCGCTGCAATAAATCCAATCCTTAGTTAATAATTTAACACTACACAATTAACAAAGTCGTCCAAAGAATGGTTTGGAATGCTCTGAACTAATAGGAAGTGCTTTAGCCTCACCACAAGCTGAGAAGAACATGGCACTGCTTGTCAGAGCTCTCTGAGGGCTAACAAGCTTTTCTTCTCTCTCTGTCTGAATAAAGAGTCCCATTGTTTGTCCTCTATTCTGAAAACAAAGCAACTCAAGGGTGAAGCACTGTAAATCTAGAGAAGCTGAAGAAATAATGCAGAATGACTGATTCATGCTGATCGCCTGGACATGACTTTTATACACTACAATACTACACCCTAGTGTTAAAAATGAACACTTGTTCCTTACCCTACTTTCACAAACACTAAGAACTTCTTGTTTATTATGGAGAGCTCTCCTGGCACTAACAGAGGACCTTCATTACATATTCTATGGGTAACCCATTTACTGTAGGATGCTACAAATGATTAACAAGCAAACTGTATATGGAGCAGACCTTAGTTCTAAGTTTGAGTAATTGTAAACTTTTTTAAAGGATGCTTGAATAATGTTTTAATCGATATTGTCAAAGTTTAAATTTATTTAATATCTGCTAATTTTTACACTCATGTTTTAATCTGCACATTCAAAAAATTATATAAAAAAAAAACAATTTTAGCTTGATTTTAGCAAAAAAAACAAAACATTACAAGGCAGTTATGGTGCTAAAATATTTCCTTAAAAGTAGCCAGAAAGAAATGATGATTGTTTCCTGGATTCTTGCTCACATCGCTAAAAAACTCTCTCTACATTGTGCTTTGTTTCAACAACGAGGCTGGCTTCAGCTGGATTTTTTGGTCTGTTTAGGACTATTTTATGTCCCTATGTCCATAATTTTTTAACAGTTGCTATAATTTAAAAAACTAACTATCCTTCAGAGTTCAAGAGACTTTCTGAACTGAACTGGGCCTAACAGACAGATATATCATTACATTAACATGATTCACATATGTTTGAACTATCTAACTTTTCTGTATTTTGTCAAATCTTCCTTGAATTTCATTATAATAGTTTTCAAAAACTCCAGCACTCTCATTGTTAAGTTAACCATAGATTTGCACCATTCAACCATTACCTACATACAAGTCTGCATTTCCCCTCAAATCTGCTGATAAAAGAGATTTTTCTCAGCAGTGCAGACCCCTCCTCTCCAGCTGAGTCACACGGACACCTCCACCACACTGCCGCAGTGCTAATCGCCATGCCAACAGACACACCCACCTATGTCCAAAATGAAGTGCACTCACACAGAGGTGGCGACCTCCTCTTTTTCACGATTGTGGACGAGATTTGAGCAGACAAACCAAGGTCATGTCCTTCCTCTGCCTTTACAAGAACACACACCTTCTGATGAAGCACCCGCCTATCAAAAACACACACTGCAAAGGTGAATCTGATAGCAGGGGGAGTTCTGTTTCCATTTCAGGGCTTAAACGGAATCAGAGCAACTATGTAGATGGAGGTTTACGAGGTCATCTCATCCTGCATCTGTCTTCAGAAAACACAGTCTAGACTGGACATTAATGTGCTAAATTGATGAGTTAAAGATTGTGAATGTTACAGCAGAGAGTGACGGAGGGAGATGGAGTGAAAGAGAGAGCACTGCAATGCAGACATCAGCAGTACCTAACATGTTCTCCATCTCATTCACGCAACGATTTACACCTTTTTACAAGCATGGAATGAGGCCACAGACAGGCAGCGAGACAGCGCAATTTATTACTCCTCCTCTACTAACAGACTGAGGTCGTCAATGCTTTAACTCCACGCCAGAGCGCATTGATTCATCAGTGAAAGACTCTAGGAGCTCATTCTGGGAGGGCTACGAACGTTTAATGGGGAGGAAAAAAAATTCCTGTACTATTTAAAATGTGGTTGTTATCAAAGAGAGTTAAGATCCATAAATGAGTACAATTTCACAAAAACGTTGTACCATTAAATGCTTACAATTTACATTTTAGTTCAGTGGTTGCCAAAGTACCTATTACACTTATTTCATTCATAACTAACAAAAGTATTTCACTTAGTAGTTAAAAACTGGTCGTTAATAGTTACATAAAAAAACATGTAAAATGCCTTGCAAATTTTTCTTTTAAAATTTTTGCGTTTGATCGCGACCCCTGAGGAGATTACGATAGATTAACGATTCATCTAAAGCATTCCGTGTAGCATTTAGGTACGTTTCATCGCTTTAGGCTTAATATGTTATTTTTGTTTAAATTAATTGTTGGTTAATATCGAACAATGGTGACACAGATAAGTCCATCGTCCTCAGATACAGAAAGAGACCGGTGTGTGCATAAAGAGGACATCAATAAACATGTGTCAGCTGATGGACAGACTGAAGAAATTAGCTTTACAGTTAGACGAATCCTCAGATATATTAAACTCTCCCTAGTAGCTTGTATTTATGAGATAGAGCAGGGGTTGGCAACCCAAAATGTTGAAAGAGCCATATTGTACCAAAAAAACAAATAGGTCTGGAGCCGCAAAAAATTAAAAACCTTGTATAAGCCTTATAATGAAGGCAACACATGCTATATGTATCTATATTAGCCTACTATAAAAATTACTGTTTGCTACGAATACATAATGAGCCTTCATGATTAAATGTTTATTTTCCCTGCAGTGAATCCTGTAGAGAATGACGCACCACGTGACTACTCTGTTGTACGATTACAATATTAAGGAATTATGTTTCATTGCTTTGATGACATTAGAGAAATGCAATAAAGAAATCGGATTTTTGATGTCATTTTTATTTTGAGGATTCCCAAAAACAACATCAAAATGGAACGTGCACAACGTGCTCCTTAACTGGGCAACAAACAATGCGAAAAAAACGCAGCATACATTTATAAAAATAAAACAGCAGCCTTTTGAAAAGAAGTATATAAAATCACAGCCACTTTGTTACTAAATACGTGCGTGCCTTCCCTGGAAATGTCTTTCCACTTTACTCTTGTTATTAGACAACTTCTCACTGCAGAGCAAACATTCAGGCAATCCTTCCGCATCGGCAATGAATGCAAACGATTCGGTCCAAGAACTGTTGAATCCTCTGTTCTCCTCAGTTATGTTTCTCTTTTTCTCTTTGGGATCCATGTCCCACCACACAGCCGCTGGTTTGTTTACAGCAGCCACCTACCTGGCATCCCGCCCCGCTGATAGATGATGCAAATCGTCGCTGACAGAAATGTTGAAATTAAATATTTATTCTACACTCTTTACAGCATTGGAAAAGGTTAAGAATGTTTGTCCTCCTATAGAAACCATATTACACAAAAAACATATTTACCTTTTTCCTTTTATTTTTTGCTTTTTCAAAAAATTTTTGAAAAAGCTCCAGGGAGCCACTAGGACAGCGCTAAAGAGCCACATGCGGCTCCAGAGCCACGGGTTGCCGACCCCTGAGATAGAGCCTTGATGGAAAACTTAACAAGGACATGATGCCATTTAGCACTACCTACTTGTACGAGAAAACATTTTCTGCACTCGCATACATTCAAATAAATACAGGTCACGACTGAACGTGGAAGATGATCTCTGAGTAGTGGTACCCACATATAGACCAGACAATTGTGTTCTTCTGTGTTGTCAAGCTCTTGTTTGGATAGGATATTTTCTTCAAATAAACTAATGAGTAATGTATAAGCCATGAAGTGATCCTGACCACTAGGGGCAGTACGGCACACTATAAATGCTTACTCCACTAGAGTAGCAGGTTGGTAGTAGAAGCTACAAGTTTTGACTGCATGGCACTCATGACCATTTGTATTGTATTTCTGTTTGTGGATATGGCATTTTATTTTGGATCAAATTAAATGGACTTTTATTTCATTTAAATGTGAGTCTGCGCATTCTTAACAAGCCAATTTTAACAACCCAAGCAGCTTAATGGTTGGCTAAATTACTATAAAAAAATGATATGGTTTTTAGGCTGTTGTGTTCTTTTGTGCTGTCATGCTCATGTTTGGATAGGTGCATGTGTGCCTTTTCACCCAATGTTGGTATATTTTAAACACTTTCGAGCATAGTGGGGGTCACGAGTCACTGGCACGGTTATTTGGGGGTCGTCAGCTGAAAAGTTCAAGAACCCCTATTTTAGTTCATGGTTTTTGACTCAAGTAGTACTGAACTAACTTCTAATAGTTCAAGCCCTAGTCACTCAAGTTAAGAATGTGAAAGTATGAATATCAGTGGGTGGAAAACACTTGCCATGTGTATGGGGTCCTTGCAGAGGTCTCTCTCCGTCACCAGTCGCTCCTGGTCAGTGACGTAGAGTCCTTTCTGTGCCAGGGCCTGGATGACAGCGTTGTGACCCAGCAGAGGCTTGACCGCATCGCTCCTGAGGATCAGACTGCCTGCTCTGCAGTAGAGCTCCGCCGAGAGAAGCAGAGACACAACCGGAGGCTTCACGTGCTCCTGATCGTACTGGTCCTGGTAGAACGGATCCTCCAGCTCGGCCGGTACATTGTCTACAAAGAGAAATTCGGTGTCATTCCACAAAAAATTATATTTTGACTACACAACAAACATTTTTTGACTTTTTTTAAATGTATTATTGTCATTACGTATCACTGTTAAGCAAAAGGTTTTTAGAGAAATTTCACATTGAGTCATTTTCATCTTACCGATTATTCTCAGGTGCAGTGAAGGATTTTGTCATTTTGCAAGCCACGGCAAATAAACGCACAGGGCCCCCTATCTTTAAACAGTTATTTGATACAAATATTTGTTTATGTAACAAATTAATTTTATGTGGAACGTACCAATAAAATGTAACAATTTTTAAGTAACTATCCCCCAATAAAATTACACTTTAAGGGGAACATTGAGCTTCCGGAGACAATTTTGGGAGCTTTTAGCTTAAATGAGCAGAATTTTAAGAGTAAAATAAAAACAATTCTGTTGCCTGGTCTGTTTATATACTTGACATTTGAAAATAAAAGACTCTGACACAGCTCAAACCAGTCACCCAGTAGAGTGCATTCATTGTACTTATGCACAGTTCATTTTAAAACATTTTAAATGATTGTAAAGTATAAAAACTTCAATAATCATTTATATAATGTGAAATCTTCAGATTATTATTTTTGTGAACTTCAAGCTCAGTTGATGAAAAAAAGTTTAACAATAGATATTCTTGTTTTAATTCCACAAAGTTAACTGTTGCATGAACATACTTTTTAAAATTATTATTTCGGCTTAATAGTTTAGAGATTTTTGAGTCAACTAACTTTTTAAATTTATAATTACTTTTTGTTTTAATTTCATTAGTTGGATTTTTTTATAGTGAACTCTGCTAATACAATCATCAGGTTTTATTTACCCAGTTGACCATTTGCTTACTAGTTACTAACAATCCTTAACTAGTTGACTAAAACAAGAGAAATTTGTCAAGAAATTGTTCAATGTAGGTGTATAAAAGTCCTTGTACAGAATTCAAATGTGATGCTTTACACAGACACATACTGTTCACACTGAGTATCAAAGATAATAGGGTAAGATAATAAAAAAATTAAATAAATTAATTAAAAAATTAAAAAAAACATAATAGGGTTATGGTTTTTGGGACAGCTACAACTTTAATTTGGCTTTAAATTAGATTACTGTTCAGGGACTGTTTATACACAACTGAAATCAACAACATGGAAACAAACACTGTTTTCAGTCTGCCCACATAATAGCCCCAGCCTAGTCTGATTCACCCAGCAGAGCTCTTTCTTCAGAAGAGCACCATAGTCTCAAACACACGCACAGACACACACACACACACACACACACACACAGACACAGACAGACAGGTACAGGCATGCAAAAGACTCAAGAAAACAACAATCACTGGGAGGTTAGGACACAATTACACACAAACAACACGGTTTAGTCGACCGCTGAATAAAATCTGACAATTCAGCTTCATTTCTGAGGTGGAACAGTGACTGCGAATGTCTGAGTCTTGAAGGCCAAGGAAATTCCTGGCATCCCATAAAACAGGCGAGGTAGATTCCTGTGCTTCCCGGGTCATTTCCTGTGAGTGTGCTTTTGAGTCAGCGTTTGTTTGTTTTTGAGAAAGAAATATTTCTTTAATACATGGGCACACAGTAAAGTATAGAGAAATCTAGGTTTCTTACAAAGGTTTGGTGCTTTTCATTCAGAACTGTAAAATGTTCATGGCGTGCGTGGTTCAGCACAATCTGGCAACGAGATTTATGCCTCTGAGATTGGACAGTAATAGGGAAGATGTATGTCATGTCAACACACAAACTGTAAACACAAAGGATGGGTCATAAGCTAAATTTCTAAATTTAAATTTCCTTTTCATATCAGTACGTTAAGTTATATTTGTACTTGAATGGAACATAATAGCTTAACATCTTTCAACGCATAATTTTACATACTGCACCTTTAAAACCTTTTTAAACTTTCTTTGAAATTGTTACAAAAAAAAAGATTTGTGAGTTTTATATAATGCGAAATACACTTTTTCATTTAACAAGGTACATGATTTTGGAGAAAATGTGGCTGTTTAGATGATAACGGAGAGCCTCGCTGATATTTTAACTCTATATGTTTTAATTATATGTTTTCGTAAATGTTCTTCTAGCACTCGCTCATTTTGAAATACACTTAAAATGCAGTGTAAAAGATTGAAATACAGTTGGAAAACATTGCACAACTAAGAGTCTAGCAAGGCTCAAATCACAAACAAATGAATGTAAATATAAATAGTTTTTTACCTACTTCCATGCTGCCAGGATAATTGAGCATGTTCAAATAATGAATTCACTATATTTTAATTGTTTAAATCTAATAATTACATGATTATAGATCATTTCACTCTTTGTTTACATTTTAAAAGCATATTTAATAGCATACGTCTATCAAATGTGTAGTGATTTCTTTTGTTTATTACTTTTAACTGATCATTAAAAACCCTGATTCCTTTTATTATCAAATGAAATATTCATAAACATTAGCAGTTGGTGGAGTGGGTAATGGTTAGAAAGTTGCCAGTTAAGGTCCTTCCTGAGTGAAGAGTTTTCCCCATCAATACGTGAGTTTCCTCCAGGATCCAAAATGCCTGGCTCCTTCTTATGCTGCCTACACACCGAGCACGAATGATCCGGGAAGAGCGACTGATGTCAATGTCAAGACACAATGAGGCGGGTGCGAAGGGTCCGGACCACGCGGCGCGGGGGACCTGAATGGCGCGAGACTCGTCATACCTGTGCCTCTCCTGGGGTTTGGAAGCGGTCAGATAGGCGCAGGAGACGCGTTCTGTCTGTGTGTTTGGTGCTTGGTCTGAATGTCCTGTCCCACAGCTGAGCGTGAGAAAGCACCAGCAGAACCCCAAGACTCCGAAATCAAACCAAAATGCACTTATATACAGTAGCACTTTTTTTGCCATTGCTTTAAATCAGTTTCACAGAGAGAGAGGTGGATACATGTGACCTCAAAAGAGCAGTCAGGCTGGTGCTAATCACCCCGACATCATACGGTCCAATAGAAATCAATAGGTGGGTGGATTAATCATTTATAAATGGCAGTCTGCACAGGTTTTGAGGATTGTTTTTCTGAAAATATGCTGACTCGGTAGCAACCTGTTCGTTGCCAACTTACTACTAGAAATGCTGAAACATGCTGTAATAAAAAGCTGCCTGACACTGGAACAGGAAAGTTGCTTCCATAATTTTATCTCAGCAGACTGAGGACAGAGGCAGGAAGCGGCACTCGAGGGCTCGGCATTCAGAGACAGGAAGTGAAGGGTCAGAGAGAGAAAGCCTGAGGCAGCGGCACCCGCAGCAACAAAAGCTTCACCTCAGAGCTTTTGTGAGGCTAAATGTTACAGTATGAAAACTAAACGCAGATGCTTTGCTAAACTATTACATGAAGGTCAATAATCAAGATTTTTACTGCAGATTTCATCCTACGGGGCTCAAGCAGTGAAGTGTTTTACATCACTACTTGGAGATAGAACAACTCCTAGCAGCAAAATGGAATATAGATACAATTTCAAGTATTTTAATTATTTAGTGCCTAAAAATCCAAAGGAGGAAATGTTTAACTTAAAAAAAGTTTTTTTTTTTTACTTTCAGATTTTTTTTTAGGACTAACTCCAATTTTAATCCACGACTTTCTGGTCATTGATATCTAGGTCCAATAAAATATTTGTTTAATAATTTAAACTAAAATAAAACATTATTAAAAATTAACCTTTTGTTTACTGTAAATAACGAATAATGCATAAAACTGGCAAAAGTGCTTTAAAAATATATCCACGGAACTTCCATAAGGGAAAAAAATATTGAAAAGCTCAAATAATTCAAATATTCAATTGATTTTTCATACTTATGATTCCATTTTATCACAAGCGTGGGTATCACAATACCTGGGCCTGGAGAACGCCACGCCCAAGAGTGGCGAAGAGGTGGAGGGAGGGCTAGCTTGCACAAACTTTGATGTTATCCATTAGGTCACATCTTCGGCCCTGTCCACTCGTATTTTATAACCGCACTTTTTTTATCTGCAGCAGTGTTTTCACTGTAATCAAGTTCATTTGAAAACGACGGCAAAAGGGATTTTCTTTTTTAAAACGCTACTGATTCGTTTCCGTGTGGACACGATAACCGCACAAATTCTGGTTCAGGCAGAGTTTGAAGGAGTTAAATGAGCTTTTTAACTGATGCAGCAGCATTTACTCAGAGCTCTTCTCACCAAACAAGTAACCTTGAATAGATGTTCACATCTATATGACACCTTTTGGTTCAGAATTTTGGTTCAGGGGGATATGGTTAATAGAGCGAGAGCGAGGGTTTGCACTCCGGTTCTCTGAGCTAAAGCAGATCTTCTGAGATGTTCAGGACTACACAAGCTCACAACATATCTAATAACATGTTCAATCACAGACTAACAGCAGCAATGTGTCAAAACCGCAGCAATGTCTGTTTTGCTGCAGACGTGCTCACCTCATACAAATGCAAAAAGCACCAGTTTTGAACACGAACCGTTTGAGACGCAGATAAATGAGTGAAAACAGTTGTTTTGAAAGTAAAATAGTTGTTGGTAGAGACTGGCGAAAGAATTTTCATGTATAAAAGAAATTTTTCTTGTCATTGTGTGAGCTGTACAAGGAAGCGCTGAATTCTGAAAGCCCTCGACTCGGAACTGAAAGAAGTATTTGATTGGTTGATTTAATTTCAATGGGTGAAGGGTCCGGGTACGTGTGGACAGGGCTTCATATACTGGGTAGGTTATACGTAGGTGGGACCATGATTAGATGGTCAATTATCAGCCAGGTTCCCCCTGAACTTATGTTAATTGAATTCTAAACATCATTTAATGTGTTCTAAATGTGTATATATTGTTGTGATTAAAATGTAATAGAAACCCAAATAAAAAATTAATGAAATCAGTCCAACAGCTAGCCATGCACAGAAAAATCTGGTGTCAAAAGTTCTACGTATATAAACACCCCTTTGCAAAATAGTTAAATTAACACTGTGTCAGATTAATTAACACTATGCTAATTAAGTAATGTTAATTAAGACCCCAGTTTTAGCACTGACTTGGGTGATAATTCAACTCTCCTCATGTGAAATTAAACGCTGGGATTTTTAAAAAATCCAACCGTCCAACTATCGACACAAAGTGTTGAATTAACACCTTGAATTTGTGCATTTATCAAATAAAAAATTATTTCTGCAAAGGTGTGTGATTTTGTTTTAAACATAAAACATTTTTTCTACTCTGTTTGTACTTGTTCCTCTTCAGTCAAATACTGTATTGTTCACATTTGGGACTCAGTTGTGTGTATAATTACAGTCCGCAGAGGGAATAACAAGACAGCGCTGACAGAGTCACATGTGAGCGTCAAACATTCCCATCATCCTTCAGGCCTCTGTGATGTAACAGGAACCAATGCTCTCTGTCGTGGTATGTGCAGCTAGCACAGATGTTGGGCTGTGGGGGGGGGGGGGGGGGTGTTCAGCACATGGCTATGGTTAATGAACGTTTCAACCGGTTCTCCAAACAGCTCTCTGTGCTCTTGTTTGTTTTTCATTTCAAGCTAAGAATCTGGCTGCCCGGACCCTATCTGAGAACGCCTTGTGATGGTTGAGCTCGTTTTCCTGTTTTTGTTCAGAATGTTCTTTGCATTGTCTACCTGCTCTACAAAAGCATGAACTGAGCAGGAGATGTTCTAACCCTTGCTAATCAAAATACTGTAGTACTGTGTTAAATGCT
Source organism: Danionella dracula (assembly GCA_900490495.1). Taxonomy (NCBI): domain Eukaryota; kingdom Metazoa; phylum Chordata; class Actinopteri; order Cypriniformes; family Danionidae; genus Danionella; species Danionella dracula. Next base: position 869,772 of record UELW01000078.1, read on the forward strand.
AAGAGGATGCACAAGTCTTTGTATCAGCATCGTATAAATGTAGGATTATATCACCATCTTTAAGATTAAAGATGGGGCAGCCATTGTCTGATAATTAAGAACTACATTTTAAAGTTTTGACAGCAAACTTTATGTTGAGAAAACAGAGAAAACCAATCTTTAAATGTTTTAGAAAGCTGTAGCCAAAAAAAGTCAGAAGCTTAAAGTTGTTTGAAGTTTGAATCAGTGTAAAAGGTTTTGTGATCGGTAAAACCGTTTGATAATTGAATAAGACACAAACCATCATGTCATTAGGAAGAGATGTGAAGATGGTTGCTAGGGTAAACATTATGGTTGCTATAGTTGGTGACATAATAAAAAATCTATCTTGCCTCCATGTACATCATAACCTAACCCCTGTGTCTAGCTTGTTTTGTCTTTAAAATATTGTGGGACCCATCGCCCATTAAGTTTCAATGGCAATGTTAAATTAATGGTGATATTGGCCCCACTCTGGAGGGGTCGAATACTTTTGCACCTTGTTCAGCATGTTAATGCTCAGACTGAGAAGTTTGTTACGTGTAGTGAGTTTGAAGTTTCTACGAGATTCTCAGTTTGAGGTACAGCTCGACAAAGTTTGACTTCATGTTAACTCAATGGAAAAAATTCCCAGCATTCCCAGCGATTTCCAAGTAATCTACCAGCGTGAGGCGATATAGCAACCTGAGCCTGAGTCAGAGCAGTTTAAATAGATTGAGAAAAGTTTGAAGTCAGTAGCTTTCAGCAATTAGGAGGAGATAGCATCAGAATTTTTGACGAGAAGATTAACAATTTGTTTTACAGAGAGATCACTACAGTATGCTACATTAAAAAAAAACCTGCAGTCTTGTAGCCTTGTGAGCCCCAACCTGCTACCATTAAAGTCAAATTTCTCTTTTTGACTGTTTGTCTGTGATTGCCAACAATTTCCACTGGAAAATGAAGCTCTGTCACCGCTGAAAAAGTTTTGGAAGCTGTCTAAGTGTTATAAAGAATGTGGGAATAGGCTCATATGCTGAGCAGAAGCTTTTCAGGAGGCTTCCCTGGGATCTCAGATGATGATTTCTGCAGACTTTAACCGTTTGGTTCCAAACTATCTAGGACGCAAAATAACAGAAAATAAAGGTCCTCTCTGTCCTTACTTAACTTCTGATGTTCTAATGGTAGGTAGCCGTGATGCTTTAGGATAGGATTTTATTGATCTATGCACTTTTAAAGGAAGAAACTAGACATTATTTATGCTGTTCTTTAGACTCTTTTAATCCTTGTGTGGCCTTCAGGTCAAATTGCCCCATTTCTAATTTTTACAAGAATAAAAATGTTACAAGTGTATATTCTTTTCTAGTAAGGGCTGGTTGCAATAATTCAAGATATGCTCTCTATATTGTTTAAATTTGAGATAAGTCATATATGTTAATGTGTTATGGAGTAAAATTTAGATTTTTTAATTGCTTTTGAAATAGGAATACCCCACAAAGGTTAAGACATTCCAATAAGTTAGTGAGCATCAAGTAGGTTGCTGGTTCTAATCTCACCAGGGGGCTTTTCAGTGTGGATTTGTCAAACAATTTTATTCTAAAAATCTATGAAGTGATAGATTCTGCAACCCGAAAAAAGCAGATATTTTCAGGACAGCCTGAACAGCTCAATTCTAATTTTTTTTTTATTTTTAATTTTATTTGACCCAGGTTTTTTGGGGTCCTGAATCCTACACATATCCAATTTTTTTTGCCATGAGACCTTTGTCTAAACCAGGGGTCGGCAACCCGTGGCTCTGGAGCCACATGTGGCTCTTTAGCGCTGCCCTAGTGGCTCCCTGGAGCTTTTTCACAAAATGAAAAAATAAAAGGAAAAAGGTAAATATGTTTTTTGTTTAATATGGTTTCTATAGGAGGACAAACATTCTTAACGTTTTCCAATGCTGTAAAAGAGTGTAGAATAAATATTTAATTTCAACATTTCTGTCAGCGACGATTTGCATCATCACCCACGACACACGTTTCTACCAGCAGGGGGCGGGATGCCAGGTAAGGTGGCTGCTGTAAACAAACCAGCGGCTGTGTGGTGGGCCCTGGATCCCAAAGAGAAAAAGAGAAACATAACTGAGGAGAACTGAGGATTCAACGGTTCTTGGACCGAATCGTTTGCATTCATTGCCGATGCGGAAGGATTGCTTGAATGTTTGCTCTGTGTTGGGAAGTTGTCTAATAACAAGAGTAAAGTGGAAAGACATTTCCAGGGAAGGCATGCACGTATTTAGTAACAAAGTGGCTGTGATTTTATATACTTCTTTTCAAACGGCTGCTGTTTTATTTTTATAAATGTATGCTGCGTTTTTTCGCATTGTTGGCCATTTAGGGGCACGTTGTGCACGTTCCATTTTGATGTTGTTTTTGGGAATCCTCAAAATAAAAATGACATCAAAAATCCGATTTCTTTATTGCATTTCTCTAATTTCATCAAAGCAATGAAACATAATTCATTAATATTGTAATCGTACAACAGAGTAGTCTCGTGGTGCGTCGTTCTCTACAGGATTCACTGCAGGGAAAATAAACATTTAATCATGAAGGCTCATTATGTATTCGTAGCAAACTTTTTTATAGTAGGCTAATATAGATACATAAAGCATGTGTTGCCTTCATTATAAGGCTTATACAAGGCTTTTAATTTTTTGCGGCTCCGGACCTATTTGTTTTTTTGGTCCAATATGGCTCTTTCAACATTTTGGGTTGCCGACCCCTGGTCTAAACAGCCAGGTAGAATTCATTTGTCTTTTGTGTCATCATATAGTAACAAACGTCACATTTCTAAACGTGCCGGGGAAGTTTCACAACAATCATGGCTGAAAACTAAGCTAAAGTCAGACAGTGGAAGGAAAGTGAAGTACTAGAACTATAATAATATTTCTTCTTCGCCTTCTTGATTATATGGTTGATATAAAATGAGAACTTAACTTAAAGTACGGACACCTGCTGCTGTTTCTCAGAACACAAGCCTTTTACAAACACAACAATCTAACAATTTCGATCAGAGGAGAGTCTGCTGAATTTCAAGTTTTCTACTTAAAGTGGGAATTTAATGACACTCCATTCGCTTTAGCTGCAAAACCATCATTTCAGAGAGTTCGCTTCAGGTGCCAACACTCCAAGGCCATGTTTCTTTTAGTTATTTCAAATGATGTGAAATACAATGGTTCACACAAACATTTTGACTCATTTCAGGTCTAATTTAACTTAGTGAATATTTGTTTATTAAGTTTTACTATGTAACTACCTTGGGAGACTGGGGGCGTGGTTTTTCTTATATCCACTCAGACTATTTTTCTATTGCACATATGAATACTTACGATGTCTTACCTCAGCCTTTGACGTCTGGTTGTCTACTCAAGGCTACTTGTTGAACTTTATGCCTCTTAAATTTCTTTTATTTTTAAATGTATTTTTTTATGATGGGACTTGTGGTGAAATCTTGCAGCCTTTCCAACACTTTAGGCGCCACCTACCAGATCCAAAGGCTTTGGCGAAGAGCCAGGTCAAGCTGCTGGAGGTCTTGGCCCTGTTGAAATCGTAGTGCTCCACAGCTTTGATGGAGGGCACGATGAAGGTCCTCTTGCTATCGGCGGATGCGGCTTCACCGATCCTGACGTCCACGCGCGGCTGCATCACGTCACGCGGCGGTTGGAACCGTTACGAGACCGGAGACATTCCTGTGCACGAGTTTGATTTCAAAAATAACGGCTCTCTAGTGTGGTCCAAACACGCTCGCGTTATTAATTGATGAAGAGCGCGGAAAAAACTCTCGAGTGACTCTCTAGAACCGGAAACAAATCCAAGAGGCGATTCCAGACCAGTGTGTTTAGTTTTCATCCGTTCTCCGACATTATATCTCCTAAAGTCGGTGACCAAAATCAATATTTCACCGAAGACTCGAGTGTCGTGATGAGGGACGGCGCGCTGAAGGTCGAGTGGAGGCGGTGGACGAGACGAACCCTTGCAGTCATGGTTTCTTCTTCGTCTTCTTGAACTTTTTGTAGCCGAACTGTTCTTCCTAAAAGCTCAGCCGCTCTCTCGCGGTCTCGCTGCGGTCGGTCCGCCCGCCGCCTGCCGCACTGGCCTGGAAAAAGAGGTGGAGGGAGTGCGCATGCGCGAAACGCCCAGGCGCAGTCAAGCACCGCTGGCTGTGAAGCGGATTGACTCGAGCTGTCTAATTAATCTCTTATTTACTCTCTTCTTGTGGAAACACAATTTATTCGTAATTAATTACACAGCTATCTACTTTACACAAATTCTGTGTTAGAAGAAGAGAAGAAGCTGAAAAATTCCACTTAGGACTACTTTAGCCCTTCTTTTAGGCTAATAACTCTAAAATTGATGAGTGGTTTGCTGTTTTGAGAATGTAAATGTACCTAATATGTTTTATATCTATATTGTGAATTTCCAATTGTTTAAAGTACCAAATAAATTAAAATAAAAGGGGAACGATGGTTGTGGGGTGTTTTTTTTTTTTTTTTTTGCATGATTGTGGAGATTTCCCAGGCCAAAAAAAATTATGTTTAATATAGTTTGTTTAAAATGTAAAAACACAAATAGAAAATTCTGTAAGTACATTTTCAGTATGCTTGTCTCACGCTTTAATTTTTTTTTTTTTTTTAGTTTTGACATATTTTTTATATATTTTAAATTGTACGCTCAAAACTGTCACTGTAACGTACACTAAAAGTATATTTTAAAGTACACATTTTTGAATGTATATATCTGAGTATATATATATATATATTTATATATATATATTTTTATATTTGAAATTACGTATACTGTACTTTAAGTGTATTAAATATACTTCAGGTTGTTCCAATTTAGCATATAAAAGTATATTAAACACACATCATTGAGCTTTTCCCCACAAGTCCAAAGACATGCAGAATAAGTGAATTGAGTAAGAACAATTGCCCATAGTGTTAAAGTGTGAGTGTGTGTGTGAATGTTTCCCAGTGATGGGTTGCGGCAGGGAAGGGCATCCGCTGCGTAAAACATATGCCAGAGAGTTGGCGGTTCATTCCGCTGTGGCGACCCCGAAAGGGAAGAAAGCCGACATGAAGATGAATGAAGGAATGAATGAATATTGCTATAAAGTAACCTGTTAAAACAGAAAACAGGACATATTTTCAATAGTAACAGCTTATGACAAGTTTTTATGACGACAATTATTTGACTGAATGCCATCAGGAGAGCAATAATGAACATATATGATATTGTTTAAAAATACACATTGATTTCATTTGTGGTTTTAACATTGTCACCTGAAAAAGTCCTGATCTAATTAAATCTTGACAAATATGAGTCTTATCTAAGTAGCAGAAGTCAAAATCAGTCTCTCTCTCTCTCCCTCCCTCTCCCTCTCTTCCTCCCTCTCTTCCCCCCTCGTCTCTCTCTCTCTCTCCCTCCCTCTCACTCGCTATCTTTCTCTCCCCCTCTCTCTCTCTCTCCCACCCTCTCTCTCTCTCTTTCCATCTCTCTCTCCCCCCTCTCACTCTCTATCTTTCTCTCTCCCCTCTCTCTCTTCCCCCCTCCTCTCTCTCTTCCTCTTTCCATCTCTCTCTCCCCCCTCTCTATCCCTCCCTCTCTATCTTTCTCTCTCCCCTCTCTCTCTTCCCCCCTCCTCTCTCTCTTCCTCTTTCCATCTCTCTCTCCCCCCTCTCTATCCCTCCCTCTCACTCTCTATCTTTCTCTCTCCCCTCTCTCTCTTCCCCCCTCCTCTCTCTCTTCCTCTTTCCATCTCTCTCTCCCCCCTCTCTATCCCTCCCTCTCACTCTCTATCTTTCTCTCTCCCCTCTCTCTCTTCCCCCCTCCTCTCTCTCTTCCTCTTTCCATCTCTCTCTCCCCTCTCTCTCTCCCACCCTCTCTCTCTCTTTCCATCTCTCTCTCCCCCCTCACATTCCCCCCTTCCCCCCCTCTCTCCATACCTCTCTTTCTCTCCATCTTTCTCACTCACCCCCCTCCTCTCTCTTTCCATCTCTCTCTCCCCCTCCCCTCTCTCTCTCCATCTCTCTCTCCCCCCTCCTCTCTCTCTCTTTCCATCTCTCTCTCTCCACCCTCCCTCTCCCCCCCCCCCCCTCCTTCTCTCTCTCTCTCTCCATCTCTCTTTCACACACAGGAAGAGGTGTGGTCCATGATGTGGCCTCCTCTATCAGATCTTTAGAATAGCTGTAATTACTGCCCTCCTCATGCTGCACAACACACAACCCTTTCATCATGTACTTCTCAAGCACAAATGGAAGACATTTTGAGCCCAACCCTCACACAGACAGAGAGCACTCGAGGGGGACTTTCCATGAACATAGGTTCATAGGGCAGCCTCAAACATCCAGATTTTCCATGAGGCATTTAATGCATTGGCTGAACCCTCGAGGGATGATGGAAGGAAGAGCACAGATTTTGTTGAGTATCCAGAAAGGCTCTGTCAGGAGGGCCTTTACTGAATAAATGTCGCCATCTAGTGGAAGCAATACAGAATCCAAATAAAATAAACAAACGCAGACAAAAGAATAAAACAACACGGGAGCAATAACAAAAAAAACTGTGAGAGCAATATAATAATACAACACAAAAAAATAGCAACAGTTAAAAAAAATTACATAACTTTGTGCATCCCTGAGCTTACCCAGAAGAGTGTTCCACAGTGTCAGCTCATATACAGAAAAAATCCTTGTTTCTCATAGTTTTTAGTGGACATGTGAGGTACTGATAAGACCTTTGACTGAGTGGAGCGAACGGCTCTGTGTATATGGAGTTAAAAGCAAAGACAAGTGTGCAGGAGTAAAGCAAAGTTAAGATTTAAAAATCAACACGGAGACGAACTGGGAGAAAGTGGAGTGATTTAAGAACAGGTGTGATGTGTTCAGGTTTTCTAGTCCTGGAGATAATTTGAGCAGCTGAACTCTGAACACACTGAAGCCTGTCCAGAGTAGACCTAGAGACTCTGGCCAGGAAAGCATTACAGTAAGGTGTCTGGGCAGTTGTGGTCTGGTGGATAAGGAGATGGACTTGTGATCGGAGGGTTGCAGGTTCGAACCCCAGATCCACCGAGTTGAAGGTGGAGTGAGTGATGAAACACTTGCTCTCCATCTTCATCAACCACAGCTGTGGTTCCCCGAATGCTCCCCGGGACCCGCAGCCATGGCTCCCACTGCTCCGGGTGAGTGCTCACAGTGTGTTTGTTCACTGCTGTGTGTGTACACTGGGTTGGGTTACATGCAGAGCACACATTCCACGTATGTCTCACTCCATATCTGGCACACTGGTCACTTTTATTCATTAATTCAGATACCAAAGTAATGGCCACTAAACAATTAGATGAAGTGCTTATTCTCAACCATCCGAGGTGATTCAAAGTTTTGGTCAAATAATATATATCAAATGTCAAATAATAAATAAAAGTTTTTTTTAAGGGTGCAGAGATTGTCAAATATGTATTATAACTTATTTAAAAGGGGTGCAATATAGCACATTTAAAAGACAAGCTGCATAGTTCTGGGTGTTTGCGGTCTAAACAATTAATCTAACAATGAGCAAAGCATAAAAGTAAACAATAAAAGTCTGTTCGAATGTGACATGAAATTCTCACTCACAGTCTAATTAAATCTTCATCTGAAAGATACATTTATCCATAAACAAATGAATGAGAAAGGTCCATCTGGAGTGCTGTATTTTACCACTAGATGGAAGCATTCTCTCAGTGGATGTAAAAAATGTCAAAAAGTGGGGAACAAAAATAGGTTCGGATTTGAAAAAAAAAAATTATTCGTCAGAATTAGAGAATTTGCACATAAATGCTCAACTTTGTAAACGGCATGGCTAGGGTTGCCAGAGTTTGTTAAAACCTTCGTAAATGTTAAAAATAGATAAAACGGATGGCTGGGTTAGATGGAAAAGAGCTTTTTATGTGTTTATAATTACATGATATAGGTCTCAAATTAGATTCTAAAAGGTCGTCAAAAAGTCTTAAATTTGACCTAATGAAACCTGCAGAAACCCGATACAATAATATAATAAGTACATTGGGGATCATAGTACCTCAGTACAAATAACAAGATCAAACATTACAAATCCAGCAGAACAAGTCAAATGAGAACAGTTTTTATGTCTTGTGTAAATAATCACGGAGTAACTGAAAGCAGCAATCTCTTTTAGATTCAGGAATGCATTCTGATTGCAACCCTCAGAACCTTTGATTATTCACGTGACGTTGGATTCAAACCGTGCACCATTGTCATGTTAAATGTTAGCAGCCTCATCCTTCACCCCTCAAAACCGCACGCTCCCAAACGCATAATTGGCTGCGTATTCCATACAGAGATGCTTTCACATAAACACCACACAGGCAGAGCGGTTGAGTTCGTTCAGTGTGACCCACACTACACCCACTCCAACCCAAATGAGCCAAATGTGTTTTAATTTATACTGGCAAACTGCTTCCAGATCTGACCCGGGTGACGTCGGTGGCCTTGCCTGTTATCACGGACCCTCCCTTGGTTCTTTCTGCCACAGAACGCAGCTGTAAATTACCCTCCATGTGTTCACTTTGAGTTCGAGAAATATTCTTTTATCTGATGTGTTTGGAGGAGGCTGTTATTGCAGAACTCAGGGCTCTCGTCTTCTCCTTAACTCACTCTTTTTTTTGTGCGTTAACATATTTATGGTGTATTAAGGGGATACGATTGGGAAAATGTGTCTTTGAATTGAGATGTTTTTCTAAACCCAACATTTTTTGTTATGTTGGCTTGGGAGAGCTAAAATGCAGTTCTAGCTTTTAAAGATATGATTATTCTTCTTGTAAAAATTTGCTGCTCCTCCTTGATGCTTTAAGATACTGAGTTCAAACTTTTTCCAAACTGTTTGGTTTCACCTGGGTTTCTATATCTCCTCATACTGGTACCACTATAGGATATTAGGAAATTATTTAGAATTCTGGGATTTTCTCCCATTGACTTAACATGAGTAAATATTTACCAAGCTGTAGCTCAACTGAAAATCAGGTAGAAACTTAAAATTCACAACACCTACGATATGAGACTTATCTGTCTGAGCAATAACATGCTGAGCACGGTGCACAGTATATTGCACCGGGGCTCCAGAGGGGGTCAAAATCATCTTTCCCTTTACATTGCTATTCAAAAAAGGAATGGTAGATTCAAAGATCTATATCTCAGCTTAGGAATGAGCTAAGACACAGGGTTTGTTTATAGGACTCAAATTAACAAGGGAACATTATAAGATGGCACTGACCCCTTCATAGCAACCCTACTGTTTACCTTAGCAACTATTTTCAAAGATCTATAGAGTTAAGACATAAGGGTTCATTTATAGGACTCATACTTACAAGGGAACAATATAGGATGACACTGACCCCTCCATAGCAACCAGAGTGTTTACCCTAGCAACCACATAACTCCATCTGTTGCTAAAACATGCCGCCTTGTGTCTTATTTAAGCATGAAATTGTTAAAACACTTTATACACTTATTCAAACTTTCGGCTTAAAGCATAAACATTTTCCCAACTGGCTAAAGCTTTATCAAACTTTCAAGCCAATATCAAATTTTAAAACTAGTTTCTATTTCCTATTTTCCCATTTTCCCTATTTTTGTCTTAATTAACTTTATCACAGTGGGTAAGATCTTTCCTGGAAGGCCGCTGCACTGCACAGATTGGCTCCAACATTAACTTAACACGCCTCACTTCTTATTCGATTCCACTTGTACAGTTTAACCTTCTGAGTTCTACGTTTTAAACCTAGACTTCTAAACTAACTGTATGAGTTGACTCAGCTAACAGGGAACATTCTCATAACATTCGCTAATGTTCTTTAAAGGTTGTCTAAATGTTAGATCATAACATTTCCAAAACAATGTTCTAGTACCATTCTAATAAGGTAAATGTAATTAATGAAATTATTATGTTGGTTATCTAAACAACATTCATAGAATATGTTTTAATAACCTTGAGAGAACACTCACGGAATGATAAAAAACTGGACAAACTAACGTTTAAGCAATGTTAGCGGTAACGTTCCATTAATGTTCTTTTAGTTTAAATATGTTAGCTGGGGAATTAGTAAACTTGCTTGTGCAAGTCTGACACATTGTAAACTACATCTTCAATTAAAGGTAAAACCAATTAATATCACTCAGAGTTCAGATCCTAAACTATGTTTCCTTTCCTTACTGCTCTCTTCAGGTTCGACTCCTAACTGTTCAATCTCACTGAAGGAAAAAAATCCTTATTGTAAAAATTATAAAATATATTATTGAAAACATTCAATAGAAAGTAAACATTTTACAATAGACAAATTCAATTAGTCAATATTTAGTAAAATTCACTTTATGCCCCTTTTAAAATAACAGAAAAATGGAAAAGTCCCAGTAACTTTCTGCTAAAAATGTTAAAATGCATGCTGAATATTCTTTACCCAATACATGTAATTACTATAAAAAAAATGTCTATAAAGAAGGACAAACTCCCTAACAAAGAACATATCAAAAGAACATACAATTAATGGATGTTAGACATCTGTAACTGTTTCATATTTTAAAAATGATCTTAAGGTCTCAAAGTACATTACAAATCAAATCTGGCTTTACTTACACATTTTATTACTCTGTTCTACACAACTCTTTGATCTTCAACAGAAAATGTGTCACACATTTTAATTAACAATCAAGTTCATTATTATTCAGAGATAAACTAGGACCACATTATCTACATGAGCTGAAAGCGAAGCAGAAACAGAATAAAAAATTAAAAAAAGAGACCATGCCTGGGTCACTGGGTGCTATTTTTAACCCTCGCAGACCTCAAGGCTGTAGTTAGAGGGGTGGCTCACGCAGAGCGTTCTCCCAAACCGGTGTTTATTGAAAGAAATTCCAGAGGACCACATCCTCAGAGTTCCTGTTTTGCAATCGGGAATGTACTTGTGTAAATGAACATGTTTAGGAGCGTCCGCCATGTTATCCCGTTATCTCTATCCCTCGGGTCCCACAGAGCTGAAAAAGCATTCGGGGTTTCATGACCCTTTTGAAAAATGTCTCACCGAAAGGAGCATTGCAATTGAGATTTGATTGATGCCGTTCGGCTAGTTTCAGGAGTTCACGAAAGATCATTCGAAGGGGCAGAGCACTAAATTAATCTCATCATAAGTCGTCGACCTACTGGATCCCTCAGACTTTCAATTGGCAAACCTCCACCTCCCTCATCCACCGATGCGGGACCCGTTTTCAATTTTCATCAAAAGAAAAATTATATAAATTATACCCCACACACACACATTTATATTACACACAAGGTGTTCAGGTCTACTGGACTCGAAGCATGTAAAAGAGTTAAAATGGTAGATTCTTTATTCTGTCTTCACACACAAACATAAATCACACATAAACATACAATTTTAGATTTTAGTATAAAATTGTGTGAATTAAAAGGCCCAAAATGCAATGAGTCTAGCAGACACTCCAACCCTGCCGAAGTAAAAATAAAGAGAACACCACACATGGTTTAAATTCTAAATGTGAAGAAATAAGGTTCAAAAACAATAAAGTATATTTGCTGTTTAAATCACTTGTTTCCTGGCTAGGATTTTAACATAAAATGTCTTGATTGGGAAAAATCATTGGGTCCACCAGAGCTGTAAACACTGCCCTAGTAACGATAATATGAACACCACACGAGGGTTAATGGTGAGGGGGTACCCGGGCCCCGGGCCCCGTGCTCCGGTTAGCTCTCTAGAACTCGGAGCCCTCTCTTGAACTGCTCGCCTATTACTCTAGGTACTGCAAAAGTATGTTTGCGTAGCTACACTAATTTCTTAAGTGTGCACGCGTGAAATTCAGAAACATTTATTTGAGATTGTATTTAAAGATATACATTTGAAATTTATATTTGATGCTTTACAAACACTAAGTACAGTTATAGAAATAGAGTTGATCCCATATCACTAAATAAAAATGAGAACTGTAAATTATAGATTATTAACTGCATGACAGCGGTGATAAGTTTGCACGCAACATAAAGAAAACTATTTTAAATCATAATAAATATTATCTTTACGATCTTTACATTTAATAGTTAAACTACAATTGTATTATTAAAATGTATAGTTTTTAAAAGTTTGAGTGTTTCTTCTATCGATAACAGATGCTAAGATAACAGACAATGTTTATTTTGTTCTCAAAATTAAAAAGAAATTGTAATGTAGGAATATGTGTACGATATCTCTTGCTTAACTTAAACTGGACAATTATTATTCATCCAAATATTGGTGCTGACCTTTGAATGACCTATAAAATTATCTTTTCTTGCACAGTTTCAAAAATGATCCCAGCGGCACTTATTAGCACGAACGTAGCTAATAATAATAATTTAATAATTATAATAGCCCCCGCCCACCAGAGGAAGGTGAGGGGGTACAGTTGGGGGGCTAAGTTGGTTCAATCTCCTTCTCATGTGTGCGCAGTTCAACTGCTTACTTCTGAGAGAGAAATGCCCATACAAGGAGTTCTGCTCCTTATTGAAACATAGAGCCAGGTTTGAAGAAAATGTTCCAAGACTTGTTCCAAATGGAAGTAGGATTTTTCATATGGAAATACTCAAAAATAATGTTTTACCGGTATGTTGTGCTTCATCATGAGAATACACAGTTTTACCACTGTAAATAACTTTAATTGCATTAAATATCATTGCACTGCATCTTTAAAGTACTTCTTTTTTCTGTGATTTTTACATTTATTTAATTTTTAGAATACTAAAAATAAAACAGCATTGGATCCGTGACTTTAATGTTGGAAGAGTTCATCAAGTCTCTTTTTAAAGCAACAAAAAGGTGAAAATTTATTTTATTTTTTTAAACTTTGTTAAATTCATCAAATAAAAAAAGTTAAAAGCACGTTTAAACCCTCATAGCCTGCATTTTAATGCCTCGTCAAGAAAATGAAACCCACTTCTACTAAATAATCAGTCATTTAATCCAAAAATGCTTTCCAAGTAAAGGCAGCTAAACAAAGCCTCTAAAAGATAAAAACTGACTATAAAAGTGTGAGGCTGGTGGGAGGGAAAAATGTGGAGAGCAGGAGAATGAGAGAGAGAACATCCCTGAGGAGTTTTTATCTGCATACGTGAACAGTAACTGTATTTTCAGCCACTAATTAAAAGTTCTTTTGTTGATTTTCATTTGTGCTGCTCCAGTTCAGCTCTATGTGCCCTATATTGTTGCAAAACAGCTCTTCTTATGTGGATAATAAACAGATATAATAACACGATAGTTCGAGGATAATATCAACATATGTGATGATATATGATTATTGAACGAGGATTGGTGTTATGTAAGTAAATTCTGTCGTTGCTATGGCAAAATTAGGTAACATTACTGACAATTTGCTTTTGTAGACTCTCAAAGAGCTTTACATCTTGAGGGAGCTGTCTCTGAATCCAGCAGCAGTGTGCAGCATCCATCTGGATGATGTGATGGCTGCCGTTCTGAGCCAGAACGCTCACCACACACCGGTTAACGGCTGAACATGAGATGTCGGTAGCCAATCAAACTATTGCAGCCAATTAGAACACAGGGACTGTTAGGAGAGTGTAAATTTGACAAGGAACGGCAGTGTTACAGCCCCTTTCGAAGTGTCATTCTTAATATTTTTTTTATGAGCTCAGAGTGTGGGCCTCAGTTTAACATCTCATCTAAAATACAGCACTTCTTTACAGTATATAAAGTTATGAAAATTTGTACTTAATTTTAATTATTCCCATAATTGACTTCTATTGACATGGAAACTGAAAACTACAAATCCTACAAGTCCCACAGTGTCACGTTGGTAGACAAGGAAGACTAAGAAGATATCTTTTCACAAGGTTTATTCACTGGGATCAATAAAGTAACACACTAGCAGTAGATCACGTTGGCATGCACAGTTCATGGGAGACCTCCAGGAAAACTCCACACTTACCTTAGCTTAGTGAACATGGTGAGAGGGATAGAAGTGATTAGCGTCCAAACCTCCGTGGGTGATGGTAAGGCATATAGCTTGTGAGAGTGAATACAAATCCTTGATGACTGTCAGATAAGTAAAGACACTTCCTTTTATCAGTGCGTCACATACGAAGACTCAGAAGGAACCTCCATGGAAGAGGAGCAGATGAGGGAGCTTGGAAGAAGACAACCATCGGACTTCAATACCGGCTGATGAGTGAATGGAGAAGGTGAGTTTATATAGTAACCTTGATAATGATGAAACAGGTGCAGGTCGTTAGAACCTGATTGGAAGGCATCACGGTGGCGCAGTGGGTAGCACGGTCGTCTCACAGCAAGAAGGTCGCTGGTTCTAGGCTCGGCTGGGGCAGGTGGCATTTCTGTGTGGAGCTTGCATGTTCTCCCCGTGATCGCGTGGGTTTTCTCCGGGTGCTCCGGTTTCCCCACAAGTCCAAAGACATGCGGTATAAGTGAATTGACTAAGAACGATTGTCCATAGTGTTAAAGTGCGAATGTTTCCCAGCGATGGATTGCGGCTGGAAGTGCATCCGCCGAATAAAACATGTGCCAGAGAGTTGGCGGTTCATTCCACTGTGGCGACCCCGAAAGGGAAGAAAGACGACATGAAAATGGATGGATGGATGGAACTGTGATTGGGAGAGTAGGAACTACCCGGGGATGAGACGCACGGTTAATTTTTCAATTGACCCAGGAAGTCCTATAGCTTAGCTGACCAATCAGCTGAAAGTCAGCTGTGAGACAGACACAGAAGTGCTTTTGCTTCAACGTTTTTTTTCCAAATGTTAATGTTATTGTTTTTAAGTTTAATGTATTTCGTGGACTGGTGAGATAAAGTTAATATTTATGGCAAAATAAAGAAGTGACACCTGGTCAGTAAAATTATAAAACATTATAGGGGAGGAGGGTGAGATAGAGAGAGAGAGAGAGAGAGAGAGAGAGAGAGAGAGAAGAGAGAGAGAGAGAGAGAGAGAGAAAGAAAGAGAGAGAAGTGGAAAAAGTGAGAGGGAGAGAAAGAGAGAGAAAGAGAAGAGAGAGAAAGAGAGAGAAGTGGAAAAAGTGAGAGGGAGAGAAAGAGAGAGAGGAGACAGCAAACGAGAGAGAAGTGTGAACAAGTGGAGGGGAGAGAGAGAGAGGAGAGAGAGGGAGAGTAAGATTGGTGGGATGGGACAGGGGAGGGAAAAAAGAAAGAATCTTTAAAATATATATATCATTTAGGAATAGTGGTAAAACGGCGTCACA
The DNA here is from genome assembly GCA_900490495.1 of Danionella dracula. Lineage (NCBI taxonomy): Eukaryota > Metazoa > Chordata > Actinopteri > Cypriniformes > Danionidae > Danionella > Danionella dracula. The sequence continues at coordinate 885,075 of UELW01000078.1, forward strand.
TGCAATTTAATAAGAATGTTTTGTTTTGACATTAATCCTGACAGATTTCCTGTTCAAACATATACATGAGAATCTAAAGAGAAAAACTTTGTAAAAAAAATAAATCATTGTACAGCCTAATTAAAAATAAACTGTGGCTGATGGACAAGCTGGAAGAAATCAGCATATTTTAATTACGTTTTGGCAGATACAACAAAAATCAGTGACCAATGTCAGCCAACGATGTGGAAATGGGTTATTGTCATAAAGCCAGAAGAGCCAGCAGAGTTAAAACCAAGTTTATAACCGTGGGAAAACTGATGAATACATTAGCACATGTACTCAGCCACAGTGCTTATCTCTGACTGGCAACTTGGCCCATTTAATCACAGCGAAGCAATAAAGAGGAAGCTGAATAGATATCATTATTCCTAAAGACCGTAAGACAACGCTTTTCTCCAGCTGGATTTAATGATAACAGATAGATAATGCAAAGTAGAGCACAACAGGCAGCGCTGGAAGCACGGTGCTTGTTTTCTGCACAGAGAAACAAATATGAGATCTCTGAAGGCATTCCTGATCTTCCAGGAGCAGTATTGATTATATACGCTTTGTTTTTATTGTGATTTATTATATTTATTTTGAACAGAAAATAATACAAAAACTTCCGAAATAAGGATACGTTTTTTATATATAAAGTAAGCATTTTTTTATAATTTTCAGGGAAAAAGAAAAGTGTATAGAGAAGTGAGGGTAGAAGGGACCATGAAGAGAGAGAGAAAAGAAAAGGAGAGCAGTAGCGAAAGAGAGCAAAGGGAGAGACGAGGGAAGGGAGAGAGAGAGAGAGAGAGAGAGAGAGAGAGAAAGGGGACAAAGAAAGAAAGACAGAAAGAAAGAAAGAAAAGAGTTGAAGAGTAGGAGAGAGAGGGAGGGAGGGAGGGAGGGAGGGACCGAGAGAGAAAGAGAAATAGAAAAAAAGAGTGAGGGAGAGAGACTTGGAAAAAGACAAAGGTGAAGAAAAAAAGAAAGAAATTAGAAAAGAACGCAAGAAAGAAAAAGAAGTGAACAGTAGGAGAGAGAAGGAGGGAGGGACCAAGAGAGAGAAAGAGAAAAAAAGAGCGAGGGAGAGAGACTTGGAAAAAGACAAAGGTGAAGAAAAAAAGAAAGAAAAAAATTAGAAAAGAACGCAAGAAAGAAAAAGTAGTGAAGAGTAGGAGAGAGAAGGAGGGAGGGACCAAGAGAGAGAAAGAGAAAAAAGAGCGAGGGAGAGAGAATTGGAAAAAGACAAAAGTGAAGAAAAAGGAAAGAAAGACAGAGTGAAAGAAAGAGAGGTGGAGAAATATAGCAGGGGGGGGGGAGGAATGAGCGAGATAGAGAGAGAAGTAGAGAAAGATAGTGAGAGAGAGGTGAGAAAGAGAAAGAGAGGGAGAATTGAAGAAAGATAGTGAGAGAGAGGAGTGGAAAAAGACAGTGATAGAGAGGTGAGAGAAAGACAGAGAGAAAAAAGTTGAGAAAGACAGTGAGAGAGAAAGAGAAGAAGTGAAAGATGGTGAGAAAGAGAGAGAAAGCAAGAGAGCTCTTCTCTTGAGAGATCTCATCTAGAAACCCTCAGGAAGATCTCAAAGCATCCAAAACACATGCCTGAGCATCCTCAGCTGGCTCCTCTCACCTACTCCAAGCTCCTCATAAGCTTCTTAAAAGGCTGTTTTATCTGAGATATTATTCCTTTGCTCAAGCCCCCAAAATGTGAACGAACAGAGCAAAAATGAACCTTTTACACAGACCTTTAATAGTGTGTGGCTTTAATCTGTAATTTCAGCATGAGCCAGCGAGTATTAATAAGGCTCAGGTGTGCGACTTTGGAAAGACGTGCGAGTAAAACGCTGAAAGCAGCGAGCAGATCTGCTTTCAAAGCAAAGCCACCATCAGCAGGAGCCATCCTCACACGCTCTCTTCAACAAGAAAAGAGTAAACCCGGACAAAACCACAGCAATCCTCATCCTTCGCTTTGTACGCGAGTGCATTTTCCCACTGATTAAGCTCGAGCTGGTGCTTACCGCTCTTCACCCTCAGCAATATTTCTGAGGGTACGCATTGAGCCAGGAATCTGACTCCAGATCATAATTAGAACTGGGATATTTTCTGTCGAGCTGCTCAGCTCTTTGATGAACGTGAACCGTAATGCGCTCGTGAAGACACCAGGAAAACAGTGTCGCTCGCATCGGTGGAGACATTAAATGAAGTGGACACAGATGTGCTTTAAAACACACAGTCTCACACACACTTAGATATAAAGTCAGATAAGATGCTTCAGGACGGACTTCAGGCCTGTCGGCTGTTTTGAGCTGCTTATATAAGCACAAACTGTCCGCTGTGATTAGGGTCAGTGCACATAAGCACAGCTCATGCACACAGTCGTGTCACTTCCTGTTTGCCCACCTCTCAGCCTCCCCCACGGGCTTCACGGTTCCTGGAGTAAACAGCACACACAACTAAGCAATAATGCAGAGGTCATCTCGCTATCGGAAGAGTGATTCGGTGCTGCAGTTCACTCGGGTTGCTGTTTATCTTCCATTAATCTTTCAGCATAACTAGAACGCCTTTCAAAATAAAAGCTCTTTGTTTTAAGTGAACATGGCAAAAATTTTTTTACTGTCAGTCACTTATCGTAGGTAATAATACGATATTATTACCGAACAGCATGCTTGATAGGAAGTGACTGAACTGCAGTACCTCGAGCGGCCACTTGAGGCTGACTCCAGAAAGGCAAGTTCTCATTCACTCCAATGTTAAAACTAACCAACATGTTGGAACTTCAACATTAAAACATGTTTGCGCCCCTGGATCTATTAGGTTTGTTGATTCAGATCACTAGTGATGAATGCTAGTTTGATGAATGCTCAGAGGAAGATGAATTATTTTTAAATATGTTTGTTTAAGATATATACAACTTTAACCTTCAGCCAATCAGATGCCTTCACTACGCCCCTGTGTGCTGGCTACGGCCATTTTGAGTTTCATTTAGCTTTGCCAGAAACCTATGGATGATGTCACAACCCTCTGTCCATGCTACAGTCAATGCGTTTGTCCCAGTCCCTGGAGTAACGAGTTAATCATCTCTGAAAATGGACTGTTCTATGTCTAATGTCACATGTAGTTAAATTTTACACAAATTAGTTTGTCGGCAATATTCCCTCACAGTTAAATAAACTTTAGTTGAAGTAGTCTAGTGGATTTGCGCCTGTCTTGATGGCAAAAATATGCTCCAAAATTTATAAAAAGTTAATATTTATTTTTATGTCTAAAATTGGAATGAAGAAAGATGTTATGTATGTATGTTAACACTTTTAGCCCGAAATGAACTGTTTTTAACCAGACATCACATTTGAAATGAATTTGATGCATTTTAGAGCATGAGTTCGATAAAACGATAAAACGTGACTGCTGAAACACATGACGATGAAACATTCGACATGAATATCTGAAAGTAGATCTGAGTTCATATAAATACAGCCTCACATTATCATCCCTCACTAACTCTAACTCTTTAAAGATATCGTGATTGAGAGCACCTGAAATTAGAGCCAATGCCAAAAATATTAAACAAATATAACCTTGACATGTCTATAATTTACAAAGAGAGAGAAAACTAACTTTATCTTCACAAGTAATTAATTTCTGTATAAATACATTGTTAGAAAAATAAATAAACGTAATTATCTATGCTTTGCATCATTAATTTTGTGGTGTGTATTAAAGGGTTTAAAAAAATATTTACTAATACACTTAAACAGTTCACAACCTTGTCTTTTATTTTGATATCAGATCATTAGTGAATTTATAGTTAAATTAAACCTCGATCAGAAAGATGCAAATGGTTGATTTATGAACCATTTAGAACCAACATTTTATACACTTGATTACAGATGTAAAATATTTAGCTACAATGTGTTTTGATAATCACCAACACCTTAAAAAAAAAGACAATTGACACAATAAATGACATGTGCCTCAGTAATCATCATACGTTGCACATCTTGTAAATGATCACGGTTGCCCATCCAGTTCAACCTGCAAGCAGGAAACATTGGGATCTAAGCAATGTTCAAAACTTTAAGAAATAGAGGCTATCATTAAATATTCCACACATTTCCAAAAGTGGCAGGGGGATCCTGACTGAGGCCCAGGAATGGCAGCTCTTAGCGGACCTGGAGAAACAGCTCAGGATCCCCCATCACATTGTCAGCACCACTCTTAGGCCTGATATACTCCTGGTCTCAGAGGCCAACAAGACCGTTATTATCATGGAGTTGACTGTGTCATGGGAGGGCCTTAGGAGAGGTCCACAAGAGGATGTGGACCAAGTATGAGCATCTAGACTTCAGCTGTCGGGGGCAGGGCTGGAAGGCCAGATGCTTGCCCATAGAAGTAGGCTGCAGAGGGTTTGTGGGGTATTCACTCTACAGAGCCCTGAGCTAACTGGGCATCACAGGAGGAGAACGGAGGAGAGCCATCAAGAACGTCTCTGAGGCTGCAGAGAAAGCACCAAGATGGCTTTGTATCCGGAGAGACAGTCCATGGGGTCAAGCGAACGCCATCTAAGCACACACCACTGAGCAACCGTGCTGGGGTCGCCTGCGAGAGGGTGTTGAAAGACCCGAAACACCAGAGGACACCAAGTAACATCACTGATCACGTGGTTAGGGGCATCACAATTATGTATGAAAGGCCAAGGATTATTATATAATCTTAAATGAGAGACAAAATATTTCAGCTTTTCAAGGTGTTGTCACGGATCACAGAAGGCAGAGGCGAGGGGTGTGATTCACAGTGTTTATTAACCACAATAGTCTTCGTACTGAAGTACTATCAACAGTTCACTGGAGAGTCAAGGTGGTTAGTAGCGTTACTTCCCTCGAGCAGAGCAAGCCGGTAACAGGGGTTAGTCTCTGGGTGCAACGAGTAGCAGAAGCTCCTGGCAGAAGATCGGGATGAGAAGACGGAGAGAAATACAATCCTGTGAAGATGATACCTGACGGTGAGTGAACGGTGTGGGTGAGTCTTTATAGGGTGGTGTTGATGATTGGAACCGATGACAGTGATGAGTGCCCAGGTGTGTCTGATTAGTAAACGGGTGATTGAGTGCGTCGTGTATTGGCTGGAGAATGTGACTGGTGATCGGGGCTGGTAGAACGTGCAGGGGGTGTGACAGGTGTACCTGTACAGAACATTACAGCGTTTCTGTATTTTTAGGTTAAAATGCTAAAGTTGTATTTAAGGATTACATTGCATTTGATTTAATGTTGTATTAATGTATAATTTCTTCAGAGGTATTCTTTTTTGTTTAACATTTTTTCCCATATCTGTTGATTATATTTAATAATATTTATTATTTGTATTCTTATTTAATTATATATGGTTCTAATATACATTTCTAAAAAAGACAATACAAAAATGAAAATAAATGCTATTCAAATGCTATGCAATACAAGTGAATAAAATAAGTGTTAAACAGTCATTGTAACTTCAGCTTCGGCAATTAGTTCCTACTGTGTGTTTAGAATTATGATGTTTTCAGGCTTAACAGAGACTTAAAGCTCCTGGTCCACAAAACAATCTTTATTCATATAAATAAGTAAAAGAAAGAAGTTTGGTTGCATAAAAATGCAGTGATGCCCAACATCTGTAAAAAAGTTAAGAGAAGCCACCCGAGTCCCCATCACTGATTTATCTTCAAATCTATCTTCTGCCAAATGCATAAATGTAAATGTAAATAAACCCGTGAATACATTTCCAGCGTTATTTGTTTGAAATAAAATATGTAAACTCTATATTTACAAGGTTATCTCCAGAAGCATACAGATAAAAAAAAAGTGTTGTGCCACTGCCGCTTTGACCACCTGCCATTAAAGATTAGATTTAAATTGCATTATGGCTCGCCGTTCAAAAAAAATCCTCCAATCGACTATATCTTGGACGGCATGATGAAAAATGTTTCAATCTGGATCTTTATATAATGTGCGCATAACATCTGGAAGGCTTTTTCTCTGGAAATCTGCCAGTAAAGCTTGGGAGAATGGAATCGTGCCTCACTTAAAGCAAGGCTCCAAATCACATTTAAATCAGATGAAAATTCCTTCCCTCTACACTTTAATCCTAGACCTTGACCCACTCAAAAATGCTAATTATTAGGTTTTTGAAAATATTAACCAACAGGCCTCTGTTTTTTTATATTAGATAGAAAGAAATCTATGCAGAGAAACTTTTTTGAGGCTCCTCGTCTTAGTTTTTGATGATGGAGGAACTCGACAGGAAATATTCTGTTAGTTTTGTGCCGTTTTCTCTTCGTGACATGCATCATCTCCCATGATTCTCTGTGATAAAACACTGAGACCCAGTGGCCATGTGATTTACTGGCCCCGAGCGCACAGTGAGTCACATTCCTTGTTATTCACACACGGCTGTACTGTCTAAACTTTCTCTTTTCGCAGCACAGAATCCGAAAGAGCAACATATTTTACTAATGTAGATATATATGTTCAAATGATTCTTTGATTCTCTGATTTCACTCCAAATATTTCGGCTAAAATTAAAAAAAATTGTAAAATACAAAGTTAACAGCTTTTTGAGGTATATTTAAAAAAACTATTTTAAAGTCTAACTCCAGAATAGATAAATGTATAAGAAGGTAAATTGGATTTAAAAAATTTGACGCAATTGAAGTCTCACACACAAGCACAAGATGTATTTGGCAGATATGAGGAATAATTGCATTAATTCAGGCCTTAATTTAAATGGAGGAGGTGAGATGTTTTCTTTTGTATGTATTTAAATGTTTTCAAGAGGTGCAATTGTGTGAATTATGTAATTTGACCTGTTAAATTAGAGTAAAATTGAAACGTTGTCTGGACTGGACTCCAGGATTTGAGACATTTTTTAAATTAAATTTGTTCTACAACTACAACCAATGTTGTGATAAGCCATCGCTGCCATGCTACCATCACATGCGATTGAGAGGGCAAACAAGTTGATAAAGCAGTCTAAACAACATGGAATATGAGCTCAGGTATTGTTTATAATTAGAAGGAGCTTTTTTCTTGACGTCTGAGCATCAACAACTCCTCTGAATGATCGGAGAGCTGTGTTTTGACTGGAATGTTTTTGTGAATGCTGGATATTGCACCAAAATTCAGGGGTTTAACCAACAAAAACTAACGCAGGAGCTAACTAGAAGTTGTATGGATCTCCTCGGAGGTTGTGTTTTGATTGGAATGGTTAGAACTACCCTGTATTGAAACGTTTTTATCCCTGCAGTGAACTTTTCAGAACAGATTCTTCAAGCTGCTCCACAATCGTCTGCTTGGTGCTCCTGCAAGCCACTGTTGAAATATTCTCTGACTCGAGCTGTTTTTGAAGGTTTGGAAGAGTCTAGTAAAACAAGTTCTACATAGAAATTAATGCCGGGAATCTCAGCATTTATCCGGTCAGATTGATTCATATTCTGCACTGTGATGGAATTCTCCATTGCGCTCGAAGACTGTTGCTCTGAAGCGAAAGTATCTTTTGAGCTGGTGTTTTTTTTTTTTTACATATCCAGGACTGGAATTGTATTAGGTGTTAGAGGAGTTCCTTCAAGCTCTTATCCCCTTCGACACTTACGAATCTGAGCTGTTTTCGAAGGTTTGTGATCAGTGTTGTCATTGATGGGATTACTCCAGAAACATGTAGGCTTGCTAATGTTACCTACTCCTTGAAGTTCCAAGACCTATAATGTCCCCCTAATGCATGATATTTCACATTGTGAAATTACCAATATAAAATATGAATTCAAGCACGCATTGAATTAAGGAAAAGTTGTGCAAGGGGAGGAGCTTCCAGTAGGCTTATTCTCGAGGCAATATGGCGGAGGAGAGAGAAAATCTGCTATTAATGTTCTCCGAAGATTGAAAAGTATATGATATGTCAGTTGTTTACAAACTACAGGCTTCGATTTTACCAGCAGAGCACCCATCAATCTCCCCTGTTGAGTAAATCTTTTAACTTGTCCGCTTTTTTTGCAGTCCCCCAGAAAAAACATGTCATCAACAGAAAAAGCTGCTGGTTGGCTGGAGCAAATCACGATTTGAATATCTGTCACGAATGCGCTTCAAAAGTTCAAACATGTCAACTTCCTTGGCATGTATGCCGGTGCTGCATTCTGCATCTCTCACGCAGCTCAGTGCCCATCATAGACTCTCCACTGTTCCCGTACAGCAGTGTTTCTCAATTATTTTCTGTCGCACCCCCCCCTAGGAAGAAAAAAACCATCTCGCGCCCCCCGCGCAACTATAAATACTATTTTTTGTCTTTAAATTTGTTATAAGTACACCTCTGCAAAACACAGTATCCTTATTAACGTATAAGAGAAAAAAGAAAGAAATATGAACCAACTTACAACAAATAATAGCTTTATTAACTGTAGCAGAAAAGATTTAAGGTGCATTTGAAATGTAAAAAAAACATTAATCCTTAATAAAACTATAAACATTGTTTGACTGATCGTGATTGCTGGTAATATTCGGCACTTTTTTGCTGAAAAAAACTCAAGCGGCTTTTCACCGTGATTGGAGTGTAATGTCTTTAAGTGACACCTTCATTTATTTGGCTTCATGCTGTCCGCTGCCAACATTTTTAGACTCAGTAAGCACACCTGTCTCTCCTCATCTCCCACCGCAGTCACAGTGAAGCCAAGCGATACATACGCGTCATATTTCCTCGTCTTAGCTTTCGGGAGACTTTCGTTTGTCTCTTTATCTCCTTCTCTCTCCACCTGTCTTCTACACTTTGTGTCTACACTTCACACTCTACCAATGAGAGAGCCACTGTCACCTAATGTAGTGGAGTGGTATTGCACTTTATTCTAGAACAGTAAAAAAAAAATTAAAAAGCATGTTCCTCTCGAGGTCAAACGCGCCCCCCTTGGCGGAGCCTCGCGCCCCACTATTTGAGAACCACTGCCGTACGAATACCAAACCATGGCTAGCCATTGACTCAACACATGAATCACTCGCTAACAATACAAATTCCATTCTCAGTGTGAAAGCCTGGTTAAAGTGTAAACATGTAAAGTGTAAGAAATTGTATGAAAATGTATTTATGTAGTCTGTATGCCCCACCTGAAATATGTTATTTGTTACTAAAAAAAACATACATTATGTTTTGCAGAACATACAACATGACAAAATCCACCGCTGACGATTAGCTCCTTCAAAAGTGCACAATGAATGCAAACACAAACTAAAGAGAGCACTCTAAAACCTTTTTTTTTATGCTAAACCAACAGATAATATGATTGTAGCTCGGAGAATTACGGAGACATGCCATGTATCTTCCTGTCAGGACTTGTTAGTAACGCATCCAATCAACACCAGTGGAGTCCATCCTGATTGGCTGACATCCTGTCCATCAAACACAAAGCCTGCTTAAAGCTGCTTTTGAATGGTGTGCTGCATTGTGACCACCTAAAAGCAGCTTGAACCTGATGGTGGAGTTTTGAAATAAAATAATCATATGAAGAAGTTTAGTGGGGTTATGACCAAAAGCTCATTCTGTGTATGTGTTGGTATGTTCAATTATTGAGAGTGTGTGACCATCCATCTGGAGTTATGACTCGAAGAGTGACAGACTGGGATCAAAACACAGAAATTATTCATAATCTTTGGCGACGATTTAATGAAAAGAGTCCAGACATTAGAGATTCAAATGCAGAGCTTTAATAGTGATAAAGAACAAATCCAGAGGGTAATCCAAAGCAGGAAGCTAGAAGACACAAAGATCAGCGGACTAGCAGCTGTCATACTTAGAAAATAGATAAACAAATAATCCAGTTCCAACAAAAACACAAACAAGAAAAAAAAAAAAACAAGGCTTTTTTTCCACAAGATCTCTGCTGTCTCTGTCTGTTTAAAGGGTTAGGGATGCTTAGATAAACTTGATAAAAAGTGCTGGCAATCACTCATTAGCATGGTCAAGCCCTATTGGCTAAAGCTTATCAAATCAAACTTTATTTCTAGAGCACCTTCCAACAGCTACGGCTAGATGCTGTAAAAGAAGTAAAAATATACACGGATAAACAGAACAGATACAGTAAGAATGCAACCTCAATCTGAAATCATAAAAATAAAAGTCACATAAAAGCCTATGACTTAAAAGCTATTTATAATATATAGTAATATAATATAATAATATAATATAATAGTTTTTTAGTTTTTCTTTAAACGCCAGCAGGGAAGAGATGCCGCGAAGGTCGACGGGAAGGGAGTTCCAGAGCTAAGGATCCACCCTGACAAAGCACCCATCAACCCATTTCTTAGCAGCTGTCCCCCCGCAGATCATAAAACTCTGCTGGGTTAGTGATGGATTAAAGTAGCGCACAAAAACAGTCGGGCTATGTCACTCACTGCACACAGAGAAGTATTTTATATTGATCTAGATTGATTCTAAAACTAACTTGACCTGAGCACTGCTTTATAATCCTCACTTTAGAAGAACTCACAAAAACAGTTAACTGCCAGCTAGTAAATGCTTTATAACTCTCTGAAGTAATCACGAGTTACAACAGGAATATGTGTCAATAAACTTCATTATCACACTGAGTAACTGTTAATATTCGTCTGAAAAATAAGACAACTTTTAATTACTTTAGTAATAATTTATTAACATGTTCTAAATTATCTCATGAGTCACTAACAATAGTAACTAACTGGTTTTTAAATATTGAAATGTTTAATTTATAATTTATTAACAGATCCTTAATAAAGCATTAAATTAATGTTACCGAGCACACACACACGTATATATATATATATATATATATACAGTAATGCTGTCGATCTACTGATCTGTAGTGGTGAAAAAGGAGCAGAGTCGAAAGGCTAAGCTCTCAATTTACCACTCAATCTACGTTCCTACTTTCACCTTTGAGCTTTGGGTCATAACTGAGAGAGTACGATCTTGGATACAAGCAGCCAAAATTTGCTTTCTCCGTGCTCCTCAGAAATAGGGTGAGGAGCTCTTTTACTCGGGCGAAGCTTGGAGTAGAGCCGCTGCTCCTCTACATCAAGAGGAGCCAGTTGAAGTGGCTCAGGCATCTGTCCCAGATGCCTCCTGAATGCCTCCCTAGGGAGGTGTTTAGGGCATGTCCTCCCGGGGGAGACCCCAGGGAAGACCCAGACCCAGATTATGTCACCAGATTGTCCTGGGAACGCCTCGGTATCTTTCCGGTAGAGCGGGAGGAAGTGTGCTCGCTGAGTGAGGTCTGGGTTTGCGGATAAGCGGACGAAGATGGATGGATGGATATTACCTAAGTGATCATGATTTATATTGTCCCCATAATAGAGCAGCTCTAGTTAAATATTCACTATCATTAAATTATCGTTTTATGCCAATTTCCTAGGATGAATAAAATAAAATAGTGCATCATTTGAAAACTTTGTTTAGACTGCAGAATGTTCTACCTTCACACTTTGGATATTCTGAACCTAGTGAATTGGACATTGTTAACTGTTCCCTGGCATCAGGTTGTTTCCCTAAAATAAAAGTCTATTCTTAGTCATTTTAGATCTGAAAATGTTCTTTTATCTCTAACATTTTAGAAAAGGTTGTTCCTGTGCAACTGGTTCCTGTTTTAAACGCGCCCCATATAGTTGAAGTTTCAGTTAGGTTTTCGTCGTATGCCGACCACCGAAACTACTCACCTCAGAGAATTCAGTGACATGTTGATGGCTTCTGAAGGTGGAATATGCTCTGTGTTGATGCTGCTGGATCTGGGTGCATTTTTAATCCAAATTCATTGTAAACACGCTTTTTTATTGCAGCTGCACACTTGTGACATCTCTCACCATGTATTTAAATCAGCAACTAGATCAACAATCAACTTCAATCAACCAATCGGTTTTAATCACCCATTAAAGATACAAATAGCTGGATGCAGCAAATGTTACGCACAACACAATAGAGACTTAGTGGAGGGAGGTTAAATGGTTTTCGGTTTTTGGGATGAAAAGACCTTTTAATGTTTGATAATAATCCCGATTTTCAGATGGCTGAAGAAACGCATCAAAGCAAATGTCAGAGATGTTTTGGCTCCGTTTAATATGCATGCTTGCGACCGGGGCAGAGCTGTGAGCACAATAGTGGCATTTATTTTTAAAACAGGCTTAAATTATGCAGCAACAACATGACATTAGCCCGAGCGTGATCGTCAGCGTAATGCCTGCTGGCAGCATCCTTAATCATGAGACGTTGATTCGGACGAAAGTGAACGAGAGGATGATGCACGGAGAGATGCATCAGTGATGAGAGATGAGTGTGTGTCTGCAGGAGGAGAATATGCTTGGCTGAGCATGTAGGCCAGCCAACAACAATGCAGAAACCCCCCTCAGCAGAGCTCAAGCCGTCCAGCTGCCTGCATGTCGTCCACACGTCGCGCCGCGCTTTCACATCAGTGTGACAGGTCCGGCGCCCCAGAGAACATCCTAATGCTCAGCCTCTAATTCTGCTATCAGCACCTATCAAAAGCACCATTGACTTTGAGAAATGCTCCACGAGGCTCGAGGTGAAATTCATTAAAGCCGTGTTCGCTGTTAATCGTGGTCTGAAATGTGAAATTATGCAATGAGGTGCATTAATTGGGATTATATTGTGAACTGCTTGTGCATATTCCGGGTGTTTCTCACGCACGCTGTTGAAGGGCTGCTTCATTTTCACTTGGAAACCACAGAATAGCTTACAAATTAGTTAAGAGTAATTTAAAGTTATCATTAATTTGGTTTATAAGGATATAAATGTAAATCCTGTGACAATCTAAGTTTAAGTTTCTGAATGGTTTTGTAAAAAAAAAAAACACTTATTACGTCAATAAAAACATTTCCTTAAAAAAAAAGAGCTATTTTGAGCATTTTGTTTTGCAAGGAGGTGTGTTTAGATCTCAGGTTGAAACATGCAAGAGCAACATAATAGTAATATAAAGTAAAAATATGCTATATATATTTTACTATAGGGATGTTACAGTAGCGCAGTGGGTAGCACGGTCGTCTCTCTACGAGAAGGTCACTGGTTCAAGCCTCGGCTGGGCCAGTTGGCATTTCTGTGTGGAGTTTGCATGTTCTCCCCCTGATTGCGTGGGTTTACTCAGGGTGCTCTGGTTTGCCCCTCACATCCAAAGACATGCGCCACAATTGAGTGAATTGGGTGCTACAAAAATAAGAAAATTACTTGTTCCGGAGTTGGTTCATGCATAGTTGGTACATATCCAAGTTTCAATCTCAACTTCATTCCAAATTCGGTTTTATGCTGACCCTCGTTCAAAAACTGGAACAAGATGGCTTGAGCGAACAAACATGTGTTTTGGTAGATCTGCTGATGAATTTCCTCCATAAATAAACGACACTCAGTCATTAAAGGTTTCTTTGATGGGAATAAATGAGCAGAGCTGTGTACTTCTTTACATCCAAAAACATCACAGGCCTTCTAAGGCAGGGCGACTCATTAGCAAAACGGAGGTGTTTACAACCAGACGTGGAGGGGTGGACTTTATGATAATTAATGTGAGGGCTTCACAGTATTTGCGGTCATTTAGGATGAGTCTCACAAAGACATAGGGAACAAAGCATTTCTTGTGATTAAAACAAAACCATTTTTATTGTTTTAGGAAGGATTACAGCATCCCATATTCTACTCCACCTTCAGCCATCTCGAGGTTTGCTGCTTCTCAGACATAGCTGTAAACTCTCATTTTCTTTTAATACCGGTACTTTCAGTTCTATTAGTACTTGATCTGAGCATAATAGTGTAATGTCTCCTGAAATATAATACACCTTTTTTTAATCACCTTTGGTTTAATTCTTACATACTGCACCTTTAACACCAGAGAAAGAATTTCCCAGCTGTCACTCAAAGACAGTGTTTACTATAACATTTAAAGGTCACCTGTATTGCCTTTTTGACATGATGTGATTTTAATCTTTAGGCCTGCAATGATTAGTCAACTTTTTAGTCGACAATGAAATTTGTCGTTAACGAGTTAAGTTAATAAATATTCAGCTTGAGCAGAATATATGGGTTAAATGTCAATATTGAACTTAAAGGTGCCACATCATGTAAACTTGACTTTTCAGAAATGTTTTTGTATTGTTCCTCATCGAAAACATCCCTGAAGTCATATTCTGTCCACTGTTATACTAACTGCAGCTTTAATCTCTGTCCTTCATTCTGTGGAAGAGTTTCATCAGGTTGATAGTTCCCTCTCGGATGTCCTGACAAGCATTTCAGCTGTTAGAAGCACTTGCAAATTACAGGTTCCGCTGGTCTGTCTACCCTTTAGTTTTCTGAAACACAAAACACTCTAAACCCTGTGATTAGTGTCTGTCTAGAGCCTTTTTTTCTCCACGCAGCTCATGTAGACACAATGGCGAGTAAACAAGAACATGCTCATTGACAGTAGAAGCTTGATTCAGAGATTCCAAAGGTTTTAAAGAATTCCTTCCTTCAAAGCACCTCTACGTTTCATCTTCATTCCTATCTGGACTGAAACAAGTTTTCCTCTTCCATCCAGTATTTGAAGATAATGGACTGTTTGGTGGAACACTAACCGGATTTTGTTTTGTAATCACTTCCTCTTCGTGGGTCAGAATGTTCCTCCTTAATTTACTCTAACACACGGTCACAGTTGCACAATGTCTGCAGAATTAACCATCAGTAACCCTGAAAGGCCAGACGTGTTACTCAGCATCTCCCTGTCGACCAGACATGCTGTTCTTACAACACAGCACCGCTCAGTCCGTGTCAAGACGACACTAAACCATCTGACGGTCGAAGTGAAATGGAACCGAAAACCGCAGAAGCAGCAACTATTTGATCAGTTATGTTCAATCAATCAATCAAAATGTTTTTATATTGCACGTTTTTAGCAGTTGCTTCAAAGCAGTTTTATGACTAATGTGATTTAAGAATTAAAAAGGAATTCCTATTAGATCATTCTATGGGATAGAAAAAGAGCTACCATTTACTGCTGCCTTAGGGATTGTAAAGTTTATCAGTGTGAGGAATTAGTGTATTTAAAATGACCAGTATCTCAAAATTATTATAAATGCTTGGTTTAAACCAATTTTATGTGGAATAAAGCAACGTAAATAGCTTATAAACAAACAAGAAACATTTTTTAATGAGGTGGGGAATACCCTGGAGAAAAAAACTCATAATAAACTAGCAGAAAAAAGTTCTCCCCAGTGAAGAACACCTCCGTGAGATCCCAGGGATCCTCTCTGACCAGGAGGTGCTAATCACCTCCCCAGCATAAAGCCTACTTGAACTTAAGATCCACACATAAACATATCGCTATTGTTTATAGCACCTAAAAACAAACAGCGGTAAGAACAGTGAATCACAAACAACAAACATGTGATAAATGATGGAGAAAGGTTAAATAACTACATTAAACAATATTGTTTTTTCAGCAACTTGTATATTTAAAGCGTTCAGACACCATAGCGGTTGGAGCACACACCTGGAGACAGATACAACCGATCTGTTTTTAATCTAGTTTTGAACTCTGTGAGAGTAGCTGAGCACCGAGGAACATCCGGGAGTTTGTTAAAGAGCTTCGGGGCTCTAAATGAGAACTCTCTTCCCCCTCTGGTTTATTTACTAATCTTCGGAACGATCAGTAGTCCTCTATCTTGTTATAGAAGAGAGCGAGCTGAAATATATAGCAACAGGAGACTGCTCAGGTAGGCCGGAGCCAAGCCATTCAGCTCCTTAAAGCAGTATCTTATAGTTATAGAGATATTTTATAGGAAGGCAATGAAGAGAGCACAGAACCGGTGTAATGTGATCATATTTCCTTGTTCTTGTGAGAACTCTAGCTGCTACGTTCTGGACTACCTGTAATTTATTTAGTGCGGTGTCTGGACAGCCGGCTAACGGATTTGTTACAAATTTAAAAAAAATCAATTTTACAAATTTTTGTGCATCTACAATTGATGGCATGTTCCTTATTTATCAACGTTCTTAAGATGAAAGAAGGTGGTCTTAGTAACATATGACATATGGTTCTTAACCATCCCAGCCTTTTAACTGTAGAGGAAACATTTGTGTCCCCGAGCTCCATGTTTAAAACTGAGATATTCTGAAGTTGCTTTTTAGATCCAGTAAGTAACATTTCTGTTTAATATGGAATTCTTTGTTCATCCAATCATTAATATCAGCGACACATTCTGACATTTTCTAAGACAAAATGGTTTAAACTGGTCTTGGGATGGTCTTATTTACATTTTCAGTTGATGTGCTTTCTTATTCATACTGGAAATTCAACATGTTTCGGACATTGAAACCGATATGTTGTTGTGCAATAAAACTATAATGAAAGTCATTGCTGGATTCTAGCAATGAAGTGCCAGTGTGTCAGATGAGGTTTGGGATCCTGCCGCTCATTCCACCCTCAGGTTTGGTGATCCATTGCACTGCTGGACACGAGTGCATGTGTGTGGCATCCATTAGAGCCCAAAAACCATGCACACGAATCAAAAAAACTAAAACAAAACATTTACAAAATAAAGACTTACTGAGTTATGAAGAAAGAAAAAAGCTGGTGAGGTCATTTATATATACTTTTATATATTTATTATCATTTTTTTAATTAAAGGATTTTGATCATGCTCAAATTAAACCATTATCCACAGAAACCAACTCATTGGACAAGTTTATAAAAGCAAAAACAGTAGAAACATGCAGCATTTTTCCTGCATCCCCCTCTTCTTTTGTTAAAGCAAGCCGTAAACAAGGTTCTCTGCTTGAAATGTTCTTTTAAAATAAGTTTTTTTTGCCTTCCCGGGATTTTCTGTAACAAGATTTGCGAGATGTGTTCTTGTATGCTGCGAATTGCATTTGTGTATTCTTTAACTTAACTTTTATTTATAGTGCACTTTAACACAACAACATTGTTTAACATCAAGCAAGTTTAAAGTTTTTAAATATGCACGCATGCGCGCACACACAGAGATATATAGTTGCTGAAACAAATAGTGACAAAATTTTTTTTTTTTTTTTTTTTTCATTTTATTGTTTATTGGGCTTTCTGGCTGGCTGTCTCCCCTTTTCCGGAATCAGAGATAGGAACCTCATTGGTTGCAGATCTCCAATCGCGAACTGTGATGTAAAGTACAAACCGCGTCATTGAACCAGAAAGCGTCAATGAGTAAAGAACCAGCGTGCGTCTCGAAGTACTTACCTACAATGACTCTTTCAATCTGAGTTTTATTTATGTTAGCAAAACGAGCAGTGATACACATAGACGGTGACCAGTTTTATTTATGTTTACTTTTTAACATTTAGTGAGCTCCATTTTAGTGACTTGGCTAACTGAGTTACAGAAGTGGTTTTAATAGTGCTTAAAGTGCATCCAGATATTAATTTTTCTTCATAAACCTTGGAAACGGAAGCAATGGCGCAGTGCATGCTGGGATGTATACAAACGCACACTCCATTTCGTCAGGAAGCCTCAAAGTTTTGTTCAAATAATGTTGAAAAGCCCTTAAGAACAAAAAAAGATATTGTATCCATATACAAACCTTTACCGGATGCAACGAAACGAAAACTTTTCAGGGAAAGTTCTCGAAAGTTACTTTTCACATCGCTAACGTAACTAATGTAACGTAGTGTGAGGTGCGCGCGCCTACACGAACCTCTGCGGCCTTATTTTTAAGCTTAACAGAAGTTTATTTGGAAGCACACGTTTAGTTCTTTAAGCCCACGTGTCATTCTCGACGTGTAGCCTTAAAAACCGCTTTGTACAAAAGAGTGGAAGTTCCTCCTTACCTTCCGTTTCTTTAACGCAAGCTTTGCGTGTGGCAGCCATTAAAGTCGCGCGCGAGCGGCATCCGGTTCGCAAATGGTCCTCGAATAAAGAAAAATAGAATGCGATTTAAACAAGCTCTTCTTGGGAGTTCGGGTAAGCAGCTTCAGTAAAAGCCCCAAAAGACGTTCATGACTCTGCCTTGAAAGAGTTTCTCACATTAAAACAGGTGCAATGTTTACAAAAATAGTTGTTACAAAAAAGGTAGCGTTAGAATAGTCCAGATGTTTAGTTATATTGAATTGTATGTCACTTGTCTTTTTCTCACAAAATAATATCATAATAATATCGATTTTCCAGAAATTATCAGTGCTAGACATAAAATATGCTTTTATGTTATTGCTTTTTTTATGTGCAATACTTTTGTCTGTTTTTAGAATTGGTTTAGAACTACACATCTATAGTCACATTCGAAAACAACGCATGCTTTTTAGACTGATTTAACTTGCAGAAAAGTTACATGCGACAAGTACCAGGAGCAAGTTTAAAGTTTTTAAGGGCATTTTAAAATCAATTCGATAACAGGTTAACCGGAAACCTGCCTAATGTCCAGGGACAGCACATTCCATAGCTTTGGTGCAGCACTGAAAAAGCCCTTTCCCCTTTAAGCCTACAGCTAGTCCCAGGTACCTCCAGATGGAGCTGGTCAGCTGACCTGAGGTACTAAGATGTGGTGTAGAGTACAGAGTGGATACAGGAGAAACAGTTAAAAGCAGTTTAAAACTAATCCTAAAAGGTCCAGGCAACCAATGAAGAGATGATCTAACTGAAGCCGTGTGCTTGTACTTGTGAGAGCAGGTTAAAAGGGATGCAGGTGTGTTCTAAAGTAGCTGCAGCCGCAAGATTGAGGGATAAATATTTTCAGAATAAAGTGCATTACAGTAATCAATTTCTCTCTGATCCGGATTTCAAGAAACCCAGATTTTCCACACTTTAAAAAAAAATATTTAAAAATGAAAATCTCAATTATCAACCAAAAATAAAAAAGCCTCAAGGCATATCTATCTTAAATTTAGAGCTGAGGTTATCTTTTTAATTTTATGCACTTTATCCCGTCATAATTTTTTAATTGAATGTACTTTGTTTTTCTTATTTAGCAATACATGTTTTTCTTTTTTTTAATTCTATGTGTGTTATTATATAAACATATTTTTTATATGTGGTTATATGTTGATTTGTGTCAAAAAAAAGGGAGTTGTTCACATACGTTGGTACTTTTATTTATGCAAATTAGGTGATGCCTTCACTTCATCAAGTGACTTTTGGAGCAGCCAATGGTGCCTTTTGCTATTGAGGAGTTGGAAGCACATGCTCTGCTCGGCCCATTTACTGTAGTGTGCAACCATAAGCAAGAATACAGACAGGAAGGTTTTGATACGGGCTATTTCATATCCTATAAAGCCCCAAAAGTAACAATTGGTGAGTTGTCATTGTGTCTAATAAAATGTTTTCAGGTGAGGCGTTGATGTGTCAGTATTTCAGGATTCTAACCTGTATTTTCAAACCTATTTTCCATCTGATAGCCTTGATTGAATGACTGATAGGCCCTCTCTCCAATAAAAACAATCTCCAGCTCGTTTGCAGCTGCCTAAACAGTCTATCTCACTACCGGAGGTAAATTTTGCGGTGCTTGACAGGAGGGATGTGTTTCCAGGGGGAGTCTGGTCGAGGCCCTCTCTCCTCATTAGGATCCAATCACTCCAATTAACAAACATCTGCCCTCTTTCAAGGCCTGTCAGCAATCAGGCAGCCATGTTGAGCGGCAGTTTTTGGACCCCTCCATCATAGCAAAGCACTCATTACCAGCCGATCGTGCTGCGCTGTGTCTCCATCAACGTTTACTGCGTTTTTACTAGTTTACTTTCAAATCTGAACTTTTTGCATAAAGAATCCCTGTTCTGTGATGGATCGTAATCGAGCTTAGCGGATCAGATTTTCATGCATGGTGACAGTGACAAAAGGTGGAACAATCGTTCTGATCACAAGCTAACAGTGTTTTGTTGTCAACATCAGTTTGACCATCAAGTGTCATCCTGATTAAAATGGTTTACAAAGAATTTAACCAGCAGTGATGCTTAAAATCTCCTTGTTAAACGCTTTAGACCACGAGTGGAGTTGTTGCTAAAAGCAATTTTTAATAAGTTTTTAAGGACTTTTGCCTATTTCATATGGAATAATATATATACCAAATTCACAAATAAGTGAATTTTTTTTTAACAAACTCAATCAGCTTTGTAATGGTTGCAAAAGCAAGTCTTTGTTAACATGTATAAATAAAGGCATTATTTTCTCTCAAATTCATAGATTTTTTGGCACAAAAACCCTCAAGATTTTCAAATACAAAACATAAAATGTGATGTCTATGGTTGCAGGAGAAAAACTGAGGAAACGTTTAAACATTTAGCTGCAAATTTCAGCATTTAACACCATCCCAGAAATGCTCCCACCACATGTGAGTTAATGTTAAATCTCCATGGAGCACAGGCTGGTTTCTTTCGTCACTTTCATCATGGATTATCCTTGAGCAGTGGCGAATTTATCAACTCCGCAAAATAACTACTGAGCTCTTGAATGTGTGTGTGGAGGAGAGAGATTAATTCTCCTTCACTCTGCCCAGTGCATCCTTAAAATTGTGCTTTCAGACGACAGCAAAGCAGGGAGAAATGTGTGCAGTTTTATGCAGAATGGGAGCCGGTGGGGACGGAATGTTAAATGAAATGTGATTTCTCATTGAGTTTTTATTTGTCAAAAAAATTAAGAAAAATTGCTAGAATGTGATGCCTTCGTTTTAAGAAAAATGTTTGGGTTTAGCACCCAGATTATGCGATGATAACATGCAAAATAGACTGTTTTCATTTGCATTTTGAAAGGTTTTAATGCAGACAAAAGGATGAACGACCACATGAAACAATGGAGAAGGAAAGGCTTGAATTACATCAGGGTTACTTTTAGATTCACAGTGTTTATTCGACTCCACTTTTTTATATTTTTCATTCGTAGACCCCATTGATTTTTTTGTATATATGAGAAGATCGTTATTTCATGATTATTGTTCAATTTGAATAGCATGGAGACATCAATCACACTCTCGTGGACTTCAGTTCTGTGTTCAATAGTCATCCAACAGATGACGTTTGATCCTGGACCTTCTCACAGACAGAGCTCAATACGTAAACAGGTATCCTCAACTTTCGCTCTGAACAACGTTATTCCACAAAGATACGTTTTGAGCCCACTGCTCTACTCTCTATTCACCCACAACTGTGCTCCTCTGCATATCTCTAACATCTTCAAGTATGCAGATGACACCAGCAGATCAATAATGATGCTAAAATGGTCTACAGCGAAGATATCCAAAGACATCATGCTGAGCCACCAACCACCTGACCCTTTAAGTTATGAAGACTATTGTGAACTTTTGGAAGCAGCAGGAAACAATGGGAATTAGGTAGAAAGGGTCCCCAGCTTTAAGTTCCTAGGGGTTCACATCTCTAAAGATCTGTCCTGGCACCAGAATCCTTCAGGTCTGGTTAAAAAGAACCAACAGAGCCTTTTCTTTTTGACCATTCTGACTGTCTTCATCACTTTTTAGTACAGCTCCAAACTACCTGCCATAGAACACCTTCTTGGCAGCAGATCAATCTATCTATCTATCTATCTATCTGTCTGTCTGTCCGTCCGTCTTTCTGTCCATTTATTTTTTTGTACTTGACTCAACCTGAATTTTAAGTGGGGGAAAAGAGGGGGTGTTAACAATTGGTAAAAGGAAAAGTGAAAAGTGAAGTGAGTGACCCATGCCCGTGCCCGGAGTTTGTGCTCTGCGTGTAACCCATCCCAGTGTACACACACACACAGCAGTGAACAAACACACCGTGAGCACTCACCCGGAGCAGTGGGCAGCATGGCTGCGGTGCCCGGAGAACAGTCGGGGAACTGGTGCTCGCTCGAGGGCTCCACAGCTGTGATTATTGAAGATGGAGAGCAAGTGTTTCATGTCTCACACCACCTTCAACTCAGTGGATTTAGGGATCAAACCGGAGACCTTCTGATCACAAGTTGATCTTCTTATCCACCAGATCACAACTGCCCTATGAAAAAAAGTGTGCAATGTTTCTTGTTTTAAAATAATTTATCAAACCTCTTTTAAAGGAAGTCATCCATTCATGCTGCAAATTCTGTTTGCAGCCTACTTTTGTGCCTCTTATCTGATTCCTTGAGGACTCCTACTCATTGCTCAAATAATGATGAATGCATTTCTATTCTCAGTTTTTTTATTGTAAATAATTCAACGAGATGTGTTGCAGTGCCACTCCACCAGAAGCAGAAGAGAACCACGGTCTGTGTTTTTCATTATTCTTTGTTAGTAAAAACAATGATTTCTTTCTAGATGATGCTTACATACATACCGCATTGAATCGAATGAATTATTTTAAGCTATTTACTGTGTAAGTATTATTTCCCCCTGGCCTGACCTGAATGAGGTGAAAGTTTTGTGGATTAAAGAAGTATGTTCTTGTTCAAATCCGAACTAGATAAAAAAAATCGGTGTAGAAATGAAAGTGATATATGTTGAACTCATTCTTCAGGTCTCAAAAAAGTTTTTTTTAATAATTCGAACAGCACAATTTCTCTCATTACACGTACAGCATTAATATTCTTCTTTAAAATCAGAGGTAAAATTTTTTAAAGTAATAGTTTGATTTTTTTTCCCCTGAAGGACCCCACCCTGTCACACTCAGTGACCCCCCTCGCCAAATTCTATTACATGCTGGCGTGAAATAGTTTCACGCTCATCCAATGACAAGCAAGAGTTTAGTGTCAACCAACATATTAGTGACCAATCGTGGTTCATCATCTCGTCACGTGACACCAAGCCCCGCCTTGTTTGTGGAATCATTGAGAGCGCGAGTGGATCCGCGGAGACCGGCGCAGAATCACCGAGCAGGAGCGTCTGCGGAGGCTTTTGGGAGATGTGAAGGCTCCCAGCGTGGACTGTCGTCTTATACCTGTCGTCTTATACCTGTCGTCTTAAAGTGCTTAAGAAGGTATGTAAGGCATCACCTCGCTCTTATTGTCAATAAGTTGCCGTTATTGTAATAAAATCATTGGTAAAGCTGTAACTGTTCGTTGGTACGTTACGTTTGCTCCGAGAAAATAAACCGCCACCTCAAACTGACGTCAACGACGTTCTTCATTTGCTGCTTTATCGTTTGCTTTCAGTTGTGCTTTTTAAAAGGTAACTTTTTCGTAAGTGGATTTATTTTACTGGGTTTATTGAAGTTTATTTATTCTAGTTAAATGGTAACTTAACGTTAAAGTTAAACAGATAAAAACCAAGTTAACTAACATTGTTACTAGTATCATTAGAACTGAGTTAAAACGTTAAGTTGATAAAGATCATTAAATCTTACCATTAATCAAATCGATCAGAAATGAACGTTTCTTTCATTTACAGTCTATATGTTCATTGTTCATAGAGATGAATTACGTTACGGGTTTCAATTGTGTATTATATTTGTACTTGTATGTAGACATTTTCTTTGATAAATTGTGTGTTAAAAACTATGATCTTTATATAAAATCTTATATATAGAATTCCTATAGTAGAGAGTGATTCGGGTGATGTATAGTGATATACATATAGTGTAGTGGTCTAGAAAGTGATGTATTTTTATTTTTAAGTGAAATTTATTTCAATTCTTGCTGAATTATTTAAAACTAAAGGCACTTTCAATTCTGTGAAAATTATGAAGTATGTAGTCTTAAAGTGAACTTGCTATAAACAGCCAAGAAACCTGTAAGCACCATTTTACACAATTTACAAAATTAGATGTGCAACGCTAGAAATGTCTAGAAATCTCTCAATCCAGTGTAAACAGGTAAAGTATGCTGTTAACCTACGGAAGGTTCTGCAATTATATTAACAATAATAAAATACATTTATACTTAGAATAGTAATCTTGAAGAACCTGAAATGTTGTACTACATACTTGAAAATAAGGGGTTGTTAAAACATTTTTTCCTTCAGCACAAAGGTCCTTTAATGAGGAAAACTGTTCTTCAGTTGATTGCAATGCTCCTTATTTTTCATGGTTCATTCTTTTGTCTTCTTTACCCGCTTCTGAACGCTGATAAGGGTCTGCTGGTGCTTTTTCTCTTTGTGTGAAAGACAGGAGTTCACCAGGTTCTTCCACCAACTAAAAAAAAACTAGAAAATGCAGCTTTTTTCTTGTTTAGAAAAGTGTACAGGACTCCCGGTCTTCTCAGAATTTTTTCCTTCATACACAAACAGCTTGCTCCGGATCACCTGCATTTCTCCTCGAATGTTCTCAGTGCCAAGAATCTCCTCGCAAGTGCTTCATCAGTGAGCCGAAGCTTGTATGTGGGCTGAAGATAAGCGCAGCTCCCTGACATGTTAAATGGGCATGATTTCCTTTAATCAGTGTTTCAGGTTTGCTATTCCCAGTCATATTGTACAGTAATGCAGTGCATCTTAGTGAGATGATAGATAGATAGATAGATAGATAGATAGATAGATAAAGTGAGAATATATTTCAATCTGAATACAAAACGCAATTATTGTAACTTTATCCAGATGATCCAGAATTATGATCTCTAAAAGCTGTTCTGGTCTGCTGTAAGCGCTAATAAAACGAATGACACTTCTGTTATTTTTATCATGCATTATTGTGGAAATAAATGCAAATTTCGTCCTAAAAGTCCTCGTTGTCACCCTCAGAGACACCAGAACGCATTTGTATCGAGAGAAAAGGGGTCGCCTCCCCTTCCTCTCTTCTTCTCCCTCTCTTAGACACAGCTGGCGCGCTCAAACAGACAACGAGAGTCAGAAAGGTTTGAACAGGGTTTGTAATGGAGTTGAACACACCAGCCTTGAAACGTGTTTAAATGCAAGGGTAGTCCATGGCAGAATATTCATTTAACTAAATAGGTTAAAATGTTTTATCTTAAGATTCCATATTGTGTTTTTTAAAGACTATCTAGACTGTCACTGCACCCTAATAACCAGTACTAACCTTAATAAGCAGTGTTTTTATTTTGAATCACCTCAAATGGTTGCGCGTCTCAAAACGATCTTTGTACCTCATGTTCCTCCCATTGCTTCTGCCACACCCCCTGCTGGGTTTTTCTTGTCATCACACAGAAAATGCACCTCTTTGACAGATAAAGTCATCTTTTGGTAAGCTAAAAACAATTTTGACCCGGGGACATCCAAAAACACACATTATTATAATTATTTAACAATGTGGTTCTGCTACTCTTACACTTCCGGGTCAATCAACGCATACGCTCTTCTTTGAGATGAGATGCATTAGCGCTACCTCTGATTGGTTAGTGGGGGGGGGGGGTGTGATATGGCCAGTGGGTGTGGCTACGGCTATCAATTAATTTTGAGCT
Source organism: Danionella dracula (assembly GCA_900490495.1). Classification (NCBI taxonomy): domain Eukaryota; kingdom Metazoa; phylum Chordata; class Actinopteri; order Cypriniformes; family Danionidae; genus Danionella; species Danionella dracula. Next base: position 910,360 of record UELW01000078.1, read on the forward strand.
CCCTTAAAAAGAAAATAGGAATAAACAAAAATGCATGAACCAATCTGAGTATGACGCAAGACATATTTTTGATGAGGAAACAACACTAAAACATGCTGAAAAGGTCTGAAAGTTTACATGATGTAGCTGTGATATTCGAGTCATTTTCAGTGATTTTTGTTTTTTAATGAATGAAATTATAATCCATATACAGATATACTGCAGCGGTCTTTATTACTTCTGTAGCATCACTCCACTATTGCGTTCACTGTGCAAAACACAAGATGCTCCCACTCAAACCAGTTGCTCGCTCTCTTCTTTCTCAGGTCAAATAGTAAAGCAATGAACATTGTGAGAGAAAACGTTTTAACAAGGGCAGGTGACGGGACACCAGTCATTGGCTGAGGACATGTACATAAACATGATGTCTAGTAAAAGGCATCCTCTGACCCAAATATATATGAATTAATATCTAATTAATAACTTACCACAAAGTCGATCCAAATTAAAAAAAGGCTTTTTTTATCCTCTGACACCAATTTTAAACAGGACTCCTCCATAGACTCTCAACAAGTTGCACTGGTTAAGATTAGAGAAAAGTATAAAAAACATCATCTAATGCTCCATCTGCCATCAGGTGATCAAATAGTGGAACAAGAACGTTTGCTTGCCCAAGAAACTAAATTTTCCCATCGCAATAAGCAGGAAATTTGTCCTTTAGCTTAGTTGGTGTGTTTGATATCGAACGAATGAGTAGTTTGCATGGTGTATCACATCTGATTTTGCTAACATTTTTAAATTTTTTGGAATGGATTATTTCTTGGATTGAATATTTCATTTTCATTCAATTTATTTATACATATATAGGAACTTCTTTCAATAAATAATTCTTAAAACACTGGCCTCACCAGATGTGTTACTTTCTGTCAGTCAGCATAAGGCTTTGTCAACTAAAATTTTTTTTTTCCTAAAAATATGTAACAGGTCACTGAATTATATCATTGTATGGTCTTATAAGGTTACATGTCGTTTCGATTGTAACAGATGGCATGCTCTTGACTGCTCCTCCTAAAATTCTGTTTTTTGGGGTGATAAAACTGCTTATGGATTTTGTTGCACAAAATCAACATTGCCAACAAATTGGTAAATACATTGTGATAAATCCAGTGACATTACACAAAAATGTAGTTATTTTATTCCTTCTAATTATTTAATCAACTTGAGTTTTAAGTATAAAGTCTAAAAAACAAGAAACGATATCACTATTTGGAGAGATAGTGTGGAAATGTCGAGAAAGCCTCTGACTCTTTTGTGTTGGGGGCAGGGCTGGAAATTAGGTCAGAGCCAAGGGATTATATTTCGAGAGGGGACGCAGTTCCCTGGTTTGAGTCAACCCAGTTTTATATTTTTCTTTGTCTTTGGGGACAATTCTGGGTTTGTCCCCACAGTGAATTTTGCCATTTTTTTCCATTGTGATTAAGGAATCCCATCAGTCCACTTTTGGAGATGGGCTACCAATTTGTACAGATATCAAGAAATATGGTAGACAAACAACCTTTTTCTTACCCTCACCTCGAGCTATTAACCGATGCCACACATAAAAAGCACCTAAAATACAATTTGAAGTGGGATCAATTCTAAAACCTACCAAAAACCAATAGAGGAGGTGAGCGCACAGATTGCTTTTCAAGTGGAAACACAAAGAAGAGGTTTTGTCAGGAGGCAAAACTTCTGCTTTCATTGTGAACCATGAAATTCAGTCAACATCCAGCGATGATGTTCAAACGCAGCATAAACAAGAAGCGCACAAACTCGGAATGCTCGGGGTGTCTTGAGGGTAGCTACACCCTTTTAAGTCTCTACAAAACCTACACAAACACACTCATATTACAAGTGTGTGGTGGCGTTTTGGGGGAATTATTCAAGAATGGGCCACACTTCTAAGAGATCCATTCTGCCTGAGAAACTAAAATTAACAGAAACACCTCAGGGGGAATGTGACACCAGCTGCTAAGACGCCGTCTCGGTTTTTTTTCAGCACTTTTTTTCAGAGCGTGTGTGCTCTTGTCGACTTCATCTAGAGCTGTCGCTAGTAATTCCAAGGCTGTGGATGTGGCATCCAGTCTGTAATCTTTTCGGCGCAGGGGATGTTGAGATGGATTATTGCAACCCCAGCGTGCTGCGTGTGTCATTACCGTGAAGAGATCAGCACAGTGAGGTTAATGAGCCAGTCTGCATAAACTTTGTCCCCATCTGGAGCATTCGGGTGGTGTGGGGCAACATGCTACCGGCGTTCCTCATGCATCTACTTCGGCGACAAACCGTTAAACGTCAAACAATTTATGCTAACGATCTCTCTACTCTTCATTGAGAACTTATAACACAAGCATAGACTCCCTTTCTTGGATAAAATGTACTGAAGCAGCTGGAGATTTGGCTGGAGCGGCTTTATATACAGATAAAATGTGGAATATTATGGTTTCCATGAAGCATTGCTCACTCATAGTGTATGACTCAATGCTGAATGTATTTATTGCACACTGTAAAAACTAAATATTTTCAAGTGTCAAATAGCACAGTGCTAGTCTTGGGTTCAAACATGATAGATGGCGGTTCCCTAGTCAGCAAAAGATTTGGCCCACATTCAGAATTTGACTAGAACTTGAGCCAAGCATGGTCCGAATCTGGCAGATGTTTGAACCGATGTGTGTTAGACTGTTCATCTTCCGGAATCAAAACAGTCATGTACCATAATTCATTGTGGTATTCAAGCTAATTCTTAAAGTCAGACAAAGCTTGGTTAAGTTACAATTGTGGGTCTTAACCTTCAGGACCATTTCTTGTTGACCATTTCCACACTTCAGAATTTAGAAAACAAAAAATGAGGCAAAAAATGGTTTGTGAATACGTTTTTCAGAAGAGGAGCCAAATGTTTTTTTGTTTTTGTTTTAATGCATCTGAGTTTATGAAGCAGATTAAGTGCATTTACTGATGATAGTTAGTGTTATCTTTACTTTATCCTCATTAGCTGAACCATGATCAGTAAAGTCTGGACCTCAAGCACCACAAATAAGGAATAAATAACTTTACTCTGAATAACATGTTTATGGTTGAAATGTCCTGCAAAAATTTGTCTCAGCGCTCAAGTAAGAAATGTCCTCAGGTCATGTGCCACAGTAACAGTGTCGCTATATGTTGCTGTGGTCCTCCTGGAAATGAGATTGACTCAAATAGATCTTTATTACTAAATGATCCAGTGTTAAATATTCAAAACAAATGGATTTTATTCCTAAACATTTATTTTTAAGGATTAGTATTCTGTGGGCCCAGGTTGCTCAACTGTCCCAGACTAACACTCGGACAGCTCGCCTAGTACGCTTCTCCTTATCTCGCCAACTACGCTTGCGGTACTAGGCAATTATGAGAAGAGCGAACTCATGATTATATATTAAAAAAGCAAGATATCACCCAGATCTAGTTGACAATGTGACTCTTTGAAGGATCATAGGGTGGGATTCTGATTGTAATTCCTCTAAATAATTTACAGCTTGTTGTCATTTAAAAAAAAACTAATTTTAAAGTTCAATCACCTCATGTTAAAATCACATCTTGTAACAGATGGTTTGGTTCAGGGGAAACCAAGTGTGAAAAATCAAATCAAAGTTAATCAAAAAGCTGTGACAATCTGCTCAGCTTCGGTTTTAGTGCAGTCAATGTGTCTTTAATTCCAGGGCATTTTTCAGCTTCTTTTCACTGAAATTTTGCATTTGATTGAGTGAAGTGTTAAACATTCAGTGATACTCCTACAGACAAATGATGTTCGACTTTCACACCCAGTAGCTGGAAATATACTGTGAAAATCTTTCAACTTGGGAGTCGTAGGCGGTAATTATGAGCGTGTTAGCTCCAATCCCGAATTGTTGAAAGATGAAACCAGCTTCCTTGTCAGTTGCATCATTTTGTGATGAAACTATATGAAATTGTAAAGCCTCGATACTTCCATATTAATCTGCAATACCTTTCTTTTTAAAAGTGATTGAGAAAAATGGATTTTTAATGGGAGTGTGAGCTCAAATTTCATCAAGTTTTATCTTCCAATTTCCACGCAGGCTGCTTTAGAGTCCTTGTTAACACTATCGCAAGAACATTTTCCAAAGGTGCTGACTACAGAGCGTACCATGTGTTTATGATTTAACCACAGACGCCCAACACAGCGCTTTCCCAAAGGAACACGGCTGATTGCAGTAAGAGATTAAGAAAACACGAATGCAAATAAAGAAATGCATCAGATTAAAAAGGAGCGTTTTGGTGAAAGCGGTGTTATTGGCTGTAATCTGGGATCTGCAGACTCAATCATTCGGCAGAGCGACCACACACACAGACACATGCTGTAAAAGAACGTGGTGTTCCGCTGAGTGTCTATGGCATAAGCAGAAAACCACAATTCCTCTTTTTCTCACTTGCAAAAGACAACCACCCAACTCGCCTAAACCATTAGAACATTTCGTTCCCCCTTCTCATTACCCATAATGCTGTAAACCCCACTGGGCGCAGTGTGGGAGCCTATCCTGCTGTAGGATGTTCAAGCAATGAGCCGTTTATTTCTCGCATTCGTTTCCGCTTTTCTTTTTTTTACCGTTACCCCTCTCTGTGTGAAAAATGAGCTTTGGGATTGTTTGAGAGTTTAGTTCATTTTGATAGTGTCGAGTTTGTTCATTTAATCTCATTTTCATGTTAATGATTGTTGTGGATAATGGATTCATTAGTTTTTATCTTTCTTTCCACAAGTCTTGCATGTTTCATATCTATATTTTCTAAAGTGGTGAAGGAATTAAATTAGATGCAGATCATCGTATTGTTGTCTGAAGTTTCTCTCTGTAATCTCCTGTATGTAGGTTCATTAGTTCACTTGAGTAGCTTCTTTTCTCTGCCTTTAAGATGAGATTACATAAAACATAGGCTTATATAAAGAGCATGCTGTCTTGGAAAAAATAGCAATAATACATTCAAATGGCACTTTACATCTAAACTCTTATTACTTGAGTCGTAATGTCAATAACCACTCCTATATGTGAGTGGGCCTCTGCTGAATACATTACTTTAAATAGAAATTCATAAATAGAATTCCCTTTTGATTCTTGTCCTTTTATTGCTAAACGGGCCCTTTTTTTAACTCTATTTCATAATAAAAATAGGACGTCTAATTTTTAATGCAAAAGTGTGTGATGTTCCTTTCCATCTGAGTTCTGGTTAGGATCCTGTCCAAAGTTCTCTCTTAACAGGTCAGCAGTGCATCACAGTTCTCTTAGAGATGCGGTGTCTTCTTGCAATACATTTTTAAACTGTAAGTACGTTTAGTTGCATGTTAGTCAACCGATTATAAATACAGTAAATACAATGGGAAGGTTAAAGAATTGTGGGGTATTTGAATTAAGTGGATACATTTCAGTTCTGTACACAATATAACAGCATATTTAAGTTATCTTTAGCAGGAGTCTCCATCTTCCATGTTTTACTTGAAATACCCATGTTCAAAAATACAATAGCTTGATCATGCTGTACTGTACGTCACAGATAATTACTTAACAATTAAAAAAGGCAATGTGCGCATATACTATGCTGAATAATTTTCACTGTTAAAGTTACAATAGATTCTATAGAGTTCAGCATTAATACGCTACAGATTACAAAATATTAAAAGTACAAAGTAAAGGGTTTTGTGTATAGATCAAATGTGGGCACTGAACTGTTTTTGTCTGTTTAGGCTTGAAATTCTCCCACAGTTGGAAAAACTTCTGCAGTTTTCTCCGAGGCTTCAGGGCTGTTTTTCATCCTTGCTCTGCCTCAGCTGTGGTTTAAACCTTGTCCACATATAGTCAGTTATTTGTAAAAAAAAAAAAAAAAAAAAGTTTTTCTTACTCCCTTTAAAAAAATAAATTTCGTCCATATAAGCAAGAGTAGAAACAACACTTAGTCTACATGAAAATGTTGAAATGCGCCTAAAACGCTGGTAAGAGCAAGTCAATCCAGTAGAGGGCAGCAGGTAGCAACATTTACATTTATGCATTTGGCAGACGCTTTTGTCCAAAGCGACTTACATTAGGGGAGAGACAATATGCAATTTGTTACACCGTCAACATTGTTGTTTTCAATTTAGTTTTTTTTTCTTAACCAATTTTAAATCTGTCAATATTTTGAGCAATTTTGAAGACCTCAACCTGACTGTGTAGTTTGTGTGTTTTCCATTGATCTTTCACTTGGCTTTTTATTATATTTCCAATTAAAAAGTGAAAAGTTAATCTAAATTTGCTTCTCAATTTTAGTGAAGCAGTCTGCCTTATATATTATGGTAAATTTGATTTTCAAATAGTAATTAATTGTCTTTTTTTGTTACCAAAGCATGCTAAACTTGCTATTAAATATATAAAAGCTCCAAAAAGTCCCCAAAGTATTGTCTCTGAGAACAAACCCTGAGGCTATGTGACAGGAACATTTGGAAGATGCTTTCTGCCAAAAAAAAGTCATAAAAATGATTATCTTTGAATTCTCTTTTACAATGCGCAAAAGGGGTTTGCTTGAACGCTTTTAGGTTTAATTGAAACTTTGCTTTTCGTTTATTCTCCAAAGCTCTTGTTTAGGCAGTTTTAGTTTGGTTGTCTAGTTAGAAAAGCAGCCTCTGTTTAACATGTTGAGTCTGGTGAGCTACGTATGGTTCTCACATCTTCTATTAGACCTATGGATTTCTTCATGTGTCCATATGGAGACAGCATGAACAGGAAATGGCATGCATTCCTTTTGTCTGATTTAAAAATATAGTCCGACGTGCACTTCCTGCAGGGGCGTTGAGAGCAGAGAAAGGCGGTGAAGAGCAATAAGAACAGAAGCGGAGAAAAGAAAGAGTTTAGTGTTAAACTCGAGAGTCTCCTCTGTGATTCAGTCTATCCTCGTGTGGTAGTGTTGGCTTGTAAATCACACCCTGCGTTTCCTTCCTTTGTGAAGAAGATTAAAGCTCTTTGTGCTGCCACATACATCCCTGCAGTCATGCACTTCCTGTCAATGAGACTTGTGATTGTTTGACCAGTGTGTGAGTTTTGTCGTTTGTCATAGGCTTTGTATTATTTTGTAGATCATCTGGAAAGTTCACCTGAGGCTGCATGCTTTGTGCCTTCTCATGGAAGACGAATCAGAGATTTTGATGCATATAAACAACAATAAATGTAAAAGTATGACATTGTTTTATTCAGTAGATGAAATTCTCTCGTATTGTGTGAGTTTTTTTGGCAAGTTAGAGAAAAGTCTGCATGGAATAAAAAGCTAGCATTATGCTACTTTTTTGTTGCTACAATGGTCATGTGATTTACTAGCCTCTATGGCATCAATCATATGGCTAGTCTCAGCCTCAGATGGAACGTTGGCTAAAGGTCTGATGGGTTTGGTGCTTTTTTTTATGGCAGGCACATCAAGAATCCTAAAGTCTTGATCTAAAGTTGTGGTCTGGTATTTGTCCAGATTTTCGGGAGAAGCCAGTGTCGCTCAGAAAATAAGTTGAGCCATACGATCAAGAAAAAAGGATTTTACTAAAGGTGTGTCCCCTCAACTTGATTATAGGAGATTGTTGTTCTATTCTTGTAACTTTGTGTTATCTCTCGTTTTCTGTGAGTTTTTTTTGATGGCTAACTTGTTGCATGTCGGTCAGTTGATGTGGTGACTTTTTCACGCTCTGAAACATGAGGCTATGCAAAATGACTTGGGATTGGTTGTTTTTCATGACAGTTAAACAGCTTCATGCCAAACCCCCCGAACTCATTGAAGCGAGACTAGTGATTGGCCAAAATGATGTACATTACCAATTCTTGGCCTCAACCTGCTGTCTGTGCAACTTCTAAAGGTGAAATGTTTCATAGCGGACCTTTACTTGAATTTTTTTATATATCAAATCTGTAGGGAAATTAACATTTGCATTAAAACCAAAATAGTTCTCTAAAAAAGATAATTTCTCATGTTTTGAACATTGTTTTCGGTGCCATTGTTGGTCTTATGAATCAACCACTCGTTGCTCTGATTGATACGTTGACAATAATTTTTTTTAAAAGGTTGAAATGGCCGGAGTTCTAATATGTCCTAAGACACAATTTTTGAACGATTTCTTATTGTTATAGTAAGAATATTACTTAGCTAGCGTCCCATGAGCTGCTTTTTACCAACATAGTCATGTTATGTGTGATGTAATGGTGTAGCTCCTGTAGCACCAGTTATTCTGTGTCTTGCCCCTTAAATCATGAAAAAAACATTGCTGATGGTTTGAAAGTGGGATTTATTTTTCTACATTATTATTTTTTCTGCGAGTGATACATCAGGAGATGTATGTATTTAATCAAAATAGTTTGAGCAGCGTTATAGGTTCCATTTGGAGATATCTTAAGACAACCATTCTTTAATGTTATTGGATTTCCAACAGTCTGACCCCAATTTGGAAAAAAAAAAAAGTTTTAGCCTGTAACAGTGGCAAGAAGACTTTCAGTTTTGTTGTTTTTGCTCAAAATAAGATTGCTTTTTAAAATTAATTTGTTATCAATCGTTTTTGGTCATAGTTGATTTTTTTTCATAAATTTGTGAAATAATAGAGAATATACAACCTGTTAGCTTTGCTGCTGCAGTGTTTGCATTCCACTTTGAGAAACCAATATAGAATCACTTTCATAGTATCACTTAATATTTAAGTTTTTCTCTTGTACATTTTCAATTCAAGTGATATGCATAAAAACAATTGATACCAAGAGTGCAGACATGTTTTTGGCTATAAAGTCGCTAATTTTTAACATGGCTGTCAAGGGTTGCTTTGGGTTTCAATATTGGATTGCAATTCTAACCTTGTAATTTCATTCTGCATTTTATTTGAGCAAATCTAAAGTTTCTCAATCTGTTACACTTGGTTTATTGTTGACAAAAATAGATCATATTTTCAGCAGAATTTTTCACAATCAACCATGTTGTTTGGCAATTTTGATAATTTCACAGTCTTTTTTTTACTGTATGATGGGATTGTTTTAATGTTGTTAATCTCTTTTTTTTTGTAAAATAACTGCCTAAAAGTATAGTAACAATGCTGAAATTACAAAAAATCGTTTCATCAAACAAGTGGCTTACTTGACTCATTCACTGGTGTGAGCTAAAAGAATTTTACAGCCTTTATATTCCACCATAATAAATCACCATATTCGTTTTTATACTAATACTAAGTATCACCCGTCTGTTTGTTTAATGAGGTCTCTGAGGCCAGACTGTCTTGTGTCCGTCATATGGTTTTCATGCAGAGCTCTGTAATCCAGGGCTTCATCTTTTGTGGATGTGGCTCTGGTGCCCGACGGTCTGTCCCCGACCCTTTGTTTCCGCCAGCCATACTGTAGCTCTGCACTTTTCTCCTTTATGACCTCATTGTGGGACGATGTGATTTTCTCTTTACTATCTTTCAGCTGCTCCAGGGGTCTAGAAGTGTGCACACGCTCATGTAAATGTATGGTTTCTCTGTTTTTTCAGCATTTACGCAGGACAGGAGGATCTTTGGGGGCCAGACTGTGGCTTTGCGCTCGCTCTCACCCACGCTCTGTGTCCCGAGGCTCCAGGGGTTTCGCTGAGCTGGCAAAAACGTGTCGCGATGCTGGAACAGAAATAAACTCTCTGCCTTTGAGAGCTCCAACATACACACACTTCTTGTCCTCATCAGACCTCCAAGTAAGAGCCGAGGATGAAATGTTACAGTGTTGAATAAGAAAAACAGTCAAGTGGTAGACTTGCCAAAACCTGACATGCTTATGATGTATTTTATGTTAATTGCTGTTTGGGTTTGGGTTCGTGACCCTTCGTGTTAGGGATTTATTTCACTTTAGGTGTTCCAAGCTAATTGCATCTATATAAGGGATCCATACAAGCCTTAAAATATACTCTTTAATGCCTTATTTAAGTGTGTTACATTAGTGGAACTACTTCTAATAAGTCAGGAATTAAAGAGCGACATTTAAAGTTTGCATTTGGCAGATGCTTTTGTCCAAAGAGACTTACAGTAGGGATGTGACAATAATGCAATTTGTTACACAGTCAAAGTCTATCTCAGGTCGCTCGTACCAGAACTTGTATCAGGTGATCAATCAACCATAGCAGGAAGAAAATAAAGGAAAAAAGGGAAAAAGACATAGTTCTTTGTTTTATTAAACAAGTATACAAGGCTTGCATTCATAAACAAAGTTAAACATAATTTCTCCTTCAAGAAAACATTCCAAATCATCTATACAGGGTTTTTTAAGTCTATTTTTAGGTATTATCTATATTAGAAGTAGACTGTACAACTATGAATAATATAATGCTTATAGCTACCAATAAGTTGTCTTTCAGAAATTTTGATTGACATAATAAGAGGAAAATCCCATTTTAAGTGGAGAGTTTACACTTAATGTGATCAGATTTAAAGTAGGATTTGAATCCTCAACTGCAAATCTCTGGAAAAGAAAAGCTCATCACAAAAACTTAATGGCTGATTAATTAGAAACTATGGTATAAAGAAACGTTCTTATTTTTTTGGTACACTAGGTACCAAAAAGGTTAGGTGTTCGCTTATTCCCATCATCCGCTAAAAATGTGCTGTCTAACCTATACGCGAACATTGGTACTCGAAGGAACATGTTACCATCTGCAGGTGACTGACATCAGGTTGGTTTTCTTTCGTTCGCTCATGCACATTCTTGCACGTGCACTCCCACAGATTTATGCTCTTTTAATGTAGTTGCCGCTGGGTGAGGGAGGCCGCCTGAAAGCTTTATGTCTGTCTGCTGTGATCCGTGGCATAAACCGTCTCGCTGTACTGTGGAATCTCCCCACTGCTGCGGGCTACATGAAGGGGGCATCCAGGGTGAAGGGGCAGAATTTGAATGTGTCTTTGGAATAAGGGTTTCAAGGTTCGTTGTTGGCTCGGTTGATGTTTTACGATGAAGGTGCTGGTTGGTGTTCGAAGTTTGTTGGGTTCTTACAGGGCTTAATGTGTTGTCTCTTAACTGGAATAATTGTGCTTAGCATAATGATTGTTTAGCTCTGTGGTAGGAAAATCTCATGAGATAGAATGAATCGCAAGAACACCAGGCTACTGGTGCTGACCAGCACTTCGGTCAGACTTTTGAAAGATAAACATCAAGCTGACTGTTTGTGAACAATTTTAGCTTCACATCAATCTTTAACTCTTAAATCCACTCCTTTGAGTGTATGCTAGCTGTTATCTGACGTATTCCTTTTTTGTAATATATATATATGATTCTAGTAATTGTGTAATTGTGACCGCTATGTATGCAGTTGAACAGGAAAAACAGTGGGTTTTTTAATAATTGTAACGTAAAACAAGCAATCCCTATTTTAACCTGTGGTTTACATGCTGGGGTTCGCAAGAAGCTGAAAGGTGAAAGTTGACAACCAACTGTATAATAACAAATACATCCACTAATTAGGTGAATTCTCTGTATCTTACTTCTATGGTTCCAGGAGAAGCAGTAACCACCTTAATTCCATCATCGATGCACAGACTGAATACAGTGAAGCCCCACAACCTCATAGCCACTGTTATGTTAGAATTTTTCTTAATTAATGATGCTGTGAAATTAATCCAACTCAGACAACACAGACACACTGTATTACCTGCACAAAATCACTCCTTGTTTATTCGTAATCATATTGTTCATTGTTAAAATGCCATTTTTTTCCTGTATGCCATGTACAGTGCCTCTCTTTTGTCGCTGGAGTAACGGTGTTAAAATAACCCATGGTAAACTAAATTTGTGAAGTAGAGTCGGCTTTGTTTTTACAATTATTGTAGGCTCTAAAACCCCTCACTACACACTTTTAACACTTTACTCAGACAGGCATTAGCACTTTCACACTTTCAACACTTTTCTCTCTTGGTTCAACACTTTCAAAAGTTTATACTATTCATTTTCTTTAGCATGTCCTGAAGTTCATCTTTTTATGCACTGCTTTCTACCTTTTAGGAGCTACCACAGCTGCATTTGACAGTGTAGAATGTTTCGTTGATATTGTGCTGATTGTTAGGAAGAAAACAACAAAATTGGCAACTCTATCTTCAAACAAGAGCTCCAGGTTCCTCCAATTTGGCTCTGGAGCAAGTACTACTTGGAACACAATGCACTGTAAAAAAAAAAAAGAAAAGAAAAATCAGGCAAAATGGGAAATAAAAAAATCAGAGAAACAGTGAGCCCACAAAAAAAGGGTACCACTGTAATCTATTTTTAGACACTAGTTAAGGGTCGTTGGTAGCAGGGAGCGGATACGGTTGGTGTCAAGGGGTACGTATGTTTGGGAATTACAGATAATTTATTTTCTGTCTTTGCAATCTCCGTGTTTGATTTAATAAAACTATATCATCCATTCCACTTAATAATTGTGCCCAATTTGTATCTTCAATGGTGAAATCAGATTTTAGTGCAAAAAATGTGTTCAAAGCAGATTATGCATTTACATGCCATTGAAATGAAATGGGGGCTTTCTTGGTTCTTAAATATTTACTATTCCTTTAATAAATGTGTTCGACTGTAGTTTTAGAGTTAATAAAAGCTTAATTTAGCTTTATTTCATGGTAGATCATGAAAAAATACTCAAAGTGGGTGGAACTAATCAATTTTGCCTACTGGAAACTTAATCATTAAGTTAAATCAATTCAACAAATTGATTTCAAGGTTCAACAAATCACCCCATGGTTTATTTTTTTTTCTTCTAAGCTAGCTTTAAAACTTTTGTCTGAATGTGCTAGTTCCTCTCTCAGTTGTGTCTTCCTCCCCTCTCCGGTGCTCTGTGCGGGTTTCGAATGATCTCAGTGGTGATTAACAGGAAGTGAAGTGTCTGAGCGCTGATCTACCCGAGAGTTAATGCGTTGTGGGTTGTCCGGCCACTGAATTTTACAAAAGGAAACATTGTGCACAGCCGTGTCTGACAAACATCCTATTGTCTGTGCTGTAGAAAGCAGCTGTGTGGGTGTAAGTCAGGATTTGAGTGTGTTTGTGTGTCCCAGACGGTCTCTGAGTTCAGGTCTGCCGTAGGTGACCCCAGAGAAAGCCTGGGGCTGATGCAGAGCTGAACTTTCACTCACAGCCTGACAGCACTCTGAATGCCCTTGTAGAAACACACACGCTAATGCAGGCATCGATGCTTTCTTTCCTTTGAGTGCTATTGGAACAATGCACCCTGCTGCATTCCTAAAGGTTTAGAGGTCGAAGGTTAAACTGGGGTTTACCTTTTTGTGCTTCAGACTGAAACAAGCTTCGGAAGGAATGAGCCAGTGTTGCCTGAGCACTTGAACTGTTTTGGTCAAGGTTAAATGCCTGAAATATCCTAACAGGACAGGTTTTACTGTCTCGCTGATGGATCTGTGGGTAAAGCCTTGAAAGCTCTGGCAGGAGAGACTCTTAGTGGTTGCTTTTTAAGTTTTGAAACAGGAAGAGAAATACATTATTGATTATTTTATTTATTTTTTTTAATTTTTTTAATTTTTTTATACCTAAAACCTCTGGATTTGATATATTGCACTTGTACTCTGTCTGTGCGCATATCTCCAATAGACACCTGTATGTTGAAGTCAACGATCCCCCCTCAAACGTCACAAGGGTGAAACATGCACTTTAATATGCCATCTAAAAGCAAACCCAGCATTTATTCCAACTTTCTCACCTTAATTTGCACAACTATACAGAATCAAAAAGAGAATCATCAAACCTCTTCTAATACACGTCAAGTCCTATCTCAAATCTTTAAAGGTTGATCAAAATAAATGAGTAAAATCTCATTTCTACTTATTCTTCCCTTGACTACTATTAAAATTCCTATCAGCTTTGCATTGACTGACCATAAGAACAATAAAACTCACCCCAACATTCTGTCTTTACAGATAGATCCAAAAGTCAAATAAATGGAGGTGAAGAAGAACAAGTACTCAAACTTTAAAAAAACACTTTCTCTGCAGAAGTATACGCATTGATGATGGCGATAGAATACATGGAAAAATCCAATAAAAAAAAATCTCCAGATTTCAAAGTTTGTTTAGAAGCAATAGAATACATGAATTCTCAACATTCAGGCACTAACACCAAACACTATCACACTTGTCATCAACTTTTAAAAATGGTTTCCAAATAAGTTTCTGCTGAATCCCTGGACCTACGGGACTAGTTGGAAATGAGAAGGCAGATGCAGCAGCAAAAACTTATATCCCAGAGAGAGTTTTCCAACTACCAAACCCTCCAGCAGATCTAAAACAAGAAATAAATCATCTTATCCAGAAAGAATGAACCAGAGAACAGAGGAGAACAAGTTATCCTTTCAAGGAGACGAATAGGTCACACAAAACGTACACACTGCTTTCTACTTAAAGGAAGCCCAAAAGAAGCAAGCTCAAATTGCAGAATCAAGTTGTAATCAAACACCTTTTCATCGAATGCCCAATTTATGAAAAGATAAGAAAAACAAAAACTGACAACTTGTTGAAACTACTGTGAAATTTATGGAGTGCCATATGGACTGTTGAGCTTTATTTTAGTACAGACTTAAAAGTAATAATGTAATTGAATGAAAGCAGTCTATTCTATGTGTACACCGTAACATATAAAAGACCACTGATGTTCTCTTGGTTATAAACCTACTTTTTTATTAAAACCTTTAATCACGGTTACATTAGGATCCTGACAATGCCAGGTTTCGTCCAAAGTAAATTTTTTAGGAATCATTTACTTGAATATTTAAAGTCTGAAATGAAAATATATCCAAAAAAATATTGATCATGCTAAAAACATGCAATTTACATATTTAAATTCAGTTAATTTGATATCACTCGGAAATTTGCTTTATCAGGAGGTTTAGGGGAAGATCTTTCGCAGCACCCATCTCAGATTAAGCTTAGAAAATGAACCCCATGCACCCAGAGCACTGAGATCTTATCGCCGTGGTAACTGGGGAAGCTTGTCTTTCATCTCATCAGAGCTTCAGACGTTCCATCACTGTCCAGAGGCACATCTCCTCCAAAAAGCCACACGACTTCAAAAGCTCTGATGAAAGAAACCAAAGAAAGGGCGAAAGAAAGATAGACTTTATTCAGACTCAGTTTGAAGACCATTGTCTTGAAAATTTTACAGTTCTGTTGCAATCGCTGATGAACACTAGAGAACTAGAGATGATAAACATAGCGTTAAATATCTGCACAGTTCATCTCAGATGTGGTTTAGAAAATTAGGTTTCATATTTAAGATTTAAACTTGCGTGAATGTGTTCAAATGTTATCACAGATTTTAAAATGGGTTTCTACATTCTTCTGCAAGAAGAATGATACAGGAATTCTACTCAGAATTATTATTACCAACATATGAACAAAACCATTGCCTGAAAAGTTTCATATTGCAAAAGCAAAGAGATCGCGGTTCAGTCCGTTATACATTTGCAAGAATAGTTTATTTCAAATGGGAAATGTTGTTTGGTCACAATCACAGTCTGTGCACTCAACTATTCTGGATATTAAAACTTCAGTTAAGCCAATCAAATCGCTTGTTTACACGGAGTTTAAGGTGCAAAATGTGCATTGGGTCAAAGAGGAGGAAACGAGGATGACAGGATGGCTTGCTCCAAAAAAAAGAAAGAAAGAAATAGAATAGAAAACCATGTTTTTTGGGATGAGTGGACAGATCTGTATGAGAATGGCTCTGACTCCATTCCAAGCAAGATTTCAATAGCTAGCAGGACAGCCCATTTTTGTCATTGAAAAAAAGAACAATATAAAGAGGTGGTTCAGTCACTATTTTCCTGATTAAATAGCGATGTTGTATTTTACTTTCTTAAAATTTAGAGTTTTACTTGAAAAGTGAGCTTTTTTTACACTTGTTTTTTTTTTCAAAAAAGATATTTTTTTATTTATAGTTTTTTTTAAAGGTGTTAACTTTTTAGTTTTATTGAGTTATTTGGCTCTGTTTTGCACTTTTAGTAGTTATATATAGGTTTCTGTTACAAAAATAAAGGCCTTACTGTACATATATTTAACTGGATTTTTTTATTTATTTATAGAAATGTTGAAATGAAATAATGGATAGTTTGAACTTTTTACTTGGAGGACATTTAATTTTGGGTCTTGGTGACTTTTATTTGGATAGCCCTGTCATAGAGGCGTGATCTAAACCTCACTTTTTGTGTTTGTTATCGAACTAATTATTATTCTTTATATTGGGTTTGACGTGGAGCCTTTTTTATTGTTTAGTTGAGCTGTAAATCTCACGGTGAAAGACACAGGTGGCTGTGTATGAATGAACAGGACGAACACGTTTCTGATTGCCTCCTGTCCAAGCAATCAGCCCTGATTCAGACAGAGCACCCACCGCAGGTTCGTGCAGGGTATTTTAAGAGCTAAAACGTGGCCCCTCCCAACCCCCTACTTCCCCCTAAATCCCGTGGAAGACCGCAAGGAGTCTCAGGCAGTGAAAAGGGCCACATAGGTCCACGTCTGAAAGCCATTAGTCTTCAAGAGTTGAGATTGGAAAAGCACTCCCCTTTTCTCTCGTGTTGGAGTTGGAACTCTTTGAACCCCTTTACTGTGTTTGTGAGGACACATAAGGAATAGGAAATGCTCTTTGGGATTCGAGCGAGTGTGCTGCTGCGATGGGGTGAGTTTGAACTTTTGTCTAATCAGATATTATTAGGTATGAATTTAAATGGATTTTTTACAAATCTGTCACTTTTTGCAAAATATATCTTCATTATTCCTGAGAACAAGTAAAGAATACTTTTATTAAATAATGCTTTCTCATTTAAAGGAATGCAAACATCAATTGCTTAGTTTTGATTGCTTTAAAAGTAAAGAAATATTAGTTTGAGTCATTTAAACAAATCTTTTTATTGTATGGTTATTTAATCAGGGTTTCCACAGGGTCTTAAAAAATCTTGAACATTTAAAAGCCCTAATTTTAGGCCTAAAAGGTCTTAATAATTAAAAAAAATGCTAATTCTCAGTAAAGCTCAGTTGGTGTGTTTTTGTTGTTGGCTTGGGGTTCCAATAATGCAAAAAATGATGTTTTGGGTTGCCATGATCTGAGAAAATGTGCATAAAAGCTCAAAACCCTTAGTCATGATTAGGATTGTCCTATTTTTATAAAACTTTCGTAAACCTCACAAACATAAAAATTATGTTTGGCTTTGCCATAGTTTGAAAAAAGTCTCATATATGCACAAAATCATAAAATTGATTGCCAGAGTTTGAGAAAAATAGCTTGTGAACACTCACAAATGCTCAAAATCGTAAAATTGATTGTTAGGGTTTCCAGATATTGACATAAGATTCATAAATGTAAAAGAAATTGATTGTAATTGAAAAAGATTACCAGAGTTTAAGAAAACTTTTATAAATGCTCATAAATATAAAAATTGTTGTGTTGTGGATTAGGGGGATGGTTAGGTTTTAAACAATGTTTTTTAAGCATTCTGTTTATTTTGCAAAAAAGTTTTGTATGTGTTTCTGATGTTTTGATATAGCTCTTAAATTACATTCTTAGCGGTCTAAAAAGGTCCCAGGACATCCAAAAACACACCTTTTGTTTTTATTGTGTATCGACATGGTTCTGCTACTCTTACACTTCCGGGTCAGTCAGTATGTACGTTCAATACTAATCCGTGCAAAAATGTCCAGGTTACATGATGCAGCATTTTAAGCTTCGATCAGTGATGGGATGTTAACAATATGTTCTATGTTCATAACTTTCATGAAAAGCCAGAACCATAGAACCCTCATCTGATAAATAAGAACTGCATTTCAGAATAGAAAGACTGCTGAAATCTTAAGACAACAACGAGCAACAATATCAGATCTAAATATATTGTTTTCACTTAAATTATGGACGAGATGAGGTAGAAGTATGTTGGAAGAAGATCTCTGATGGAGTTGAAGTGCGTTAGGCTGTGTTTGTTGGCAGCAAACTTGATTATGAGGTCTAATTGAATGAACGCTGGCCCTTGATTTGATGCAACTCAAAAAAATCCCAAGATACACTGTTTAACGATTGCATGTGCATGTTTTTGATGATGCAAGACAAACTAGAGCATCCCTCAGACTGTTGGTCTACTTTTTTCAAGAATAAAGTCTATGTTCCATCTAGTTCTAATGCAGAGCTGAGGGTCTGGATTCACAGGGGACCCCCGCACACGCTCGTATCTGCTCTACCCACAATCCCCCCTGGATCATCACATCCCTCCCTCATCCTGCTGTTGCCATAGGAAACCCTCTCACCCCCCACGGTGGTCTGAAGAGGTGCTGTGGAGTGTGTGGATTCATCATGCTTTGTGTTCGAAAAGCGAGAGCGGTTTAAGTGAAGAGTTTTGGTTTTAGAGTAAATCAGATCATGACCCTTTGTCTGGAAGAAAACATCGACGTTTGTGTTGGTTTCAGTGGGTGGAAATCCTCAGTTAATCTGAAATGTGATTTGAACAGGGATGCGCTTTCGTGTTTTAATTTACTGTTTCATCATGACGGGATGTTATCGACTTCCAGAGCATGTTATCCAGCACTCTTGGTTGTGTGTGGGAAGCTCCTCCATGCTGTGTTTTTTTCTCTGGAATTAGGATTTAACGGTTTTACAAAAAGCCTGGCTTGGTTTAATTCTTTTTGTTTATCAGCTTCAAGCTGTTCTGTTTCTTTTAGGATGGGAGTGTTTTGCACCTTTGGTATCTGTTTAATGAAATGGAAATCTTTATTTAGCTTATTGACCCCATTTATGTTTAACCAGTTCATCAACTTTTCAAAAATGACTTTTAAAATGTATTTCATTATTTATTTGCTTACTAACACATGCTCTCTTGAAGCCTTGAAGTCTTGAGAAAGCAGTTTGCCATCCATTTAAGTACTTTAATAGAAACTAACATTTTTAATCAACAAATACATAGTTGTTTTAACAAAATGCACAGTATTGATTGAGTCATTAGCTTGAATTGATCAGTGCTCTGATTGGTTAATAGTTTTGGAAATTCAATGAGACAGCTCAAGGTTTAATGATACGATTAGAGACCAAACAATGGCTAGTGTACAAGCTCTTCCATAGAAGGCCATCTTACTGAAGCCTTGTTGGACACGTTGGACAGTAATGCCAAGTTCAAACTAGAGCTGTGCAAAGTGTTTTGACAAAATAAAATTCAGATTGTTTTTCTCCATCTGTGAAATATCTATTTTTTTTCTTGTAAAACTACAAGACAATTTAATCTGTTATTTCTTAAAAAAAAAATAATAATAAAGACATGTTACTATTGGAAATACGAGAAACTCCATTATGCTTTCAAAGCTCATTGGTTTTCACATGTGAGGGTTGACAGATTGGGAAAGACAACTTTAGAGCAATGTTTGCGGCTAGGTAGCTTGCAGCAGGGCTCCATCACTGCAGGTTTGGAACAAAGAGTCCCAAAAGGTTGCTGTAAATTTTGATAAAAAATGCATATTTTAAGACAACAAACATGTTTCACAGACTGACAGAAACCCAGCTCATCTAATTCACAAATATTTCTATAATCTAAATGCTACTCAGGTGATTTCTGATGCCTCAAATAGTATTTGGTTAAAGACAGAAATAGCCATGTTTGCAGTCACTTCTATGAACAATTGGCCGTAGAGTCATCAGTTGACCCGACGTTCATATTACTGGACTGTGTGTTCTGTTTACTGTAGAAAATTGGCGTAACATACGTGACGTCACTCATAGGTTTCAGCAGAATGCTTGAATGCTTGGTGAGAGACTCAATTGAGTAGCTCTGCCCTTAATTATGCACTATATATATTTTATTTGTCTTTGATGACAATAAAAAGACAATGGGATAAATGATTTTTAAAAATCTAGCTTTAATTGTAAAGAAATTTTTTTTGTTATTTTCTATTGGGAATAAGTGAAACTTAAAGATAGTGCAAGTCCTCCATAGGTTTTAGCCATTGACTGACAATAACATGGGCCAAATTGCTTTGCTATTTCTAAAAATTGAGTTTTAGAGATATAAAATTAATTTATTTTGTCTCAATCGAACAAGAAAATTGATCGTTTTACCCAAAGGATATCAAATGTATAATTTTTATTTAGCAAACGTGTCTATCTTGTATTTTTCCTATGCTGAAAGTTTTTTTCTCTTCCACCAGGTGCCCTCGTCGACTCCACACCTGTTTCCTGGAAGACACAGCAAGACTAGGTTTGAACGCAGCACATCGGTTTCTCTCACTCTTTTGCTAGCCTCGCTGAACATTCAACGCTGTCGGTGAGTTTCTGACATTGAAAACCATCGACCGTTGACTGTGCCCTGAGGCCACGCCCTCTGAACATCATCCTTGTTGAGCCACACCGACATCCATGCACGCGCTCGGTTTCCCAAAGGTCATAATCAACATTCATTGCTGTCGGTGGGTTTAGTTTTGTAACAGCTCTCTGAACAATGAATGTAACTGTGGCCCAGATTCCAGTTCGCCATGCCAGTGCTCGTCACAATCTCTGCCAGAGATCCTCTTCCTTTCTTCCTCCTCTTTCTTCCTCGCGGATCTGGAGCTCTTCAAGGAAGACGCAAATAGAAGCAGCAGCACTGACTGCTTCTTCCTGCATCTAATTGGTGGTTGTGTGTATCAGTGCGAGCGGATAGAGGGGAAATGCAGGATGAATGTGTAATCATTTAGACCTTCTTCTCATTTGGCTGTTTTGTCTCTCAAATTATATACTGTGTGTGTTCACTACAGCCTGCAACGAGCCTAAAATGGCACTCGCTAGAGGACATCACATCCTCTCTGACAGCTGTGTGTGTGTCTGTGTTAACTTTTTACTCAGCCTATGAGATTCGAGGCTCGGCACACACATCAAAGCGTAGCTGTGAAAATCTCTAGATGCTGAAACACAATGCAGGCCTTGTCTAATCCGGTCTCTTTCTTTCGTTTGTTTCATGTTCTCACGATAGGAATAAAAAGGCTGAATATTAAAATCTCAGTGGTGCGCTCTGATTTGGAGTGTTTGTTGTCTCGTCTTGTTATTCGGGTTCTGTTTTTAACACAGGAGCGACGTCGGGGAGCTGGCTCTACCAAAGCGTGCTTCTGTCTCATACAAGAGAACTTTATAGAATGATCAAAAGCACTCTGAAAAGTGGGTCAGGTTAATGCATTATATTTCTTATCAGCTCATGAATATTGATTCGGTGGTACACTGTCTGTGCTATCTTCCTCCTCTGGGGAAGTGATTTAACGGGTAAAGTCTCATGCTCGCTGGGTGTTTTCACGCTCTCGTTTATCGCTGATGTTTAACGCATCTCAGCTAAACAAAGGGATCCAACCAAGCGTGCTGGACATAAAATTGTCTTTTTTTGCCCCAGGTCCATTTCTTTTTTTTTCCTTCCGATGTCATGGACTGCTTTAAAAACTGCCTTCCATGTTTAGCTTGCAAGATAACGTGGAGGATTCCTTAAAAAGTGATTAGAGTTACGAAATGTACTTACATTATGGAGGAGTTAAGTCAGAGACCTTAAAATAATCTAATCCTAATGTTTAGGGAATAATGTGTTCAGATTTTTTCCTTCTTATATCTAGATTTTTTTTTTTAATATTACAAACTTATAACAATAGTGGAGAAACACACATTCCTTAAATGCTTTTGAGTTCCCAAATATCAAATATCGTCATAAACATCTGAGAAAAGTGAAGGCATTCTTCACTTTACTTAAATGAAATTAAATGTTTTGATCAAGATTGTAACATAACTAAAGTGTCACAAAATCCTAGAATATGTGAACATGTATACATTTATTTAGGAGTACAAATACTTTTTTTAAACAAGAAAAAGTTCATTTTGAGTTTTTTTTGCAACGTTTTTGCATTTTCTGATCAAATCTATAAAAACATGATGACTGCTTGGTTACTGTTAATATGCAACATAAAAACTGTGTGAAAGCCAATCCACATTTGTTTAAAATGGCACAAACTAAAAATAAAGTAAAACAATAAAAATAAAGACTCTGATCTCTCTTCTCCTGTGTGAATTTAGTTCGTTGTGACGAGACCAGATTAGAAAATGTGCACTTTAGAAAATCCTTACGCAACATGGGCCTTGCACAGCCATGTGGATGATGTGTGAGCAGTGTTTATGCACTGTAACTTCTCTTTTTATGCAAGCCCCATCTATTTAACTCACACAAACCACTCCTCTTTACCCTGGGATTTTTAAGACTGAGATGTGAAGGCATCCTCCTGAATCTGGGGGAGGTTGTGATGCTTTACTGCATCACAGGATAAGAGCCAACATGACATGTATATAGTGCTTTTCTATACAGGCAAAGCATTTTAGATCTTGAGAGGGTGTCGCTGAACCCAGCAGTGTGCAGCATCCACCTGGATGATGTGACGGCTGCCATTCTATGCCAGAACCTTCCCCAAACAACGACTGATGGTGAACAGGAGACAGGCAATCAAAGGAATTTAGCCAATTAGCATACAGGGATAATTAGTAGTGGACACATTTTCTCACTCTTTTCAATTAAACATCTTGGAGTTTGTAATGACCAGATAACAAACAAATGGCCATACGGTAAAAACTATTTATAATCAAGGGCATACAAACACAATTGTAATTGATTGTGATCCTCAATAATGAAAATTCTGTGATTCTGAAATCACATCAACAGTGCTTTGCGCCCCATAAAAAAGCCCATCGAGAACAGCTACTACACCCAGAAACCGCTCACTCTCAAACTTTTATGTGAACTGTATCAGTTCTGTCTACTGCGGTGCTTCCTCTAAATTGAGATTAACCAAACATCACATTAAAATAAGTTTTGAGCACCGTTTTTTGGCGGCTTTATAACCTTCAGCGCTACATGCAGAGAAACCCCCCAAAATCCAAGTGCTGTCAGGTCATGTTTGTAGTGTTTTCAATACTTCAGTGTCCCACTTCTTTAATGTTTAATTGTACTCCCCATTGTGCACACTCTCTGTTTCCCGGTTCTTAGATTTCCCTGTACATTACTCTCTCGGTTTTCTTATATTTGATATGTTGTATTATTCATAGTGTGCACTTAGTTCTAGTTCAGATTCATCTATTATTGTTCGCTTATGTGTAGGGTCTGCTGTTGCTCTTCTACTGTATTTTCTGTTGGATTCAGCAGCGCATCATGTCCCTGATTAATCTTGTTTCCGTTTCTAACTCTGTTTTCTTGATCGTCTGTCAGTATTTCTAACCTCCTGGTCCGCCAGTGTTGAGTCTTGAATACTCTCCTTCATCTTCCTAATTCATGTGAGTTTTCCTTGTTTGCCCATAAACTCAAGTTTGTTTCGTTTGTTCCTAAGTTCTGTGTTTTCCCTCATCTTCCCGTCTTCTTGCTCTAGGCCCTGCCATGAAAAGTGCATTCTGAACGCATTATTTCTTTTATGCATCTTTTATTTCTTTTTATAGAGTGTTTTCACAGAGCAAACCCTCATTGAACAGAACGGGACTCACCACCTTTCAGTGAGAAAAAGGTGTATTACTGTCATGTTTTTGGCTGTCTGTATGTAATGTAGTCAAAATATTTGAGATACAGACTGCTGAAAGTTATATTAACCAAAGAGAAGAGAGGAGGCGCTTGTGGTTGGACAAACTATTATAGAATATTAAAAACATGTTTGTTCAGGATTGGTAAACCCAAATTTTCCAGAATTTTGTGCGAATTGGAAAATTATTATTCCTTTACACAAATACATACTCTAATCCATCCATATGGTATTCCACATATCTATCTATATATATATATATATATATATATATATATATATATATATATATATATATATATATATATATATATATATATATATATATATATATAATATACACATATATATATATATATATATATATATATATATATATATATATATATATAAAATTATGTGTAGATATATTTCTCTTACTTTTTGGTTAATATTAAAGTGAAAAAGGAATTAAAATGTCTTAGAATTAGAAATCTTATAGTAACCAAATTAAATGACTGATTCACAGTATCATTTTGTAGAATCTACATGGACGGTACGGGTATAAAAATACTAAATAAAGGGCACATTTTTGTTTTATAGCTACCTATGAATAGCTCAGTTTGGTTATTATTTTACATTTTCAGCAATGTTTTTAGATGAGCGTCTTCTAACATAAAGCCTGTATATGCCAGAGCAGTCTACATATTTTTATGTCCTGAAGGGGTGTGTGAGAACACACGGAGACAGGAGATGTCAGATCCAAAGCACTGAGATCAAACCTCCTTGCCTAGAGCTGTGAACTAAATAATCCGATTTAATGTAGAAGGACAGCGTCTCTCTGAGTTATCCTCAGACCGCTGGTCTGTTCGGTAAAGGGCCCATGATGCGCCCTACAACACGGTGCTCTTTATCTAATACTGAGGCAGAATCCCCCCTGCAAAAATGGAATCGAGGTTATTACAGGCAGCATTGTACGGAGCTGCTAAAGGGACATGGTAGAACGGAAAGAAAAATATTTCTCCTTATTTGCATTATCTCACTATATATTTTTGCTTTGCATATTTTTCATTTTTCCAAGAAAAAAACAGCAGTACAATCCCTTGACCCGGTCCTGGCGGGGTAGCGCACACATAAAACAGAGATCAACAAATAAATTCACAATTACATATGCAGGTCTTATGCAAAAACAAAACAACAAAAAACTATTGACATAGATACAGACATAAATGTACATTAAAGTACATTTCTCCGGAATTTTGTGACCGGTGTGACAAGATTTTTCATCTTAAATATGACTCTAGATGGCGATTATAGTTACATTTGTTCCCAAAATAATTTTTCTAGTTATATTCCCATCAATTTAAATTAATAGAACAGTAGAACTGAAAATAAAAGCGACTGTTGAATCCTCGACATTCTTCCTTGCTGAAAGAAAATGTTTCAGCGGTGGAAAAGACAATAGTAAAGACAATTGCACTTGAAGCTCCACTGTAGATGCTGAAATTATTTTTCTTTTAAAATCCTTAGCTATGTTTATAACGTTGGTAGGCAAATTGAGGGCAGGATTCAGCAGTTAACAGTCTGTTGTGTTTTTTATTTGTAATTTACAAAATCAAATGCTTGGCTTTTTCAGATAAAATATGATCTTCAAAAATAAGTACATTAAAGGCACACAAAAATCTGATTTAAATTTGCCATGCATATGTTGAATTATACACAAACCCATGTAACATTCGAAATAAATTGCAATAAATCATGATTCATTTTTGGAGGATAAATCGATTAATTCGTTTTTTTTATTGATTAACAGCACTAACAATGACAGAAACCGAGGGACATCATCACATTTAAAAACCACCTAGATCTGGAAAACAACTGATGAAAATAAATGAAATAGTTCAGGTTACAGTCCTCAGCAGACAGACCAATAAATTACAGTTTTAAAGGTTAAAAAAAACCTTTAATTATATAAAAATCGTAATAAAATAGTTTTATTACTATTTAAGTGAAAATTGTACTCATATTTTCTCAGATGTATATGAGGAGTTTGATATTTGTGTACGTATTACATCGGTGGATGTAACCAGTATCTTCAGGGCTTTTAAGTTGGTGTTATCACATTGCAGGAATAAAACTCTGATGGCAGGTTTCATTTGTCTCCCACGTGGGCCAGATTAGTTAATGTTCATAGGGCCAGAAGTGCTCCATTTATTTTTAGTAAGAACCTGCGAGAGCTGCAATAGACAGTTGCATAACTTGAAACACCTACAGGTTACAAAAAAAGTGCCAGTTATTGAACACTTTTACATTACAGAAAACAAATGTGCTTTTTATACAAATTTGGAAACAATTTTACTTGTTAGAAAACACATTTACACGTTCCCAAACACTTTTAGAAATTCCGAAACACAAATACATTTCAGAAACCAGAAAGGGTGGGTACCACTGAGTACCAACAACTTGTCTCTGATTGGACGGACAACCCAGTAAAAACCTAACGTGAGTCAGGTAGCTGATTGCAGCCAATTTTACACCTATCTTGGCTTATATTTCTTATTTTATATTTGGACCAGCTACTTCAAAATCGACAATCAAGCTAAATCATTTCCAGCGCTCTTAAGAACTTACACGGAGAGTATCTGGCCCCAGTCTGTTCAGCCATGCCGCATCTCAGCCGCAGCCAGAGGGACAGCTCCTGCTATCAGTGATGAAATATTTGTTGCTTATGTTTGTGGAAGTAAATATGTATTTTTTTTTTAAATAATGACTACATATGTGTCTCCCATGATGGCGATAAAATAATTTTGAGTAACATTTAGGTGTCAATTCTCACTTCTGCTAGAACATATTTGCCAAATTCTTCATGAATATCCAGTAAAGCAAAAAAAAAAAAAAAAAAAAAAAGAAATATTGGGAGCGCAATAGTCTCCTCAGGGTCGGTGTACAAGCCGTTAACACACACTGCCTATTAAATCCTTCTACTTTTTGTAAACATGTAAACTGTGTTGATGTTGCAAGTGGTTTATCAATGATTAAATCTATCAATGTGAAAATACTTATAGTAAATTATATAAATAAATGATATACCAATTATATTAGAATATATGTACTGTGTTTGAATAAAAATATACATATTAATACGTATATAAATATTTCTTATAAAGTATGTATAATATATTTATAAAAAATCTTATTAGTGCAACCATAAATGCAACAGCCAGACATCTTGTGTAGTTGGAAACAGGGAAAGGGTTTATAACCCAAACCACAGGGGAATATCTCCACTTGCATTTCCAAAATGCGCAGCAAAATATTTGATGATGATGTGACCTGTAAAAGAGTCTCTTCAGCTGCGCTCTGGTGCATCGTGCTAATAAAGATGCTAACAGTGGTTTAAGCAAACATCATCTCCTTACGAAAGCAGTTGATGTAAAAGGTAGCGTGAATAGCTTTCTTTTGTATATTTGTTTTAATTAGCAAAAAAGTATTTTGTTTTAAATCAACAAAAACTTTTTTTTACAAGCTGGTGCTAAAAGGCCATATTGGCTCACAAACTCGCCAACTTCAGGTCTTGTCTGACATTTTTATTAATGTTAAATAAATGATAATTTCAACAATTCTTTTAGGGGGGAATTTGGTTTCACCTACTTCTGTTTAATTCATATTGATGATGACAAAGAGATGTTTTTTTGGGCCTTATACAGCCTTGGGATGGTGCATTAGCGCCACCAGCTGGATCTGTACAGTAGTTTGAATCACAAAATGAATGATGGGAATTGCTTTTGCTAATGGAATTGTAAGCATCTTTTTTTGGTCACTCTTTTTTTATATATATTTTTTTTATAATTAATTTAAAAAATGTTTTTGTAAGAAATGTCATAATAATTGTACAGGTCCTTTAATTGCCTAATATGTTTTATTCCTAATGTTACAGGGTTTCTCTTTAATTGACTTTGCTTTGTATGTGCTTTACTGCGTATTAAAACATATAAAGCGTGCAACTTACACCCATTTGTCCAATTCTTAGTCTTTTTTTGTCATTTCATACTTCCCTTTCTTTGTTTTTTGTATTTATTCTGTTTAACACGTTTTTACCTGTTTCTCCTTCATCCCTATTATGATGTGATTTGATAAAAAAAAAAATTATTTCATCATAGTCATTCTTAACTTCTTATTTGCTCAGTGCTATTTCCATCGATAGTTTTTCTTTCCTTAAAGGTTGTTTTGCTCACACATCCGTTTCCTCATTTCCCTTAATGCCATGTAATTTTAAGCGATCACAAAAGCAACCTTGAGCCTAGTTTTAGAGCAGATGTCCATTTATGTTCTTTGGAGAAAGGCGCCATCAAGTGGACAATTGGGCTTTCCAAGGCCTTGGTTTTTCTCAGTCTGTTTAAAGTTCAGGAAAAAGAACAGAGCTGGCAGTCGTTCAGCAGTTTATCGGTAGCGTGTTTAATCCTAGGTGTGTTTATTCTGCAGTGCGTTTAGTTCTGCATTCCAGCGCTTCCTCTGAGGTGATGTCATCGAGGTTATTTCCAGAGAAAGTTCTGCAATCAGCCCTTCTTCCATCTCATTACTCCTCTTATCTCACCCAGAACCGGAGCCAGAGGAAATATAGTTCCTAGTATTAATTGCATTGACAACAACATCATGATTCAATCATATTAAGCTATTGAACACAATACTAACACATTAATGCATTGCCAAGCTTGAAAAATGCTTTATGCGAATTCAAGTCTATTTACATTTCTGATGGTAATTGCACAAATCAAATTGTACTTTTTGTAAGTATATTTGAAGTATACAGTACTTGCATCAGGCGTTCACGTCAACACTTTTAACACACTTTAAAATAACTGTATACATTACACTACATTACATTAGACTAAAATATACTTTAAGTGAAAGATATGTGCATTTTCTAGTCTACTTATTTTTAAAAACATTTTAATTATATATACAATATATGTGTGTGTGTGTGTGTGTGTATGTATATATATATATATATATATATATATATATATATATATATATATACACATTTTAACTGCAGCATACACTGAAAGTGTAATTTAAATTCACACTTTTTAAAATCAATGATGTAAAATTGCGTTTGAGTGCATTTCATGATGCAAGTGAGATAAATTGCAAAAGTTAAAAAGATAAGTTATTCATGCTCAATACAAGCCATTTACTGCACTGTAAACATATTAAATTTACAGTAGCACTTTATAATAACTACACACTACTAATTATTTATCAAGCATTAACAAATAGTTAATAAACAATTTATAAAGCATTGTTTCTTTGTTAATAAACATTTATAAGCAGTTTATGAATATACCTTTAAGGCTTTATTCCTGGTTTATAAGCATAAAAACTATATGTTTATTATATACACTAACACTTAACAGAACAACTCTAAATTTAGGTAACCAGTTCATGAGATCATTCAGAAAATGCTAATAAATGGTTAATAAACTATTTAAAAGCACATTCATACATCTTATGATTCAGACGTATAGCAACTGTGATAATAAATGCTTTAATAATATATTTTCCTACTGTAACTCTTGATTAGTTCAGCTAGTTCTAAAACATTTACTAGCTGCCAGTTTACTGTTTTTGTGAGCTCTTCTAAAGTGAGGATTATTACAGTGAAGTACATTTATATTTCACCTGGCTTCACAATATGACAGAAAATGTGGCTTGAAGTACAATATCTTTATTCAAGTTCAAAGACAACAAGAAAACAATAGGCTACCATGAACACGGTAAAACCTGAGAAAAGTAAATAAATAGACCAAAATAAAATGGCATCAAAAATGGGTTTAGTTTGTACACAATGTTGACTTTTTAACTTAAAATGGAAGCATGTGTTAAATTTATATATTTATATAAAAAAGAAATAGTCATGCATACACAAATATGCAGAATAGATGTCCAAATTTCACAAAGAAATTAATTCGTCTCGTTAAGTCTCAGTGGTGTCAGAGTTAGCCTTTAGTGTGTCTTTTGTTGATTTCTTCCGCTCTGTCCCTGAAGAAGCGAAAGAGAGAAGAGGAAGGTTAGGATCTCTGTCTGAATCAGTTCATCAATGACTCTGTGTGTGTGTGTGTGTGTGTGTGTGTGTGTGTGTGTATTTGTGTGTGTGCATGCGTACGTACGTGTGTGTGCTCGCTTTCTTTCTTGTGTGTGTCTGCTTGTGTTTGCGTGTGCGTGGATACATATGTGTGTGTGCGTGCTTTCTTTCTTGTGTGTGTGTGCTTGTGTGTGTCTTTGCTTGTGTTTGCGTGTGTGCATGCATACATATGTGTGTGTGCGTGCTTTCTTTCTTGTGTGTGTGTGCTTGTGTGTGTCTTTGCTTGTGTTTGCGTGTGTGCATGCATACATATGTGTGTGTGCGTGCTTTCTTTCTTGTGTGTGTGTGCTTGTGTGTGTCTTTGCTTGTGTTTGCGTGTGTGTATGTGTGTGCGTGCATACATATGTGTGTGTGCGTGCTTTCTTTCTTGTGTGCGTGTGTTTGCGTGTGTATGTGTGTGCGTGCATACATATGTGTGTGTGCGTGCTTTCTTTCTTGTGTGCGTGTGTTTGCGTGTGTATGTGTGTGCGTGCATACATATGTGTGTGTGCGTGCTTTCTTTCTTGTGTGCGTGTGTTTGCGTGTGTGTATGTGTATGCGTGCATACATATGTGTGTGTGCGTGCTTTCTTTCTTGTGTGCGTGTGTTTGCGTGTGTGTATGTGTGTGCGTGCATACATATGTGTGTGTGCGTGCTTTCTTTCTTGTGTGTGTGCTTGTGTGTGTCTTTGCTTGTGTTTGTGTGTGTGTGTGGTGTCTGTGTGCGTGTGTGTGTGTGTGTGTGTGTGTGTGGTGGTGTGCGTGTTTCACCTCAGCTTCCTAATGATCTCCATCACCCAGGCCAAGGAGGGATCCGTGCAAATGTTCTTGCCCCGGAGTGTGTGAAATCTGCAAGGTAAAGATTCAGTAAAGTCTTCATCAGTTATTCATAAAGTTATCGATAATGTCTGACACTTTAAAAAAACTCGTCAATCTACACATCAGTTCATTTTTATCTGCTTATGCATCAGTTTGCTCTTTTATATCACTTTATATGAGTATATGTTTGTTTGTTGGGTACAATTTCACTGCAGGGTCCCAAACACAATGTTTGTCTGATAATTCAATCACATGATTTAATTTAGATTTAAAAAAAACTTGCACATTCTAAACAAAAATAGACATTGCAAGTAGTCTTCACTGTATGGTTCACAGCAATGATAGAAGCACAAGAAGTAAAAAAAAAGTCCATTAAAAAAAATCTATAAAGAAAAACCCCAAAATTTTTTGGTTCCTTGCTTCTTTCATAAAGTCCAGCTATGAGTTTAGTATAATTATATAAAACCTTTACACAGATATAAAATTGAAAAACATTGGAACATTTTTCAAATACTTCCATACACTTTTTTAGTTGTGAGAATTTGAACGTTCCACGTATTAAAAAAATTCATCCGCAAAAATTAACAAAAAAATCTTTTAAAAATCTTTTAGTTTATATTTAGACTAGTAAAAGACAAAAATGTCCAATTTTACTATTGCCAAGGAAAAAATAAAATCTGAAGTGGTTAAATAACATCTGTCCTCTTAAGTTAGATTTAAAACGGTATAAAATAAATCGATTGCTTCTTAATTTTAATTATAAGCGCAAACTTCCAAACTCACATCACTGCGTCGATGTTGCAGTCTCTGAAGCTGGTCTGAATGGAGTATCCTCTGATTAAACTCATTGGTAGTTTTCCTTTGCTGTACTTTTTGCAACATGCTGGAAAAGAAAAAAACAATACAAATAGTAATGTGTGATGGATCCGTGACTGAAGAGGATCTAATGAGACGAGCCAGTAAATACTCACAGTAAGCTGAAGCATCCGTGCAGAGGATGCTGAGAGCCACGAGCGCCAGCACCAGCACACTCACTGAAACACCAGCCATCTCTCTCTCTCTCTCTCTCTCTCTCTCTCTGAGCTGTGAGTCTGAGCTGTGAGTATGAGATGCTCGGAGTACGAGTGATTTGAGAGTTTATACTGTCGATGTGGACGGGGAAAAACCTACAGAGGGATTTCCATGCGTAGGTAAACAAAGGGACTTGTGCACAAACCCACAGAAGCACTGTGAGATCATATCAGGCGTGTCAATCAAACCAGCGCAATGAGGAAGAAGAGAGAGGAAAAACTGCCTTGAAGAGAGCTGCTGAATTTCCTCTGTCAAATATTCCAATGTTTTTTCTGAGTGGAAAGTCCACTCACCTGCCACCTGAAGAGGTCGAGATCAGCCGAGCGCTCGGGATCAGATATTTGGCTAAAAATAGAGTGGAATTTTCTTTCCCTGCAGTGCTCTTATGGCAAATCTGCTACAAATCCTGGCGAGAACTGCTCCAACTAGGTGTGCAATTCTTCTGTGACGTGATGATGCTTACTAAACCACATTTCTGTTGTAAAATAGAGGATATTTAAAGCAGAAACTCTTTGAGTTACTATTATGCTTTTGGCCAAATAAACAAGACTCAGTCCACTCTTCAATAATTATTTCTTCTTGAGGTCTGAGTCCCATGCTGATAGCTAATGAAAGTTATTTTTTATTCTCTGTCGTGCAGCTCTTCGGGGTGGCTTGGCTACTGAAAAAAAGCGTTATATAACAAAAATGTACAATGTTTTGTTTAAGATTTCTGTTTTGTGATTTATTTTCAAGTATAACCTGAGTGATCCAGCAAATATTAGTTGCTAGCTCTGTTTGCAGCTTGTACTTGTCTCGAGTACTGCGATGAATTGAGGTACTGATGTATGGACCAATTCTTGATACCAGACAAAAGCCACAGATGGGCCGCATCTGGCCCAAAGTCTCAGCCATACTTGGGCCAGAGAGTCACGTTAAATACAAACAATTTTACTTTGCCATAGTTTTGTGCAATAATTGCTGTGTCCTATACATAGTGGTTAGCAGAAATAGCTCAATGGCTCGTTTTGTCTATTATTAGCTTGGCCCACGTATCAATATTTCATGTCTGGTCCAAGCACTACATTTGATCTCTGGCCCAACTTTTCTGTGCCACTCTAAAAATGGCACCTTTGCTAGACTTGGGCCTCGCTTGGCCCAGATACGGTATGCCAAGTAATTGCCAGAAGCGCCTGACGAATGCCAAGCTTTGGCCAATTTAATTGCTAAAAATACCCTGCCATTTGAGTATTAAAATATACTCTTATTTTTAGATTGAAATTCAAAGCAAAAGATGTTTGGAAGATGAGCCGATCACATGCGCAAATATTGATCGCTGTTGCTTAGCAATATTTGCATTTTTCCCCAAAATGTAGAAAAAGATAGAATACTGCACACAATGTCAAAGCGCTTGATTTTATCAGCTCAGATGGACCGATAATTTGTTAAAGGCCATGAACCTGGGACTTTTTAAAGCCAGCATCCCTCCAGAGATTGGGAATGTCCACCGAGGATTTAACGATACGGAATCCATTGAAAGAGCTACTTTTGAAGATCGGAAAGCTCATTTGTATGAATCCAACCACAAATGCAAATGGATAAACTCCCACGCTGTCCTCGTTCGGTTCCACATGCCAGCCGTGCGGCTTCCTGCGGGGTGCAGCTGAACGTCAAGTCTTTTCTAGGTCGTAATGTTTTATGTAGCGCGTGTCCTAAAATCTAAATGTGAAACAGGTCATAAGAGCGAGCAGAAGGTGCATCAGCGCTCCGCTAGCGACGAACCACTTCCTTCAAATCACAAACCTGCCCCACAGCGTTAATGTCAAACAAAGCATTGTTCTTTCATCTGTTTTCAATTAAACCCTCGGCTGATCGCTGTTACACCTACAGAATGATTTCTTTTAAATGCACTGTTAATTTCAGTTATTGATTGACAAAGGTCAGGTCGATAATGTGTATAATCAGAAAAAATGACGTATTTGTGATATATCCAGGAAAGAAAGCTTTAAATTAATTATTTATCATTTATAAATGTATGGTACAAATGTAATATAACTTTATTCCGTCACAGATGTCACTTCTTTGAAAAAAAAAACATTATTGAAATAAAAGCGATCAGTTTCTTAAATGGGTTTAAAGGTTAAAGACTAACCTATTAAATGTTAATGATAATAGGTTAAAGGTTTATGAATATTTAAATGCCAATGTCTTGCCTGAAAGAAGCAATAGCTCCTTAACACTTTCTGACCTGAATTGTTTTCTGTGTTTCAAAAATGAAAACACACCTTTTTGTCTTCTTAACCCATAAGAAATAAAAAATTACGAGTGCTAAAATAAAAAATACAAAAATAGAGCAAAATAAGGACCTTTCCCAAACTCTTAAATGACTGGGTTCTTATGGGTTAAGGCAAGACAATGTCAAACTCTTTAGTTGTTATTTTTTTGCTTTCAGTGAAGATCAGATATAGATGAGTGGAATCCTTATAATAAATGTCTTCTAAAAAAACTAAGCTTCAAAAGGTGTGTAATTTTATGTTTCATCTGTGCATAAATATTAATAAACGAAATAAACTATCGAATACATTTCGTTTAGAAAATTGCGGCAATCGGAGGACTTTTCTCATCTGCTCCTGCCGTGTTACAGCATACAAAGTGTCCAATGTCAGGAAAAAATAGTTTAATTTGAGAAAAAAATTTTAAGTGATGAAATGTTTTGTCCACTGGACTAGACGCAGAGTCTAAAGGGTTCGTGTGAGTTGTTTTCTGAAGCTACTTTGTGTTGTAAGTGCTCTAGTATTACCGAGGGCCAAAAGCGACGAGTGGTTAGCGAAAAAAAGTAATATTTTTCATGCATTTTTTTGTTTTTCTTTGTCATAGTTTGGCAAAATATATTATTGTGGCGTTAGATACTACAGTGCCATATTAGCGTATATATATTTTTTCCAAGCTGTGTAAATAATATTACTATTAATAATAATAATAATAATAATATGTGTTTTATTTATATAGAACCTTTGCAGAGCTCAAAAACACTTGAGTGAAGTTATAAGATGGCGAACATGAGACAAATTTCAGCATGGAACATAAAGCAAGTTATATGAGAGCTAAATAGAGAGGGTTAATATATTAAACAGAGTCAGTTGAACAAACCAGAAGGATTACTTTTGAGTTTTGGGAAGAGATTTAAATACAACGATTTTATTAACAGAACAAGCTTAGCGTGGTAAAGAAGCTTTTATGGTCTCTATGTAAATGTCAAGGGTTGGTGCTTGTTTTTCCAGCAGGAAGTTGTATTTAGTTTACAACAGCTGTCTTTTTTTTTAATAGACATACAGACTAAATTTTAAATCTTTTAAAAAGAAGATAAATTAAATATGTTTGAAGAGAAGATTTAAATACTATAGAGAAGATTTATGTCCATGCTTAAAAATGTAAACCTCTAAATTAATCTTTATGGCCGCAAATCGTCAGCATTATTTTTTGATCATTAAGTTTTATTTTGCAGAAAATTTGTCTGGCTTGACACAGACTTCTAAAACTAAAAATAGCAACAAAAAACTAAATATTTTTTGCTATGTTTTTTTACATAGTCATTTTAGAAAGCTTTGGCTATCTCACTGATCGCGTTCTCACTCAAGTACCTGCAGTCTCTATTCCAAATTTACTTTTTCAGATTAAACGTTTTTATTGCGTTTTTTTTTATTAAACTGAGTTTTTTTTTATTAAATATATAGGACTTTCATACGACTCTGGTCGTGAGTTCAGAAGAGCTCCACTGGGGGGCGCGCTTACTGCTGTTCCGCCCCGGAAGCTTGTGCTGTCAGTGGCGCGCGCCTCTTTCCGGTTTGTGAAGTAGGCGTAACGATGCTTTGATTTTATTATTTTTGTAGCCCTTTTCAATTGTCCTTCACTGAAAAGACAAAATATGATGTGTTTTACCTATTTTTGACGTTATTAAACTTACCATGCCATTCAAACCCGCCAGCAGCGCGTGTAAGACATGGTTGGTTTCCAACTCACCCGAGCTGGCGAGTATGTTGTGTTTTTTATTCTTCAGAATTTCTATGAGTAATGTAACGTTACATTTCCCGATTTCATGTTGAATATGCCGTGTATCGTCCTGTTTTATTATTGTTTGCAGGTTCTTCTTTAACATGGCATTTGAGTATATGAGCCCAAAAGAAGCAAGCTATCAAATATTGTTTAGAAATATCAACGTTACCTTAAAGAATGTAAGAAAAGTATTTTAAAAAGTTTGCTTTTGTTTTCAGAAGTATTATCGCGGTCAAACCTAACATTTTATTTAAGTTGTTTATTTATGCAGTGTTATTTCCTAGTTTTATTACACTGCATTTTAAATGCTAAACATCTATATTTTTGTTTCTGTATAAAAATTGGTGTATTTATTTATTTCCATGCCAAATAGCACTAAAACTATAGCACATACACAGAATCTTTAACTGTGGTCAATGGCATGATTACCTTTTGTTTTATCAGAAGGAAGCTGCTCAGATCGCCATGGAAACAGAGCCAAAGCATCATGGGGTGTTTGTGGATGCAGACTTTCCTGCAGAGGACTCCTCCATCTTCTGTGATTACACCACGCCCCTTTCCAAAATACTGGATGATGTCACATGGCTTCGCCCTCATGTAAAGATTTCTCTTTTTTGTGAAGGAACTCTGTGAAAAAGTTTTCCCTCGATAAATATGATGCTATGCGCACACTTTTCGCTCGACCGCACTATTTGCACAGCAGTACTCATCATACTAGCTCCGCCTTCTCTGCACGAATTACACATCATGCCCAACCTTTGACTTAGTATGTAAATTACCAGGTCAACACTGTGCTTTATTGTGCATTGCAAGTCTGCTGATTATATCCTTGCAAGTGCAAACGTTGCCCTAATGTAAATCTTTGGGTCTATTTTAGTTTTCTTTTGGGGGGGGGGGGGGTCTCATTTGGACATCAGATTAGATTATTTAGCATTTTAAGAGTGTTCAATTCATTGTTCAAGAGGACACGGTGTGGGTCTTTAACAATACTTTACTGTGAACTTTGTATCTTCCAGGAGATCTGCAATCAGCCTCAGCTCTTTCCCGATGACCCTGTGGAGGCTCACCCAAAGCAAGGCATTCTGGGAGACTGCTGGCTCCTCTGTGGCTGCTCGATGTTGCTCAAGAACCAGCATCTTCTGAACAAGGTGAACGTTTGTTTGCAAACACTTCCAGTTGTGTAAATACTGTTACGCTCTAATCTGACGCATGCATTCTTAGGTTTTTCCTCCAGAGCAGCCGATGTGGGGAGACCCTGCTTACCGCGGTGAATTTCTCCTCTGTTTCTGGTGGAACGGAGAGTGGACGAAGGTACGGGTGGATGACCAGCTGCCCTGTCTCAACGGCGAGCTTTGCTTCTCGCGGTGCCAAAGTCCTCGAGCGTTCTGGGTGGCGCTTTTGGAAAAAGCATATGCAAAGTAAGATTGATTGGATCAATGGGCATCCCTTATTTCTTAAAATAGAGAAAGAGTTAGTGTTTCAAACGATACTCGGAGCGGTAGATATACAGAGGGGTGTCCGCTGCATAGGGGTAATATGAAACAATGGCGACAATTTTTGGTACTTACTTTCAGATAATGCAGATGGATTAATTCCAAAACATTGCTCAGCTGAGTGCTGAATCCATTCATTTCTAAGGGGCCTGAGTCACAATCGTAATGTAAAGTTGTTTAAATCATTTAGCTTCTCGATTTATTACCAGAGCAACCCCTACAGTATAGGCCTCACGCAGGAGATACTGTTAGAATAATATTTAATTTAACTTTTTTAGACATCATATTTTTCCGTTGTCCATGTGAAGCTCATCTGATAGGTGTATTTTGTTGATGCTTGGGGTTGCCAGAGATGCTCGTAAATGCTAAATAGATATGTAAAAATGATGGTTAGGGCTGTCATAGACATGAAAAAATGCTCAAAAACACAAGTCATGATTAGGGTTGCCATAGATTAAGAAAATGTGCAAAAAAAAGCATAACAGTGATTGATGAGGTTGCTAGAGATTGAGAAAATGTTCCTAATTGTTGACAGGATTTGAGAAAACCTTCGTAAATGCTCAAAAAAGGTAAAAGTGATGGTTAGCGTTTCATGTATTTGAAGCATTCTGTTTATTAAGCAAAAATGTTGCTTGTTATGATATAGGTCTTAAATTTGATGGGAATGTCATTTAAATGTTCAACGGACAATAAATATAAAAGATGATTAGTGTTTCTGAAAACAGCAGTTCTGGAGTAGGACGTGAAGGATGATGCGGATGAGAATTATTTATGATTATTTGGCCAAAAATGCACCCACGACTTCTTATTTCCTTCCAAAATCTAATGATCAAACAGTGTTTAGTTTATTCACCTCTCTTAATGTAAACCATGTAAAGTCATTATTTGAATACTCACCACTGCTAATCTGTTCCATTGAAACCCTCCGAAGAGCGATGGTGCCGAGAGCTTGTTTGGAACGATTCAGAATCGTTCCTCTATGAACCACGTGACGGTCTGACGACGAGATCATAGACTGACACCACTCTGTATAGCTACAGCTCTGACAATACTGAATCATAGGAACTGAGTCGCTTTTCGTGATAGGCTCCAGGGTTCATACGAGCACTTGTGGGCTGGCCAAGTGTGTGAGGCCATGGTGGACTTGAGTGGAAGTGTAGCGGTACGATGGAGTCTTAAGAGCCATTCCTCTTCAAATGGCGGGAGTCTGCCTCAGCTCTCTTCAGAGATGAAGGAGCGATGTGCCATCAGCTGCTGCGTTCACAGCGCCCCCACAGGTGAGAAAGGAAGTCCATACCAAAGACCTTGTGTTTAGTCTGTTTTTGGTTCATGTGTGTGTCCAGTTGTTCAAGATCTGTGAGGTAGATTACATTTACATTTATGCATTTGGCGGATGCTTTTGTCCAAAGCAACTTACATTAGGGGAGAGACAATATGCAATCTGTTACACCGTCAAAGTCTATCTCAGCTTCTCATAATAGAATTGTATCAACTGATCAATAAACCAAAGCAGTGAGGAAGTAGAGGAAGGAAATAAAGACAGGGAAGGAAAAAAAGAAAGTAGGTTTTTTTTATAGTAGGTGTTCCCTGAAGTGAAGAGTTTTCAGGTGCTTTTTGAAAGCTGTTAGTGTTGCTGCTTTCGTGACTGGATCAGGAGTTTGTTCCACCATCCAGGGACAGCGAGAGAGAAGGTTTAGTCTGTGTCTCTGTTAATTGTGATGAGACTCTCATTGCAGGATCACCGGAGCTTGGCCAGTTCCATGCCATGAGTGTGATGGAGTGGACGGATGTGATGAGCACTTCAGGAGAGCGAGTGCAGCTGGTCAGGATACGAAACCCCTGGGGGAGGAGAAGCTGGGGTGGGGTCTGGAGGGAAAGGTACTGATGATAAATACCTGATTGAGAAAGTTTTTTGTTTCTGGATATAAACCAAAGGAATAATCTTTCTCTCTATTTTCTCTTGTCTTCTCGTTTCATCTCTTTTTGATCTTTTCTCGTCACCTTTTGCTCACGTCACATCTTGTCTTCTCATCTTGCTTTTCTGTTTTCCTTCTTGCCCCTTCTCGTCTCCTGTCTTGTTCTTTTCTCTTGTCTTCTCATCTCTTGCTCTCATCTGGTCACATCTCACTCTCTTCTCTTCTCATCTCATCTTTTTTTTGTTCACATTTCAACTCATCTTGTCACACCTCGCTCTTTTCTCTTCTCATCTCTTCTCGCTCTTTTCTCATCTTGTCTCAATGTCTTTTAAATTTTTTCTTCCTCTTCTCCCTCTTTTCTTTTCTCTTCTCATCTTGTCTCTTTTTGCTCTTATCATATCTCACCTGGTCACATCTCACTATTTTCTCATCTTGTCTCATCTCTTCCCTTCTACCTCTTTTCTATTTTCTTCTCATCTCACCTCTTCTTTCTTTTTTGTCTGATTTCTTCTCGCACTTTTCTCATCTTGTCTCTCATCTCTTCTTGTCTCTTCTGTTCTCTCTCTTCTCTCTTTTTTTTACCTAATCTTGCTCATCTTTCATCATCTTCTTTCACCCTTTTTCATCTCTTTTTCACACTTCTCCCCCTTTTCTCTTGTCTTCTCGCTCTTCTCTCTCTCCCCCTCTCTTTCTACCCCTGCAGTGGCTCAGGCTGGTCTTCACTGCATCCCGTCTGTGCTCAAGCACTGCTGGCTCGCACATCAGAGGGTGATTTTTGGATGAGCCAGTCTGAATTTCAGCATGAGTTTGATGAGATCTCAGTGGGCTTTCCTATCAGCGAAGAAGGACACCTCCAGAGCATCTACACAGGTATATTCTATACTAAAGAAGCACATGGCTTTATTCCATTAAATTCAAGTTAATTGTCTCTGTTTATTATGTAAAATGGATTGTTGATATATCAATATCAAGACGATTAAAAATCAAGAAAGAAAGACTAGTGTTTACATCAATGGGATTCCTTACTTGTAGGAACATTTCTAACACACACTCATCAAATTGGAGGACGCTGGGTCAAAGGTCATTCAGCAGGTGGTTGCCGTAACAACAGCACTTTTAGCAGCAACCCAAAGTTCTGGCTGCGAGTCTATGAGAGAGGAGAAACCTTGCTGTGTTTGCTCCAGCACAAGCCATCTGATTCCCCAGCAGAGGGCAGCACTCAGAAGCACTCTCACCTTCAGGCCATCGCTCTGCACGTCTGGAAGGTACAAGGAGAGTTTATTCAAGGAGAGTTTATTCAAGGAGACAAAGAAAGTCTATGATTTCTTTAAATGCCACATTGGACTGAGATGTTTGATTCATTATGGAATAGGTGGAGAAGAAGCACTTTAATCTTCTGCGGACGCTGAACAAGCCAGCGCTTCTGTCACAAACACATGCGTACGATCGGGAAGTTCTCATCGCTGCTCTTCTGAATCCTGGTTTTTATCTGCTGGTTCCCAGTACCTTCATGCCGGGAGCTGAGGGACGCTTCCTCCTGAGGGTTCATTCATCCTCCTCCACCTCTCTCAGGTCCTTCTTCAACACACTCTTTCTGACACAGGTTGTTACTGGTTTCTACTGGAGAAAAAGACGTGTTTAGGGAGCAGTTTATTGTAAGATTTAAGTATTGCCGGGATTACTAAACCAGGATTCAGGCTGAATGTAGATATACATAAATACATATAAGATGCATCACTGCTGCAAACACTTGCAAACAGACTCTGAAAGTACTAGAACTTGTTTTTTTCGAGAACTTTTTTCATCTTCTAGAAGTAATGAAGTGCTTGACGTTTTGCAGCAGACTGCACAATATGTTAATATCAATAATAGTGTCTTATAATATGAAAGACATAGAAAGATACAAGGAAAAAGAAATAAGCATATTTATTTAAATTATTGGCAGTGGCAGTGTTTTTGCAGGGTTTTAAAAATTGTGCAAAAGTTTAAAAGCCCAAATATTAGGTCTTCTTTTCTGATGCCCATGTAAAGCTCATTTGTTATGTTGATGGAGATTGATAAAATTATCCTAAATGCTAACACAAAATGTAAAAGTCTGATAAAATGTGCATAAATGCTAAAAAATGCAAAAGATCATGATAAGGGTTGCCAGAGTGATAAAATTTTCGTAAACCTTTAGAAATATAAAAGTGAATTTTATCGGTGTCGTAGTTTAGAGGTCTTCAGAAAATCTTAATATTTATGGTTAGGGTTGCCAGATTGTGAGAAAATGCTTGTGAAGTCTCAAAAATGGTCAAAATCTTAAAAGTGATTTTTAGGATAACATCTTTCAAAACTCTGTGGTTCTGGACGCTGATGCGACAACAAAGTCTGGCTTATCTAGCAGAATACTTTCCATTTCTTTCAATGGAAAAATCATAATCCTTTCATTCAGATTAAAATGTTAATCGCTCATCTTCATATTTGGGCTTTGCTCTGAGTACTTATATGAACTTCACATCACGTTGCTCTAGCTGCGATTGTCAAATGCATCAGACATTGTCGTCTCAGGATGAAAATTAGCGGACGTTAGGGTTAAAAATAAATCATTAATTAACTTGAACAATGTATTTTTAAAAATAATGACATAAAAACGCATTTGAAATCATTCCATTTTAATGAAAATAATTTTGTTTTTATGGAAAATAAAATCCCAATTGTAAACAATAAAGACCCAAAGATGCAGCTCTAATCTCATGAACAGCACGAGCAGTTAATTATTCCAGAAAATTATTTGATAGTCTTATAAAACCTGCTAAATACCCCAAACTCTGTTTTCTTTTAGTGCGATGAAGCCCTCTCCTGCTCTCCTTCATTCTTCAGGAGGAGAATGGGAAACCAGCATCTCGTGTGGCTCTTGGTCCGTCGGCTCCTCTGCTGGAGGAAGTCGTAATTACACCTCTCATGGACTCAACCCGCGTGTTCCTCTTAGTGTGACCTACGACCCCGGAGGGAACAATCTCAGGGTCACTCTACGCCAGCACAGCCCTGAAACTGCCCTCCATGCTATCGGCTTTCATATTTACAAGGTGAATTTCCTTATTTCTGTATGAGTTTGGAAGTGTGTTTTATCTATCATAGGCCGCTCTGTTCTCAGGTACCTGATGGTGGCTCTGGTTCTTTTGCTGCCATGGCTCCGGTGGTCAGCTGTGTACCTCACGCACACTCAGAGGAAGTCAGTGCTTTTTGCCGCCTGCCGCCGGGAGAGTATGTCATTATTCCCTCGACCTACGAACCGGAACTCAATGCGACCTTCACGCTTACTGTGATACGCAGGATTCATCGGTTAGTGCATATTTGAGTAGGATTTAACTTTGTTTTCATGACTGTGAAATCTTGGATAGTTAGGCTATTTCTATTTCTACCCCTTACCATTGCAAGTTCCCTTGAAGACTGTATATAACTTAAGTTCTACATTAAAGAGACTCAAAGTGGGTGTAAGCAGTGATCAACAATGTGTCAGCAGAGGCGGACATGGCCGTAGTGAAGACGTCCGATTGGCTTAAGATTTAAATTTTAATTGATCTTAAACCGTGTTTATGAAGATCACAACTAGTGATCTGAATCAACAAACGTAATGTAACTAGGATTAGAAACATGCTCTTTCAACTCCAAAGCTGGTCGGTTTTAGCAGTGGAGTGAATGAGATCCTGCTCATTTCTGGAGTCAGCCTCAGGTGGCCGCTCGAGGAACTGCAGTTCAGTCACTTCCTGTTACGCATCGAGAGGGAAAGCTGAAGGTTTGTTGCTTGGTCCCAATTCTAAACCAAAGGGAAGGGCTCCATATCCCCCAAAATCTAAGTGAGGCTTCAAAACAGGTGGAAAATCCATCTGCTGGTCTAACCCACAGAAGGGCCAAAGATGGATTTCATAGCCATGCAATGCTTTAAATTTGATGATTACCAAAATCATTGCTTCCAGAGTCACCAAAGAAACCCTCAAAATAGTTTTGTTGTTTGTAAAAGTTCAATAGTACAAATTTATAGTTTTCTATACAGATTTCATGTTTATATAGGTAAAACATTTCAACCTGTTTCAAGAAACAAAGCACTATTTAATGGTGTAGGATTTTTATCATTTTCTTTTGGTGTCCCAATACATAGAATGTTAAGCCTTTTAGGTCAACATTTGGTTTTGAGGAGAAGGGCTAAGAAAAGGGGCAAGTGAGAGGTTTGCAACACAGCCTAATTCATAAAGAAACTTGTCAACAAACTGTGAAGAAACTAATAATCTGAATTAAAATCTGGACAAACTTTGAAAGGAGCGCAGTCAATAAAATTCATGAAAATTGTCGGATTATTACAAATGCTTTGTAGACTTGAGCTGTGAAGGCTTTAATTAAAAAACACTTCTTTTTTACAAACATTAATATCTTTGTTTTAACATTTTGAAGTACTAACGCTGTTGTGCTTTTTAGGAAAGCAATGCAGAGTCGAGAGCGCCTGGGCAGAGCTGTTCAGGAGGTAACAGGTCTCTTTTAACACCTACAATTAGATTTTAGTTGCATGTTTTACCAAACTGAAATGCTGAAATGGCTCTGACGATTACATACTGTACCTCCAGCTCTTCTCCGTAAACACTTTCTCTGTTGTTCTCAATTAAAAATGCAGATATCTTTTTCTGCTTGCCAGGTTTCCTGTGTCTCAGTGATGAAACCGTAGCCGAGAAAAAGCAGATGGGATTCTTGTGTGGAGCATCAAACGGGTTCCGTCCCTCTGGACCAGAGCCTCTCGTCTGCAGGAGCCACCGGTGCTCTTCACACTCCACATTCCTCTTAAGAAAGAGATAGGTCAGGGTCATGTGATCACAGAATCTGCCTCAGTGATGTTTCAAAGCATCTGTATTCCGTTCCGGAGTTTTCTACGGTCAGTTAAAGTAAAGAAACACGCTAGTATTTTAGCAGGTCTGGATTCGGTCTCTAAACTCCACTCTCGTAGTTTAAAGATTAAACAGGGATTAAATATTAAACAGGGTGTGTTACACCTCAAAAACATACCTTCTATTCAAAGAATATATGTGGAAAGTGAATTTGATGCTCATATTATTCAAGGTTTACATGCCATCAGAAGATCACATCTTTTTATAATAGCTGTTAGTGGGCTTCGATTGACATTTTTGTAGAAAGCGTTA
This sequence comes from Danionella dracula, assembly GCA_900490495.1. Lineage (NCBI taxonomy): Eukaryota > Metazoa > Chordata > Actinopteri > Cypriniformes > Danionidae > Danionella > Danionella dracula. The sequence continues at coordinate 954,485 of UELW01000078.1, forward strand.
TGGTGCACAATTACTGCTGGGAGTAACATGTTACAAAAATAATATGTTACTCATATTATATTGAAATATTGAAATCTTAATATATATTGAAATAAAAGATTTAGTGTGGTACAAAAAAAATCTGTGCTGTTTCCTCGTCCGGTCAGCAAGGATGAAGATAACGAAAAGTGCTTGTCAAGTGCAATATTCATCCAAACTCTTAAAAAAAAGAAGGTTTTCCACAGTAAAAGAGAGCCCTGGCAACATTCTCTCACACTGAAAAGCGATCTAGTGGCCTTCTGATGCTGTGTGTGAGACCGGAAGATTCCGTGTTATGTACAAAGCAGTCCTTGAATTTAATTTTTTTTATAGATTTCTGCTTTATCATTTAACGCAATGCAAAATGTGAAGTTAGAGCTGTGTGTTTGAGAGATAATGCTCTCTGTGAGCGGATTAGTTATTTCCCTCACAGACACACTCTTCTTCGTGTTTGTTTGTTTTTTTCAGCTCAGGAAAGTGTTCTGCTGTTAGCACCACCAAGTGGTAAGTCAAGCAAATTTAGTCGTGTGAACAAACCAATTCCATCGTGATGATTTCACAGTGTATTGGAATTCTGAAACGTTAGTCCTGTTGTTTTTAGCAAGGTGCAGCCACTGCATGAAGCAGATCCATAGGTGTCTAAAGGCCTTTAGTGTCACAGGAGTGTATTTTTAGTGTCACAGGAGTGTAATCTGAAATAATTCCTTCTTAATTATGACATATCTTATTTTTAGATCAATTGTAGGTCAAAAACTAGCTACATTAATTGTCTTTTCTCATTTGCTTCATAGTTCAAGAGTCATTCGTTAAACTGCCAGTGTTGTACTTTTCTCGAGTACCGTTCCGTTAATCCTTGCCGACTAACAGAGCATTGAGATATTTTGAGAATTAAAGAGAAGGATTAAGTCGCTCTTCTTATTGGCCTAAAAGAGGAGGGAACAGAGACGGAATTGGCGGCTCTATTGAAGCTCCTTCTCTCTGAACTTTGCCGCAGAGTTGAGGGCCTCACGCTGGTCGCTAACCGTCTGTGTGTGGATTTGCAGGACTGTTAGTGACGAGTTTGTGGCGTCACAGCTTGCGCTAATGCACAATGAGTCTTTATGTGAAGCAGAAACACTGAGTCTTTCTGTGCGTGACTCTGTGTGCAGCGCTATTCATTCAACGCTTTGGAATTCATCTCAAACATGCCTCTAGTCCTGGCAGGGGTTAGGGGAACGTGCCAAATTCTGGGTCTGAAATTTCCTCTATTTTGGTGGGTTATATAATATTATGCTCCATTATACGTGTAGAGAAATACTCTAAATTTAAGAGTACGAAGTGAGCTGTGTTTTCTCTTATATTTATTTGGTATTATCAGGGGTGGAGTGGGACACATTTTAAACCCGTCCCTACTTCCTGTGACAGTTTTACAAAACTACCGATGATCTAGTTAACACACCTAATAGTGATGCAAAGATGTCGATGCAAGGCAGTTTGGGTAAATTATTTGGTTTTTGGATAAACTATTGGATATTAGCTTGCTTTTTAATTATAATCCCTTTTATTATTGTCTTTATTGTGTTGTCTTTATTATATCTGCTATATTACAATTATAATCGCATATTACTATTGTTAATTGGTACTGAATCTATCATTTATTACAAATATATACATTTACAATATTATTAAAGCTGTTATTGCTGATCTGTTGTGTTCTTTCTTCATTAATGTTTTATAGTGACACTTTTTTTGCCACTATGTTGTGAGAGTAGTATATATAATGAGGCACTTTAAATATCGTTGGCGTAAAATGATTTGAGTACAGTCTTAACAATTCTCCATTTTATGAAACTAAATTTAATTATAGGCAAAAAACATTCGATCAGACTAGAACCTAGGACCCCTTCAGTGCATGGGGCTCTAAACGAGTGCTTGGTCCACCTGTAACCAAAGAAATCTTTTGAAAGATGGCTTCTCTTGTCTTCTGATGTCATTTCTATCATTTCTTATCATAAAACGTACGCATTGAAGGAAATGGATGCAGGCGCGCTGCAGTGTTTAAGGTACTCTGTAGCTTTTGATTGGAAATCTACAATCTGTTGTAGTTTACATTGTAGCAATGAAATGATGATGGTAAAATGATAAAGTTGAAGAACTGACAGCCTTTTTCTCAAGTGTCAGACACTTATATGGAAATTGTCAATAACTGAAAGTCATTAAGCAATTTCTGTCTGAGTTTGCTTCTGGTCAAAGTAAAAGCTGATGGGTTCCTCCATGATTCCGCTGCTTCGTCTCATTTCTTTTCTCAAGCAAACACATGGCCATTTATTTTAAAGTTATGATCATGACATGAGAATTTTTTTTTACCTACATCCTCCTATGACTTCGGTTCCTAAGAACTGAATTTTCTACTACTCTATAGAGTTCATTTACTAAAGAGTAAGTTTTAGTGAAGTGAAAGTGAGCAGTCGGCCAGATATGGAGTGACCCATATCTGGAATCTGTGCTCTGCATGTAACCCATCCCAGTGTACACACACACAGCAGTGAACAAACACAGCGTGAGCACTCACCCGGAGCAGTGGGAGCCATGGCTGCAGGGCCCCGGGGAGCAGTCGGGGAACTGGTGCTCGCTCGAAGGCTCCACAGCTGTGGTTGATGAAGATGGAGAGCAAGTGTTTCATAACTCACTCCACCTTCAACTCCGTCGATCTGGGGATTGAACCTGTGACCTTCTGATCACAAGTCCATCTCCTTATCCACCAAACTAATTTAAGTAAATGCACCCATTATACTTTAAAATATGGTTATGAAATGATTCCATGTCGTTTAGTAGCACTAACGCTAATGGGATCCCTGTTAGCGATAGTTAATGTTCTAGAAGTTGGTATTTTAAGATTTTTTGAAATTCGAAAAAATTATATTTTCTTTGTTACACCTTTGTAGTTTAAATCTAACTATAATATGTAAAAAAAATGTCAATTTTTTAAAGTATATTTCTACCGTCAGTCAACCCTCTCCCCTCCGAACCTCGCGTAGAGCGCGTGCGCGTCAAACCACCACAGTGCGCGCGCCGCTACCAGCACCAGTGCGCGCCGCCGTTGCTGCGGAATTGACGGGTTGCAGACGGTCACATAGAAAATAATGAACAACAAATTTGATGCGTGAGTAATCGCGAAACGCTCCACGGTGCTTTGGCTCAGCCGTGCGTGAAAGCAAACGCACGCGCTTTTAACTAGAAAGATAAGAGGAAACGCGGAGAAGGGAAAAGAGGTGTGTCCAGAGGCTTTGGCATGCGCTGGGAGGCACCATCTTTAGTTGCATGATTGGACACTGCTGTTTTGTGGCCAGATCGAAGGCTTTTTAGTAAGTTCTGAGAATGCATGTGGAGATAGGCGCTTGTCGGGAGTCAGATCTGCTCGCTCGGGGCCTCCAGGCCGAGGCCGGATCACCGGGTCGCGTGTGTGAGAGCAGCGGGGGCAGGTGCTCTGCGAGACGGGCTCAAATTCAGCTGCTTCAGCCTCAGCTGGAGGCTCCACGAAACAAGCAAGGGCTTGAAAATGAGAGCACTACTGTACTCTACAAGCCATGCTGCTGAGAGACTACAGTAGGTGGTCGTCTCTGGGGACACTTTAGTATGTTGTAAAGTTTTAACGGCAACTTCTGAGCAAATAAATAGACTTAAAGTTTATTCAGTTCTCTGGGTTGAATGTAATGTGGGAAAAAGCTGCTTCTGGTGCATTTATGCAATGTTACAGTCAAAAATATGGGAAAAAAAGTTTTTGCTGCTGTTAACATAGAATTACAGCATGAAAAAGTCATATGTATTATTTTGTCTCATTTATTTTTGCGATTGACAGAGTTAAATATTAGTAGCTTTTCCTTAAATATTTTATGTTAGGACCAAGATTTTAAAGAGCAGAATGGTATGGAATGAGATTTGTGACAAATCTTAAAAAAAAAAAAAAATATATATATATATATATATATATATATATATATATATATATATATATATATATATATATATATACAAGAAACATTATTAAAAATGTAACAAAAAAATGACAAAGTGGAATTTTTTATTTAAAAAAAATTATCTACAAAAATCATTCACTTCTACTTTTTACAATTTCAGTTTTCCTTTTTTGCAGTTTTTATTATTAATATTATTATTATTTATTTATTTTCCATTTCCAGCGTACATTTCTCAGCAGTTTGACCCTCCTTGGGCTTAAAATCAACTGACCAATACAGATACATTACTGTGACCAATGAAGAGACAGATATGACAAACCCCACCCCCCCTTAGAGATTGGTGCCAGAAGTGAAACTGAAAAAAAGGAAAGCTCAAACTGCGAAAAAGAAATAAAAAGAGAAAATTGAAGAAACTGCAAGTAATTTAGTGTGGTTATGTAGTTGCTATGGATTTTTTTTTTTTTTTAATTTTGTTTTTGTATAATTTTTTTTTACGTCTATCAATTTATTGTAGTTCTTTTTTTACATTTGAATAAAAGACATTGGTCACAAATCTCATTCCATAGAAAAGGTTTTTTTTAATCAACTCGATGCTTGGCAGGGCCACGTTCTGATAGAATGCTGCATCAATGCAGGTTTTCTTTGGTTGGCATCAAGAGCTGCAGCCTGCGCTGCTGCGATGGAAGCGCAGGGTTCTGTGATGCAGTAGCATCCGTCTTCTGCTCGGAGGATTTTGCTTTCTCAACAGTGTTTCAAAGATCTAGTGATGCACTGACTTCATTTTTCATAGTTCATTCTGGAGGTGTTTTGAAGACCTTAATTCAATTTTTTTTGCTACTTTTTTGGTACACAAGCAATATGTTTAGTTTTTACTGGCAATTTAACATTTGTAGCTGTTTAAAACAGTAACTAGCTTTCTAAAACATCTGTACGCACACATGTTCAAGAGGGCAAAAACTACCTAAATTCACTTTTAATCACTATGATTTTATATGACTTTTTATGCTTGGTTTTATTAAATGCACTTTCTTTTTATTCTTTGTTTCAAATGTAAATTTTCCTGTGTACGAAATGTGCTATACAAATAAACCTGTCTTGCCTTTTAATTTGAATGTTTTCAGCAAAAATGTGTTAAAATATGAAAGGTTTTTAAAGGTTTCAAACAACTTATTTGAGCTTCAAACAAACATTCAACAGTATAAACAGATGATCTTCTTCAGTTTTTAGTCTTTTTTCAGGTATAATACTCACATTCTTTGCCTGCGGGTGCCTTGTAGTTTACAGCAGAATTGTTTTTTTATAGCTTGGATTAAAACTATAGGTAAATATAAAAGGTTCCCCTTTTGAATCCTGTATAATACATCTTTGACCCCTACATACTATCTCTGCACCCTTAATAACCTTCAAAAGGCTTTATTTGTCACAAAATATATCTTTGGAACACCTTAAAATTGTTGTTTTCCTCAAAACGAGCGTCGTACCCCATGTTCCTCCCACTTCTATGCATCCAATGTCGCCCTTCTGCTGAGTTTTTCTTGTAGTCACCCAAAAATCCACCCATTTCTGATTAATATATTCACCCTTTGGTAAGCCAAAACACACTTTTGGTCCAGGACATCCAAAAATGTCTTTTTATTTAACGACATTGTTCTGCTACGGTTCACTTCCAGGTTTCTCTGCGCACACGTTCTTCTTTGAGATGAGCTGCATTACGCTTCATCTGATTGGCTAGTGGGCGGTGCTATGTTCATTGGGCTATTTTGAGCTCCCAGAAAAAGAAACTATGATTAGACAAACATGCACTCTTAATTTAATTGGTAACTAATTAATTTAATTGGTGTTTTCAGGTTGGACAGTTACATTTCGCAGGATGTCGTATTCAGTATATATATGTATGTAAATAAAATCTGAATCTGACATGCACGAACCAATCCGAACATGACTTGAGGCGTGTTTGTGATGAGGAAACGACGCTATAACATCGAAAAGTCGAGTTTGAATGAAACGTCACCTTTAAATGAACAGTTTTGTGTCTGTTCTAGTCTGAAAGATGATGACAGCGGAGACCATGACCAGGACAGCAGCTCACCGAAAGATGAGGAGAAGGAAAGAAACGACGAGGATGAGATGGATGAGAACACTACAAAGAGAAAGGTTTGTGTGTACTCTAGGGTTTATAGAGAGAACGATGGTCTGTGAGGGCTTGAGCGGCTGTGTTTCTGCAGGCGGTGGTGCCGGGGTCAGGGGAACACCCGCTTCAGTACAACTACACCTTCTGGTATTCCCGTCGCACACCGGGACGACCCACCAGCACTCAGAGCTACGAACAGAACATCAAGCAGATCGGCAGCTTCGCTTCGGTGAGTGCCTTCGCTGTTGTTTCGAGAGTTCGTCGGGTCACGCGTGGCTTTGCTTTGCAGGTGGAGCAGTTTTGGCGCTTTTATAGTCACATGATCCGACCGGGGGATCTGACCGGTCACAGTGATTTTCACCTCTTCAAAGAAGGAATTAAACCCATGTGGGAGGTGAGTTTCGCAGAGCGCTTTTTATTCATCCAGCTGTTTTAAAGATTTAATTGAATTATTTTTATTTAGTTTATCTTCTCATGGATTGATTACTGTAGGGGCCTTTTTATTGGTTTAGCCAGGGGCCGGTCCTAGCCTATTTGGGGCCCTGCTAGAACATCCTTTTGGAGTCGCCTGATTAATTCATTTTATTTTATTATAATTTTTTTTTTACACTTTTATGATTGAGTTTTATCACATGTTATTTCAAACTATAAATGTAGTACTGATCTGATATCAGAATATAAGACACGGTTTATTTTAGCTTTATTTATAAATATTTTTATCCCCGCAGGGCACATCAAAATTTGTGATCCAAAACAGATTTTTTAGCTTTTATTTTTCGAATAATGCATTTACATAGACATTAACACTTTGTGAAGATAAATTAGTTTTCTTCTTCTCTTTGTGTAGATTAGGTAAGTGTAAGTGTTAAATTTGTTTTAAATTATTGTAATAGCTCTATTTTCAAGTGCTCCTAATAAAGATGAGCTTTTTCAAGAGTTTTAATATTGGCGTTAAGGATGATGATGATGTGAGGCTGTGTTTTTATATGAACTCAGATCTACTTTCAGATCTTCAAGCGTTCGAGTCGAAACAGCAATCATGTGATATAAGCAAAGAGTAGCATAAACTTGCACTGTACAATACGTCGTTTAAATTGTGCGTTTCTGGGTTAAAACTTGGGCTGTAGCTATCGAATATTTTAGAAATCGGATATTCTACTGAAAATGTAATCGATTAATTGGATAAAACTTGTGCATCACCAGCCACTTCCAGTCCTGCTGCTCCACTCAGCCATCGACATTCAATGGCACTGAAACTTTCATTGTCATTATTATTATTAGTATTACATCACAATTGCTTTATATCTGTTTTAAATCAAAATCTAACATTTGTTATTATTTGTTATATATATATATCACTCTGGTCACTCTCAGGTTATTCTCAGGTCACTCTCAGGTTATTTATTCTCAGGTCACTCAGGTTATTCTCAGGTCACTCTCAGGTCATTCTCAGGTCACTCTCAGGTTATTCTCAGGTCACTCTCAGGTTATTTATTCTCAGGTCACTCAGGTTATTCTCAGGTCACTCTCAGGTTATTCTCAGGTCACTCTCAGGTTATTCTCAGGTCACTCTCAGGTTATTCTCAGGTCACTCTCAGGTTATTCTCAGGTCACTCTCAGGTTATTCTCAGGTTATTCTCAGGTCACTCTCAGGTTATTCTCAGGTCACTCTCAGGTTATTCTCAGGTTATTCTCAGGTCACTCTCAGGTTATTCTCAGGTCACTCTCAGGTTATTCTCAGGTCACTCTCAGGTTATTCTCAGGTCACTCTCAGGTTATTCTCAGGTCACTCAGGTTATTCTCAGGTCACTCTCAGGTTATTCTCAGGTCACTCTCAGGTTATTCTCAGGTTATTCTCAGGTCACTCTCAGGTTATTCTCAGGTCACTCTCAGGTTATTCTCAGGTCACTCTCAGGTTATTCTCAGGTCACTCTCAGGTTATTCTCAGGTCACTCAGGTTATTCTCAGGTCACTCTCAGGTTATTCTCAGGTCACTCTCAGGTCATTCTCAGGTTATTCTCAGGTCACTTTCAGGTTATTCTCAGGTCATTCTTAGTGTTGCAATAGTATCTGCATTAGAGTGTTGTAAGCCTAGTTTTAGAGTTGGTGTGCGGATTGGAGCTCTGGGACTCATACAAGTGAAAGTGACCAGTGTGCCAGATATGGAGTGACCCATACCCTGAACTTGTGCTCTGCATGTCACCCATCCCAGTGTACACACACACAGCAGGAAACAAACACACCGTGAGCACTCACCCGGAGCAGTGGGAGCCATGGCTGCGGGGCCGGGGAGCATTCGGAGAACTGGTGCTCGCTCAAGGGCTCCACAGCTGTGGTTGATGAAGATGGAGAGCAAGTGTTTCATCACTCACTCCACCTTCAACTCAGTGGATCTGGGGATTGAACCAGAGACCTTCAGATCACAAGTCGATCTCCTCTACCATCTGCCTCTGTGTACTGCAGGATGATGCTAATAAGACCGGAGGGAAGTGGATCATCCGGCTGAGGAAAGGCCTGGCCTCGCGCTGCTGGGAGAACCTGATCCTGGCCATGCTGGGGGAGCAGTTCATGGTGGGCGAGGAGATCTGTGGAGCTGTGGTCTCCGTCCGCTTCCAGGTCAGTGTCTGAAGCCGTGTCACTATAACTTTAGGAAGATTGACCACCAGGTTATCGTTTCGATGAAGACTAAGGCTGTTAAACATCATATTTGTGGTGGGGTTTTTTTTACATTTGTCATCATATATTGATTTTTTTTAGCACCTTTCCAGAGCTCAAGAACATTTTACAAGTTAGAGAAAACATTGCATTACACAGCAAACATACGAAGAAACACACAGATGTAAGTGGAGTTGCACATCTTTCAGGGATAAATTATTGGATTTGCATTTAGATAAACAGGTTTGATTCGATTAGAAAACGATATCCTTTTTTTATAAACTGATTTGACTAAAATAGATATGATTTGGCATCAAAGGTCTCTGCAAAAATACCCATTTTGGGCTCAGGTTTTGATCGATTTGATAGATCTTCACTATTATATTTGTTTCATTTAAAATTTTGTATAATTATTATTCACAATGTTATTATCCACTAGGGGCAGTAGAGCTCCCTATAAATGCTTCCTAAACACACAGAAGAAGGCAGAAAGGAATGGCAGCAGTTTCTGATGCTTGTTGAAGCACCCATGACCTTTTGCTTGAGTTTGTAGTCGGTAAAATTGGAGCACACAATAAAGATTTATACATTTTAAAGAAGTTGCATGGTACACAGAAGTCTGCGCGTACTTAAAAGGTGTCAACTTACCAACTTAAGCAGCTCAATGGTTGCTATAATTACAAAAATATTAATGAATTTGACACAAAAAGAGTACATTTGTAGAACAGCATAACTAATAGGTTTTGACTTGATAAATATATTGTGAATCAATAACTGACGGAACATTAAAGCAGACATCAGTTCCGATGGTAAGTAAGGTCTGTTGTGTGTCGAGTGAATACGTGTCTGTGTGTGAAGGAGGATATCATCTCTATCTGGAACAAGACGGCGAGTGATCAAGCCACCACGGCTCGCATTAGAGACACCTTACGCAGAGTCCTCAATCTGCCTCCCAACACCATCATGGAGTACAAGACTCACACCGACAGCATCAAGTGAGTCACTTTCTCAGTCTTCAAAGTTTTGTATATGTTTTTTGGAGTGGTGGAATTTTTTTTTAATGATTTGAAAGTTTTACTAGCAAAAGAGAAATACCATAACTTGAAATCTGGTCGGACGCTTTTGTCCAAAGCAATTTACAGAAGGTTTACGATACGCAATTTGTTACACAGTCAAAGTCTGAACTCGGTTCGCTCGTAGTAGAAGTTGGATCAACTGATCAATTGACCATAGCAGGAAGAAAATAAAGAGAAGAAAGCTGTTAGTGTTGCTGCTCTCCTGACTGGATCAGAGTTTTTTCCACCAGCCAGGGACAGTGAGAGAGAAGGTTCTGCTGAGAGATCTTCTGCCTTAGAGAAGGAACAGCGACTCGTGGTTCCATCCCTCAGAGCACAGGCTTCTGGAGGACATGTAGGAGCGTATGAGCTCATGGAGGTAAACACGGGCTGATCCAAAGATAGTTTTGTAAGCCAGAATCATTCATTTGAACTTCTTGAGATGCAAACTAATGTGAGTCCAGGTACTGATGTTGCTCAAGGTAAAAGTAGCTCAATTTAAAAATCCCCATTTTAGTAACCCCATTTTATAACATAATTTCAACTGTAAGAGGGTTGCAGTTTCAAATCTTCTCTAGAACCTGAAATCTGATGTAAATAAAAATAATAACAAAGTTAAGGAACGTTTGAGGTGTCACATTCAGTCCAAAACCCACATACAGACCAATGACAGGAGTAGCTCTTTCGCTCATTTGTTGGATTTGGGGTTAGTTAAGTTATAAGAATATTATAAAAACTATGTTCTTGTTCTTGTATTTTCATGTCATCTCAGTAGTCCAAATGATAAGAAATTTGGAAAAAGATTACTTACTATAACTAAACCTTCTTTTTGTGTGCTGGAGTTGATTTATGTATTTGTTTATTTTTTACAATTTTACAAACCTTTTGAACTTTACTGTTCCACAGAGAATTTCCTGAGCTTGAAATTTGCTACAGAAGCTAATTTACCTGACAGCCTTAAGAAAACTTACAATCAAAAGAGATGTTAGGTTTTTTTTTTTTTTTTTTTTTTTTTTTTTTTACCTCAGCATGTTTTATTGTCCCAATGCTGCAGTGCTCTCTAACTAAGTATATGTGTTTCATTGGAATATTAAGAACATTTAATAGAGCCAAGTCACATCGGGCCAACAGATGGTGAAATGAACAATTCAAGAATCTTAAGATGTTTCCATGCCTTAGAATCATAGCCAAACATCCTATTTTTATTCTCTCGCACTGGCAAATGCTTTTCATATGAAATACATTTTAATCTAGCATTTGTAATCATTAAAAACCCTGAGATTGTGAGTTTTCAAAATCTTTAGAAACCTTTACAGTTAAAAGAGAATTTCCAGACTAAAATGTGGATGCAGCCTGGAATCCAGGACCTGAAATGTATGATTTTAGCTACTGTAAAAGCTTTTTTTTGTTCTTGAACGTTTCAGGAACGTCACATTTAGTCTAAACCCTGAGAACCAGACTTTTGACAGTAGAGGCTCTTACGCTACTTTGAAATGTATCATTAGAAGAATTCCTTGTTTTCTGATAAAGAAAAAAGAATAACATCCTTTTTCTTGTTGCTTCGTTTGCTCTCACTGCTCCAAATTTCAAGAAGTTTGGAGAGTAAATTTGAGGAAGCATTACATACTAAATGCGAGAAAACATGACATTTTATAGTTGAAAGAGTTTACAGACCTTGAAATACAGTCCAGAACCCAGAGGAGGCCGTGTCACAAAGGGTTTGAGCATCACATCTAGTCCAAATCCTGCGATACAGAGCAATGACAGCAGGGGCTCTTCCGCTCATTTTAAATCAGGTATAAGGTTCAGTTCTCCAGAGAAGATAAAAGACTAAATGTGAAGATAAATGTATCTCCTCGTTCTTTAATTTTCAAGTCCTTGCAATAGTTCAGATTTTAAGTAATAAAAAAGGACAATTAGGCAATCAGTGCGTCACGGTGGCGCAGTGGGTAGCACGGTCGTCTGACAGCAAGAAGGTTGCTGGTTCGAGCCTCGGCTGGGTCGGTTGGCATTTCTGCCAACGGGCAATTAGTTAACTAGTTACCTAACCCACTATTATGGTAGGGGGAGGTTGACTCTTCACATCGGCTGATGGAATGAAAATTGGCTTTGAACAGGACCTTCTTAGAGCCAACAAGTAAAATTTCTAATGAATGGATGATAGATGGATTGATTTGGTCCAATTCTCTGCCTGAATTCAGATCTAGATAGCGAGATAGGAGCAATGAGGATCATGGGGCTCATTTAGAATGAGTTACAAAGTAAACGCTGATATCTCTGTTTAGTAGTAAAACGTTTTCACCGAAACGAGAGGTTTGATGGTTGTTTTGTTAGCATATTTTTGTTGAGAAATTTAAAAGAGCCTAAAAGTCACATAATAATTGTGTTTATTGTAACTCATACTGTGTGGATTGATTTAAGAGCCTGGGAGGATTTCCACGGTCTGGTGAACGCGGGCGGAGCGCGCTAACCAATCATCAGCGTCCAGAAAACGCATAACGTAATGACGTACAATTCAAAAATAATTTTAAAACTTCAGATTATGTAATATTAACTCTATCTTTTTCTCCTAGAATCTTAACTTTGCTACGCAAACAATGGGGAAAATTCGAGGGGAACTTTGAAACGAAGCTGTTTGTAAGAGAATAATCCCAGAACAGCTGCAAGAAAGAATTACCATGGTTACACCGCATCACTAGAACCACGACAACATCATCAGACGAGCGTCCCTCATCAGCCATCTTGAAAAGTAACAGTGGCGAGCGGGACGACGGCTCATTTAGCTCACACGAGATGAGGGATATTTTACTATAGTGCAGTATTTTAGCAAGTGTTGCATCGTTTTATCATAGAACTGTTGTACAAATATAATTATATTTCTAAGTCGATTCGGAGAGTTGTATAAAGCCAAGTGTTTATTTCTCCCGAGAGGAGAGCGTTTGAACCCAAAGGACCGTGCCCGCGTGGGGAGGGGCACCCCTGCTGCCTGATTCACTGTGCCTGGCAGAAACACTGACGCCTCCTCGCCGGCGACACCACTCCAGCACTTTACTCTCACACCAGAGGAGCTCACCTACTGCCTGCGCTCACTGCTGGGGCTGGACACAGGAAGCTTGTGTTTGAGGAGGGTTGATCAGAGCAATAAATGGGGATCGTGTATCTGCTGCTAACATTTCACAGAGCTCTGTCTCTTTTTTTTCTTTGTTTTATGATGTGTAAAAACAAGTTTTCTGCTGGGTCTTAAAGTCTACAATTTAAAAGATCAAATTGTTGGCCTTAAAGAGTATTACATTCACTGTTTTAGGTCTTAAATGATGTTTCACAGTTTATTTTTCTGATGTCCATGTAGAGCTCATCTGAAGTGTGTTTTTGTTCTCGCTTGGGTTGCTAGAGATCGAAGAATTGCTTCTAAATCAAAAAAAAAAAGTTTAAAATGGCGTTAGGGTTGCTAATGTCTGAGGAGAAAATGTGCATAAATGCTCAAAAACCTAAAAGTCAGGATTAGGGTTGCAGAGATTGAGAAAACTCATATAACCTCAGAAATATAAAAGTGATGTTTGGCAGTGCCATAGTTTGAGAAAAGCCTCTTATAGACTCAAAATCATAAAAGTGATGATTAGGGTTGCCAGAGTTTGAGAAAATGCTTGTGACCACTTGTAAATGTTCACAATCATCAGGGATTGTTAGGGTTGCTGATATTAACTCATAAATATAAGACTCATAAATGTTACCATATGTAAATGTATTGTAAGGGTTACCAGAGATTGAGAAAATGCGCATAAATGCTCAAAATCAAAAGACAGGATTAGGGTTGCCAGAGATTGAGAAACCTTTTATATAACCTCAGAAATATAAATGATGTTTGGCAGTGCCATAGTTTGAGAAAGGCTCTTATACACTCAAACGTAATGATTAGGGTTGCCAGAGTTTGAGAAAACCCTCGTGAACACTCACAATCAGTGATTGTTAGGGTTGCCAGAGATTAAGAAAATGCACATAAGTGATTGTCGGGGTTGGGATTGAGCAAATGCTTATATGGGCAACTTTGTAAAAGGGATGGTCAGGGTTGTCAGAGTGTGAGAAAAAAAACTTAAAAATTGTCAAAAACATAAAAGTGATGGTTAGGATTTAAAACATTGTTTTTGAAACATTCCGCTTATTGTGCAAAAAAGTTTTGTATGTGTCTTTGATGTTGATGTGAGTGTACAGTTACATTTGGGAACATTTGACCGAGTGATGTTGCTAGGAAAAAGGGTCTAGAATACTTGCGCTGAACCAATGAAAGCTGGCTCTTCTGAGCACAGCCTAATTGGTGAATTCAGGTGTGTTGCATGAAGGCTGACGCTAAATTGTGCAGGACAGAATAAACAGCAATAAACTTCCCAAACGTCGTTTCTGATACTCCATATTTTCAAATGTACTTCAAGGCTTCAGCTCATCTCAAAAAACATCTGATTCTGCAAACAGAAGGAAAGACGAAGATTTGCTCAATGTTCCTAAAGCAGCAGAACGCAGATGTTTGGGAGCGTACCAGCAGGAAGGCAGCGGCGAGTAGCAGCACTTTGGTCTTCAGGTTCATCCCTGAAGGAACTGAGGAGAGAAAGAGCGGCAGTCACAATCAGATCAACATAACTGCACAGAAGCATCTGTATGGAAGCGTTTATGATGGTAACCGTGCGTATTAAGAGTGGGTTTTATATGCTACATTTCAAGCGCACCATCGATTCCAAAATACTCATGGTCCAGGTTACAGTCTTCATTAAATCCAGGCCACCTCTTCCAAATACGGCCAACGCTCTCTCCGATACTGGAAACCACCTAAACACAGAGAGAAGAGTGGCCTTGCTGTGAGACCCTTACTGGAACTCCGATCACACGACTGCCAGAGGTGTAGAGAGTACCTGAAAACCATACTTGAGTCAAAGTACAGATTCCTTACTGGAAAAAGACTTGGTTAAAAGATACCAACTCCATAAAGACTTGAGTAAAAGTATAACAGTGTCCGATTTTAAACATACTTGTAAACATATCATGTAAACTCGACTTTTCAAACATTTCTTGCATGTTTTTAGTTTTAAAAAGTGTTTTTGAGTGTAGTTTTAAAACAACAGCGCATTCTATTGAGCTCACATATTTTGGCAGTGAGTGGCATTCTTATAATTTCTAGTTTCTAATTATAAAAATTCTGCGAAATCTGAATTTCAGTCATTTTGAGTAAAGAAATGTGAGTAATCACATGTTTTCTCCTTATTTAAGTTAGCTGACTAAGTCACAATAATGGACATCATTTATTTTGTATCTCAAAATAATGTGTATGTAATCAATAATTTCAACATAATAACGTGAATAACTTAAATGTAGTTCCAAAAATATATATATATATATATATAGATTACTTAGTTTAGTGTTTACGTTCTAACATCAGTAAAGGAGTGTTTTCATGGCCAGAAGTCGGCCATGTTGGAGATACTTTAAAGCTGGTGTAGCCTGTAAACTCGACTTTTCAGACATTTATTGCCTGTTATAGTATTGTTTCTCCATCAAAAACATGCCTTGAGTCATATTCAGATTAGTTTATGATTGTTTGTGTAATTCTATTTTCTTTTTCGAAAGCTCAAAAGAGCTTGATGTCGCTCAAGATGAGCCACGCTCATTGGTCATAGCACCGCCCCCTATCCAATCAGATGAAGTGCTATTGCATGTCATCCCAATGAAGACTGTATGCGAATGACTGACCCGGAAGCGAACCGTAGCAGAACCACAAGAGAGTGTGTTTTGGTTTAACAAAAGGTGAATATATTTGTCGTCAATGGGATGATTTTCAGTGTGCACGCCCCGGCAGGGTCCGTGGGAGGAACAGGAGATGCACAACTCGTTTGGTGGAGCACATCCATTTGAAGTGATGCAAAGACATTGTTTTCGATGATACTGTTGCATTGTGGGTAATGTAGTGTCCAAATCTGACCGATCTAGTCAAATATTTTTTATTAATTATTTAAAAGGGGCTTGATATGGCACCTTTAAACTTCAAGCGAAAAAAAAATATCCTCTTATCAAAAAAAAAAACATACAACCATTCTTTAAAAATCTCATAGTTGGCAAACAAAGCATCGCGATACTTGGGTGTTCCATTATTAACAACCATTATAATCTTCTAACCTGCAGCTCTTGTTCTGATAGACAGCGTACGTTCCAACAGGAACCCTGAATCCTGACAGCCAGGAGTCCCTCGGAGTCACACACCTCGAAGTATGGCGTCAGCATGCTCCACCTGAAGAGATAAACCACACTGAAAAACTCCTGAAAGAGAGGGTTCCGAGATCAGAGTTAGGAGATGCTTTCAAAGCTTGGGAAGCAAGAGGAGAAAAGAGAAAGATCTACCCACGCTCCCTCGTGTGTGTGATGGATATAAGGCTAGCCTGACATGACCTGATCCTCAAAGGCTCAGAGTGGGGGACAACAAACAAACACGGCATGCTCTTTGTCTCCGGCTGTCCCGAGGAGCAGGGCATGTTGATGCTTCCAGCTCCAAAAGTTCAGCAGAGTTCTCTGGCCTCCTGTTTGTGCTGAGAAAGTTCACTGCAGGGCCACCACGAAGCTGACCTCGCCTGACACACGCACACTGGCACCAGGACGGGCATGCCCCGGCACAATAGCTTTACAGTACAGGGTTTGCTTCACAGCTACACATCAGTTGCACCCCAATAACTCTTTATCTCATGTTTTTCATGATTAATGTCAGCGCTCGGCCAAATTCAGTCATCTCGTTAAACAAATGGATTTTAAACCTATGGATTAGACCTTATAGTACTCTATTTTCTCCACCCATTGCATTAAATGTAATAACAAATTTTCAGAATCTAACAAACACTTTTTTTTTAGAAAGATATAATAAAAATAGGTGAGTAACTCTTTTTACCATTTTTTTCAAATATTAGATTTTTAAAAATGTTTCAATAATTTTAACAATGTTTCAAACATGAGTGGATATATTTCTCTTTGATAAAGGTTGGTTAATAATAAAGTATAACTTGGAAGTTAAAAGGATACATACATATATTGCTGTTAGACTTCCTGTTCATTTCTTGGTTATAAGTTACCTCTAATCTTCACCTGTGTGTTGTCTGTGTGCCATTGTTCTATCCACTGTTCATTCGATTTTTTTGTTTTTGTTTATTGTTTGTCTTTTCAGGTGCCGTCTGGCGAACCTTTCGTCGATGGATTTTAAGTTATATATTCTTTATGCTGGGGAGGTGATTACACCCTGCCTCAGTCAGCGAGGCTCCCAGGGGCCTCACAGAGGGAACTCTTATTTACTCTACCTGATCCTCACGAGGACTTTGTGAAGCTGCTTTGAAAGCAACTGCTAAAAAAAGTGCTATACAAAAACATATTGATTAATTGATTGATTGATTGATCGAATCTCATTCTATAATCTAATTTAATAGCCAACACATATTTCTATGTAAAGTTGTGCTGAAGTTGTGTTAATGTTACTAAATGTATTATTATTTTCAAGGTAAACGATCTGACATGTACAATAAGGATTATCTAGATTGGCTCCCATTGTCTGTGATTGATCAAATGATTAAAATAAGAACAGACAAGTGCTTTTCATTCATTTTCTGATTTACTGAGGATTTAGAGTTGGAAGAGCATTTGATACAGAACCACGAAACTGCACCTTTCAGACTCGAAAGGCTATTGATCCTGTTCGGGACGCCATCAATATTGGTGAAAGAAAGGTAAAAAATTCAAATAAATCACAGACAAGCATTTTTGATTAATTTTCTTTTAATTCAATTAAATTTAAAATTAAAGTTAAAGCCTACCAAAGTTAAAGCCTATTAAAGTTAAAGCCTACCAAAGTTAAAGCCTATTAAAGTTAAAGCCTACTAAAGTTAAAGCCTACTAAATTTAAAGCATACTAAAGTTAAAGCCTACTAAATTTAAAGCATACTAAAGTTAAAGCCTACTAAATTTAAAGCCTACTAAAGTTAAAGCCTACTAAAGTTAAAGCCTATTAAAGTTAAAGCCTACTAAGGTTAAAGCCTACTAAAGTTAAAGCCTACTAATGTTAAAGCCTATTAAAGTTAAAGCCTACTAAAGTTAAAGCCTACTAAGGTTAAAGCCTACTAAAGTTAAAGCCTACCAAAGTTAAAGCCTACTAAAGTTAAAGCCTACTAAGGTTAAAGCCTACTAAGGTTAAAGCCTACTAAAGTTAAAGCCTACTAAAGTTAAAGCCTACTAAGGTTAAAGCCTACTAAAGTTAAAGCCTACTAAAGTTAAAGCCTACTAAGGTTAAAGCCTACTAAGGTTAAAGCCTACTAAGGTTAAAGCCTACTAAAGTTAAAGCCTACTAAAGTTAAAGCCTACTAAAGTTAAAGCCTACTAAAGTTAAAGCCTACTAAGGTTAAAGCCTACTAAGGTTAAAGCCTACTAAAGTTAAAGCCTACTAAAGTTAAAGCCTACTAAGGTTAAAGCCTACTAAAGTTAAAGCCTACTAAGGTTAAAGCCTACTAAAGTTAAAGCCTACTAAAGTTAAAGCCTACTAAGGTTAAAGCCTACTAAAGTTAAAGCCTACTAAAGTTAAAGCCTACTAAGGTTAAAGCCTACTAAGGTTAAAGCCTACTAAGGTTAAAGCCTACTAAAGTTAAAGCCTACTAAAGTTAAAGCCTATTAAAGTTAAAGCCTACTAAAGTTAAAGCCTACTAAGGTTAAAGCTTACTAAGGTTAAAGCCTACTAAAGTTAAAGCCTACTAAAGTTAAAGCCTACTAAGGTTAAAGCCTACTAAAGTTAAAGCCTACTAAAGTTAAAGCCTTCTAAGGTTAAAGCCTACTAAAGTTAAAGCCTACTAAAGTTAAAACCTACTAAAGTTAAAGCCTACTAAAGTTAAAGCCTATTAAAGTCCTCTCTTGCATGTCAGGACTTTCTTCATATGATTTGTGATTTTTAAAGCGTTTTCCTTGTTTCTTTAATGTTCATATCGGGTCATTTAAAATGTTATAGACCTGATATCTTGAGAATGGCCGACTTCCGGTTTGATGATGCCGTGTGAAAGCGCTATACTGCTGAGAGAGAGAGTAAAGTTGAACTGCATGTCAGTTAGGAGAATCTCATAAAAAGATTTTACATTTAGATTATTTGTTACAGTATTTTTTTTCATCCATGTCATTACATGTAATACAAAACAAATCTGTGGACAAAAATAATTATGCTGTCAGAGCCTAATAAACTGTTTTTTTATTTTTTATTTACCCAATTCAAATACTTTTTTCCTTTAACCATTTTTTTGTTTGGATCGTTCATTTTCTAAATCAATTTCTTTAATATATTTAAAATCTAAATATTTTATACTTTCATACTATGTATTTTATACAATGAAAATACTTTCACTTAAACATTTCATCAACATAAACTTAAAAACAAATCTGATTTTTAGAACTTAAGCAGGAGAGACTGTCTGGGGCCCCGAAATAATTTTTAAACACAAGATATATTTTATTCTTGTACTATTCTGCCCTAACTTCATCCATTCTCATCGAAGCTTTGTCGTTTGAGTCGTGTTGTTTGAAAGAAGAGCTTTCATTCATCATCACAGCTTCCAGAACCTCCAAACCTTCACCCATCAGGGATTCTCATTCTGAATTCACAATGTCTTTAACTGATTTTAATGAATTGTTTTTAAGTAATATTTCAAATTTGAGCAATTTCATCATTGTGAATTATAATATGTAACATAAAAAATATAAACCAAGAGCATGTTGGTCATTGAAATAGATTCGGCTTCTTAATTCTTGGATTCAGCGAGAGCTTCGTATATCTTCGTATGCGCTTCTTGGAACCCGGACTCTATATTTAAGTACTGAAATTCAAGTCCTGATGCGCCTGCTTGGTTCCCGGGTGATGCTGACCTCTGGTGAACGGTCCCGATCAGCTCTCTGTCGTGTGTGAAGGCCCTCATCTCCATCAAGCAGCAGCCGCAGCAGCAGACCTCTGCTCTCAGAGGCTTCTCCAACAGAAAAACACAGAGTGCGTCCTTATCGAAGCCTTGAAGGGAGCAGGACCGCGAGGGACCACAGCCCTGCGCACACATGCACGAGCTCTCTGAGGAGAAAAGGAAATAAACCTGGGTCAAATATTCTAAATCCTCCACTAAAAGTGTGGAGGCCTTTCCTGCAGCAGGTTTCATCCACTTCCTGTATTTTTCTGTTTTCACATTCACGTCAGAAAAAGGTTTTTGTGCATTGCGAAAATACTTTAACTATTTATATTTTCAACAACAAAAATATACACACACTGTAAAAAAAATCTAACCTGATGTCTACATAAATAAATTATGGTAACAATACTACAAAAATAATTATTATGAAAATTTTAAGGCTTGATTTTTTGTTTTGCAGAATCGACTTGAATTTATTATGTAAAAATCCCAACTTATTTAACCAGAAACATATCATTTTTAAGCAGTTGATTAGCTTTTTTTTGTATTTTTATCAAAATCTACTTTCATAAATCATGTAAAAATACTGAAAAATTCTTCCAGGCACTTAGTTTTTTTTATAACATTTTTAGAAAAAATCACATTATTTTGTTTTAGCATAAAATACTAAGCTTTCGTTTAATAATTTAAGGCAATTTACTTGATAATGCATTTTATTGTTTAACAATTTACACATGTTTTGCAGGACATGTTTCAAATGAGTTAGAACTGAGAAATTAAGCGAAACATGAAAAGGTTATGAGATTTCTTGTCAAAGTTCTCAAACAAGATGACCTTTACGTCGTTTATCAGGACTATGATGTCTTTTAGGTTTAACTAGACTCATAAACGGCTTTTTTCATTATGTACACATTTAATGACCTGCAACTAAACAACAATAGCTACAAATAAGTTTACACAAAATATTCTAATAAACACACACTAGTTCTTGAACTAATTTATAACACTAAACAACACCTAACAACATAAGCACAACAACATAAACAGACAATCCTAAACTCCCACAATGCACCTGGTCTGACCAAAAATCTGTCTCAATCCAAAACCAGAGAATTAAGACAATTTTCTCAAAATGAATAAGGAGTTTTTGTCCTCAAAATAGGCCTAAGAATTAAACTTGTTTAAAGAAATAGGTCATTTGTTTTTATTTTATTGGTGAAATACTCTCAACATTTTATAAGAAACCCAGAAAACATATATTTTTTTAATAAAACATGCACAATATTTATAATGGTTACATACGTTTTTTAATCGAAAATTACAAGCCTCATGATTAATTTATTTTACAGTTTAGTACCGTCTGTTGGTAAGGCAAGACAGGTTTATTTGTATAGCACCCGTTTGTACACAGAGAAACAAAGAATAAAAAGAAAGTACAATTAATTAAAAAATGAACAAAAAATGAAAGAACCAGTCTGTTGGATCAAAGCTGAGCTTTACCTTCCACAACCACGAAGAGCTGCTCTCTGTTTTCTGAGGAGATGTTATAGGTCCTCCGAGAGACGCACTGAGGACCTGAGGCGTGCGGAAACAAGGCTTGCATTAAAGCTCAGGAAAGTGACTCTTGAACTCTGTAACAATCTGCTTCTTTGAGGAACAGTCCTGAACTTTTCTAGCAGAATGGAAAACACAACTCTTTAGACATGTTTTTAGTTGAGACGAGGACGCGCTGCTGGAGCTGCATATCCTTCAAGAGAAGGTAACTTTGTATAAAAGCAGACTTGCAAAATACTCAAAACGAATGCTTCTTGTTGATTGTTTTCATTTATTTGATCACAGTTCCTGTCTTCCTTTGCTCTTGATGAAGGCGGTCGCATCTTTCTTCTCTCTCCCTCGAGCATCTCTTCTTGCTGACTTTCCTGTCAAGTGATTGTCTCTGAGACGCTCCTTGTCTTGCTCTCCAAACAAAGCAATTATGGATTTAATCAATTGGTCTTTGAATTAAATTGACACCATCTTCTCAAGTTTCTCAGGGGAACCCAACTGTCCTGCAGGAACGTTTACAGCTGGCTACATGATGGGCGGGTGGGAGAAGTGGTGCATCATGGGCCTACCCTCTCTGTCACTAGAGGATGTCGGAGGTATCTATCTATTCTGAGCTTTGTTAACAGGGTTCTTGCTTGTGGGGGCCTGTGGTATTGGTGATTGGTGAACGTGATCAATGCAGCTCAAACCCCACTGAGATGGCCGGTTGGATTAAAATGGAGGTGAGCAGAGCTGGTAGGACTCAGACTGCGGTTGAAAAAGGCTAATTATACAAAACAGTGGAGAAACTAGCAGCTATGCAATAGATTTTGGACAGAAATTATACAAAACAGTGGAGAAACTAGCAGCTATGCAATAGATTTTGGACAGAAATTATACAAAACAGTGGAGAAACTAGCAGCTATGCAATAGATTTTGGACAGAAATTATACAAAACAGTGGAGAAACTAGCAGCTATGCAATAGATTTTGGACAGAAATTATACAAAACAGTGGAGAAACTAGCAGCTATGCAATAGATTTTGGACAGAAATTATACAAAACAGTGGAGAAACTAGCAGCTATGCAATAGATTTTGGACAGAATGGAGACCGGTGACGGACACTATAGATCTGTAAAATTTTGACCCAAATCTCTATCGAATTTGCCCTCTTCTTCAAGATGGCCTAGGCCAAGGCTTTAGCTGGGGACAAAACAATTTCCGCCGGAGAACATGATAACAAGAAGCTCTGAATTCATCCTCAAGAACACCAACGCCTATTTTTTCACTCGTTTTGGTGGTGGACGGATCTGTGCAGCGCTCTTTAGCTGCAGGACCGAAGGCTGCTGTCCACATCGAGCTACTTCCACACCCCTCGTGCCCACTCACCTGTTGCAATGCTGTGTTTGTCAATGTGTCCATGTGCTTGTTACTGGAATTTTTTTCTCCCCTGATCTCACACGATCTTACTTGAATTAATTGAAACTTGCTTTCCTTATTTCCACTGCTACCTCTTGAAAGACCTGCTTTCAATTTACAGTATTGACTGTCGTATTTTCGTCATGAAGCTACGTTGGTTGAAGACGTATTATTTTTTAAAGACGTAATTGGTCTTTATTTTGTGATTTCTACTATTTCTTTTTATCTGTACCATCAGTGTAATAAATGCATCCTCTGGGTTTTCACCTGCAATTCCTCATCATGCAATTCTTCATCTGGTTACTTATGAACCCAGTGTACTCTCTCTCCCCTACCGACGGTCAATTTAAGCTTTAAAATCTCTTACTCAAATCTTAGAAATTCAGGCTTTCAGCGTCACAGCGACAGATGAAAACAATGACGTTATTTAGAGGTACCCTGCAGTTGTGGTCGGGCAGTGATGTGGAGTCTGGTGACCGAGTCGAGAGCAGCGAGCCTGTGCAGCGCCCCTCTCTCTCTGTGTCCTGCCGGGGTGTGGTGTGCATCCTGAGGTCTGATCTGCCTGTGCAGAACCTTAAACAGAGCATCAAGGTGTTTCTCTCTCTCCAGACCAAAGGGAAGAGGCTGAGCAGTCACACATGAGAAGGCCTGAAACCAAAGCGTGCACAAACACAGATCAGACAGGTGTTTCTGCTGCATCTCCTACAGGATGGATTTTCTTGATGGGTTTTTCTCTTTATCCTACGCTCAAGTTGCTCCCACAAGAGAACAATGGGGGTCAGATCTTTTGCAAATAAACTAAAAACTATTTCCACAGAAATGAAGGACAAATGCTCTTTTGATTGGAAGGAATTAATCCGTTTTTATGATTCACAGAGTTTTACCTTTTTTGAAACTTCCTGAGATAGTCGGTTGAGTAAACTCCTGCCGGCAATCGTTATTTTCTTTTTCTGATGTTCAGTGGAGAAGGTAAAGCTTGTGGTTCTTCGCTCAAATACATGGTTAAATGACATGTTTCTGTCTACTACAGGGGTGTCCAAAGTTGGTCCTGGAGGACCAGAGCCCTGCACATTTTTGGTTCAACCATCATGAAACACACCTGTGGCACTAATTATGGTCCTCTGATTGGCTGAAGTAGAGTAGAATGCATACTACAGCAGGGTTGCAACTAAAATGTGCAGGACAGTGGCCACCAGGACCGACGTTGGACACCCCTGGTTTAAATGGTGTCTGTGTTGAGTCAGTAAACATACATGTTTGATGAGTCTGACACATTGTATTCACGCCTTGAATTTAAGTTAAAAACCAATTATTAAGAGCTAGGAGCGTGAGATATGGCAGGCAGTGAGCAGGACTGGAAAGCACAGATGCACTCTAGTTCAGAGTTTGAATCCCGAGCTTGTAGATACTTCCTCTCCCTGCTTCTCTCTCTTCAAGTTTGTTTTCCTTTCACAAACAGTCAAGTTTAAAAGAAAAGTTGCTTTCAAAAGATTGTTATAACGTAAAAATTCATTGCAAATGAAACATTCTTGATCAAGGGTCTCACACTCGATTCCTGGAGGGCCACAATGCTGCACAGTTTCACTCCAACCTTTATTGAACACACCTGATTCCACTAATTAAGTTCCTCTTGGCTTGTTTGAAGCTACTGGTGTGTTTCTTGAAAGGGGGTTGGCCCTCCAGAAATTGAGTTTGAGATTCCTGCTCTAAAGACAATGAAACAGTCGTTAAACAAATTAATTGTTCTGCCAAATTACGTTTATGTTTGAAATTGAGAAAATAAAAGAAGAATCTGGAATTTTCTGCCAGTGCTTCAACACAGTTTTTTATTATTATGGATGAAACGTTAAAAATGCAAAAATGTTGAATATGCAAAAACGTTTTAATACCCACTATTGGATTATGTACTTTAAAATGTATCTCAACAATAAAAATAGAAATCTGACCGCCTGAATTAAAAAAAATCTACAAAAATTATTTCAGTTTCTAGATGTGCAATTAAGCACACTAGCTAAAGCTATCCCAGCGACTAAACGAACATGACGAGTGTGAGAAGAAGATTTCTTACCATATCATGGGAGTTCTCAGCCAGTTTAGACGGGTGTTAGTCATCGAGTGTTAGAGGTTTAAAAGCAGATTCCCGTTCCCCTCACGCTCTCCCCACCCGGATCTGCCCCCTCTCTCTCTCTCTCTCTCTCTCTCTCTCTCTCTCTCTCCCTCTCTCTCATACACGCACACACACACGCACACCAAAAACACGCAGATACAAAAGCTGAAGCAATCCAAATACCATACATTTTTGTCTTTTTTTTTTGAGTGATCAAAACAGGTAAAAGAAATGAGAAAACTAGCAAACACACAAACTGGGTCTGTGTTTTTTTAGTTTTTTGAGACTTAATTAGGGCTCGAGCATCAAGGTTCATAGAGCTCTACTGTATTTGCTTACTAATTAAAATAAATTATATTATTCATTACCCACTTTTGGTTGCAATTTTGAAGGCCTGAAAATGCACAAATTTTAAAAAACTATTTTTTTTATTTGTTTGGCACCTTTTGACACTAAAGAACATGAAAAGAAAGAACTACCTGACGTGTGTTTGCTGCTTTTTTGTAGCTGGTTTCTGATCAGCTTGTTGTACATGGTTGAAAGTTGGTACGCACATGTAGGGCACCAAGATGGACAAAAATGTAATACACTTTGTTTTTCTAACAAATTATTTTACTATATTCTCAAAAGAAAGGACACTTTTGTTTGTCCTATACTTTGATAAAGTCCTTGCATATTTTTTTTTTAATCCAAACAGTTCTATCAGAAGGCAAACGCCATGTTAAATTGTGAAGCTGTTTTGCCTATGATGAAGGGAGTTACCATGGAAATGGCAAAAAAATCTAGTTTGGATTTGAAACAGGAAGTAGTTTTAGCTCAGCCCTAAATGTTTGTTTGGCTCACGGTTAATTCATGCAATAATAATTTATGTCACCTTATTTAAAAGTGTACTTTCAATGCCTTTCGTACACAAGCAGACAAAATCAATTTTCATTTTTTTTTTCATTTTTTTTTTCCTAATTTCCAAAAACATCTTTCAGTTTTCTATCTATCAACATTTTCGCTTAAAAGATTACACCTTTAATGCTAAAAACAGGTGTATTAACCCCACAAAACCTTAAAAAATGGACAAGCGACCAGCTCGACCTTTACAGCCAAAGAACAAACCAAATCCTTATAAAATTGAGCTTATCTTCTCCATTCCAAAGTCTTGGAAGCTGTGGAGGGGTTCTGCTCAGCGTTAATATGCAGCATCACAGCGACACTTAAGTTGTTTTTCTCCTTTTTTCTTTTGAGTTTCTCTCAGTCTATCTGTCCTTCATCCTCCTCTCAGTCTCCAGGTGAGACTTCCGGAAGGTAGCTTTTGGGATCTCCAGGGAAAGGCTGAGAAGGCGCCTGGTTGAAATGTCCCATCAGGAAGATTGCAATAGTGCCCAGTATAAACAGCATCGCCATGACGATGAAGCATATCCTGTCAATCACCCTGGCGACCAGAAACCATTCCTCGTTTTCCTGCCGAGAGGCAGAAGAAGAAAGGAAGAGTGGATTCAGACAGCAGGAGTTTTTCTGGGACTAGGAGTTAAACCTGAGCTCAAACACTGAGAGTGTTGATTCAGGACTCACGCTCTGGAAGCTGCTTTGGTGTTTGGAGCTCTCAGTGATGTGTTTGCAGGAGGACACACACTGCTGGAGCTCTGGAGAAGCTGCGGCCAGACTAGACTCTAGGTCCTGAGCGGAGTTTCCCACCATGTCACTCTCTACACAAAGAACAGTAATTGAAGCAGTTATGACTGAAACCGAAAGTACATCTGATCTAACTGCTGAAATTTACTATTGGTCCCCAAGTTTGACCTTGAAGATCTGGTGTTAAATTTAGTAAAATGAATCTAAGGGATTTTAGTTTAACTCCAGGCAAGGCGTTCTGAAAGAAAACTAAGGGTGTGTTTAAATTTGTAGTTTGGCTAATAAAGACTGAACCAAAATGTTTTAATGATATATTTCATTTTGTTCCGGTTAGTGCTCAGATATGCAATTTCAGGGAAAATAAACAACTTTCCATCAGAAAACAGTCTTTTTGGACTTTCATTTCTTCTGTAACAAGTAACTCATTGTTTGCTCAGTCACACATCAGTTACACTGCATTTTTGGATGAAAATGTTATTAACATATTAAATCAAGTAAAAATAGTACTATAAAAAAAGAAAGAAAAAAGTCTAACTTGAGGACTGAGGAATGACAAACATACATCTCTCAGATGATTGACAGATGATTGTGCATTGATCACAATCAGAAAAATATGAATGAAAGCAAAAGAAACCCACCCCCACCCATTTCACCTCTTCATTTCTCATGGTGGGGGTCTCAGGCCCAGGTTGCCTTCCTGCACCAGGGGCCCTTCCCTGGACAGCTCACCATATTCGTTTGTCTAATCTCTCCAGTTAGGCTTGCGATGCTCTGCTAATTCCATTATTGCTATTGCTAATCCATGTTTGTCCTCCATCACCTGAACACCACCTTAATGTTACATTTTATTCTGGGTACGGTTAATTATGGTATGCTTTTGTAATCGTGGCGAGCACATTTTCACTTCATTAATTTGAAACAAGGGGGTTGGTAATTCAATCTTAAAAGTAAGGTTGTAATTTTTGTTGGGATGTTGTGTTGTAGTTTCATTTTAGCTTCCCATTAGCTTCTTTATTTAGGGTGTGTGTTTTTTTGTCTTGCTTCACTCTGAAGCTTTTCCTGTTTTAATTCATTTTTGTTTGTTTGTAAATAAACTTTTTTTATTTTAAACTTTACAAATTGTTGTGTTTGGTCCTTGTCTGTGTCGTTGTCGGTCTTAACACCTCACCTGAATGTACGTTTTTGTTGGTTTTGTGTAATTTGTTATCCCTGTTTTGTTCTTGTAAAGAAACTCTTTCTAATTACTTTTTTTGTCATGAGCTCAAACTGTTTGTCAACAATTGCAATTGCAAAAACAGTCAGCAAAAATGTGACTATTAAAAGACATTCATATCACATCTATATGACATCTTTTGGTTCAAAAGTAGTTAAACAGACATCTTGTAGACGTCTTGTGCTCATAGGCGTATTGGTCAAAACTGACGCGATAACATACAAATACTTTGAGCTCAAATACTTTCCAGCTCTAGGCTTTATAAACTATAAAAATAAATACAAAACTGAAAGGTGACTCGTTTGATTGAAAGTTGAGAGGTTGCACATCAGGCAAAACCCAAAATGTAAGCATAAACATTATTTCAGGGCTGCAAAGGAGCTTTTCAAGAGTGAATAACCACATTCAAAATTGAAATGTATTTTTTAAAATATGGCTAAAGAACATAAAAGTGCACCTGACTGAGGAAACCCCGTCTACATTTGATTTTTTTGCTGGAGTATCCCTCTAATTAAAGAGCAGCACTCATGAGAGTTACCATATTCTGCTCACTCACGTATTTTCTGTAGCGTGTCCCTGAGCAGCCCCTTCCTGTCCTTCATCCGGTTGAACATGAGCTCAGAGCGTGCCGTTCTGCTCATGTATTCATCCGCCTTGGCGATGAGTCCCAGAGAGCTGCGTCTCCTGCGGTGCAACTGTCTGCCGGTTCCCAAAGCAAACGTCTTGAACTGACCCCCCTCCTGCTCCGGTGTCCAGCGCTGCATCCTCATCCTCAGCAAGCCTGGAAGCACATTCAACATTACCTGAAAAACACACGCACGCGCACGCACACACGCACACACACGCACACACACACAAAAAAAGTCCCCATTTGGCTATGCTGTCCCCTCTTTGTTGGTGTGTAACCACACCACTGTCCACACTTAGATAGGTAGGCAAGTACACACACACACACTTTTACCTTGCTTCAGGGTCTTTCTATAAAACCACCTTGTTGCTATAGCCTCTCATGAGAATTTACCAACACTACACATCATGTCTACGTTAACTGAAAGCAATTTGAATTAATCAATATTTGTCTGGGTAATATAGTTTTAATCACTTGTGATGAAAAGCTCACATTAACAGGGTTGAAATCATGATTATAGGATTGATCTGAGTTATACGGTCGACGGGCACGAAAGGTTTCAAAATCAAGATTGCTAGCGCAGACATCACTCAAAAACTGTGAGAAAAAACTAAAAGTCGACTCGTTTGATGGAAATTTGAGAGGTTGCACATCAGGCAAAACACAAAATCTAAATATAAACATTTTATTTCAGAGCTCCAAAGGAGCTTATAACCTGGCTGAACTGCTCCCAATCAGCGCTTCAAGTGAGCAAAAGAACATAATTGAACATAAAATCAGGACAAATCAAGGCAATTTTGTCAATGAATGTGTTATTTTTGTTTAGTTTAATTTTTTACAAAATTCTGTGATTTCAATCAGAGAGAAAAAGAAAAAAACAAATAAAAATGTCCGACTTGCAAATGTCTGGTTGCATTCTGGAAAAGTTAACTAGAATACAGAGCCTCTAGTTCAAACATATTCTGATTGTATATTTACTAAAGTAAAAAAATAATAATAATGTTTTGGTTGATTTAAACTATTTTTTAAAGTGAAAGTAAAAAAGGGAACTGACCAACAACTGATTTTGTTTTAAAACAATCTGTGGGTTTTCATCCAAAATAAACTTCCTTCAATAATACAAGCCTTAAATCAAGAGAAATACTTTGAGAATGTAAGTATTTGACTCTCTGATGATTTTGAATGTTTAACTTTGAACGTATGATTTAGTTGAAATTACCAGGGGGTCAAATACTTTTTTCCCTCGCTGTCAGCTAGAGTTTGCTGTACCTTCCGGATGGTGTTGTTCATGGGGTGAGTGTTTGGGGTTCGGAGAGAGACGTTCAAAACCACCACGCAGTTCATCACAGTTATCGTGGTCACCGCCATCACAAACATCAGATACCTTCAGGAAACACAATAAAAGACATTCCAAATCATCAATACCTGAATGAATCAATAATAATGTTCATTTTGTTTTCATTTGTTTTCATTTTAAAATGTTGAACTGAGACAAGATTTGTCAGCACAAACTTACTTTCCAATGAGAGGCACAGCCTGCGAGGTTTCGGGCACTTTCTTAGCAATCAGGAACAAGAAGACGGTCTGACCGAGCAGGATTGCAATCGTCATAGTGCACTTCTGCCCTCCAGCTAGCACATAAAAACTAATTAAGAACCACTCCATTACTCAAAGAGGATTTCTTTGCGGATCAATTTTTTACACATGAAACGTTTGTTTCTAAAATCCATTTTTACGAATCTGATAAAAATGTGTTTTCTTTATCTAAGTTTGAGGAAAAAAAGCACAGAAGAGCATTATGTGTGTTTTTTCGAAAATTGATTTGGGCTATGCGTCACGGTGGTGCAGTGGGTAGCATGGTCGTCTCACAGCAAGAAGGTCGCTGGTTCGAGCCTCGGCTGGGTCGGTTGGCATTTCTGTGTGGAGTTCTCATGTTCTCCTCGTGATCGCGTGGGTTTTCTCCGGATGCTCCGGCTTCCCCACAAGTCCAAAGACATGCGGTATAAGTGAATTGGGTGAACAAAAAATGTCCAAAGGGTGTGAGTGAGTGAGTGCGTGTGGATGTGATGGGTTCCAACTGGAAGGGTATCCGCTGCGTAAAACATATGTTAGATAAGTTGGTGGTTCATTCCGCTCTGGCAACCCCTGAAATTAAAGGGACTAAGCTGACAAGAAGATGAATGAATTTGGGCTACTGTGACCAGAAAAGACTTGCTGGTTTTTATTTTTATGCCATTTATTACATTGTGGAACCAAACTCCTCATTTGTCTGAGGACGATGTCATAAATGTTTAAAAACACCAGGCTTTGGAAGCTACGTTTATTTTAACTGTTCACATTTCTACTATGTGAGCGCGATCTGCAGGCCCCATGAACTCTGACCTTTGGCTGGCAGGAAGTAGACGAGCAGGCCGAGGGAAGAGAAGAGAACGCAGGGCACGATGATGTTGATGATGTAGAAGAGCGGTTTCCTCTGGATGACCAGGAAGAAGATGATCTCCTGGTACTCCAGCTCTTCAGGCCTGTACCGCCTGTTAATGACCTTCTTAGCAGGGCGGTGCTTGATCATCCATTCTCCATTCTCTGGCCAATCAGAGCACAGAACACAAGAGAGCAACATCAGAGCGAAAGCGGATCAGTTTGTTAGTGCATTTGAATGCTATGCTCACATGCTTGATTTGTATGAGCTTTTTGCAAAGTTCCATAAACTCAAGTCTCTGTCAGTTCTCACCTCAATTGTTGAGAGATCTATGCTAACATAGAGAAAAGTTAATGTTGAAGTTAATGTTAATAATCTCTTCACCTTCGTCTCTCTCTTTCTCACCTCTCTCTCCCTATCTACACTCTCTCTATCTCTGTTTTCTCTTTCTCACATCTCTCACTTCTATCTCCTCTTTTTCTCTCCTCTCCCTCTCTCTTCCCTGTCTCCCCTACATCTCTCCCTCCCCTCTTCTGCCAATCTCTCTCTCTCCTGTCTCCTGTTTATTTTCCTCCTCTCTCTCCTAACTATTCTTTCTATCCTCTCTCTCTCTCTCTCTCTCTCTCTCTCTCTCCTGTCTATTTATTTCCTCTCTCCGAAATATTCTTTCTATCCTCTCTCTCTCTCTCTCCTGTTTATTTCTTTCCTCTCTCCTAAATATTATTTCTATCCCCTCTCTTTCTCTTTCTCACTCTCTCTATTTATCTAAGGTTTAAAGGCATGACCATTTTCAACTTGAACTTTAGTTTGCAAGGCTGAGAACACTAATCAACAAGGCATTCACACCATAGGGGGGGAGAAGGTTCATTACCAGTAAAAGCTTCCGGATCGATCTCAATCCATTCCATCGTGACGTTGTCCTCATCTGAGAGCAACAGTTGGATCTCATTTGAGCTGTAGGTCTGAGATCTGCGGACAAAAACAAAGATAGGATTCAAAGTTTGATTCGTTTCCAGGAGGACACAAGAGCCAGGATGGATGAAGCGGTGCTACCTGAAGATCATGCTGCAGTTCTGCCAGTCGAAAGGGAAGTAGTTGACTTTGATGGCACAGGAGCTGCGATAGATGGCTGGAGGCAACCAGTATACGCTCCCATCGGGATTGATCAGAGCATTAGTGTAGAGCGCCACCTCAAAATGCCCATCCACGCTTCGGACACAAGTAGCCTTTTGTTATGTCATGTTTGACAAACAAGCTTTAGAAATGTAAATGTTGGATACATTTGGAAGTCTGTTTAAATTCAATCGCTTGAGCTCTTTTGAATATGTTTTAATGAATAACATGGAAAACTGAAAAGATTGGATCTGCTTTCAAAGACTACTAAACTAAACTTGTTTTTAAAAATGAACTTCTGGTCACAAGAGGATTCTATCAAGCCCCTGGAGAGAGTTTTGGAAGTTTTTTTTTTAATGGTCAAATTAAAAATCTATTCACTGAACAACTGTTATAGTCTCCTAAGTGGGTTGAATGTAAAAACTGCACAAGCGAGAGCATTTAAGACTGATATGTTTATATAGTTTACTTTCTAGAGCTGCACTTATTTCAGAGCACAAACGATTTAAATAATGTCTTAACATTTCTAAAAGAAGATAATTTCACCACTATTTTTTAAAAGAAGCCTTTAAAGTATTTAAAAAATGTAATTAAATATAGCTAACTAGTACTGATAGAAAGAGACAGAGTAAGGAAAAAGATAAAGAGGAGAGGAGGAAAGAGAGAGAGAGCAAAATGAGTAAGAGAGAGGAAAGGAGAGACAAGAGAGAGAGAGAGAGGTGGAAAAAAGAAAAGGGGGGAGTGAGGAAGAGGAGAGAGAGAAAGAGAGGAAAAATAAGAGAAATGGGAATAAGAGGAGTAAAGAGAAAGAGACGGGACAGAGAGGAGAAAATAGAGAGAGGAAGGGGGTGAAAAAGAGGGAATGGGAGCGGGAGAGAGAGGAGGGGAAGAGATGAGGAAAGAGAAGAGAGAGCGCGACTGAGTGAGAGACAGTAAAAAAAGATAAGGGGTAGAGGGAGAGAGGAGGAAAGAGTGCAAATTGAAGGTGCAGTATGTGATTTTTACGAGCAAATGTTGATGTTTGAAATCACCAAAATAAAGTCTAAGATGCTAAAAAAATTCCAGAAATATGTGTTTCTGAATACTGAGTTGCTAAGTGTGCCACACTGTTTTCATTAAGGATTTTAAGGGTTTGATAAACGTATTATACTGTTAAGAATGGTATGAGAACACTCAAAACAGATAACTTCATACGAATGTCTGTGTAAACGTCCGTTGCTCACTTGTTCTCCAGACCAACGTCAGGA
This sequence comes from Danionella dracula, assembly GCA_900490495.1. Classification (NCBI taxonomy): domain Eukaryota; kingdom Metazoa; phylum Chordata; class Actinopteri; order Cypriniformes; family Danionidae; genus Danionella; species Danionella dracula. Next base: position 987,537 of record UELW01000078.1, read on the forward strand.
AGCCAGATGGATTTGGACGGCAGACGCATGCGAGTGATGTTCTCGTAGACCTCAAACCCAGTCCGGTTAACCCAGCGAAGGCGATAATCGTGCCATCTCTAAACGAAAAAGAAATTAAAAAACAGTAAGAAACCACTACTCCATACAATGCACAGTAACCACAAAACGAATCCGTCTTACCATCTCAATCCAAACACAGGTGGTGAGCATCTCCTCTTTCTCGTTCTGAACAAAAAAATGCAAGAAACCTTTTATTGAACGCACGCTCTGGTACCACAAACAAAAACGCTGGATTACCAGAGAGATGAGGTTGGTGAGGGTCATCTTGATCTTCACCTCGGTGATGTCTCCATGGTTCTCCATAGGAGGGATGTTCTTGTTGTAACCCACCATGAGATCCAAGTGCAGAGATCCTTCCAGATTACAAAGAACGTCTGAAGAACACAACAGATAAAACACTGAATGCATTGAACTTACGTATTAGTTCATCTTCAGGGGATTCACAAGCCCTCTCTCAGAAGGGTTGGTGTGAATCCTGAGGGAGTTAACGCCTGCTTTGACACCCGCTTTGACTCGCTGACTCTTGGTATCTAACGCTTCCTCAGGGCGGAGCGAGATCAATGCCACATCAGAGACTAGCTTCACTAGAAACATTTCAGTCTGCTTTCTGGAACACAATTTCCAGAAAGGTTGTCCTGGTTACATAACTTAGCAGCAAAACATAATAAAAATAAGATTTTTAATAATAATAAGAAAATTTTTTTGTGAAGCAAATAAGAAGAATGCATGACTTAAAGGGGTCTTTTTGCAGTTCCCCCTTAAGTCAGTGTTTCTGCAGGTTTCATTAGGTCAAATGTAAAACTTTTTTTAGATCGTTTTAAGACAATAATTTAAGGCCTATATCATAACATCAAAACACATAGAAAACAATTTTGGATGATAAACAATATGCTTCAAATACATTGTTTGAAACCATCAACATATGTAGCCATCCCATCTCTGGCAACCCCAACAATAACTTTTACGCGTTTGTACTTTTTATGCATGGTTTCTCAAACTCTGGCAACCTGATATATATATATTTTAACATTTATGACTGTTACCTGTATGTTAATATCTGGCAACCTAACAATCGCTTTTAAGATTTTGAGTGTCCACGGGCATTTTCTCAAACTCTGGCAACCCTAACTTTTATAATGTAAAACTTTTAAAACTTTAGTAAAGGTGATGTGCCAAAATTAATAGAGAAAAATGCAACATTTCTGTTGAGAAGCTTTAAAAAAAATAAAAAGTTAGCATTTCTTTCAGATTTTTACTGCAATTTGTTATGGAGTTGTAACATTTTGTAAAAGAAAATAGTGTTCTTGTATCTTCATTTTGAACAAAATTGAACAACAACAAAAAGATCTAATCTAAGGTATTAACAAAATGTCTCCATCTCTCAGAAATCCCATACTACAATGATTACAACTTTTAAAAGACCAGGTTTAAAATCTTATGGTGCATTAACATAGTCTAAATGCAATCCTACTGCTTCACATCACAACGTAAAATTTAACTTGATAACAGCAAAATATCTCGAGAATGCTCCAAAGTAATCTTCTCGTATCTCTTCACGTTTCCTCATGCACACAAAAGCCCCCCACATTGAAAAGAGATATTGTGCTCAGGTCTCCCTCTGTACCATATGAAGATGAAATGAAGATGAAACATTTATATGCTCAAAAACAATCCAACCAGCTGAACTGAACACGACCTTCTTCAATCCTTAAAAGACCAAAAGAACTCATCTTACCAGAAACGAAGAACAAAAGAATCCCTAGCTGTAACATGTTAAATGAAACGATCCGACCCCTCTCTAAAAACCCTTAGAAAGCTTTCGGGAGGCTTTCTAGCTCCTGCTCTCTGTATATCTGTGTCTGAGGGGCAACAGTTGTCGCTTACGGGAAAAGTAGCACTGGGGGCTCTAAGCTCCAGTGCTCATTGTTATTTTCAGTGTGCCACACAGTCTACACATAGAGTTCACATTGTCAGCTGTCTCAACACATTCAGGGTCACCGCCTGACTAAACTCTCGAGCCCCTGCTTCAGTCTCCTGAAGGTCTCCGGTTTCAGTTTTTCCCACAGGTTCACAGATGGTCCGCGGAAGGGACGAGTTTCCTCAGCTGTCCAGGACTGTCAGAAGATCATCACTTCCTTCTCTTATGAGCGTGTTCAGTTCAGTGATGTGATTCTGCAGAAATCTCAGGTGTGGGAGATGTTTGAGGGCCTCGGGGCTAATGGGATGATCCTGGAAGCATTATTTTAAGCCTTGAGGAATCTCCGAGCCATACATTACATTGATGACAGCTGCACTTACTGTGTGATCTACAGCGTGTGACGAGACGACAGCAGGTGAAACAGAGCTGGAATCGATCATTTTCTTACAATGGCCGAGAGCTGCAAAACAATTCACAATTATGAAAGCAAAATATCAAGATAAAAATGGAAGACTCAACCAATCAGTGCCAAGCTGTCTGTCTGGCAGAGGTGGAGTGGAATCACTTTTGTTCAACACAAACTTTTCTAAAACATAGTTGTCTCCAATTTTGGCTGGGAAACTACCGGATCTTAACATTCTTTCCCCACCTTTCTCTCGTAATAGTATTTTCCCTTAATAATTTATCCAATTTAACCCAATCGATATTCATTTAATATATTTTCCAAAGTGGTGCATGGATCACATTTTCTGCTTGTTGGTGTGAACAAAGCATAGTAGCAAATCTGTGTCAAAAGGAATTCTCTTAAAATCACGAGAAACAAGAAAAACATGTTTAACAGAGAAATGTGAATCTTTTATTTCTGCTTAATCTGTATCTTGTTATAGAATTAAATATTTTTTTCCCCCTCTTGATTTTTTGGCAATTACAAAAATAAAAGTAAAAAAAAAAAAAAATGTGGCTGACTGCAATCATTGTTTCTAAAAACTACACCACAAATTAATAAAAAAAAACAGCAATCTCCCATTTAGGCTGGAAAACTACCGCATTGTACCCCTCTTTTCCACCTTCATCTCGCATCAAAATTGTCCTCTTAATATCCTCATATAAAACAGCATTCTCGAGTCGCATGCATTGATTGTATATATGAGACACATTTCGTCATTTTCAAATCATGTCATTTTACGTTCGTTTTTCCAGTTTTTTATCATTCCATGAACGTTCTCTCGAGGTTGTTAAAATGTTTTCTATGAATGTTCTGAGAATGATGTTTAAATGACGTTTTTAGTTTACCGTTATTCAAACGTTACTTGAACGTCCTTTTGGAAACACCTTTTAGACAACTTTTAAAGAATGTGTCCACCACGTAAGTCCTGATATCTCCCAGGTGGGTACCAAGCAGCAACCCCCACTTTTCCTCTTGATACGCAATAGAAGTAATGCCTCAACTGACCCCTGGAGGCTGTGCCCGGAAGTGAGCAGGTTTTGATTTACACCCTTATAAATATGATTAACTTTACAAAAAAAAACATATTTAAACAGTGGCTCCTTCAGGTTTTCTTGATTCCCATCAATAGCTTTGACCTTCTTGACAACGCTGAGATGGGTAAATTTTTTATTATTCCTTTTATTGGTTATATTAAACTATACATTTTTGCATAACAAAGGGTTGGTTTAATTATGTGAGACCCATTTACCAAGAGCTGAGGTTTGTTGTCGCCGTATCTGAACCACAAAATAACCTCTTTGACTCTTTTGCAGTCTTCTTTTTCAAAGAAGAAGTGGTTGATTTAGCCAAACTGCAAGCCTCGCTTGCTTTCTACTGAAACCTATGAGTGACATCACACACGCTACGTACATGTTACACACAGTCAATGGTGGATACCAAGGCCGATCAATACTATGTCTGGTTGTCTGCAAGCCCATTCAATAGATGTTTGATACAGAACAAAAGCTTCTCACATATAACAGAGACTTCCGGACTATCATGAGTTGCTACCCAGCATTAACTGGAGGGTTTATGTTTAACACTGGAATTCATTGAATGGCAGATTACTGCCTGCTGTTTGTGCTAGGAGCAGATACAGGATTTAGTGGAGATGATTCAAGGTTCTCCAAAACAATTGTGTAAAAAAGTAATAAGGTATTTCAGCGAGAAAACAATTAAACAGCTGTCTGGCACAATTTTTACATTAAATATTCTAGGAAGTATGACTTATTGAAACTCATGTTTTAAGTCATATTCAGATATTTGTAAAAAAAAAAAAAAAAAAAAAAAAAGATGCAAGTGCAATATGCTGAGAATGTTTCAATCAGACCATGAGCGACACAATCGCCGGACTCTCCACATTTTTATGGATGCGAAATGAGATTCGGTGTGTCCCAATCAGTAGTATACATAATAAAGTATTTGAATAGGTCCCGGATGTGTACATTTTCCTGTTAGATTCTGAAGTGCAGATCGGTGAACACAATCCACAGCACTCGGGCGAAACAAGCTTTCTCTTGAACCAAAACAAGCAAGCTCTCTGTAATACAACTCATATTTAAAGGCGAAGCACAGAAATAAATAATAGCAATAAAGTGTTATTTTATTTTAGAATATTTTTTAATGAAGAAACGGCAAAGACGGAGTTAAATTCACACACACGTCATGCATAATGACTTCCTTAAAAAGCATGTACATTTTCTACATTAAGGGTGCAGAGTAAGTGCTCGAATTGGGATGCAGGATATTGTTTTGCGCATGCATGGTTCAGTCTATTTTTTTTCCTTCAGTTTTATTGACCCTTTAACTGTTACAATAATGATTACGTTTCAGCAAGTGTGCACGCATTTTGGCAATGAAAAGATCTATCTCTGACTCTTTCAGAAGCCATGGTTGTCGTTTTCCAAGGCTAACAGTATGTTGGCAGCACAAACCAAACCTAGATTTTCAAGGTTTGTTAGCAACTCTCAGAAGCATTTGATTTGTAATGAATTTTAGAAGGTGTGAAATGCAACAAATGCAGGACAGAATAGACTTGAATGGCTCTTGAGTCACTCATTTTATCAACTGGTTTATTATAAAAATAAAAAGTGATGCATTTAAATAACAAACATGGCCAAAGTCATCTGCACACAGCTTAGACACGAAGATCAACTTCTGTCGCTTCTCATTTTGACTTAAAATGTCAATTTTGAGATAAAAAAATGAAATTTTAAAAACATGTTGAGTTTTTTTTAATAAACATTTTTACTTAGGAAATATGAATTTTGAGATAAAAAGTCACAATTTTGACATATGTAAACATTTTGTGATAAAAAGGGGAAATTATGACATAGCAGTTCAGAATTCTTATATCAAAAGAAATAATTTTAAGATAAAAAGTATAAACTTTGCGATAAAAAATTGTGTTTGCAAAGTTATCATTAGACTGGGCATCTGAGCTCAGCAAGTCAAAATTTAATCTTTAAAAGGATTTTTTTTTACTGGTTATCTTAAATTTTCAACATCCTAAGTCAAAAATGTAACTTTTTATCTCAGACTTAAATAGCGTTTGACTCTCATTTTATCAAATGTTTTATTATGAAAATAAAAAGTGATGCATTTAAATATCAAACATGACATGTATCATCTGCACACAGCTTGGACACGAAGATCAACTTCTGTCGCTTCAAAATAAGTTAACGCAGGATCCCGTCGGTCTAGCCTCTGAGCACACAGACCCAGAAATCCTCCTCTGATGGGAAACTCCCTCCAACAGTCTCCATCGCAGCGTCAGACGAGAACATGATGATGGAACAGAGTGCCAGACCTGCTGTTTCACCTCAAGAATCATTTCTGAAGTGTGCACGAGTGAGCTAAGTTCTGAAGGAGTCCATGGCGACGGAGATGATGCGCGGCATGCTGCGGTAGAAAGCCTCGTTCTCCAAACCCACCAAACTATAAAAAGTTAAAGATCTCCCACCGATGCTGGCCTTGATGCGCGACTGGTACAACCCTCGCTCGTTCTTGGAGTTCAGATCAATCAGCACCTGAGGCCACAAATGAGACGTGCACACAAAATTATTCTCAAACCAGAACAAACACTGCTGCTTTAAACTCCTGTCAAGCAACTTGACTTAAGATTTGAACATGTTTTAGCTTTGTTCCCTCAAATACACAGCTGAAGTTGTGCTCATGTTCATTCATGCATATTTGTGTCTTCGTTTATTACTTTTCTGGGAGCTCAAAAAAGCGAGCGGAACTGATTTCCACCCATCCCACCCACTAACCAATCACATTAATCCAGCTCATGTCCTCGCAGAGCAAATGCCCAGAAGAGCAGACCAGAACAACGCCGGGGAACAGAGAGTGGGCTTTTGGTTATATGGAGTTTAGGAATTAGAAATGGGTAGGTTTTTGTGCCTTCCAGCAAATAAAAAAAACACTTTTGTAGTGAGCGGAATTTAAAAGCAGCATTACACAGAAGCTGGTTTAGAAAATGGATGCTGTTTCTAGCCGGTTCGGTGCAGATCCAAAAGCAGTACAGTAACTACAATTATATTTTCACATTTAAGTAGAAAAATATGAACATTTGACATAGAATGTTGAGATTTTGAGTACATTTTGACACGGAATGTCGAAATTTTAACATAAAAAGTTCAAATTTTGAGATAAACATCAAACTTTTCAGACAGAAAGTTGAAATTCTGACTTATAAAGAAGAGATGTGACATAAAATGTAAAAATTTTTTGATTAGAAGTTGAAATGTTGACAGAATGTTTATTTTTTTATAAACAAATTCGAAATTTTGACTTAGGAAATAGGAATTTTGAGATTAAAATAGACAATATTGTTTATTTTTTAAACATTGTGATAAAAAGTTGAAATTATGACATAATACAAAAGAATTCTGACATTCTATGTTTAAATTTTTTGCATAAAGTGATAATTAGATTGAGCTGCAGGTCAGCAAGTCAAAATTTCGTCTTTAAAGTGAAAAAATTATGACTTTCTAAGTAAAAAAAATTCCCATTTTAGAGCCATTATTTATTTAAGCCTGGTAGAAATTGGCTTCAATAGATTGAAGATAACTGGTGTTGGCAGAAACATTTAGAAGTGCACACATTTCAGCTTGTATAATCAAATTGTTTCTGAAAGGACAATCTTATTGACTCCAGAGGCCATGTTTCCAACTCCTGGAGGAAACCCATGCAGAGAGGAACGGCCCTCACTGGTATCAAACTGATGCTCTCATGAACTCCTGATATCAGAACTGACGGAACCTGCTCAAACACGCACCTCGTGGAAGTTCATGTTAATGTTGCTGGAGGAAACCCATGCAGAGAGGAACGGCCCTCACCGGTATCAAACTGATGCTCTCATGAACTCCTGATATCAGAACTGAGGGAACCTGCTCAAACAAGCACCTCGTGGAAGTTCATGTTAATGCTGCTGGAGGAAACCCATGCAGAGAGGAACGGCCCTCACCGGTATCAAACTGATGCTCTCATGAACTCCTGATATCAGAACTGAGGGAACCTGCTCAAACAAGCACCTTGTGGAAATTCATGTTAATGCTGCTGGAGGAAACCCATGCAGAGAGGAACGGCCCTCACCGGTATCAAACTGATGCTCTCATGAACTCCTGATATCAGAACTGAGGGAACCTGCTCAAACAAGCACCTCGTGGAAGTTCATGTTAATGCTGCTCGAGGAAACCCATGCAGAGAGGAACGGCCCTCACCGGTATCAAACTGATGCTCTCATGAACTCCTGATATCAGAACTGAGGGAACCTGCTCAAACACGCACCTCGTGGAAGTTCATGTTAATGCTGCTGGAGGAAACCCATGCAGAGAGGAACGGCCCTCACCGGTATCAAACTGATGCTCTCATGAACTCCTGATATCAGAACTGAGGGAACCTGCTCAAACAAGCACCTCGTGGAAGTTCATGTTAATGCTGCTCGAGGAAACCCATGCAGAGAGGAACGGCCCTCACCGGTATCAAACTGATGCTCTCATGAACTCCTGATATCAGAACTGACGGAACCTGCTCAAACACGCACCTCGTGGAAGTTCATGTTAATGCTGCTGGAGGAAACCCATGCATAGAGGAACGGCCCTCACCGGTATCAAACTGATGCTCTCATGAACTCCTGATATCAGAACTGACGGAACCTGCTCAAACACGCACCTCGTGGAAGTTCATGTTAATGCTGCTGGAGGAAACCCATGCAGAGAGGAACGGCCCTCACCGGTATCAAACTGATGCTCTCATGAACTCCTGATATCAGAACTGAGGGAACCTGCTCAAACAAGCACCTTGTGGAAATTCATGTTAATGCTGCTGGAGGAAACCCATGCAGAGAGGAACGGCCCTCACCGGTATCAAACTGATGCTCTCATGAACTCCTGATATCAGAACTGAGGGAACCTGCTCAAACACGCACCTCGTGGAAGTTCATGTTAATGCTGCTGGATGGAACCGACAGGATCCAGTTGTACGTCTCTTTGGTGCTGCTGACCAGCTGAGCCGAGTTCGTTACTCCCGAGCAAACTACAGCACACAGAACAACATCATTAAAGCTGTTTGTGGCCTTCAAAGCGTCTATCAGAACACTAACGTGGATTCCACCATTTTTGCCACTGAAGATAAAATTAAACAAAATCATTGTGACTTTTTAATCTCAGAATTCCTTGATAAAAACTCACAATTAGTTATTTCTCAAAGCTGTGACTTTAAATCTCAGAATTGTGACTTTACATCTCAGAATTCTGACTATATTTCTCAGCATTCTGACTTTATTTTTCAGAACAGCATTTTAAAATGTAAAATTTGTGAGTTTTTATCGTGGAATTCTGAGATAAAAAGTCACAAAGATTCTATGTTATTTTATCTTCAGTGGTGGAAACTGGCTTCCATAAGTTCCTTTTCAAACACAGAAGGAAAAACCATCAGACTTTTAGAAGTAAAATGTTTACAAAATATTAATTTAACAATAGCTAAATATGAAATTCTAATAGAAGTTTCACCTTTGTCACTGACTCCTCTCATCAGTCGTTTGTGAAGGCCTCTCTTTCTTCTCCTCAAGAGCTCTAAAACAAGAATAAGAAGGAGATAATGTGAGAACTGGCCATAACTTAAATTTAGAAAAATTTACTTTAGGTGTTATTTCGGTTAAAGCTGAACATGGGAGACTGCTTTAAAATGTGACTTTTGTGGATCGTTCAATTCAGATTCCAAAAGAATTTGAATCCTGAAAATTAAAATAATTACTTTGAAATATTGATAAAATATATGTTTACATATAAAACGAACACAAAAAGAGCCATTTAAGATGCTCCCTTTTAAAATGTTCTTCAATGATAATTAGTGAGAAAATAACTTCTTAATAAATTACAAAAAGAGGAAAATACAATATATAACTATATATAATTAAACACCGCTTGCTAAAAATTAAAATGTAAAACTTCATATTCTCCAATGTTTATTTGCCAATCATAACTCTTACTTTTAAAGAAGCACTCTTGAAGCAGTGGCTTCTGGGTAGCCCCGGAGAAGATTTCCTGGAGTGGTTCGGATGTTTCCAGCTTCACTAATTCAGCTGAGCCCTCCAAAAATTGAGATGTTGTACTTCTATGATCCTGAAGGGGCGCCATCATCTGTGCAGGCCTTGTACCTCTTCTTCTGAAAGCCCCATTGATCAGACTCATCCATGTGTCTGCCAACCCCCCAAACTCTCCAGGATGGTCCGAGTCCACAGTCGCCTGATGTTCTCCTGCTTGGAGCGCACTGAAGTCCTTTTCAAGCAGAAGATGGTTCAGCTCTGGAAGCTCAGGGATCCGGAGAGTTTCTAGTTTTGATCGCAGAACAGTGATGGAGGAGCGAAGAGAGGCTTCCAGATGCTCCAAAGCTGCTCCTCCACTCTTATCATCCTGAAAAAAAAACATGAAATTGCTCCTCCTTTACCAAATATGATTTAATAGTGAGGAGGTTTTTCCTACAGAGCAATTTCTATCTGGGCCACTTCGGATGTTCTAAATACTAACGTAAAAGGCTGAACCAAGTCTGGATTCCACACAAGGGCCATGCTAACATTACATTTGAAGTCTACATTGTAATAAAACTGATTCGGCTCTTACCTTGTCTGGCCCACACACTATGCGTCAGACTAATGCCGAACCTGGACCAATTGTATTTACCTTACATCATCTTAAAATGAACCAACGTACCACAGTGAAGAGCTGCTGCTCCTCTGAGTTCTGCAGCTCTCTGTGTTGATCCAGATCTTCAGCGAGGTCTTGGAGGTAGTTCTCCCAGTCGTCCAGCAGGGGACCCACCTCCTGGAACACAGCTGGCTGCTCTACCTGCTCTTTGAGAGGAATAAGATGGTAAGAAAACAATGCCGTCGTCTCCAATGTCCTGTGCTCCTCTTGGTGGAGTACAGGACAGTTTTAATGGCTCTACCTGTTTCCGGAGCATCTCTGCGTCGGCGTGGCCTCTGGGCGGAGCTGTATGCATTCTCCACCAGCTGAGGAAGAGTCTGGGTGAAGAAGGCCAGATCCACGTTGTCTCTGATGTAGTCGTCCGCTCTCTGAAGCAGATCCAGAAGTGTCTGCAGGAAGGAGTGCAGCTCTGGAGAGAGAAGCCAGACGAGACTTGACGCTTGAGCCGTTTATTTAAATGCACTTTTTCATTTAGTTTATTTTTACAATTGCATAAAGCATTTAATATTATTTGACAATTCAAGTTACATACATTTTATTTTAAATAACTTTTTTTTATTATTTACATTTTATTTTATCATGTTAGTTTAACAGTTTATTATTTCCATTAAAAATGTTTTATCTTTTTTTTGTATTTAATTTAATTATATTTTTATTTTATGTTTTTATAGTTCCATGTTTTTTCATTAATTCCATTAATTATCATAATTTTTTTAAATCTTTTTCCCTATACTTTAATAGTTTCAACTTTATATATTTTGTCATTTCTATTGTTTATCCCTTCATTTTATAATTACTTTTTCTTTTATATACATTTTAGACTTTTAACTCTTGAAATAAGAGACAAGTTACCAAAGACAAGTTAACAATGTTGTTTATAGAACTTTAACTACAACAATTGCATTTGGTGATACAGAAAGACTAAGAGCGTTCAAACTAGTATTTTCTTCTAGTGCGGTTTAATCAGGACTATAAAGTCTGCAACACGTACGGCACTTCTTGAAGCGGCTCTGGCAGGTCTCGAGGGCGAGCCTCTGGCACGCCGCGGGGTCGAAGGTGGAGGAGCAGGACAGCGTGTAGAAGTGGCAGAGCGAGCTGAACTCAGACGTCTGCTCCTCCTCCGTCAGCTCTGCTGTCTTCAGCAGCTCAGCACAGGTGGGTTCTCGACTCCCGGTGGACTCTGCAGAACACAGCCAACTGTTAGCACCTTCTCGTCTCACTCAACACTGTAAATTAATCAACTCGATTTCTTTTTTAACCTAAAACTTCCAACAAGTGTATATTAATTAACATTGGAGAGTGGTGAACTTTTTTGTTATATTTATGAGTTTCCATCCATCTTCTTGTCGGCTTTCTCTCTTTCGGGGTCGCCACAGCGGAATGAACCGCCAACTATTCTGGCACATGTTTTAAGCGGCGGATGCCCTTCTAGCCGCAACCCATCGCTGTAAACATCCACACACACTCATTCACCATTCATACTCTATGGGAATTGTTTTTTCCCCGCTTCACTTATACCGCATGTCTTTAGACTTATGGAAGAAACCTGCAAACGCTAACGTAATTTTTTAAGTAAGCTAAGCAATGCTTCTGTTTTAAGTTTACCTAAATTAAAATAATGGAAGTTTCACAAGATGCAGTGCATTGTGGGTAATTAGCACATGTTAAAAAGCGGTTTATGTGCCATTTATCACGAATTATCTCAGTTAATAGTTAATGCAGTGCTAGAAAATGTGTTTCTGATGCTTGACCGTTCACTCTGGTGATTTTTAGTTATGGTGATGTTACTCGTCGTTGTTGAGAGCGAGGAGTGAGGAAATGGTTCTCGGGGGAAATGTGTATTGAACTTGATGCATGGGTAATGTAGTTGTAAATAATTACATCAACTCATCGAGGTTTACAGTGAACTAGAGGAGGAGAAACTTACTCTGTATCTCTGTCAAGACCCAGTCAGAGAAGGCAGAGACCCGCGTGTAGACCCCCGGCTTCCCTCTCTCCCCGCAGCCATCCCCCCACGAGGTGATGCCGAAGAGCTGGAAGCGACCTGACAAACGGTCCTGGAATATTAGAGGACCCCCAGAGTCCCCCTGCAGGTGCACACAGACAGGAAGTCATTTAAGAGCATTGCAAAAACCTGCTTTGCTCTAATAGAGTGTGCCTACTAATTGACTTAACACGTAAAGCATGGAAGCAGTTTTTGAAGATTTGTGATGGAGTGATGAGGAGGAGGTACCTGGCATGAGTCGATGCCTCCAGACAGATATCCAGCACAGAACATGGTGTTTGTGAGCATCTCCTTCCCCAGAGCAGAGCGGCAGGTGCTTTGAGACAGCAGAGGGACCTTGGCCTCCATCACCACGTCTGCAGAGGGCCCGTCTGCAAGCGCACAGAAACAGAAAACAGTTTACAGTGTGATTTTCAAAATTAATTTGAAAAAAATAACCATCATCATGGAATTGCATCACTTCCCAGAAACCAAAAATGGGTCCACAGAGGCGGGACATGACTGTAGTGAAGAAGTCTGATTAAGTTTTGATAAAAATGTAAATAAACCAATTTAAAAATATTCACCCCACTCGGAGTGTTCATGAAGATCAGAATTAGCGATCTGAATCAACAAATCTCATGGAGCCAGGAGTGGAAACATGTTTCTCATCTCCAAAGTTGGTCAGTTTTAACATTGGAGTGAATGAGAACCTGCTCACTTCTGAACTCTGCCTCAAGTGGCCTCTTGGAGAACTGCAGTTTAGTCACTTCCTGTTACGCATTGAGAAGGAAAGCTGGAGGTTTTTTTTTTTGCAGTATGTGACCTGTTTCTGATATTTTTCATGACAGTCTGAACAGCTCAATTCAGATTTGTAAAAATCCAACCCATGTCACTTTCATATGTGGTCCTGAATCCGATGACTCATCTGAGTTTTCCCCATGCGACCTCAGTCAGGTCACATTTATCAACTTTTACATCATCAAGCTCAACTTAAACACAGTTTCTCACAGATACGTGTTGCTGGAGAAGACCTTCCTGTACTGAAATGGTTTCAGGAAAAGCTCAAAGACGTATTGAAAGCTTAATGAAGTTCCGGTTGATATCGAAGCCATTTTAACTCCTCCCCGAGTATATTGTAAGTCTCAATCTTTTCTTAATATTGTTTAATGCTAATAAAGCTGGCTCTGATAAGATATTTACGCCCACAAAGCCTCAAGAGGTCCAGAGAGTAGGCCCTTTATTGTTCGCAACTGTTCACAGTGCACTCTTGCGCACATGGTGTCACATTGGAGCCACATTTTGTTCACACAGAAGATGAATAGCAGGCGCATGTTATTCTTAATGTGAACAAACTCACACCTTTCTTGATTTCACACACAAAAAAATCAGAACTGAGCATTAAGATCTGCAGTCTGAACCCTTAAAAAGGGTTTAAATGTGAACGAACCTAAATGTGTGCACTTTGAGGATAAATGAAGGGGTTATCCTGAATGCGAGTATGTGTGCTCCTCTCACCCTCGTACAGCGAGCCCCAGCCGGCCACCAGGCAGGGAGTTCCCGCGGGCGGGTCGAGGGTCGTGGGGAGGCAGACCGGAGTGACCCACTCGGATAGCAGCACCGGAGAACTCAGCTCCACCAGAGCGATGTCGTTATTGAACGTCTTCGGGTTGAACTGTAGCAGGAAGCAAGGCTTTATTTCATCCGTTCAAAACGCTGAGAGAAATCTGCTCCATCGCTCCGTTCACCTTGGGATGAGTGATGATGCGATTGACCTTCATGATCTGCTCGCCCGGGTCCGCTTTTGTGAGGTCAAACTCTCCCACGACTGCGCTCCAGTAGCTCTCGCTGCGGCTCCTGAACAACGAGAGGAACAGATTCCATATAGTCACCCCTCACTCGAATAGAAGCCTGATTTTCTCTTATGTTCTGCAGATGTAGCAGCCTTGACTGTGCTTAACTGCGATGGATCTGTCAAAATTTCCTAATTAGAATTGTAATGTTGTACTGCTAACAAACAAATAAATATTATTCAAAAACATTGTTATTTTTTAATTATATTTAGTTGTTGTTTGTATTATTCACTTAATTTTACAATAAAAACAACCTCTCTACACTGTTTGCGTTATTTAATTGGTGACTGTTTAAAAGGAAACTGAATTCTCAAGTTGACAAAAACTTTGAACAAAAACAAAATTGTTTCCTTCAAATAAAGTTTTAAAACTGCTAAAAAGTGAACAATATACAAATACTAGCAACATTTTTATTTTAGGATTCAGTCAGTAATAAAAAAAAGTCATTGCATAAACAAAAACGTTTAAACCAAATATAATTTTAGTTATTATACTACTAATAATAGTTTTTGAATTGCGCAGATAATTGTTTAGATTAGCTTTATATTCCCCTTTACACTCCTTATATTTAATGGACTGTCAAGTGACATAGTGGATATAAAAGTTCATGAAATTATGAAATAAAAACACAATGTAAGCAAAAATCTTAACTAAAACAAGTTAAATCAAAGGAAAGGTACATCTGTGAGGTCCCATCCCCAAAACAAGTCCTCACCCAGCGAAGCAGTGTGCTGCCGTGAGCACCCACGCGCTGTCCACCAGCACCCCTCCACACATCAGAGCCCCGTCCAGCCTCAGATTGACCAGCCAGGGCCAGCTGCCCCATGGAGCCGCAGACCCCCCCATGATGCGCCCGCGAGCCTGGCTCATGTTCTGAGGAGCTGAGAAGCGCTGGCCACACACTGCTGCAGCCAACAGATCGACAAGAGGAGATTAGACTTCTTTCATTCTTTCTTCCATAAGTAGATTTTTCTATTATGACTAATATCTGATGTATCTTACCATATAAGATTACAAAAGGAGACCAAAGAAGAAAAAGATGAAGGAGGGAGAGAAAAAAGTGGGAGGAGGAGGAGCAAGAGGGAGAAAAGGAATGAGATAAAGAAGTAGAAAAAAAAGAAGAATAAGTAGGTGGAGGAACAAGATATAGTGTAAAAAGGAAGATGAGGAAACGAAGAGAAAGTTGGAGGAGGAGGCAGATGGAGAGTAACAAGGAGAAGATGGATGTGGAGGAGCAAGTTGAAAAATAAGAAAGAGGTGAAGGAGAAGAAGAAGAAAGAGGAGGAGGAGCAAGGTGGAGAAAAGGAATGAGATAAAGAAGAAGTAGGAAGAGGAACAAGATGGAGAGTAAAAAGGAAGATGAGGAAATGAAGAAGTTGGAGGAGGAGGATGAGGCAGATGGAGAATAACAAGGAGGAGAAGGAGATGATGAAGAAGGAGGTGGAGGAGCAAGTTGAAGAATAAGAAAGAGGTGAAGGAGATGAAGAAGGAGGAAGAAGAAGAGCAAGGTGGAGAATAATAAGGAGATGAAGAAGAAGAATGAGGAGGAGAAGCAAGGTGAAGAATAAGAAAGAAGTGTAGGAGAAGAATAAGTAGGAGGAGGAGCAAGGTGGAGAACTAGAAGGTGAAGGAGATGAAGAAGGAGAAAGAGTAGCAAGGTGAAGAATAAGAAGTAGGTGAAGGAGAAGAAGTAGGAGAAGGAGTAAAGTGGAGAATAAGAAGGAGAAGGAGATGAAGAAGAAGAAGCAGGAGGAGTAAAGTGGAGTAAAGAAGGAGATGAAGAAGAAGAAGAAGAAGAAGGAGGAGTAAAGTGGAGAATAAGAAGGAGAAGGAGAAGGAGATGAAGAAGAAGAAGAAGCAGGAGGAGTAAAGTGGAGAAAAGAAGGAGATGAAGAAGAAGAAGAAGAAGAAGGAGGAGTAAAGTGGAGAATAAGAAGGAGAAAGAGATGAAGAAGAAAGAGGAGGAGGAGAAAAAGAAGGAGGAAGAGGTAGATGAAAATTTGAAGAAAAATAACTAAGATGAGACAAATGGAAAATAAGGCGGTAACGAGTATGAAGAAGTAGAAGAAAAAAGAAAAATAAGGTTGAAGAGGAGAAGTTATAAAACTGTTATAAAACAGAAGTAGATTTTATAGATATAGATATTCTCCTGGGGCTTTATTATAAACCATCTGATTCACATTGAGAACCATCTATTAGTTCCGAACATCAACTTCTTATAACTGTGGCTCATTATATCATTATATAAATGTGTCAATACAAACATGGTCCATCATCAAAGTTTCAAAATGAATTCTGAGCTAAAAAGATTCTTTGCAAGCTAATATAAGATCTGGTTTTGTGAGGAGCTAGGAGTCTCTACCTTGTGCAGTGCTCTGCGTGGCCGGCTTCAGGTTCTGCATGGTGTGGATGAGGCTGCACTGCAGGACGCGAGCGCTGCAGCTCTCTCCCATCGCTCTCACGCAGGCGTCTCTGCTGAGCTGATGAGCGGCGCACCGGCGTCTGTAGCAGCCACAGGCCTGGCTCAGTCTCCAGCTCCTCTCGCCTTCGTCTGCTTCCTGCTGCACGCTGGAGATCTGCTCGCAGCTCGGCTCTGACTGCAGCTCCGCCGGAGACGCTGCACAGACACGGCCCTCATCAGAGTCAGAGATTACAGGCAAGGTTCGGAAAAAAAAGATTGCTGATTTTATAGAAGCATAACGATTACGACTGCAGCGATACAGGTTTTTAAGTACACACTGCATTTACCAAAAAATTCTTTATTAATATACGTTGTAACACAATTAATATAAATATTGTATTATTTATAAAATGCTATTATTTAAAGCAATGAAATGTGAGTTTTTTTTGTTGTTGTTATTTAATGTTATAAAAAATGGAGGAAAATCTAATGTTATAGAGAACTGACACACAATATTTCAGAATGGTCTGTGTGTCTTACCAAAAAAGATGAAAAGCAGTCAGAAGAAGAAGTGGGAGAAGTAGTAGAAAGAAAAAGAAGGAGTAAGAGAAAGAAGGAAAATGGATGAAAAAATAGAAAGACTAGAAAGAGAAAATAAGGAGGAGGAAGTGGAGAAAGAGAAGAAGAAAATTGAAGAAGGAAGAAAAGAGGTAAAAGAAAATAGTGATGAAGGACAAAAAAAGGAAAACGAAAAGAATAAGGTGGAGGAGAAAGAAAACATCAACAAGAAGAAAACCATATAAGCAAAATTTGAAAAGCGATCCTTAAAATAAAATCATAAAAGCGATTCCGTTGATAGGTATGGCATCAGAGGCCATGGACCAATCAGAAGCAGAGATGTAAACGTAAACCTTTATGATAGGTAGTCTTCAGTCCTTGCCTGATCTTATCTCAATTGAGGATAATGGAGGAAAACCAAGAGGCAACCCCAACCCCCGCTCCCCCGCCCCTGAGCAGTAGGAAGTGACGGAACTGTAGTACCGCGACTGACCACAAGAGGAGTCAGAAGTGAGCAGGTTCTCACTCACTCCAATGTTAAAAATGGACAAACTTGGAGCTGAAAAAACATGTTTTAGCAATGTTAGGCATTTTTTTATTCAGATTGCTAGTTTTGACCTTCATAAACATTCTGAGGAGGTGAATCGTATGAACCCATTTTTGGTAACCAGGAAGTGATGTGGTTCCATGAAGGCGATGGTTGGCTACGTACACTTTTAGCCTGATTCATCGATCACACAAAATATCACGCATGCTACATCCATGTTATAATCAGTTGATGAGGAAAACATGAGAGATACTGTTTTAGGAAAGATAAGCATTACATTGCAATACATTGTGTAATAGAATATTTAATCATTGTAAGTGATTCTCAAAGAAGAATGTATTTGTATGTATATTTGGGAGGAAACAGGAAGTGATGTAGAGAGGCGGGATTTATACTGAAAGTAATCTCAAGGAGGGCCCTGGTTCACTCTCTTTGCTTCCGAGTCGGCCCAGAGAAGGGCTGCTCATTTCTCTCTCTTTCTCTCTTTCCTTCCTTCTCTCTCTTCTCTTATTTCCTTACTCTCCCTTTCTCCCTCCATGATGCTTGCAATGTGATCACATGCTTCGTTGATATCAAGGTATGAGTTTAATCCATGTTTGAGGAAAGTAATAAATTGCTGTTTGCGATTGTGTTCATAAATCATGTCTCATGAGTATAAAAATTCTCTTACAATTGTTAAGAGCAAAATATATCTTTTTCAGAAATATCTGAGAATGGTACCCAGTAGACAAAAATAAAAAATAATAAAAAAATATATTTTTAATACCCTCTTAACTCATAATGTAAAAAGAAAAAATCTAATAGCGGTAAAAATAAATAATTGACAGACATTCAAAATTTTAAAGGAAATGTAAAGTGTTCCTAGGTCAATCTAAGTTGGTAAGGAAGTCTGTCAACTAAATCAGGAAAAACTAAGTTTTCATTGCAAATGTGAGCACAGTGAAGAAAACATTGCTTGTGCTTGGATAAAAAAAAATCCTAACATTTTTACTTTGATAAACGTAGCTGAATAATTCAGATTCTCAAGTGCTCAAGGGCAGGAGCATACCACAGGCGGCTTTTCGCTGTCCACAGTCCTGAAAGAGACAGGGCACACATCCTCTGCAGCTGGACTCAGCCCGAGCCCGCTCCGACACGGCAGCATCAACGGCAGAGAGCGCACGGGACAGAGCCGCTTCCAAAACCACCGTCCCTCTGTCTGAAAGAGCTGCGGATGAGAAACAGAGCGGCTAACGTGAGTGCATGCGCTGAAATGACTGGATTCATGAAGCATAATGTATACAGCAGAAGGGATTTTTTAGAAATCGTGACCAATCTTACTTTCATTCAAAGATCATTAAATTTAAAACCATAAAAATAGCAAGCTTTCTGTGCTTTGTGGATGCTGCAAGAAACCCCTCAATGAGTCCAAATGAGATTTTGAATAATCTTTTAGATGACCAATAAAAACTTTTTTAAGGAATATGGGTGGACATCCTTTCTATTCTTAGAGAAAAAGCACTGAGAGTGAACTTTGGGAGAACGTGCAATCGGAGGAATGGTTTAAAGTCAAATTGCTAGGTTGAATTATCTCAAGAGTTTAGATATTCTCATGGGCTCAGAGCGAGATCATAGACATCATGAGCTTTCTAAACAGACTTCAACTCTGGTCCTGCATCTCATTTTCACTCCAGAGAAGGCAAGGATCTCAAAGACTAGTTCTGCAATGCCATTTCGAGAAGAAGCTCGAAATCAAACAGCATCCATTTCACTGAATACTTGGTTTTAATTTTAATTTGTTTAAAGAAGTGACTGTTTTTTATTATTATTTCTGACTCAAATCAACAATTCCTCAGAACTTCGGAGTCTCTCCTACTCCTATTTTCCTTAGTGCTTGAGACCAACAACTCTGTGATCATCAGAAGTCAACAAGTGCTCAAACATCTCCAAGCAAAAGCATTTCATGGATACCAAGAGGATTGAAGCTCTCTAAATCAAACATCAGCATCCTACCTTTGAGCGCGCTCTGTGGCAATCGGTACACTTCCCTTACCGGTGGTGCTCCACCACACCAGCCAATCACAGTTAACAGCCACAATGACAACACTCCCATGATCCACCTGTCCACAGGTGAGAAGAAAAACGTGTTTTCCAGCAGCCTTCTGAGGAGTTCAGGGGGAATACATGCAGCACAGATCCTCTCGGCTCCTAGCTGGCTCGTTGATGGAACAATGGAGGTGCACGGAGAAACCTTGCAGATATACGCAAGAGCACTGGAGCCCTCTCTGAGCGTGGGTGAGGTGGGGAGCTTGGGTGGAGTGGGGTCCATCAGCGCCCCGAAATTAATTCATTAAGACGATGAGAGCAGATCATGAGGAACTTGCCAAGGCTTGAAATGGTTTGGCTCTATGGTGAGAGAACGAGAGAGACAGAGAGTTGGTTGGCGAGGGGGCGGGGTGTTCGAATTCATTAACATTAGAGAGAGACAGAAGGATGCTGGGGGGGGGGGGGGGGTCTGTCATTCAGCCAGTCTCTGAATGAGTGCATTGTGATTCTAGCCGCGAGTTCAAAGGCAGCGAATGTGGCGATCAGAGGCACGCCGACCTCCTTGATCACTTTCATGCTTTTCTCTGCTCCATTAAAATATTGTCAGTTCAGATCATCGCATCTTTCTCAGCTCAGAGTCTGGTTGCATAAATACAAACCACTTTTGAAAAGTGGCTTCTCAACTGTTTACTTGTTACTGGCTGAGGATTCGGAGAAAAGTTAAAAGTTCTCTGACTGAAAACTTAAATATATATACAAGGGCTGGTCTTATAATTAGAACAGCATGACAAAAAGTGTATTTATTTTAGTAAATACTTGTATATTATATAAATGCATCATGCACATACTCATTCATTCATTCATCTTCATGTCGGCTTTCTTCCCTTTCGGGGTCGCCACAGCGGAATGAACCGGCAACTCTCTGGCATATGTTTTATGCGGCGGATGCCCTTCCAGCTGCAACCATCGCTGGGAAACATTCACACACACATTCACTCTTTTAACACTATGGGCAATCGTTCACCCGGAGCACCCGGAGAAAACCCACGCGATCACGAGGAGAACATGAGAACTCCACACAGAAATGCCAACTGACCCAGCCGAGGCTCGAACCAGCGACCTTCTTGCTGTGAGACGACTGTGCTAACCACTGGGCCACCGTGACACTTTCATGCACATACTGATGTTTTCAATTGTTGTTGTTGCTTTCTCTTTAATTTGATGAATTTAACTAATGGAAATCAGAAAATCAGTACTAAATCTTACTTAAGACATAATAAAAAAGGATTTTTTAAATGTTAGTATGAGTATAATGTGAACCAGAGTGATGTATATATACCAGAGTGGCGTCAGCTGTAGAGGGTGCAAAAAGAAAAAATGGCAGGGATTTTTCTCGACTGCTTCCGTGTAATGGAGGTGCGATTATTTCCAAACATTGCTCAGCTCAGCTCTGAATCTCCTTCACTTCACCTGAGTCACAATCTCAATGGAAAACTGTTTAAATCATTCAGCTTTTCGTTTTATCAGCTGAGCGATCTGTACAGGATAGTCCTGCCACAGGAGATACTCTTAGAATTCTTTATGAACTCACTTAGCTTAGAAATAACTTTTAGTTTCCCTTTTCAGAAGAACGTAGCTCTAAGTAACACTAGGCACACAGCGAAAGAGGATTTAAAGACTGTAATATTTAACGTATGCGTCTAAAATGTCTTTAATAAAGTTTCTTTATTGGTCAATTTTGATGAGGGCCATGATTTTGGATGTCGACATTGTAGTAGAGGCATTGTTAATTTAATTGTTATTAATTGAAAAAACAATGGAGTTGTTCATTTTTCTTGTAAACGAGTATTTACACAAAAATACTATAATAAAAGAAAAGAAATGACAAATAAATAAATAAAAGAAAATACACAACTGATATTATTTTAAAAATGTGAAAGATCTATTACGTTGGCAAGTATTTAAATACACAAAACAGCCAGTAAATATAAAAGATGATTAGTGTTTCTGAAAACAGTTCTGGAGTAGAACGTGAAGGAGGAAAGCGAATGAGAATGATTCATATTTATTCTGCCCAAAATGCACCCACGACTTCTTGTTTATTCACCGCTCTTGATGCATATAATATCCCAATATATAATTCCCAGCTTATTCCTGTAATTAATTTAATATTCATCACAATCACTGCAGGTCTGTTCCGTTGAAACCTCTGGAGAGCGATGGTGCTGAGGACTTGTTTGGATCTAATCAGGTCCTCCATGAACCACGTGACCAAACACTGACCCCACTCTCTACATCTATTTGTGAAGCACTCAATAGTTAGTTGGGGTGCCTTTTTCATGAATTAATGCAGTAATGCGTACACAGTGGAGTCTGGGGCGCTGTTCAGGTGTTTAATAAAGTTTTTAATTTCACTTTGGTGTAAACGGTCAGACTCTCTGTATGCTGAACACTTAGGAGGGTTTTTTTTAAATACAGGGTTGATGAACACACAGACAACTCTGCCTACATGTTTCATCACTGGAGAAGGGTCTAACAATTAAAACAAGCTTTTAATTACTTGTTTTTGATCAATCATCAAATCAGAAGTGAGCAGTTTCTCATTCACTCCAACATTAAAACTGTCCAACATTGGCGCTGATAAAAAAAGTGTTGATTCAGATCGCTAGTTTTGAACCTCATGCACACTATCTATTCATTTTGAATTAATTTTACAGTTGTTTAAGATATATCAAGATATAAACCTTCAGCCAATCAAAAGGCTGTGCTATACCTGTGCTCCGCCTCCCTGGACCCATTTTTGGTTACCAGGAAGTGATGCACATCCATTATGACGATGGCTGGCTTCGCCCATTCTGAGCCTCCTTTACTGTTGATACGAAGCATCACACATGGTATGTTTATGTTATATACCGTCAATGTGTATGACCTTATATATCTGTTGTATCAAATGTGAAAAAAAACATGAACGTATAAAAACAATGATGTTTAGGTAACTTGAAACATATAAAGTAGTAACGTTCAGTTTTGATCAACTTTTTCGAGATTAACTAACCTAGATGACTGTTTGCTCAATTATTAGGTGAAGGCTCCACCCACAATATGGTAACCACGTGGCACCTGTGGCGGAGCGGCAGCCATTTTCGTTGGCTACCATTTTCACACACTCTCCAAATGGTTTTACTAAAACAGAAATGGTGAAATTTAACATTGCAATCAAGTGAATGTTTCTATTGAGGTTTCAGTAACGATTCAAATTTTTTTTTACCTTTACCTTTTAAAAACTGGTGAAGACAATCCCTGAAGATGGCACCGAGGATGGCAACGGTAGGATGCGCTCCAGCATTTTTGTTGTTTTTGTTTTTTTTATGGTTTTCTGTTTTGCCAACTTATTCTATTTAGTTATAACTTTAACAATTTAGTTATGTGATATTGTGTTCATTGTTATTTTGTCATTTAATGTAAAGAGTCATTTAACGTACCAACGCTGGAGAGTATCCCTGTACCACAACAAATTCCTTGTGTGTGCACATGCACGCTTGGCAATAAGCATCTTTCTGATTCAGATTCAGATTCTGAAAACCACCTGTGCCACTTTCCCAAATCCCTCTCTCCCTCTCTCTCTAGTAGTTGCTGGAAATCCCCCTGGTAGGTAATAACGTCCTGCTGGAAATATCTATGCATTGCAAGTATCAGATTGTATACGTTGGGTTTTTCAAGAAAAAAAAAGCATGATACATAATCAAAGTGTTTGGTGCATAAGGGGACATCTTCTGGGTCCGGAGATGAACTGTTATTGACTGAGGGTCTAGTGGAACGAACGTCAACATTGTATCCTAAAGATCTCACACAGCACCTTCAATATTATAATAGTTTTCTCAACGCTTAAAACAACACCACCTGATTTACTATATAATGTCATCATATTAATCTACATTTAAGTGTGTCAAGCTAGAGACGCTTAGTGGCCTGATTCGTGAATCAGAACACATGACAATTGAATCAGTGTTCTTTGCTCAAATCTGCCTGGACATGAGAATCAGAACAAAGCCAAACATAAAGCAGCGAACGCATGGCCAGAGCTGATGAATGATCTGCTTAAACGCTCACACGGTCTCAGGTTGGGAGCGTCTCTTTGATGCGGACTCATGACAGGCTTTGTGGCAAAGTGTGGAGAGATTAGCGAGTCCAGCTAAAGGACAAGACAGGAACACTGTGTAACCTACGTGTGCTGAGTCTGCAGTCAGGACCGAGACCCAAATTGGTGTCATCTTTGAGCCAACTGAGCAAACTGAACACAGAGAGGGCACGCGGAGCGGCAGGCAACTTTCAAAGCCTTCACACAAGGCCAGCGCAGACGGCAGAAAAGAGAGAGAACTCTCTCCTTTGATAAACAGCGGTGCTTCAGACTGACATTAAGAAACAAGAGCCTCCTCTTTCTGAATTTACCCATGGTTAAAGAGTTTCTGGAGTCTCCCGATCTCATGTCCTCCTCCTCTTTTGGCAGGCAGAATAAAAACAGGAGCCGACTGAGGGTTCTATGTAGGATCTACACAATAGTTTCACCATCTGACTGCCAACTGAAGCACTGAGGGATGGCATGGATGGAAAAAAAAGCCAAACAGGCGGCTCGCGCCCCTTCATCTTTTGCCCCGTTCCCTCCCTCGGCTCTGCTGCTCTCTTTGATGTGGGCTGATTAATCTGCCCTCCGCTCCCTCCACTTTTTTCTCTCGTTCACTTTGTGATGCTCCGCCACTCTCCTCCAGCAACAAGATGCTGATCGGGGCCTGTAGAAAAAGTCGGATCTGAGCTCAATTCTGAGAGAGAGCATTCAGGGATAATTGCGTTTGGTTGGAAAGAAGCTAAAAGCTAGTTTTACGTAAAGTTTCTACCTAACAGATACGCTAAGTGAATACACAACGAACAGAAAGCGGAGATCCCTCGGGTCAAATAAATTAGATCTACCCCTGGTTAATGCAAAACAGGGAAAATACTCCTTTGGTTACCCTGCGGTCCACAGATGGAACCAGCTTCAGAGGAGATCAAGGGTGCCAACACTTTAGTCACGTTTAAATCCAGGCTAATGGAGCACTTTTGTCAACTGAGCATCAACGTCCGAACAACTATTTTATCTCTGCATTTCACTTAATCTTAATCTACATCTTAATTTTCCATTTTTAATCATTATGCCTTTATTTGACTCTTGCTTGATTCAAATGCTTGATTTTATTAAATGTACTTTCCTTTTATTCTTTGTTTTCAATGTAAAGCACTTTAAATTACCCTGTGTACGAAATAAAAATTATATTGCCTTGCGCTTTTTCCCTTTTTTTTAAAAGACATGACATCTAGCTGAAGAATAAAGCATTTGGTTTTTGCTTCACAGGTAGGTTAGAGAGAAGACTTTCATTTCTTTCAGAAATATTCTTCTTTTCGAATCAAATAGTAATATTTCAGATAGTAAAGGGCATCTATTATGCAATATTTATATGGACACAATACAGTGGCGTCACCTGGCCTGGGTATCCAGAGGTTTATCCCAAATAGTTTTTTCTTTAGCCCAGATCATTTAATTTCAATTCAGATTCAAGGAATCGTATTGCATTGCTCACTATCTCAAGATTTAACCTCAGAAAATAAACATCTGAGACCTAATCTTAAATTGTGAAATGTGTGCAATAAGCTACAAAGCTGTTTATATTCCTAAATGACTTCTTTTCACTTTCTCCTTATAGCTGTGTGTAAGCAAGAAAAGAAGAAGGAGGGATTAGAACATTTCCGTTACTTCGACTGCACCACATTTCCAATTTCTCACCCATAGAAAAAATGTTTTACTGCTTTATTTTAACAGCCCACAAGCGAAAAAATACAGAACTTGCATGTTCGCGTGTGTGTGAGTGTGTGTGAGTGTGCGTGTGCGTGATTTCTGAGCACCTGTGCGCATGTTTCTGCAGAGATTGAGCTAAAGTGTACAAAACTACTGCGATTGGCAGCTAATACTGGGGCCAATCAAACATGAGCTCACTCAAGCCTTCTTACAAATCATAAACAATGAAGAACATTTGAGATCTGCCGGCAATGCTTAGTAAAATCAAAAAGTATACATAGAAATGTGATTATATTTACATGATTTTACTCAAATGTTGAGTTTACTTACAATAGTTAAGTATTGGTAAAATGTTTCAATTAATATTTGACAGTACAATCGAAAAACATAAGTAAAATTACTTCAAATTGCTACTATATGTCCTTTAGCATGCATGCTTAAATGAATATTAATAAATATACTCAAACATAATTGATTGAATTTACCTGTAGATAATTATTAAACTTTTTTTCCAATATACACTGAACTAATTTAATTTACAACCCAGACATTGTAAACTAGTTTAGGAATGATGTATGTCTACTATTAAGAACAATATAATATATATATAATTATGAGTCAGCTGACTGTTATAATATGCTTTTTTAAGATGACTGTTATAATCTGCTTTTTTAAGATGTTTTCCCCTGAGAAAGGCTGTTCTGAGAGAAAAGCACAACCCACGTAGGTCACTTTCACATTTCAGTAAAGACTCTAAAGGAGGGTCTCGAACAATTCTATATAAAGTTATTAAAGGCAAATAATTGTGAGGAAATGTTAGCATTTCTGTTAAGCCCAGATACTTGTAAAATTAGTAAGTGGCGCCCTCTAATGGACATACATCAAACCAGTTGTGTTAAATACACATTAGATGAGAAATAGGTCCCCAGAGAAGTTTTTGCAATATGAGGTGAAAAAGGCTATGCTGCTTCTATAATTCAAGAGTGCTTTTTATTATTTAAAATTACTTACAATGCCTGGACAAAAATAGGATTTAACTAAGCAAATAGGTACGAGCCTCCTATTGGATAATTGCTGCATGGGTGAATGTCTTTCATCTGGAAACAAGTTATTTAACCCAAACTAGTGCAATGCGCTGCTTAATATTCTGAATTAAACTGTTGTAAAAACTTAATGAGGGCAGTTTAGGACCCTTTTATCTCTAATAAATACAGTACATGAGGACCTAAAATACTAGATTTAAAAAATACTAGATTTATACTTTACTGAGGCGTTTGAGGAAAAATGAACTTAAAATCCCGCACTGCTGTAAACTCAGTACTCAAGTACTCCGAGTACATGTTCTACTTGTTACTTGAGTAGATTCTTGAAGTACAGTAGTATAACCTGAGTACAGAATATATGTTCTCTTTCCCCCCTTGAATCATTGATGTAAGTTCTTGGTGAAGAAGTGGAAGGAAATAAATCTTGCGACATTGCAGAAGCTTATCGAAACAATACAACAGTGTGCGTGTGTTCTAATCAAAGCTAAAGGCGCTCCATGAGTGTGCACTTTTATTGGTGGTGGATTCAGATGCCCCTCAGGATGCTATTCAAGTGTTTAATATATATATATATATATATATATATATATATATATATATATATATATATATATATATATATATATATATATATATATATATATATATATACATACACAATCCGATTAGTCCAATTTTAAGTCAATTCATTCCCTCCTTTTCCGCAGCTAGCGCTCTTCTTTTGGTAGAACCTCATCTTGGAGAGACTCAGGTGACGTAAATACAGTGCATGAATCAATGACACAGCAATAAATTGTGCGGCAATAAGTGCTGATTCAAATTAAGAAGCATGGCATTTCTGCATAAATATAAGCTAAAACAAGCTTCAAAGCAAGAAATATTAGCAAACTAATTTAATTTTGAAATTGATTGATGGAGGGGTGGATGAACACGCTAGAATCTCCAGAGTTGCCTCTAAACAGACTCCTAATTCATTTGTCTGTGTTTCCCTGCGCATGCATGATGAGCGCAGTCTCCTCCGCCCAGAAAAAGAGAGAGAGGGAGGGAGAGAGAGGGAGAGGGAGAGAGAGAGAGAGAGATGAGGAGAGACCTGTGACACGTCATCTTCCGAATCACTGCAAACTGAGAAAAACCTAGAAGAGCCTCATCAAGTAAGTCACAACCTGACCTGTTTATAAAGATAGTGTTATTCATTCTGAGATTTTAAATGTGCTTCCACATTGATCATAAACCTGATATTCTTAAACGAGAAGTCTATGTTTCGAACTTTTAGCTGAAATGTTGTACGATGTTTTTGTGATGCTTTGTTTTGTACCAACAGGACCTGCTGCCTGCAAACAAACTTTGCATGATACACGAACTTGTTTAATGAACATTTTCGCTCACATTTAGATGCATTTTTAATCATTATTTAAGTCAATTTTTAAGCAAGTGTTAAAATGAGAAGTAACGACCCTTTAAAGTTTGGGTAATGTTGCTTCCATAACTAACATGGTTTATGCTCCACTGTTGATTTGCCTTTCATATAAGAAAATACTTCTTCTTTTTAGTAAACTGGGTACTAGCTGCTTCTTTTAAAGGATTTGCAATAGAAAAATAAAGTCCAAAAAGTTTCTGTGATCATGCAAGAACATAAACAAATTACCTTAATCACATAAATCATGTTTTAGAATTTACTGTAAACCTGAAGAATGTTTAACAGCTGTTTTTTTTTTATTTATAATTTTTTACATTTTTTCAATCGAGCTCACCATTAAACCTTTCAGCATTACAGTGAACATGTCACTTTCACTCATGTTCCTGCAGCTTTCTTACATGTTCAAATGTTTGGAAACAACATGCAAGACTTCGCTAAAAATGCATTGAAAAGAACAGCAACAGGGTTCTCTTCACACTTGTTGATATGTGTGTACATGAACTCTGCATGAAAAGACAAGTTCAGGTTTTCATTTTATTTTAAAATCAATTTTTACATTTAGACATTTCTATTACTATTATTTATGTTGTTAATACAACCCCCCAAAAAAATAGAATTCAATTTTTTGGGGGAAACTTTGAAAATAGTCTGGGTCTGAAAGGGTTAAACGTGTACTCCCCCATGTCATTTTTATTCATAACTAAAATCAATCAATAAGGTGTGTGCTTTGTAGGAGGATTGAGTATTGTGTTCAGGTCAGAATTGGCTCTCATTAGCTGTTTATTTTCTAAAAGCTGTTGAAGTCAGATTTAGATGATACAAAAGCTTTAATTTCAACACAGATATTTATCTAAAGTGTTCTTTTTTCAGTTCATAGATGACTTGAAAAAAAATGGAATTACTTAACATTTTTGAAAGTAGTGTGTTATAATGATGAGTTCAAGTCATTTGTTTTTAACCCTTTAACTGCCACAGCAAGAAAAGGAAATTTAGCTTTTTTCTGTGTTTCTTAGCTCCTAATATCACTACTATCATCCGATTCCCATAATTGTTCTTTAATCCAATAATATTTTAAATACCAAAGAATACCAAATGCTTGATATAGCTTTATTTAAGTAAAAGTGCCATACACAATCCACACAAATACAAAATCCACCAAAAATGAACTGTAATTCTAATTTATTTTGAAATATATTACAAAAAAAATCTTCTACTTCAAATATTTTAAGTGATACCTCAATTCATAAATTCAATTTCACACAGAAAATATGTTTTTTTTTTGTTTTTGTTTTTTGCTTTGGTTTTTAACCTGTAACCAAATAAAGCTTATAAAAAATGTAAGGACTTGAGATAAGCTCAACCGTTTGGTCCGGTGGCCAGTTAAAGGTTTAAACCAACGTTTTACCCAAATCATAACTGTCCGTGCTGTTTCATATAATTCAGGCTTGTGATTTTCACTCAACGTCCTCCTTGGGACTCTTCAGAACAAAAAAGTGGTTCATTCACGCGTGTGCCATCCATCCGTGATGGTTTTTCAGATTATTGCCACAAATCCTAACTTTTAGGTGGTGCTTACTCAAGCCACCTCGACCTTTAATCAGAGAACAGTGAATCTCAGTAAGAGAATCTGAGTCCAGGTGGCTTGTTGAGGAGCACCTGAGAGACAGAACAAACATTCATTTACGAGAGCTTCACGTTGATTCCAGGCCCTCGCACAGTCAGAGAAGTTTAGGGAAATTAAGAGAAAAAGGCTGAGGGATGTCAGTCCTGCCATCACTGAGCTGAATGTTTGCGTTCATCCGGTGCGCTATCAGTCAGTTAATGTTTGACCCCCTCGTTGCCTCTGACAGGACGAGTGTGGAGCAGTTTCTAGGCAGCAGAGAGAGCGGACACGTTCGGGGCGTAGGAAAGCTCTTAAAGTGTTTCACGGTTGCTGAAGCAAAAAATCATGGAGATCAGGATTGAACTGTATACATTACAGTCACTTTCAACTTTTCAGAACACGACAACTTTAGTTTGTAAAGACTCAAATTTCTGTTAAAATAACGTAGAATTAAATTCTAATGCAAAGTTTCAGATGATTAGAAAAAACCAGATGATTATTAACGTTATAATAAATTAATACAATATCTCACACAAAACGTCCTGAGGTGGCGCTGTGGTCGTGTGATGCATTGTGTAGTTAAATGGTGTAGCAGCCAATAGAATCACTGCAGATAATTAGAAGTTTGTTTTTACAAAAAAGAAATGTAATATTTATAATAATGAGAACAAATACGTTGAAAATTTGAAACCTCTTGCTTTTATACTTGCTAAATTCCATATTAATAATAATGTAACATTCAAATTAGAGTTAAGAATGTATTCTACACCTATGAAAAAATACGAAAGCAACACGGATGGTGGCAGCTTTGGAAATCTTGCTACTTGCTCTGGACTGAATGTGTTTGCTTATGTATGCTAATTATATATGTGACCCATTTTTTGTCATTACTGTTTATTGCTGTTTTAAAATTGTTTCCTATGTTCAGTACCTGAAGAATCAATTGGTTTTTTGAGAGGTCTCCACCAGCAAAACTTTTATATAATTTACAGTATGTTTTCTAATGTAAAAATCACTATATCTCTAGAGTTGGAAAAGATAGGTGCAAGTTTAAAACATCCAGTTAATAACCTGTTTATGGGACATCCTCATGACAAACGCACTTAACTTACAATGCTGTTCTTCTCCTGAGGAAAATGCCAGGGCTGAAAAACCGATCCACATGGGCACCGCTCCTGCTGAAGACCTCTGAGATCAGGTCCTGTGCCAACGGCTGCTCCCTGGGCATCACGGCACACCTGACATACGTGAACACTGACCCTGAGCCTGTGGAGGGTGAGAGATTACTCACAGAAAGCAGAAAACAAACATTTTGCTTAAAATATAGACAAACTTTTCATTTGAAAAGCAAAACGTTATGAAATTAAAGCTCCAAGATTTAGCCTCAATTCTTTAAAAGTTCTTTATTGTCCAAAAATGTTCTCTTTTAAATATTCGAAGAGGACCAAAGTCATTGCTAACCCAGTTTCAAGTGATAGCTTCAAACAAGCCGAAGCTTAATTTGTTGAATCAGGTGTGTTGCATGAAGGTCAATGTTAAATTGTGCTGGACTACACTCTCTCCTTGTCCAGCTCAGCTCTAGAGGAACACATAATTTTTTTTTTAAGTTAGTTTTTTAAGTTAGTTTTACTTTCCCAGAGAATACTGCATTGGACTCTTTTTCTCCTGATCTATCGAAAGCACCTTCAGCATAGCTTAGCATAGATCATTGAAATTGAATAGACCGGTTTAAGAAACATGTACTTCCTGGCAACTGTTTTTTAATCTATAACTGAAAGCTCTTTGTAACCTTCATAAAATTGACCTGACCTCCATGTGCTGGTGACCTGCTCAGGTGTGTTTGTGTATCCTCTGGGCGAGAAGGAGGTGGTGGTGGGCTTCGAGGCGGTGGTGTCTGGCAGGTTGGTCTGTGTGGAGCTCCAGAGCCGAGGGAAGCTGGAGGACTGCTGTCTGGATTGCTGCCCAGGAATAGCTCTCCACAGCCAGGCCTCTCATGGAAGGGAGTGGGGGTGCTGTGGAGGAACAGGCCTGGAGATGCAGTGTTCTAACGGTGAGTGACTCGAGACTTCAACACATTTAGAAAAGAAACATGTTTTTTTCATTTTCAGCTCCAAATTTGGGAAGTTTTAGCACGGGAGTGAATGAGAACCTGCTCACTTCTTGTGTCTGGCCTCAAGTGGCCAGTCTAGAAACTGCAGTTTAGTCACACCCTATTATGCATTGAGAGGGAAAGCAAAATGTTGACGCTTGATTAATACATGTCTATTATAGCATGCCGTTTTACATGCATACACTGACAACACAAAGCAAATTAAAGGATACTTTTATTCCTATTTTAGTCAACAATTTATAGTGCCTATTATTACTCAACGTACATGTACAAAAAGGAACAAAACCATTTGCACTAATGCAAAATAATAAAACGTCCAAGAGAGACAGAGAGGGAGAGAGAACGAGACAGAAAGATAGAGAGAAAAGAGAGAGAAAGAGAAAGACTGAGAGTGAAAGAGATAAAGAGATAGAAATAGAGAACGAGACAGAAAGAGATGAAAAGAGGAACAGAAAAAGTAAGCAAGGGATATATAGAAAGAGAGAAAGAGAGAGAGAGGAGAGAGAGAAGGGAGAGAGAGCAAAAGGAGAAAGAGAGACAGACTAAGAGAAAGAAAGAAAGTTGGAGAAAGAGACAGAAAGAGAGAACAATAGAAAAAGAAAGAAATATAAATTCATTCATAGCATTATATTTAGCCAAAAAGGAAAGAATGGCATTCACACGACTTGCCCATCTCAGTACATTGGTCTGAATAAATCCATCCATCCATCCATCCATCCATCTTCACGTCGGCTTTCTTCCCTTTCGGGGTCGCCACAGCGGAATGAACCGCCAACTCTCTGGCATATGTTTTATGCGGCGGATGCCCTTCCAGCCACACTGAATAAATCCAATAAACCAAAGTCATCAGATATGTAAGAGGGTCATGATCTGTCAAGTATCTATCTTGTAGATCCTTGTCTTTAGGTGACAGATCATCGACAGTCCTTCCCTCATTCTTGGTTTTACCATGCTTTCAGTTATCACTCTTTGTTTATTCTGTTTCCCTTCTTTCCCTGTTTGCCTCCTTCAGCCACATGGATCAGGTCATGTGACCCACGGTGGCCATCTTTGATTTGTCTTGTCTGTTTGGAGCACATGGTCTTTTGTTGTTCACCTGCCTTCTCATTTTCACACCTGTTGCACTAATTAGGTTCTTCTCTGATTGTCTGAAGATAGAGTAGTATGCATACTAGAGCCGGGCTACAATTAAAATGTGCAAGGCCTCCAGGACTGGATTTGCGGAACTTTCTTTCATTTGTTTCTCAGTATCTATATTCCAACTCAATAATAAATACCATTAATCATCAGATATGAAAATTAGTATTCCAACATAAATAAGGCATATTTCATGAATAGAAATGACACTTCAAGGATGCTTATATACAGTCCGGTTTCTAGGCATCCCGTTAAGAAAACTATTCTATTACTGCCTGTGTTACTGATCTGGTGCCACCATTAATCTCTCTTTCTTTATAGTGCTTAGAGCCAGACGCAGTCATCATCATTGAGCACTGCGCTGGCTCTGTGCCTGGTTTAATTCACAGATATTACAGTCTGCTCTCTAGGTCTTTGAACTTCTGCATTCTTTTAAGCATTTGAGAAAATTTGAGGAATGATAAGAGCAGCTTGTTCCATCTCAGGTCACCTGCTGCTGGATGAGGATCTGGAGAGGAGCACTTTTATTGTGAGCACAGGTCAGATCGGCCCTTTAGAGATAGTGTCTGTGGTGATCAGCACCACCCTCGAGCTCCCCACGCTGGAAACGGGCGCGATCCGTCTGGTGTACCCCACAGTGCTCACTCCCATTGTCCGAGCTCAGGAGCAAGCTGCCAAAAGTGAAAACGGAGGGAAATCAGAGGAGAACAGGTATGCCTCATTCACTTCTGTTTTTACAATTCAGTCAGGGGTGGGACCCAGTCTCTACTTTGCAAGTCAAGTCAAGTCCCAAGTCAAGACAGGGCAAGTCAGAGTCAAGTTAAGATTTTTTATTATGTTCGAGTATGTGGTCATTGAAACAAAAACACTTATTTTAAAATTTAGAACAGGGGTGTCCAAAGTCGGTCCTGGAGGGCCACTGTCCTGCACATTTTAGTTGTGACCCTGCTGTAGTATGCATACTACTCTACTTCAGCCAATCAGAGGACCCTAATTAGTGCCACAGGTGTGTTTCATGATGGTTGAACCAAAAATATGCATGCTTTTTTATTTTCTACAACAATTTAGGTCAGGGATCTCCAAATCTGTTCCTGGAAGGGCGGAGACCTAAACGTTTTTGGCTCAACCATCATGAAACACATCTGCAAAAAGCTAGAGTAGTATACATACTAGACCAGGGTTGCAACTACAGTCCTCCAGGACCGGATTTGGGGAACCCTGCTTTAGGTAATACTTTACAGTTTCTAACTTTTGCAACTCCTGAAGAAGTTCTAGTGAATGTTTACATTTTACTTTTATGAAGAAAAAAAACCTGTGATATATTGATCTGTGATATAAGATTAGATATGCCACACTGCAAATAATGTTTTTCTTCTTTCTTAATTCAGAAACCAGATAAAAAAATAACAATAACAAAATGAAGGTTCAGTTTCATGTCATCTGTAAAATATTGAAGAATACACTCCAACGATCCCTTATATCATTTCTCCCTCAGCTCGACGACGTGCTTTGGAAGTGTGTCTGGGAAGGCAGAGAGGATTCTGGGAATTGGGCAGCAATGTACACACAGTCTTTTCATTAGCGGAGCTTCGAACCTTGCACCTTATCAGCTCAGCTTCCAACTGCTGGTTCGAGGAGCTTGTCTACTGGCAGGTATTATATTATTTTATATACATATTTTAGCACTAGTTTTAAAAAGCAGCTATCATGGATTTTTGAAAATGAATGTGGTAGGAAGCATAGGTTTTATTTTAAGGAAGATCTAGTTTTAAATCTGATAGTGCTTTGTGTGTTTTAAGTTATTGTCTTTCATTTAATTTAGAGTCGATTCAGAGTCATTTAAAGGAGTCGGTTTGAAAGCGAATCTTTTAGCGATACACTCAGATATTAGTTCATAGAACGCCCCTCCTACCTGCATCATTTAATCATGCCATGAAACCAGACTCTACGCAAACCGAGATGTGCAAAACAGTTCACAATTATGAAAGCAAATCGAAACACAAATTAACAATTCATAAAACAAAACATTTTGCCCAAAATGGAAAAGGACTGTATTATTTGAAAAGCAACAACTAAGTGATGATTTGATGACATTTCTGTCAGTCATGATGAGTTCAAGTGGTCCTTGAACTTTTTCTGCAGTTTTCACTAAAGAATGAGGTTATAACTACTGAAACTTTAAAACTTTGGAACAGCATCTTATTTCCATTATTTCCATTGCTTATTTTCAACCCTTTTTCCATTTTGGTCGAATTGTCGTTGTGTTTTATGAATTGTTCATTTGTTTTTCGAATTAGATAGATAGATTATAGAATAGAACTGTTGTTGGAGATTCCCAAAACCATTTTTTTTCTCATTATCACAATAGGGGAACTTTAATAAAAGTGGCATGTCCTCTTTACCTTTTTTTAACAACTTTTAATGTAGTGAAGATCCTATTAAAAAAACATATATTGCTACTTCGATAAAAGGGCTATTTTATGTGCAAACTTCCTTTATCCCTCGAGAGGCGTTTTCAGCTGGCCGGAGGGTTCCTGCAGAATTAGCTTGTGCTCAGATATAATCCGGTTATTTCGACTCGGACATCAGTGATGATACACATCAGTGAGTTTGCCAAAAGGAACTAGAGCTTGTGCATGTGCTGGAGAGTTTGGTTCAGGCTCGGGGCCACCAGGACAGAGATGGAGGCAGATGATAAACAGTCCAGAGTTACACATGTAACACAGTAACACATGCTCTCTCTGTGCTTATTTGTCTAGCAAATCCCAGACTGAAATTTGTACTTTAACTCTACATCACCACATCAGTCTGTTTTTTAGCAATGCTTCCATCAACATAATGTGCTTTCTTAGCAGATAATCTTATCATAGCTGAACTTCGTGTGCGTGTGCAGGTCTGGAGAGCCCCACTCATGCCCTGCGAGCAGACGCTGATCCCAGTGCTCAGTCTGCTTCTGCAACCTACATCACGCTGGCTGAGGAGCATCCCTGCGACCGGCCTCTGGAGATCATTCTTCACCTGAGTGGTGAGCTATAGCAAGGCTAACAACTTTCTGTCTTAAGCACTAATAATCACCAAATATTTCTAATCTATAAATAGAATACAACTGAACTAAAATATTTTCATTTGGCATAACAACCTTTTTTCAGGGAGAATTCTGGGGGGCAAAATGGAAAGAAAATACTACAAAACACTTTGTCGCAACACTTAAAACTGTTTTAGATTAATTATTCAGCAAATCACAGTTATTTTAACAAAAAACAGTAGTATTGTTTTATCAATCCACCTCTAGCTTTATTTTTTTGAAGCCCCCAGATCAGTTTTAGAGGTTCGATACTATTTTCTTCCATTTCCACCAGATTTTTCATACAAGTAATTGAAAGAAAGCTTAAAAAAAAGTTAAAAAGGTAAAACTGATTTTCAGTCTGCTGTGATTGGGGTTGATTTTCATTTGGAACAAGGCTGAATAGGTTTCCTTGTTGGGGTTTGTCTCTGAAAATGGTTTAAGAGTATGTAAAAAAAAATCGGGGGGTAAAAAAAGAAAAGAAAAACTTGTTCAATAGTCTTGTAATAATGGGTTTTCCTATAGCATTCCATGAATTCTGTGTAAAAGGTTAATAAGAATTATGCCTTAAACTATATGAACTGTTTAAAGGATCAAACAATGCATTTAAGCATGAGGTAAAACAGCTCTCTACAATACTCTATAATAGAATGTATAAAAATATGAAGTACTGTATCGATACACATAAAGATCACCTTAAGTTCTGTTACCTGTAGAGGCTCACAGCCCATTGGTCCTCCTTGAGCGAGGTCGTCTCACCTTCAGCGAATACGAGCAGCAGACGCGGGCTCGATGTGACTTCATTCGCTGTGCCAGGAAGAAGCCCGAGTCTGAGAAGAAGGTACACCGCACCACGTAGCACCAAATCTGGCTCATAATCATAGGAGAACCTTTTTTGGTGCCCTTTAGGCTAGTCTCCAAAGAGGTTATTTAGAATCTGTCTTCAAAAGTGCTACATAGAACCAACTACATTTATAGTCCAAAGAACCACAGAGGTGTATATAAACTGCTGTGGTTCTTTGAGGATTATTTTTAAGTCATAGCACAAGTTTACACAAAAGCCCAGTTGTTCTAAATTTGGTGAAATCTAAATTGCACTTTTGAAGGCTGGTTTTAAAGAGCTCCGTTCAGACTTCAGGTCTTAATCCCCAACTCCATTTAAAACTAAATAAAATCCAATATTTTTCTGTACTTGTTCACATTACACACAACATGCAACTTGTCTCTATCCTGTGTCCAGATTGCTTTGAGGTGACATGAGCAGAAAATGGTTTTGATTCAAACGAAAGTAAACGAGAATGCGCTTTATTTCAACCAAATCATATTAAGAAGAAGACAAAGAAGAAGTATTTATTAGTTCTATTACTTCATGTTCTTTACATAAACAGCTTTCAGCTCTATCGTCAGCCATGATTATTTGTGAATAATTCTGTGACAGAAATGTGACATCTGTCAGAAGTCTGACAAATGCCACCTGAATGTAGTCTAATGGCAAAAAAATCAGATACACATCAGATTCAGGACCACATATTAAAGAGACATGGGTCAGAATTAAAAAATTGCAATTGAGCTGTTCAGACTGCTCTGAAAATATCTGATACAGCACGTCACATAAGGGCAAAAGAAATCATATTAGGGTCACTTTGGGCTGCAGTCTGAATGTAGCCTGGTAGACTGGTGTTAAATGGCACCAAAAAGGATCCCCTAGTACAGGGGTGTCCAACGTCGGTCCTGGAGTGCCAGAACGCTGCACATTTTTGGTTCAACCATCATGAAACACACCTGTGGCTCTAATTATGGTCCTCTGATTGGCTGAAGTAGAGTAGAATGCATACTACAGCAGGGTTGCAACTAAAATGTGCTGGACAGTGGCTCTCCAGGACCGACGTAGGACACCCCTGCCCTAGTATTATTAGCTAAAAAATCAGAACAATATTGAGATCAATTCCATAATGATTTAGTTCCTGTGCCTTCAGCTGGAGTTCCTTCGGAGACGCTATCATAAAGACTTGCTCTTGAACCCTGTCTTGATGCTAAACTTCTGCCCGGCTCTGCTGTCAGAACCAACTGATCTTCAGCAGGCCAGCCGAGAACTCATCTTCCTCATTGACAACAGCAGCACAGTGACTCAGCACAGCATCAACAAGATCAAGGTTCTGCTACTACTGTGCAGTGACATGCATTGTCCACTTTACAAAGTGATGTTATAGTATCTACAGGAGAGGGTGCCTTGAGTTACTGGTTTATAGATTGTCATAAAAACAGTGATTGCTCAAAGCAATAAAAGGCACAGCACAATTCCTCTCTCTGTCGCTGTTAAAAATGAGGCTTTGTGAGTAAAAGCTGTGCAACAACAATGACAAACTCTTATAACTCCTCCAAACTCCACCTGTAACCAAAATAACTCTGGTTACGCTGTCCACACAAAAATGAATCTGTAGTTTTTCGAAAAAAAAAAAAAAACTTCACTTTGGCCCTCTTTACAAAAATACCAGATTGTGCTGAAATGCTGGGACAAACCGTGTAACCGTGTAAAAAAAAGAAGGCGGTTACAAAATAACCGATTACTTGTGGGCCTGTATCTACTGTTTTAAAGGCAAAACAAGCCCCAAAAAACAACCTTACACAAATAAAAAGATACAGCATTGAACCAGTTTAAAGTATAAAAATGTTATGTTTTAATAATTTAAATTGGGGCAGTTGCAGACTTCCACTGGTGCCCTTCTGTTATAGACAAGGAGAAGCGCTTCAGAAAGCAATAAAGACACACAGGTTAAATGTTTCTATGTTTTTAACAGGAGGGGATGTTGGTTGCGATAAAGAGTCTTCCAACTCGCTCTACGTTGAACATCGCAAGCATCTGCTCTACCGCCAGGCCTCTGTTTAGCTCCAGCAGGACTTGCACAGACGTGAGAACTTTTACAACACAAACTCTTATCTACTATACAACACAATTGTGAAACTAAAAATAAAAGAGAGTGGGGGACTGTTCAGTGGATGGTTAATGTTTACCATCAGAGTGATCGAGAGATGATAATCTCTGTCCAGGTCAGTGCAACTGGTTGCCATGACGCTGAAATATCAGGTTCACGCAGATTCAGGGTCTGGCAGAATGGAGTGTTTAAAAGAGCCAGAGCCAGATGGCATGACCATGCATTTTACAGCACACACTGATCAAACACGAACCTGTTTTGCTTCATTATTCAGAGCTGCTTTCCACATATCCATCTCATTGGCCTTCTCTTCTCTGCAGATGTTGGCGGAATCTGAGAATCTGTGGATTATTTTACGATATTGATGCTTCACACTGCACAGAAAGAAAAATATATACTAATAAGCTAAAAGTGATTAAAATAAGCAACAAAAAAAAAGTTAATACAATGTTTCCGCCTTACTTTTTTTTTACAAAGTGTATCTGTTTAATTTGTCTCACTTCGAATATCACTCCATATGTTTGCCTACTGTACCTACTGTAGTTAAAGCAAAGATCTAAGATCTCTTTGAAAAGTTGGTAGGGAACCACACAGCTAAGTTGATCAAATTAAACCTTATAATTTTGCGCATTAAGTCTATGAAACCAATTTATGTGAAAATGAAATATTTATTGTGTGTTTCAAAAATAAGATTCCACATTTACAGAAAAAAGGTAATTTAAAATGTGCCCAAAAAATAGTTTTAAAAAGTTACCAAGCTTCTTCCTCTGTGTATGTATGAAGCATTCTTTGGGTGCTCTACTGCCCCTAGTGCCCAGGATAAAAATAAGAATGAATGGCACGCACAGTTTGATTGTATAACATTAATTATTTATTGTGTGAATAAACCACTCTAGTAAAAAGAGACTTGATAAATACGCAATAATTTTCCTCTTTTTTTAACTACAAAACTAATTTCAAAAGTTTGACAAAGCAGCATTTAAACATAAAATCTTTTATCGGAAAAAGATAAACTGCCAAGAATAAGATGTGACATCTTGTTAGCTCTTATCTAAATAGATTTTAAAAAATGGTCAGTTTCAATAACGAGCACTGAAACCCCAATCCTAAATTAATAAAGCAAAATTGTGATTTAATTGAAAAGAAATGTTTTGTTGTTTTGTTGAGTATCTATAAAAATGAAAGATTCTGGGATTCCTTCTCTTTTCTCAGAGCACGGTGACACAAGCTCTCGAGTTCGTTCAGAAGATGCGCACAGATCATAGCAGCGTTAACCTGTTGGGGGCGCTCTCCTGGGTTTATCGTCAGCCTATCCAGCGAAGCTGCCCCCGACAGCTCTTCATTCTCCAGGATGGAAGCCTGAGTAACGTGGGTCGCATCCTTGAACTGGTCCGGAGGAACGCCTGTAATGTCCGGTATGAAATGTTTTAAAACTGAGATCCACAGGTCCAAAATAGCATACTTCCAAACTATTTATTATATTTAAGAATGAACTTTGAGACGCTCGCTTTATGATCTCTTCCTATTCGCACTGAACCAAATATGGAACCAGAGGTGGACAGTAGCTAGTTACATTTACTTAGGTACATTTACTTGAGTACATTTTAAGGTAACTAGTACTTTTGAGTACTTTTGTAAATGTTTCCATTTACTTTTTCTTAGTTACATCGCAGTTACATTTTAGTTACTTTTTAGCTGTGTTCTCCCATTACTAAAATCATGGGAATAAATCTAAACAAAGCTATTTCTGATGTTAGCGAGTCTCGTAAGATGTCGAAGAGGTTGATGCGTGAGAGTTTGCAGCTCCACGAGTCGACGGCAGCAGATGGAGAGCGTCCTCGCTGCAGACTGTAAAATAATAAACGCACAAACATCATGCAGCAGACAGAGCAGGCCTGCGTAGATAAATATGGATTTCTCAGTGCACAGATTCTTTGAAATGTGACTAGAGATACAATATGTCTTTTTGTTGTGCATATAGTTTTTGTAATGAAGCTTTAATTATAGTTTGCAATTGACTATACCTTATTTTCCCCTTAGGAAAAAAACAACAAAAGTAATCTATAGGAAATACTATGTAATAGCTAGAGTCTTTGCTTCGCATCGTTCAGATCAGAAGAAACTAGTAACCAAGTACTTGAGTAAATTTTGCTTAAATACTTTTTTACTCAAGTAAATCATTTGGAAGTTACTTTTACTCTTACTTATTAGAATATTTTATTACTCCTATAATATTTTCCCAAGCACTTTTACTTTTGTCTGAGTACATTTAATGGATACTCTACCCACCTCTGGCAACCACAACAAACTAAGTTTTACATAAAGTCACATAAAGTAGGGGCGAAAAATACTATACAAAATTACAAAACAAAGATTTG
Organism: Danionella dracula; assembly: GCA_900490495.1. Taxonomy (NCBI): domain Eukaryota; kingdom Metazoa; phylum Chordata; class Actinopteri; order Cypriniformes; family Danionidae; genus Danionella; species Danionella dracula. The sequence goes on from UELW01000078.1 coordinate 1,028,591, forward strand.
AGTATCCTAAACTCCTTTCATACACCAATACATACTAAAAGAAATGTAATCTGCTATATATCCACAAGGTTCTCTTCTGAAAAGAACTGCTTTATTATCAAAGAATTGGTCTTCTGCAGACCCAAACACATTTCTCTCTCAGTTCAGAAGCCAACGTGTTGATACTCAGACAAACGACTTAAAAGCCTTCGACCAAGAAGGAGAAGACCTGAATTCCAAGTAGCTTGTGTGCGCGTGCGTGTCTGGCTTCAGACAATCAATTAATGAAATGGTTCATAGCATTATCATCATCATAAGGGGAACATGAAACACTTAAAAACAAGCACATCTGTTAAGATGATTAGGTCTTAAATCTTAAAATGTTGTCAACTTTTCTAATATGCTGGGAACTAACGCAGTACACATACCATGAATACTCTTTGTGGATTGGAGCGAAATGAAGATGGTCGTACGCGAACGCTGATCATTTTGTGCTGTCACAGGTGTTTTGGTGTGGGTCTGGGTCCTCAGGCCTGTCGGCGGCTACTGCAGGGGGTTGCCAAGGTTACGGGAGGCGGCACAGAGTTTCTCACTGAGGAGGAGAGGCTGCAGCCCAAGGTGTGAGAATCCACTGCGCCTTCTACAGGAAAAATTGAGAAGCCAAACTGTGCATCCAACACTTGAAGTTACATATAACTATTTCTGTACTTATCTATAGTTAATTAAATGTCTAAAGAAAGCTCTGGAACCAGTGCTGACTGATGTACGGATCGATTGGTATGTGCCGGACAATGTTGAGGCCCTTCTCTCACCCAATGAAATCCCGCCGCTCTACCCTGGGAACTGCCTGATTGGCTACTGCTCTCTCTATGACGTGTCTGGATTCAGAGCACAGAAAAGTGAGGTGAGATTAAGAAACAGACATTTGCAGGTATGTTATCTACTTTTTCCTATCTAAAAGAACGTTTTTTTTTAAGGTTCAAGGTTCTTTCTCCAACTGCTTCAGATACATTCAGTAGTTTGTATCTATTCTGGGGGGGGGGGGGGTTCTAGTAACAATAACCAAATTCTCATATTGTTTAGATTTTTTTCTATGTCAGTTTGATTTATCAAAGACGTACTCCTATTTCTGGTGCAACACTGTATTTCCTGTGCCTGCTGCAGGTCTATTACAGCAGGAATGCTACAGGAATGACAGCATATTGCCTAAAATATTGGCCTGAAAATCACAAACGTCACATTTCTCACATATTTTAGCACACAATGTAACTATAGAAGTGTGACATTTTAGATATATAGCAACAAATATTGAAACTCGAGGTCATTCTGCTACTGGTATGAAAATGCTACTGGTCCAATCAGAGTCAATTATCTATGCTAAGCTATGCTATGCTAAAAGGCCCATTCCAAGAACCAGAGAATGGTTGAACAAATTCCAAAATTATAAAACACCACTGATTATCTCAAGGGAACCTACCAGGGCGTTCAGAACAAGACTGGAAGTTGAGTGGTTAGCGAGTTATTCCCATTTTAAGTCAATGGTGCGATAAATAGTCCAGAGGAGGCAGAGCCTGTGTGCCGAGTTGTCTAGGATGATTGTATGCAAGATCATCATATTGTTTTAATGAAGTAAAAAAAAAATTCAACCATTTCGTGGCTGCACAAACCAACCAGGAGCTTCCTAGATTAGTCACCAGACGGAGACCCTGAAACCAACAATAGCGGCCGGCTTCCTTAAATAGAAGGCTGCTTTCTCACTGTGGCAAGACTTAATTCTCTATAACCATGATGAATAATTACTGGTCATTTCCTTTCAATAAATAGCCTAATGCAAATAAAGGATGGAGAGATGGAGTCTGTTTCATGGGAAATTTCTGATGACAGGTTCTGATGATAGGTTTTGCACTTTCTTATATTCACTATGCAACTATTTTAGCTTCAACCACACAGTTAAAGTTCCAGTTTGTTCATATCCTGTTGTTCCTAAGCAGGTGAAGCCTCGCATGTACAGAGGTCGTTCTCGAGGGTCTGCAGGGTCAGCTGTGGAAGTGTCTCCCTCTACCAGTGAACTACGTAATCCTCTGGACGAGCAAGAGAGGGATGCTGGGAAAGACTGTGAGATGGAGGGGGACTTTGAGGAAGCCCTGCGGGAAATTTCTGGTGAAATCTCTTCAGAGTTCTCTTGTGCACATGCAACTGACAATGCAGTTAGCTCAGGTAAGACGACATACAGAATAGAAAGGGAGGGATCACCAGTGAATGCTGGCTTTGTCTATAGATACCAGTCAAATCAAACTCACGATAAATTAATCGCTCCATATAATAACAGTTGCTTGTGATCTGCAGGTGCTGGCATGGAGCACAACAGCAGTGATGTGCGCTGGCGTATTCAGCAGGAGTCGTATGTTCAGGATCAATACGTGCTGACGCACTGTTCTCTGAGCAGCGAGCAGGCCTTCTCCTCGGTCTCTTCCCAAGTGGAGAGCTCAGTGATGGGTATGGGATCTCTCCCGTATGGCCTGGAGAGAGTGGAGAGCACACAGAGCAGAGGGCTCTCTCGCTGGGAGTCTCCCTGGAACCAGAAAAATAGCTCTACTGGAAACACACACGTGCCATCGGGGAAGGTAGTGAGTGTGCTTCATTGTGTTTAGAAGTTTTCTTTCTGAATACATTTTTAAAATAGGCTTTTCTTATATCTCTATATATCCTAATGAGATCTAGAAACAGACCACATAAGTAGTGAAATAGCAATTAACTGAGCATCTAAATTTTGGTTTGTAAATTTTGTAAATTTGTAATTTTGTGGTTGTAAATTTTTTGTGTACATTTGGTAAGTGTCATGTTATGCCCCTTAATAAATACTTATTATAAACACTTATATAAATACTTAATAAATATGAAAAAATTAAAGAAAAAAATGTATCCCTCGACTATCACTGCACTCATAATAATCTTTAAAAAAAATTATCATAAACAGTGTCTTTGAATCACCTCAAACGGTTGTGCCATACTAAACAAGCTGTGTACCCCATGTTCCTACAACTGCCACGCTTCTCCCACGCCCCCTGCTGGGTGTGTCTTGTCGACACATGGAAAAATTTTTTATTGATGCGATTATCCAATGGTTACACTTGAAGTGAGCTGCATTAGCGCTTCATCTGATTGGTTATTGGGCTTTGCTTCATCCAATAGACATGGCTTCAGCTATCAAGTTTTGACCTGATTCAGAAAAGAAAATAGGATTATTCAAATGTGCATGAACCAATCTGAATACTACGTGAGACATATTTTTGATGAGTGAAAAACATTGAAACATGAGAGATATGTTTACATGATGCAGCACTTTTAAGTGGATTGAACCAATATAAGATAACCCTCAACCTGCTTTGCTTTAGGCTAGCAAGCTCTTGGAAGAGTCTCGTCACAGACAGAAGGCTTTAGCGCGCTCTGCACTGGCCGGACGGAGCTTCTCCTCTCCCCAAGGAGATTTGGACATGCACCGCCTTAGGAGGGCTCTAGAAAAGGTGTCGTTTGAGCAGAGTGTTGGGGAGACACTGGAGGAGAGCGATACAGATGCACAAAGCACTTCACAAGGACTGTCCAGGCCAAGTCTTACAGACTCAAGTGAGAGAAACATGCAGCTGTTGCTGTAAATGTGGAGAAACTTGATTAAGGGTGAATAAAGGAATGTAGAAAAAATATAAGAAATATTATAGGAGTAAAATATCAAATCGGATCCACAATCTGATTAATTTTCTTCTATTGTAAAAATATGTGGGGCTGCAATAGTATCCTGAGCTCAGGATTCGAACCCAGGTTGCCCGATGAGCATTTGAGCCTAACGAATGAATGAATGAAGGCTTTTATTGGTCACTACACTGTTACATGCAGCAAAATTGAACCCCCCCGGACCATACAAACGTGTCCTATACTCCCTAACCGCTGCATCAGCCAGCTTTTGGAAGACTCATCTAAAATATGTGAGTTATTGTTGCACAGATACCTTTTTTTAAGGTCGTGAACGAGTACAGATAACGCCTGACTTTGAGCAGCAGGCACTTTTCCAAATAACGACACAGAGTGACTAATAATTTTAGCATAGCGTCTCAAAATATTTCAAGGATAATCAGTTTTCACAGTAGCATATCACTTTAACAAGCAAACCAAGAGCATAATAAAACAATAGTGCCACTTCATAATTCTGTTTTAAAACAGAGTGCTTCACTCTGCTAGCTATAAAATCTCCATGTTCTCATGTGTTTTGGAAGTTTGATCATAGTACTTGCATTATACGCTGTTTTATAAAATCTCCTCTTGATTTTTTTTATTCCCACACAAATGTTACATTTGGCCATCTATCCATCATTAACTTTTAAATACTTTCACACCATTTCAAAGGCTCTACACTGAGATTTCTGACGAATATCTGATTTGGTCTCTGGTATCTACATGTATTTATGAGTTACATGAGCTTGGCATCTGACCAGAATCAGTATCTGTGCACCTGTAATATCAGTGCTTCAGAGCACCTACAATTTGCAGACTTTTAGAAAAGTACAACCATTAATTAAATTTTTATTTAATTCTGAGTTCAACTTAATTTCATCCACAGCAATCGAATCAAACACTTACATCTTGAAAACAACAGGTCATGATTTCAAAATATTGCTCAAACAGATCTAGTCTCATAATTTAGTCCACTTTTTAATATGGTTTATCAATTTTACTTTACTCAGATGGGCTCCTGTTCCCAGCTTCCCCACTGGATTGGGACACCTTCACTGATCCCGAGGGCCTGTTTTCAGCTGCACCTCCAAGCGAGCCCCAGGCTGCGCAGGCCCAGTGTCGCTCAGTCATTCATGGCAATCTGGGTGGAAGGCCTGTTTCCTGGGAGGTCTGTGTGGATCTGTCTCCTCTTTGGGACCCGGAGAGCTCAACAACTCTGCCAGCAAGCTCTGGGCCCTGGGATGAGATTATCCACCAGCTAAAAGCGAGATCAATCATCAGAGACTTCGAAAACATGGCAGAGAAAGAGACAGATGTCGATGCTGAAAGGGGTCTGTGAGCTCAATATTCTCAGTTACTCAAACGAGAAAAGAGTTTGCTGAAAATCTAAGATTGGATTCGATTAACAGCAAACCAAGTGAATATAACAGTGTTGTTGGACTAGAGGATATTTATAAAATATAAAAAAAAGAAATGTTTTATGTGATTGTTTCATTATCGATTCAGTTTAGCAATACTGATTATTTTGTAACAGTCATATGAAGGTTTGGTAGTGCTAACATGATTTAGCACAGTTCTAACATGTTTTTTTCAAGGTCCTATTATGTTTTAGCATCAATTTCACAATCGTGTATAAAGCTAACGTGCTTTAACAAGCTTTCAATGTGTTTTAAATGTGCAAACATGATGTAGCACTATACTAGCACATTTTAACAAGGCCCATTGATTTAGCACAGTGCTAACATATTTGAACTAGAATCAATTGTGTTCTTGCTAGGTCTAATTATATTTTATCATTGCTATTAAAATTTAGCATAGAACCATTGTGTTATTAAAATGTCTAACTGTGATTTAGCATTGGTGACACAAATGAACAACGAGCTAACACATTTTTAGCAATGTCTCATTATGTTTTAGCATTGGTAACACAATTTAACAAGCCAACATGTTTTACTGAGTCGAATTATACATTACTACAACAGTCTAGAATTCAGTTAGTATGTTTTCACAGGCTCTTGTTGTGTGTTGACATTGTTAACATGTTGTAGCACAGTGCTAACATGTTTTGACAAGGTCCCATTGTGTTTTGGAATTAGAAGCATGATTTAGCATGGTGCAAACACACCTTAACAAGTGTTGGCATTGGTATAAAAATTAACATAGAGATAACATGTTTCAACAATAACCCATTATGTTTTAGCATTGATAAAACAATTTATCAGAGACAACATCTTTTAACAAGGTATTTTTTTAGTTTTAACATTGCTAACATGATATAACAGTGCTAACACGTCTTAACGTGATCCCCTGATATTTTGGCACCGTAATCATGACTTAATAAAATCCTATTTTGATTTACTAAGATCAATTCAATTATAGCAGACTTTAAATGAGAGTTGCACTAAAAGTATTGTATCCTTTAGTAAAGTTTTCATATATTTTGACTATTTTTCGGAACGGAGCTCAATTATGTGAGGCATGCTTTTAAGTCAGTTTTTTTATGTGCAAATCCACGTCCAGGTTCCAATCATGAAGTTGAGCTTATCGTCTGTTTGTTCCCCTGGTGTGAATACACTCACAGGTCCAGCCAAGCGTTACAGAATGAAAGCAATTCAGACCAGCAAAAGCTGTGGAATTGTCTGCATGTACACAAGCTTCACCACCACAGATACCAGTGCCACTCTTCAACCTCATCTACACTCAAGTACACCCAAATCAACATTACACTGTAGTTTGGTAAGTGATACACACTTGGACAGATGGCAGTGAAACGCTTTGTTTTCATGTGTTAGTTGTGAGATCTAGACACAGTTCTCGTACGGAGAGCAGACGACAAAAGTTGGGTTCGCTGGGATTTGGACACCGTCCTTCCAGAAGAGAAAGTGAAGACACAGAAGATGTACACACATCCACAGGTTGGAATAACATCTCCATGTTGACAAATGCTTTTTAATGAAATGTATGTCACAAAATTACTGCATAGTCCCCCAAAGAGAATTTATAACTTATTGAATTAACAGCCAATCAGAAGAAACTTTGTTCTGTTGAGGAAATTAAACTCTGACTTTGTTTGTTTTAAATCCAGACAGAGATGACACACCTGCATCCCCTTGTAGCATGGCTTCTTGGGACAGCAGTAAGTAAAAAACAACAACAAAAAAACCAAAGTAAAGTGTTTCTGCCAAGTTATGGAGGAACTTTTTGATCTATTGATGCATTTCAGATTTTTTGCTCGTGGGATTCCCAAAAGGAATGTCTATGAACTGTTGTAAAATGCTTGAAATTTAAGTATGGATGCAAACATTGTGATTCAGGTTCTTTTTTGAAACCTCAACATTCTGAGATTACAACGGAAGGGTTTAACAAATTATTTCTAGTTACAGATCCAAACGAGACAGGCTTGCCAGGCTTCCCTTCTCTTTCCTTTCATGGCAGCTTTATCAAAATCCTGCTTTATCAAAAACGCTGTCGTTTTTTTTTTTTTTTTGACTCTTTGAAGTTCTCTTACAGCGAAAGAAACGTCTTGGATTTTCCTTTCAGCTGTTCTATCAAATTTTGCTTCCCAGCGAGATTTTCAAATGCCACATGAGACACCAGCTCTATTTTAGATCATCACAATTCTCATATCATGCAAAGCTGACCTTTAGAGCTCTGTACCATATATTATAGTGATGTTACCTCATTAGAGATATGCCGGGCATTGTATTTACAGCCGTGCATGTTTGTGCATGTTTTGTAAACCTATGTTCATTTTTGGGGCAGCATACAACAGCTCAAATTAAATAACCGAGTCATTGATTTCCTTGTACCATCCAGCAGTCAATCAATCAATCAATCAATCAATCAATCAGTTTTTATATAGCGCTTCTTTAGCAATTGCTTTCAAAGCAGCTTCACAAAGTCCCCGTGAGGATCAGGCAGAGCAGACAGGAGTTCCCTCTGAGAGGGGACTCCCGCTGACTGAGGCAGGCGCTAATCACCTCCCCAGCATAAAGAACATACAAACTAAAAATCCATCGATGAACGGTTTGCCGGACAGGACCTGAAAAACAAAAAACAAACAAAACAAACAAAGACAAAACAGGAACTAAGAAATGGAGAAAACGGTTAGTAAACTGTAACATAGACAACCAACAAGTGATCAGCATAAGCTGCAGGAGGAGAGATAAATAATGAGGATAGGTTAGAGAGGAACATTGAACCACATTGTTTTTTCAAACAGTTTGTATGTATATGGTGCTCAGGCACCATATCTGTTTAGACAAATACCAAGAGATAATTATTGGAATGCCAGTTTAAACAGATATGTTTTTAATTTAGTTTTGAACTCTGTGAGCGTAGTTGAGCTGCGGACAACATCCGGTAGTTTATTCCAGAGCTTCGGGGCTCTATATGAGAACGCTCTTCCACCTCTTGTGGATTTACTAACCTTTGGTACAATCAATAGTCCTGCTTCTTTTGATCGGAGAGAGCGAGCTGGAATATATCGTGAGAGGAGACTGCTCAGGTAGGCCGGAGCCAAGCCATTCAGCGCCTTAAAGGCAAGGAGCAGAATCTTGTAGTCAATGCGATATTGTACAGGAAGCCAATGAAGAGAGCACAAAACCGGTGTAATGTGATCATATTTCTTTGTTCTTGTGAGAACTCTAGCTGCTGCGTTCTGGACTAACTGTAATTTTTGTAGTGTGGTGGCTGGACAGCCGGCTAACAGAGCGTTACAATAATCTATTCTGGAGGTCATGAAAGCATGCACTAATTTTTCTGCATCTACGATAGACAGCATGTTCCGCACTTTAGCAATATTCCTGAGGTGAAAGAAAGCAGTCTTAGTAACATAAGAGATATGATTCTTAAACGTCAGTTCACTATCTATAATAACGCCAAGATTTTTAACTGTAGTGGAAAAATTAACAGTGTGTCCCCCCAGTTCCATATTTAAAGCAGAGAGATTCTGTAATTGCTTTTTAGAGCCAATAAGTAATATTTCTGTTTTATCTGGATTTAGCATAAGAAAATTTTCATTCATCCAATCATTGATATCAGCGACACATTCTGAGATCTTATTTAGCTTTAAAGGGTCGTTAGGTTTTGCTGATATATAGAGCTGGGTGTCGTCTGCATAGCAATGGAAACTAACACCATGTCTTCTAATAATTTTGCCAAGGGGCAGCATGTATATTGAGAATAGGATGGCTCCCAAAATGGATCCTTGAGGAACTCCATACTCTACTGCTATTGTGTCCGATGAGTCTCCATTTACATGAACAAACTGACTCCGGTCAGAGAGGTAAGAATTAAACCATCTTAGAGCCTGGCCCTGGATGCCTGCATAGTTCTCTAGTCTCTCAAAGAGAATCCTGTGATCTATCGTATCAAAGGCTGCACTGAGATCTAGCAGAACTAGAAGAGAGATATTCCCTTGATCCCAATCAAGTAATAGATCATTTGAAATTTTAACCAGCGCAGTCTCTGTGCTGTGATGCGCTCTGAATCCAGATTGAAGTTCTTCATAACAGTTGCTCTTTTGTAAGAAGGAGCTGAGCTGTGCTATAACAACTTTCTCTAATATTTTTGACAAGAACGGAAGGTTAGAGATTGGCCTATAGTTGGATAACTCAGTAGGATCCAGGTGCGTTTTCTTGATTAGTGGTTTAATTACTGCATGTTTTAGCTGTTTGGGAACGTAACCTAGCGTTAGAGATGAGTTTATAATATTTAGAAATGGTTCTTGAGCTATTTGTAGCAATTCTTTCAGTAATTTTGTTGGTACAGGATCACCTGATATTGTTTGTAAATGTAGGCGTTAGCTAAGATATGTTAGCTGCTGGCTCCTTTCCAGTTTTTCGTACACGATTACAATTTAGTACATACATTTAGGGTACCAAGACGGACAAAAATGTAATTAGAAATGTAAATGTAGTTTCCAAACTGATTAGGAAGTCTGTTATTTTGCAATTTCCTCTAAAAATGGCTACCTCTCCATATGGAATACTTAAAAAAAACTCTCCATACGTCCATCAGTACCATCATAAGGCATATGCCTTGTTAAATTCCGGAGCTTTTTTGGCTATGATTAGGGGCGTGGCTTTGGCAGCGGGATAATGTCCTATTTTCGATTTGAAACAGGAAGGTGTTATAGGTCAGGTAGACAATATCTGATCAGGCCCAATCTTATCCCATTCTCATCAGTCATGTGTTCATGCAGCAACACATTATCAGTCACAGCACCACCGAGTGGTGAGCATTGATAACATGTTTATTGTAGTTTTATGCTTCTATTTCTGGTAGTGTATGGTGTCCACTAATAAATTGCTACAAAATATGCAGAATAAAAGACCTAAAAAATCTTTTTAGTTGACTTTCAAAAACGAACAGGAAGCTGGTTATTTTAGATTTTTTATAAAAAATATACAAGCTTCACACTTTGCGTTCCAATGCGTTCCATTTCCATGTTGATCAAACACACAGAGTGTGTGAATAAAAAAAAAAGTTAATAGCAAAACAACCGGTAAGTATTATGGAACAATGTCGAACCACAAGAGTTTGTATTTGGTTGTCTGGAGACAAAGGTTTTCCTCTTCACTCTTGACATTTTACGATTTTCAATTTGTACATATATGAACAAGCAACAGCTTCATACATTAATATGTTTACCCAATATAGCACAGTAAGGGGAAAAGTAATGACTTATTTACCAAATAGAAAAATCCTGAAGGAATCTTTGGGGTCCATCAGTGGACTCTAAATCCAGGTCAGACTCTGGGTCGCACAGATTATGCAATATTACATCCCAGTTAGCCAATAAAACAATTAATTTGATCACGTTAATGAAGGAATCCTCTGCGCAGATGTTTTATGTTTCTAACCGATGCAGGATTTGTTTAGAAGATGGTGTGAGGTAAGCATAGCGGGTAGCGGACGTGCGGTAAACACCATTTTGGGGCATCCTGAAAATATGAGAATTTGTGTTTTGAAAGTTAAACGTGCAGGGCAAGTCTAGAGGGATCCAACTTTTATTCTAAATGCATTAAAAAGACATTATGGGGACTTTTAGCAATGCCTCGCATTTTTGGTGACTGCATCCACTCTTCTGGTACTCTGAAATTGGTGAAGGCTACAGCTGAATATCATAGATACGACTTGCTTTGTTGAATACATTTCATGACATGGTGGAAAAGGTTCCACTATGGTGTTGTCTTCAATTACAGGCACAGGAGGGAGCATCAGTCCATCAGCGTTGTCATCTCGGTCGCTGCGATCCATGGAAAGCTTCTTTGGCTCAAAGTCAGTATTGGTCTCCATATCTAGAAACCATTAGTTCATACAGGCCCCCTGAACTCCTGTGTTCAGCAGGTTCGCTCTGGCAAGACTGAAGGGCAACAATGGGAAACAAGCTCCTCTCAAACCACACTGTCTCTCTGCAGAGACTGACAGACAAATAGAGATCGACGTTCCTGACTACTTACCATTGGTTAGTGCTGCTTTGCATCTAATCAGATCTAATAAAATCCAAACCGATGACATGTACTCGTCCCTGTCCCAACAGGTACGCCTGCAGTTAGCATCAGGAGCATTTCTACTGTCTGAATCGTACTCGGAGTGCATTCAGATTCCCCTTGACCGCCTGAAAAGAGCATCCCCCTACCTGAACCATCGCACCAGTCTGAGCCCACCTTTCCGCTGCACCTCTCCTCCCTCTTCGCTGAGACCCACACAAGACGTGTGGGCATTGGAAGAACGGTCTCCTAAACTGGTGGGTGGAGTCCCTCAGGCCGACAGTGGGCGGGGCTCGGAGACAGACGCGTGTGAAATTCCTCCTCTGGACCCTGGAGAGCCTCATGGAGAAGATCTGGCTCAGATGGATATTGAAAGCTCAAGCTGGGCCACTGTGGTAGCTCTGGCCTGGTTGGAGCATCGATGCGCAGGGTTCTTTGTGGAGTGGGAGCTGGTGGCAGCCAAGGCAGATTTCTGGCTGAAGAGTCAGGCTCTTCCAGAATGCATTGATTTGGGAGGTTTGAGGGCTGCAGCCAGGCAGCTTTTCCTGCTGTTGCGTCACTGGGATGAAAATATCAAGCTCAACGTGCTCTGCTATAACCCGAACAACATGTGAGATACTGCTATTGGAATTTGAAGCTGGAGGTCACAGGGCATTTAACCTAGGATTTCAGTAGTTAAAGACACCAAATTCCTTCTCATAAACGCCAAATTCTACTCTAGCCACTTACAAAATGATCCTACCACCATGTTACCTAGAGATCAAGGTCCTGATCAGAGTCTTCTTGATCCATCGAACACTTACTTGGAAATTTCTGTTGACATATTTTTAATGTTATATAACCTCTCTCACAGTTTTGGCGATTCCTTTAAAGTGCCACTTCATGTAAACTCAACTTTTCTCAATTTCTTGCAAGTTTTAGTATTGTGCTCTCATCAAAAACATGCCTCAAGTCAATCAGTTCAGATCACGCATGTTTGTGTAATCCTATTTTTCTTTTCTGGAAGCTAAAATCGGTTGGAATGTTAGAGCCAAGCACCGCCCACTCACTAACCAATCAGATGAAGCACTAATGCAGCTCATTTCCATGAAGAAAGTTAATGCTGACTGACCCAGAAGTGAACAGTAGAAGAGCTGCATTGATAAACAATCAAAGGAAAATGTTTTTGGATGTCCCAGGTAAAAAAAAATAGCTTAAAAAAATTATTAGTCTTAAATAAGAGGATTGTTTGAGTGCCAACTAGCAAAACTCAGCAGGAGACGTGGCAGTGTCAGGAACAGGATATACACTGTTCATCTTGAGGAGCACAACGATTTTAAAACATTCAAAGGTTTTGTTCAGGACAAATACTGCCCTTTGCAGGTTAATAAGGGTGCAGCGATAGTCTAGAGGGGTCAAATATTTATTATAAATGATGTAGTTATCTTATTATACATGATTTTAGTAAGTCTGAATTTAGATCTGTTAAGCTTGTCTTTTTTGCCTTAACTCCTGTTTTAAAAATGCTGGACATTGTAGATCATGAATTTTCACAGCATTCCACTTTGAATGCACCACTTCTTAGCAATTGCTAAAAAATAAATAAGTATGGACAATTCCTTGCAATTGTCAAACTTTGAAATGTCAACCCTTTCAAGTTTTCTTTTAAGGCCTGTGCTTTACTGTATTGTGTTCCCCTGGACATTTTAAATAATTTTGTATTTCTTTATATGTGTTTTTTTCAATCACAAGCTTTAAAAAGAGGTAACAAAGTCACCTTTTTATACTTATTAATATTAATAATATAATTTGTAGAAAGATTAGGCCATACATAACAATAAAGAATTAATTCACGAGAGTGTATTCTTAAAAACAATTTATTTTGCTCAACGTACAATTGTTAGACAAAAGTTTTACAGAATTGTATGTGGAGTCAATTTTTTCTTGCCAAAATTGACTCAAACATTTTTTAATACTTTTTACATCGCTCTAACATAACACAAATTGTCACTATAGGCTGGTTTTCTTTTTTAATCGATGCTCCTAAAGATATTTTGCCCTAGACTTAAAAGTATGATATGAGAATCTCGCTATGGTTTCTCAAAAACAGGGATTTGTTCAGGACCTGAACAAACTTGTAGCTAATCAGCACTGACTTTTTACTTCACTGTAAAAAAAAAAAAAAAAAAAACAATTAGTGAAATGTTGACTGAGCTTAAAAAAAGTTAACTAGATTTTTTTCAAAATCGTAACTCACTCTTTGAATCATTTTTAGTTGGCTCGATTTTTGATCAGTTATTGGCTGAATTAATTTTTCTAATTGCGTTCACATTGTCAGTGATTGTTGTTGACTGGATTAAAAAAAGTTCAGTCAATGTTGTGAAAGTCTGTCTCAGTGTTGCACCGACTAAAAATGTTTGAGTTCATTTTGTGAGGAGTAAAACTTTTCACTTAATTGTACATTCAGTAAACATTTTTTTTTTTATTGTAGGGATTGATTATTACTGGCTCATAGAAATTGCATCATTAAACATGTTCCTTTTAAGACAAATTTTGTAATATTTTGGAATTTGAGTATGATGACCATTCCATATTCCAGGACATTGTCATTACGGATATGTTTATTTAATGGTAGTTTTTGTAAAACTGATGTTTTATTCTCAGTTATTGCAAAACTGTACAAATTTCTGATTTTATTCCAAAATATGAAAATTGTGCATTTTAAACTTCAACTTGGTTTCTTCTCAGCTCCATCATGAGTAGGTCCGTCAATACCATTGAAAATATCAAAATATAACAAAAAGTTGAATTTGAGTGGTTAGAAATTCATCTTTGGATTGAGCTAATTCATATAAAAAGTAAAAACATTTAAACATTTACCAAAACACACTGCTGTATCTTAACAACTAAATATCTAGAAACAAAAATAAACATTAAAGGTCCATGGTTAGCTTCAACAAAAAGATATGCAAGCATTGCCACCTTCACACTGTATGTGTTTCACAAACGAAATGTAAGCCCTAATTTTATATGAAGTATCCCTTTAAATCAAAGCTTATTCATGCAGAATTCAAATAAAGACACTTGACACTTCTCAACGCAAACAATGAGCAATCTTTGAGGTCTTCATTGGCTGCACAAGTTCACAAAATATTCAGATGTCCCCCTTTGAGTATCACAGTATCGCTGAGAGTCCTGAGAAGCATTTGTGAGCTCTCTGTACTCTTTAAACCAACCCTCCCTCCAGAATGAGACCCGTTTCAGAGAGCTTTCCCTGAACAGCGGGGACTGTCTGATGGATCTGAAGAGCACGGAGGGTTCCCTGCACCGTCAGCGGCTCTTGGCCTTATTCTCTGACCTTTGGCCGGGTGTGGGGTTGAGCCACAGGAACAGCAGGATGATGAGATGGCAGACGTGCAGAGACAGAGAGCTGTAGTTGGTGGAGGGATAGGTGTTCCAGGAGAGCTCGATCAGACCCAGAATCAACACCCTAAAACACAGAGCAAACAATAAGAGAGAATCTGCTGCAGGAAATCATTTCTAAAGCATTCACTGATTACTTTTTTAGTATAATTATGTATATTTATGATCCCGTACCAACAAAATTACTTAAATTGCTACCAATAGCTCAAGAACCATTACAACTCAGTCCTACCATTGGTATATGTATCCAGCTCAACATGCCGTAACCATTAATCAAAAAATACACCGGGTTAACAAACTACAGGCCAAACTGTAACCTTCGACTACGGTCAAAAATTTTAAAGAAAGTAATATTTATAATTTATATGCAATAGCACAGCTCCGATGTTCCTTAAAGAAGACCAAACTCTATGAAGATCATCAATCTGGATTCAGAGAGCATTACACTCATCAGACACAATAGCAGTAAAGTATGGAGTTCCGCAAGGATCTGATCTAGGTCCCTTTCTGTTCTCAATCTACATGCTGCCACTCTGTAAAATTATTAGGAGGCTTTGTGTTAAAATTCCATTGCAATGGAGACTACACATACTTTTTTATAGTTCAACTGCTATTTGTAAAATTGACAGCAATTTTGTGTCTTATGCTTTTTTGGGTGTAATTTTAAAGATTGCTTTGTTATAAGGTATGATTTATACGTGATTCATGATTTTTTTATGATCTGCCTTTCAAATGTTTGAGAGTTCCACTAGATGTCGCCAGTCACTCAGAATATCCGCAGAAGTTTGCCTACACACTGATTGGTTTCAGTAGAGATAAGCAAACTTTCACATCAATACGTGTTTTTATAAATCTGAAACATTGTGGAAAAACCAAACTGGGTCCTTTTTGTACATGTGCAAAGGCTCCAGGACTGTTAAAGTTGGGAATTAACTTCAGGGGAAATTATCTTCTTCAAACTCTCTATTCACCCCAAATATAAATTTTTTTTTTTACCTGAGCAGGTGTGCCATCTTCTTGACTCCCCCGCTCCAGACCAGATACGGGAGTGTGTGAAAGTACCAGACATAAAACTGATAATGCAGAGACCTGCTGAAGCACATGCCGATGAAGTTAGAGGTGAAGAGAATCAGAACCGTCTGTACGAACCGAATCAAGGAACTCTCATCATCCACCAGAACATTACATTAAAAAATCGCATTGCTCATCCAATTTATTTCAACAACTCTACAAAGGATATGATCAGCCGTGAACTTGTGTAGCGCCTCTTTCCTCTTAGAAGGTTCTTTTAGGATAGACCGAATACTGCTTCCGGACCTGAACAAATGCAATTTTTAATAGCATTCATACCTCGCTGCACATTCTAAATAACGTGATAAAGATGTTTTAGCATAGGGTGTATTTACTTCCTCCAGCGCTTCAGAGCAAACAGAAGCAGAGTGATGAGATGAGCGAGAAGCAGCGTCAGGTGAAAGTATCGGCTCAGAAACACGTCCTCAGGAAGGAAACGCCAGTTCACGGTCCACTTAAAGAGAAACTGGCGCCCGAGGTCAAAGGCTCGGGTGATGTAGGCGACCGGGTTCACCAAGAGGAACGGAAGGCCCAGAATCAACTGAGTAGAGAAGCACACAGAAAACTATTACAGTTACAGTTTAATAAATGACGAGGATAGAACATTTCAGGAGTGTTTTTTTTCTTTCTTTTGTACATAAACGTTCTATACAAAACAGACCAACTTTGGAGCTGGAAAAAACATGTTTCCACCCCTGACTATAATATAAAAGCTACAGTATGTGAGACTATAGGTAGACCCTTTTGCGGTACACAATGATGAGAAGGCATTGTGACAACCAAAGTAAGTCTGGAATCAGCAGTTTGTCAAGTTATTCGAGCAGATTATCCACCAAAGAATTGTAAATTCTAGTTTAATAAGTTGACGGCGTGGAATGGAATCCGGTTGCAAGGTCCCAGCGCTGTAGCGGAGAGGGTAGAAGGTGTTAAGTGACAAGCACAAACTCACTCTGGACCTCACCGTCTTGACTTTTATCTGTTATTTATAACGTTACATTTTTACAGATGAAGAATAAAACAAAGATTTTGGACATGGGAGTCAAGGATGAGGATGTTAAATATCTTGTTTTAACCATGATTTGTGCGAACATCTCTAATTTTATTGAAGCTTCAGAGTACTTACTAATTTGTACTTTAATATCTTAAGGAAGAAATTTTCCTGTATTTGAATGTTTGCGTTGAATTCTCATAAAAAATCTCTTTCCCAATGCAGAAAAAGATGTAATTTGCAATCAAGGTTCAGCAGAATCGATGGATGAATCGGAAAATATGTATATTTTCAGCAAAATCAATTTTCAGCAGGCTGCCAGACTAACTGTTGAGAAAATGGTTCATCCGGTCACTGAAAAACTTTTTGGCAAAATGTCTGAGAAACAAATGATCTGATTTATAATTGTAAGACCTTCCGCTTGTGACAAGACAGGCATGAGGGTTGGCCTGTCGCGTTATCATATTTGCTATGACAAACATACACACATCACAGGAAAACTAGTCTTGATTTTCTCCAGTTTTTTGTTATTTTCTTTTTTTTCTCAACCTTTTAATTATGGCAAAGCTCTCTCCTCACTTTCCCTCTCTGTAAACCAGGCTTTTAAGCGTGCTTCCATCGAAGCAGATAAATCATCGATGCCTCTGGATTGTACATAAGGGACTGCTTCGTCACACAGAGCCATTTTGTGTTTATATTTACTTTATCACATTAATATAGCTTAAAAGAGAGCGACTCAGATGTTTCACCGAGTTCCGACCACAAGGTGGCCCAGAAGGGTCAATCGTGACCGTGGATGGAACGGGAGTAAACGGAACATTTTCCTGAGACTGAAATTATGAGGCAATTCAAAGACTTTGTTTACAAAAATATTGCTTATCAAAAGTTAAAGGTGGAGTACTAGTCAAAAGGCATCCAACGTTCATTCTGAAGGCACTGAAAAAAGAAACAATAGGGGACCTTTAAAATCTCTAACAATGCTGAGAAATTTAGAAACTCTCTCTCTCTCGTAGAAATCACTCCGGAGGCAGGGTACAGAACAGAAGCACGACGTCAACTTTATTTTGCACTTCTCACTTAAGTAAACACTGAAATCGTACTCTATTGAAGCTAAAAGATCTACTCGTAAAGTAGAGAAGGAAGAAAAGCCAGAAAGAGAGCGGAAGTCTCCGTGCACCCAAATGTATGATTTACCAGAAGTCATCGCTGCCCGGAGACTCCACCTTCTCCACCCGTCACCTCCCTCTCAGGCTAATACAAACTTTAAACACACAATCAATATGATACTGGAATGCCAATAAAGATATTCACTACTCATAATCACCAATACCCATTATAATGATTTAAAACTTCTATTACAGCTGTATTTTTGTACAAGAAAGAAACCCAAAGAGGGCCTTCAAAATAGTGAGTTGTATGTCAAACCTGAATGAGAGCGCAGAGAGCGAGTTTGGGTAACGTTTTCCACAGTCCAAACTCACTCAGGAGAAGGAAGAGCAGCCCGGGAGCGAACAGCAGGACGTTCATCTTCACAGACACAGCTAAACTGTCCAACACACAGAGAGAGGAGTTTACAGTGAATGCTGCTGATAGACAGACTGAATCATTTACAGCAGTGGTTCTCAAATAGAGGAGCGTCAAGGGGCGCGCGTTTGACCTCGGGGAACTTGATTTTTATTTTTCAATTTTTTTTTACTGTTCTAGAATAAAGTGCAGTACCACTCCACTACATTAGGGGGCAGTGGCGCTCTCATTGGGAGAGTATGAAGTGTAGACACGAAGTGTAGAAGACAGGTGGAGAGAAAAGGAGATAAAGAGACAAACGAAAGTCTCCCGAAAGCTAAGACGAGGAAATATGACGCGTATGTAGCGCTTGGTTTCACTGTGACTCCGGTGGAAGACGAGGAGAGACAGGTGTGCTTACTGAGTCTAATAATGTTGGCAGCGGACAGCATGAAGCCAAATAAATGAATGCGCCACTTAAAGACAATACACCTCAATCATGCTGAAAAGCCGCTTGAGTTTTTTTCAGCGCAAACGTGCCGAATATTACCAGCAATCACGATCAGTCAAACAATGTTTATAGTTTTATTAAGGATTTAATGTTTTTTTACATTTCAGATGCACCTTAAATCTTTTCTGCTACAGTTAATAAAGCTATTCTTTGTTGTACGTTGGTCTATATTTCTTTCTTTTTTCTCTTATACGTTAATAGGGATACTGTGTTAAGCAGAGGTGTACTTATAAATAATTTAAAGACAAATAATGTGCGGTGGGGGGTGACATGTTTTTTTTTCTTCCTAGGGGGGTGCGACAGAAAATAATTGAGAAACACTGATTTACAGTAAGATAACATGCTACCTAATGTCCTGAAATAGCACAATAGCTACCAAAAAACATAGATGTCATGAAAAAAAAAAAACAATAAAGAAAGCCCTAGCATATTAATGTCGTGACAACAGAGCGGTTGGTACTTGCCTATAAAGAGCACATCCCACAGTCCAGTGGCCATCCAGGAGGAGGTTGATGGCTCCGAACAGCAGCATCATGGCCACCGGGTCATTAAAGAGGCGCAAGATGAAGATGGAGTGAATCCGATACGAAGCACAGCAGACGAAGAAGAAGACGTATGGAGGAACCTTTAAAAAAAAAAAAGTACAAACAATAATAAAGGGGACCTATTATGCATAATCAACCTTATAGAACAAAGGATTAAACGTGATCAGCTCAAATCTGTCTGATAATATTAACAGCTAGTTCTTAAAAAGGGTAATCCACAGGTTTACATGTTTGTTACGGCAACTTTGCATTACTAAAACATGTTAAAGCCGCAAGTTGTTTAATATACACATTATATTTATATATTAACTTACATATCTATTAGTTACTGACATACATTTTAAAGTTTACACCAGGTTTTATATACGTACAAGGCTGAAATGTAATTTAATGTTTAGCTAATTTAAATTTAGTTTTATTAACAATTCATTACAAGGGATTGACGTCTGCTTCAGCAAAGACTCCTGAATGGGAAATCTGTTTAAAAGATTGTGAAATTTGTAACCACTGAAAGTTTTATTGTGGTGTCTCTTTTTATTTTATTTTAGAGTTATTACGGTTATTTCATGGATTTATGTCGTACATGGTAAAAAAAAAAGAGCAATAAGAAAAAAAACGTACTTTGATTAAAAGTAATACTACCGGACCAGTATTATTATCAGTATTATATTAGTTTAGCATTACCATGTTATAATTGTCTTGTATTTGCATATCTCTCTGTGTTTGTTTGTTCATTTCCTTGTTTTTTCATGCTGTGTAATATTTTGCTGGAAGTGAAACACTAAAATAAAGGTGTGAAAAAAAATAATTAAATGATTTATTACATGCTTTTGTTGAAAAAATGTAGAACAAACAAAGCTTTGGAAAACAATAATCTCATTGTATATTGCTATTGCAATATTAGTTAAAAATGAACAAATAGAAACTCGTTCAGCCCTAGATGCTACACCCAACACTAAACCTTAACTGTATTATTATTATTCGGTGAAATTAAAGAGTGAAAATAAAAAAGTTAAATTAATATTTCGGCAAGAGAAAAATAGAAGTCAGTTTTGGAAAAAAAGTGTCATCTTAATTTTTGATGATAAAAATCCTTTCCTCAAATATTCGTCTTATTTAATCAAAGTGTTGAAATTCCCTTAAATCGAGCAGCTCTGTTTTACATCATGTTAAAATGTCCCAATTGGTCCCTTTAAACATTCATGCTTAATTTTTAATCACTCACCCACATGGCGTTCTGATTGCAAACATTTTTAAACATAAAAGTGCAAGACTCTCCAAGGTCCCAAAAAGCAAAATAAAAAGTAACTGGTGGTGTTCAGTACTTACTGACACTCATTTTCTCACATAAAACCTCAGAATATGATTAAAAACCACAAACGTTTGAGTGTTCAGAGTTTGTCTCTCATTAAAAACTCTTTATTCAAGGAAGTCCAGCACACAAGCCCCGCCCACCAGCACACAAGCCCCGCCCACCAGCACCGACCAGCGGAATACGACGTTAGGACCTGAAGAATTATTGCTCGGCTTCAGCCGTATACGTGTGAATTAAGTCAAGCCATTTTAGCAGCTTTCAGATGCTCCAGGCTCTAACAGATGCAATTAAAGTGACCTACTGAATGTACAGCAGTAGTAACATTTGAGTAGCGAGTGCTGCTCCCAGGTCAGTTGCTACGCCCACAAGTAGCGTGCTCCCTTATTTGTGACGTGCTAATTCCCTTCAGAAGTCGTCTCTTTTGGATGTAGATTGTATTAAAAAAAAGTCTGCTAGTGATCAGTGTGGCTCGGACAGCACCGCTAATAAAGAGAACAGACCCTTAAACTTACAGAAACGTAATAAAAACATCATTTTGAGTGGAGAGCACCTTTAAATTAACTTCGTCCCAGTGTAGCACTGTCTCACTCCGATTTCAGGAGAGAACTATGATAAATTCAGAAACCTCTCAACTCCTGAAACAATGTGAAAAGTGGCTATTTCAAGCATTTAGGATCTTACCTTTTTAGTGCGATGATAAATGCGGAAGACGAGGAGGAGGCTGACGAGGTAGAACACGGCAAACACATACTGAGCCAGGCGAATGTTACGCCCATGATCCGTCAGGTAATAGAGTCCGGTGAATACATACACGAACCCAGCTGGATACCTGAAACACACACACTACGTCACCTTTCAAAAACAAGCGTCACATCTCAGTAGCCGTTCTGTGTTTCCAGCTATTTGATGAAGAGGGGAGTAATTCCGGTGCTGGCACTCACACGAGCGGCCCGGTGTCGCCCCTCAGCTGAGTGTAGTCGAGAGTACCATTGATCACTCCTTCCACTTCATCCATGTACGCCTTCCAGTCGATCTCTGTATCTGTACAAAACAGGATGCTCTTGCTTTATTCTTAGCTTTACTATTTTATTCAACACTTCATGTAAATTCTTTGAAAACACTTCAGTTTCCAGATAACTACTGAAGTCGTTGAATAAGTGAGTGAAATAAACTCCTGGAAACCATCTTCTAAAGTCTGGATGAGATCATCGAGGTCTTTTTCTACTGCAGATGTCCTTCGGGGGTTTGGATTCTCACATTTAACCATTTCGGAGATTTGCTAAGTAACCATTACTTATCGAAAACGTGTTTCCATCATGAAATTGTGACAAATGCTACAACGAAGGAAATCATTTCATTCATTCTTAGCCTATCATTTCTGCAGACAACTTGAAACTAAGATCATGCGAAACACATTAGTGTACAGTGAACAGAAAATGGAGCACTTATCACTTGTAAAGTTTGACCACTGAGTCTACATTCCATGGACGGAGCGTCACGGTTAATGAGGCTCAAAATGGGCGTAGCCAGAACACGACGGGAGAGACAGGACATGGCCGGAACGAAGCTGTCTGATTGACTGAAGGTTTAAAAATCTTAAACAAACAAATGTAAAAATTATTAACCCCCCTCAGAGCATTCACGAATCAACAATCCTAATGTAGTCAGGGGTGGAAACATGTTTTTTACAGCGCCAAAGTTGGTCAGTTTTAACATGGGAGCGAACGAGAACCTGCTCGTTTTTGGAGTCCGCCTCAAGAGGCCGCTGATCCAGTTTTCAATCTGGACTTTGAACCCAGCGGCTGGAGCTGACCCTCTGACCTCAGGGCATATATCTGAACGAGTTCAGTGAGGTATTTAGGGTCCAAAAACCTTAAAATAAACAGTAAAACATTTACCTGCAACCAACTGCTGAAGATTTCTGTCAAATTAATAAAACCCAGGGACCACGTGTTAAATGATTCTTTTAAATGTTCTATTTTAGCGATAGACAGTGTGATTGTTGTACATTTCTGAGCTTATGCAATTAACGTAGAGATCTAAAGGGCCAAATAGTTCAGTTCGGAGTCTAAATGTTTTGAATGTTCGATGTATTGTGACCCGTAGTGAATAAACTACCTGCACCCAGTTTTGCTTTCCAAGTTGCATGGTTCGGAAAATGTAGTCAAATAAACTCAAACTGTACTCATAAAAATGACCATTTGAAAGCTTAAGCAAATTCTAAAAAATATTTTATTGCTTTTCAATTTCCTAATTTATTAAGTCTTGGCAAAAACATTGGAATGCACTGTGGGCTTAAAGTAGTAGCATCAAAGTAAATTTCTGGAGAGAAACAGCACAGCATAGTTTTACGTCAGCCTTCATGCAACACACCTGATTACACTAATTAAGCTCAGCTTGGCTTGTTTGAAACTTTTGTCAAGATTGAAACAGGAATTATTCCATCCAGGAAAAGATTTTGATACTTCTGTTGCATTATCTCGAAAACACTAATGTTTGCGCATACAAAAAAATGAGACACCATTTTTTTCATTACGTTATTGGTATGTCCCTTTAGGGGCGCTGTAGGAATGAATGGTCCAGAGAAGTTACGTTTCCACCACATTGTTGCAAAATGAGATTGTACACAGTATATTCGTGCTTTAATCAAGTATTCTGCAAAGACGTGTTGAGATGTTAGGTTTTGACTTGTGTTCAGCGTGACTGGTAGCACCCACACGACCACGTGTTCCCTTCCTAAACTGGGGACTAATCATAATAGTGGATTCATCCTCGAACTGGGGATATATGCAAGGTTAATAAATGAATGTAGCAAAATTACACATTTTGAAACTTTGATTTGCATCAGCTGGCTTGTTCTCAATCTGGTAAAAGCCATTATTATCTTTAAATTGATATTCGAGAATCCCCAATAGGGCTAAGCATTTTTTACCAGACTTACACGGAACTCTTTGGATGACGAACACGTTTATCCCAATCTCCAGGAACCACAGAAGGGCGGTGACGAGGAGCGTGTACTCCACTTTGAATAAAACCATGTGCTTGTCCTGCCATACCGAAGTGAGCGTTTTCTGGAATTTTGTTAAGTTGCTTGAGGATTTCTTCTTTCCTCCTGCCATGTTGCCTCTGACTTAGTGAAGTCAGCGACTTCTACAAACGGATATAAACACTAGACGCAGACAATGCGTTGGAGGTTACGTCAACGGCGCCGCCATCTTTCCTGGGGCATCCTGCTGTTAACTCATTGCAGAAATAGATTTTTTTTCTTTTGCTGTTTGAGACTTTACGAACAACAGAACAACGCGTCCAAGAAAATAGATTGGGTTCCTTTTATAATAGAATTAATAGAATAGGTTCCCAGTTTATAATTCTCAACCATCCCTTTAAAATAATTTGACACAACTTGTGTCTGTAACTCTAGCATATTCTTCTAACTAAGAATGCATATAAATTGACATATTGATTACATATTTTACATATAATTAATTGGGCAATTTCTTCATTACAATGGTAATTTTATCATTACAATGATGATATATAAACATATCACAAAAGTATACACGCTGCTCAGTTTCGTTTGCATACAGCACGGTTTTCCAAGATGGGGGACGCCGACTTCTTGCCTAAACAGTTGCTGAACACGGAAACATTGAGATACAAATTAAGAGTCGCAACAGCGACCCTCGCGTATTTAAAAGAGCAAACTTTCCCCCAGAACAAGGACATATATTTACATTTCCGTTCGTTTATATTATTTTGACTCCCATATTAACCAGAAATGTGAACAGAAATGTTCAATGTACTATCCTTCGCAAATATATGGCTTTTATGCAATCACGTACCACGTGACACTAACAACCTATTTACATCCGGTTATGAATGCAGACGATCGTGTGGATTTAAAAGGTACTTTTCAATGTTTTTACTCTCTCTAGATAAAACACGATCTTATCGTATTTAAAGTTTAAATATACGAGCGAGTATACGGTCAAACCTTTTATACGGTCAAAAAAAGGTCATGCATAGGTCACTTTCACTTTCGACAGACAATAACTAGTTGTAGAACTGAGAGTTGTTTCTTATATTTAAAGACAGCCAATGATTATTGATTTATCTAAGAAAGCTTTTTTCGCATCTGTCTTTTCAAGACTGTCTTTCTTGTATGCGTACATAAAAATTTGATTAAATACCATTAAAGCTTTTTCTCTAGACATAATTCACGTTGACAAACTAGCATTAAGACAGTCCTTTCCGTCACACCTGTACTCACCTGTTTGTCCTGGTTTCCCCTGTGTTCAGCTGTCTAGAGAAGCGAAAGAAGAAGATGGAGGATTTTCCCATTCGGACACTGGAGATGGTCTGCTTGGGTTCAAGCATTGCTCTCTCTGGTATCTTCTATTACATTTACAGGAAGAAACGGAAAACTGTGGACAAGCTTAACGTGAGTACTAATATAAAGCTTACAGAGTAAAACTTCTCTATGTAGGAAGAAACATATAATTGGAAAAATTCTCATGTGTTGTAAACCTCAGGATGCACCAATGCTCTCGCTGGATGAAAAACTAGTCGATCTCTTGAATGCCACACCAGGGAAATGTTTGCAGTATGTCGTTGTTGAAGGTAAAGTGAATTTGACCTCTTTGTAACAGTGTGCTCTGTAGAATGTAGCCGAAGTTTTCTTTCAGTTTCACTTATCTGCATTCATTCGTTCCCTGAAGGCACAGTTCAACCCATCGGCGAGCCCCTGAGGAGCCAGTTTCAGGAAACCAGTGTTGGTGTTATCCAGAAGCTGGTTCTCAGAGAACACAAGCTAGTGTGGAATGGTTTGGCACGAACCTGGTAAGAACTGGCCTTGGTTGCTTGAAAAGGTTTGAACGTCATGTTTTGAATACTTTTCTCTGACCTTAATGTCCCTTACCTTATTGAAATACACTTAAACTTGCTAAAGTAAAGGGGCTTAATGGTGAATTTAAGCGGATCAGTTACAGCATGTCAGCTGGCTCTTTACGTTGAGAAAATGAGAAAGTAATTAAGGACTTTTAAGTAATTGAAAGTAATTAAGGCTACTAAAAACTCCCATGAAGCTAGATTTGAAAGGTAACAATGGTGACTGCCGTGATGCTGAAAATGGAGCTTTCTTTCCAACATTATTTATATAATCTTACAGTTGATGACGCCAATAGCTGACTTTAGGCCTATTGTTTTGTGTTGGAAAAATATTTT
The DNA here is from genome assembly GCA_900490495.1 of Danionella dracula. NCBI lineage: Eukaryota > Metazoa > Chordata > Actinopteri > Cypriniformes > Danionidae > Danionella > Danionella dracula. The sequence continues at coordinate 1,054,350 of UELW01000078.1, forward strand.
TAAATGCATAATAAATATCAGAGAAGCTACTTTACAGTTAAACCAAACAAGGTTTTATTGAAGAATGTGGTCACAAAGCTCACACACTGTCCAGATTTAAGATTAAATTTGCCATATTGTGCCCCTTTTAAATCATATAAATATTTGACCCCTCTACAGTGTCACTACACCCTTTATAACCTTAAAAAGCAGTATTTATCATAAACAACGTATTTTAATCACCTCAAATGGTTGTCCTCTGCTAAACGAGTCATGTACCTCCTGTTCTTCCCACTACCATGCTTCAGCCACGCCTCCTGCTTGGTTTTGCTTGTTGACACACAGAAAATCCACTCATTTCCATTAAATTCATTCATTTTTTAGTAAACCAAAAACACTTTTTGCCAGGAAATCCGAAAACACACTTTCTTTTCACTGTTTATCGACGCGGTTCTGCTATGGTTCATTTCCGGATTAGTCAGTGCTTACATTCTTCATTGACATGAGCAACACAAGCGCTTCATCTGATTGGTTAGTGGGCGGTGCTATGGACAGATGTGGCTATAACATCAAACTGTTTTGAGCTCCCAGAAAAAGAAAACAGGAGTACACAAACATGCACGAACCAATCTGAATATGACTCTGCATGTTGTTGAAGAGGTAATAATACTAAATCATGTAAACTTGGCTTTTCAGACATTTATTGCAACATGCAATAAATGTCTGAAAAGCCAAGTTTACATGATTCTGAACCTTTAAGTAAATTGATGTAATGAATTAATTTGCTTTGTTTCCCAGTTTAGTGTGATTGATTATGTTAAAAGAACAACCAAAGTCTTGAATAGAAAATGTAATAGTTCATACATAATTGCCAGAGATTTCTAGATGTTATAAGATGTCAAGCCAAAATAACAGTATTGTCCACAGATCTATTTGGTCTGAAAAGTTGACTTTCTTTATTTCAGGAACAGGAATTATGAAATATGTCAACTTCAACACAATTTTGTTATCTAATCGTTAAACTAAAAATGTAAAAAATGTCCTCAATATTGCTGTCCCTTTCAGGACTGACAGCGAGCGGGTGCTTCACCAGCGTGTGAACGCAGTACCCTTCAACCTGCTGGGTCTGAACCAGGCCTTTGTTCGGGTGCTCGGCCCACTGGAGGCCACGGGTCCGAACATGGAAATTATCCACGAGAAGTTCCACCAGGCCAGCTATGGCTTCACTGATCTAATCGGCCAGTACCTGAGCGGAGAGAAGCCCAAGGGTCAGCTAGAAACGGAGGAGATGCTCAAAGTCGGAGCGTCTTTAACCGCAGTGGGCGAACTCATCCTAGACACCGACCGACTCCCGAAAATCCGCCCTCCTACTGATGGCTCGGAGTACTTCCTCTGCACGGACGACTTTGAGACGCTGAGACTGGAGCAGGAAGGGCTGGCGGAGGTCTGGAGGGTGCTGGCGTGCGTTTGTGCGCTGGCCAGCGTCGGTGTGTTGATCTGGGCTGGGCGCAGGTACTATCGGCAGCTGAAGCAGAGGCGAGAACAGGAGAGCCTGAGGAGGGAGTTTGAACAGTTGGGTGTTGGACGGAGAGGGGAGGAGGAGACAGAAGGGGACAGTTTGGAGAATACGTGCGTGATATGTCTGATCAACCCTCGAGGGTGTGTGCTGCTGAACTGTGGACACGTTTGCTGCTGTTTTCGATGTTATCAGGCTCTACCGCAGCCCGTCTGTCCCATCTGCAGACAGGACATTCAGAGGGTTGTGCCTCTATACCAGGCCTGAAGGATGCTCGTGTTCTGAGGAGGAAGATCTCACGGTTCTGGGTTCTTGGATTTCTTTGATCAGAACAGAGTTTTAGCAGTAAAGAGAATCGTGAGTTTGCACCATGTGATTGTGACACACGTGTATGGTATGACGGTCACTAGATGAGATTGAAAGAGTGAATTTTATTTTATTTACTGTTTATTATTTTAGTGCGTCACATGCTTGGGACCTGTGAAAAAAATTAGTAACGTTAGTTGACGTAAACCATGACTTTAACAGTGACTGCTTGAAAAAATGTGAACACTAAATTCTAACACAATAAGTTGAGTGCCTTAAAAAACGATACTATAAAAATACAGGGTTTTAGTGTGTTTTTTTTTATGTAGATCTATCTTTGGCTGCTTTCTGACTGGACAATAAACACTGCTGTGGTATCAGGTTCAGTGTGTGGATTGTTCTGAGTTTTCTTATAGCTGTTGTCTTGCTTTGTTGTATGTTGTTAAATGGACATTTTTCCTGCAGATGCCAGAAAATAGTTTTTAGAATTTACTATTGTAACATGTCGACTAAGCTCTTTCTTCCTGAACAAGGCAGGCTGTTAAATCCACGGCATCCCTGCAGTCGATGCCCTGATCCACCTGACGATCACACGCTCCATCCTTCTACTCGAAACCCTTGGAACGCTCCTCCAACCTCGCCCAATTAAGCTTCCAAGAGTTTCAAAAATGAACTTTCTAATATCTTGACATTTCTAAAATGAGGCTTGTCCAGATTAATAACTTTTTGATTAATTCACACAGGAAGCATTTTGATTTAAGGTTTTGTGATTACTAATCAAAACAACTAATGTGAAAAGTTTAGTTTAATGTTGATGCAAAGATATTTCCTGCCATTGGGTGGCGCTCAGGGAGCAACAGATGCACTCAAGGCCACCATTAAGCATCCAACACTGTTTTTTTAAATATAGAAAAACAACTTGTTTATAAAACCGTCACTTTTGTGATGCTGCCAAACTTTTAATCAATGCCATCAAAGTACTTTGCATCCTCTTCCTCTATTCTGTCGTAAAGTACACAAGAGTGTGTATAGCAAGCCCCATCCAGTTATATATTCATGTCCCAAAAGAAGAACATGTGAATAAAATAGACCATTTTATTAGTTGACTAAGAGATGCGATCTGGCAAACATTTCGCTTTTCAAAAAAACTAAATAAGCTTGTTTACGCCTTTAGTTTTTTCAAGTGCATAAAGGTATGCAGAATGCAATACTTAAAGATACTTTGGGTAACTCCAAAACCGCTGCTGTAAATCATGTTGTCCCAAAACCAGACTTCTCCAGCACCAGACTCCCTCGACCACCCTGGAGAGGGAATAGAACAGGTACAAAGTTCCTCGCCTCCGATGAAAACCTCATTGTTCCTCCTGGATTCTGTACACATATAAAGATTTAAGGTCATCATATCATTGTTCTGTTTGGCACAGATTAGACTTTGTCTCGATGTTGCGTTCTGTGGTGGAAATGGTCTGATTTTCTTGTTGGTGTTTCTGCTGTGAGTCAGTAATCACGCTGCATGAGTCAGCAGATGTCGTTGTGACTGCAGACACTTCTCCCGGAGGACTCTTCTCTTACGCGCTCTCTGCGGTCATCACAACACCTGCACAAGGGAACGGAGGCCAGCGGGCAAAGCAGAGGAGATAAAACAGAAGGTTGGTTAAAGAGATAATAAAATGAGTAAAGTCCCCCTTCTATAGAAGAACCATTGGCAAACTATTTCATTTTACTCTTAATTTTCTCGTCAAGATCTGAAACAGTTGAGTTCATGCTGATTCAGGCTTATGTGACTGCTGGTGACTGACAGCGGAATTGTAACACTTCGGGGCAGTTCTGGTGTATAAGGAGATGGACTTGTCATTAGAAGGTCGCCGGTTCGAACCCCAGATGCACTGAGTTGAAGGTGGAGTGAGTGATGAAGCATTTGCTCTACATCTTCAACAATCACAGCTGTGGAGCCCTCGAGCGAGCACCAGTTTTCCGACTGCTCCCTGGGCCCCGCAGCCATGGCCCCCACTGCTCCGGGTGAGTGCTCACGGTGTGTTTGTTCACTGCTGTGTGTGTGTGTACACTGGGATGGGTTACATGCAGAGCACACATTCTGGAAATGGTTCAGTCCATATCTGGCCAACTGGTCACTTTGACTTGTGTTATTTGCAACAAATGTCACCATTTATTCTGAAAGTTCTCTAGAGGCTTTATGCCCCTGAACACTTATTTACTCTAAGATTTCTAAGCATTCAACCTGAATATTCACCGAAAAGGACCAGAAAATGTTACCCTTATTTAAATAATATGCGTAAAGTAAACATACTTTTTCAAGTAAATATATACGTTTTAAGCTTTTAATCATAAAACTCTTAAAAGACACACTTTCTACCCTAAAAATGCTCCAAAATAAAAAACTTAACTTTTTAATTTCAATTCTTTTTTTATACCTTCATTTGCCCCAAACTAAAGCAGAAATCTCTTAAAACCCTCTCAAAACCCATTGAGATCATGCCACAGAGCAAATGTGTATCTACAGATTACTAGTTACATTTACTTAGTTACATTTAGTACTTTTTGAGTACTTTTAAAAATGTGTACTTTTACTCAAGTAAATCTTTTGTGAAATATCTGTACTTTTACTCAGGTTCATCTAAGTTACATCTTGGTTATATTTGCGCTGTGTTCTCCCATTACTAAAATCATGGAAATAAATCTAAACAAAGCTATTTCTGATGTTAGCGAGTCTCGTAAGATGTCGAAGAGGTTGATGCGTGAGAGTTTGCAGCTCCACGAGTCGACGGCAGCAGATGGAGAGCGTCCTCGCTGCAGACTGTAAAATAATAAACGCACAAACATCATGCAGCAGACAGAGCAGGCCTGCGCAGATAAATGTGGATTTCACAGCGCAGATTCTTTGAAATGTGATTATAGCGATGCAAAACGTCTTTTTTGTTGTGTATATCATCTTTGTAATGTAGGATTTCATTATAGTTATGATTGACTATACATTATTTTCACCTTAAGAAAAAAAACAACAATAATCTACCGCAAATACTACGTAATAGCTTGCAATTTTACTAATCAGAAGTAACTAGTAACCAAGTACTTGAGTAAATTTATATACTTTTTACTCCTACTCAATTAAATCATTTGGTAGTTATTTTACTCTAACTTGAGTATTTTATATTTAGTACTTTTTTTAGATACGTTTGCGTGTATCTAGCAACACTAAATTCTATAACAAGATAAATATATCATGAGTTTATCTGAGGGTAGGTTAAGTTTCCATATAAGGGGCTGTGCACCCCTTGAGCTTAAATTTTAGGATCAGTTAGGAGCCTCTCATGGTAAGTCCGGCCCTGCTCTTAACGAGGTCAATATTGTTGTTTGCTCAGTTACTGAAGCAGTGGAACATTAAAAAAAACCTTTTCCTCAGGAGGACACTGAAGATATGAACATGAGCTGGCAGCTACAGCAGAGGTTTCCATAACAACAGCCTAATGCTGGAGTTCATTCACAAGAAAAAGAAGCATCTGCTGCAGGAACACAGTCTAAAAAGCTTTAATTTTCATCTTCCAAGCTTCCCTTTGAAGAGCAAAGGCTTTCAAAGGAATGTAACCCTTGTGAGCTCTTTCCATGGTGCTGAAGAGCATCTGTGGCAGCTTTTTGATGGCGCGTGAAAGACTATATTCAAGCCTTGCAGGTGCCTCATCATCACAGGCTTCATTCAGACATCACTAAGTCAAAGGAAGCATCGATACGGAGACAGGTGTGACTCCTGCGTGTGTGCCGAACAGCTTCCGGCATCTGGAGACCGAGGACGCGCGACACTGATGACGCAGGCGCAGCCGAGACCTGAAGTGATGTTATGGAGAGCGAAACCTTATCAGGCGGAAGTAAAAACAAACAAAACACACAATAGTATTTGAACAACAGATGAATTAATATTAAATTAGATTTCACTGGTCAACAGAGTAAACCGGAATTCTTCTTGTGTAAGTCACTTGCAACACTTTACTGTGTAACAAACTTGATCTTATTGCGAGATGGAATGTAGAGAATTCCATTAATTTATTTGTTTGTGTAATTTTTTTGTTAAGTACTTCTACTTTTTGAGCAGTTTTGGAAATGTGTACTTTTATCCCAAATAGGCTGAACCCTTCTGATTCAGACCCAGTCAAAAGGGAAATCTTTCACTTTTCAGTGCCGTTTAATGTAAACTCGACTTTTCTGACATGTTTTGCCAGTTTTAGTATTATTCCTCATCGAAAGCAAACCTGAAGTCATGTTCAGATTGGTACATGCATGTTTGTGTAGAGCTATTTTCTTTTTCTGGGAGTTTAAAACAACTCGGTGGCCATAGCACCACCCATTAACCAATCAAATGAAGCGCTTTTGCAGCTCATCTTGCTGATTGACTTGGAAGAGAACCGTAGCAGAACCGCCAAAAGAGGTTTAGGCTTACTAAAATAGGAACGTATTTGTTGGTATTGGGTGGGTTTTCTGTGTTCAACAAGGAAACCCCACCAGGGGGCGAAGTGGAGGAACAGGAGGTACACGGCTCGTTTTGTGGCGCTCAACCATTTGAGGAGATTCAAAGATTTTATTTATGATGCATACTGCTTTTTGAACATTAATACAAGTGCAGCGATAGAATAGAGGGGTCAAATATTAATTTAAAGATTAAAAGAAGTGTAACGTGGCATCTTTAAGCAGAACTACCCCAGAACAATGAAACGTATCGTCCATTGTGCAAACTCATCTTTAGTAAAATATTAACATTATCAACACCACTATTGGTGGGTTTGTATGAATAGGTGTACAGAAATTATATAAGGTTGAATGTAGTATCTCCAAAATTTGACATTACTTTTTGAAGTTATGTTTAACTGGGTTTAGGAAATGAATGATTTTAATATTAATTATTTAAATATTGCATCTTAATAAAATGTATTACTTGGCTAAAGAAAGAAAGAAAAGAAAGAGAAAGAAAGAAGCAAAGCAAGGAAAGAAAGAAGGAAAGAACAATGGAAGGAAAAAACAAAGAATGAAGGAAGGAAAGAAAGAAGAAAAAGAAAGAAGGAAGGAACGATGGAAGGAAAAAACAAAGAATGAAGGAAGGAAAGAAAGAAGAAAAAGAGAGTAGGAAGGAACGATGGAAGGAAAAAACAAAGAATGAAGGAAGGAAAAAACGATGGAAGGAAAAACAAAGAATGAAGGAAGGAAAGAACGATGGAAGGAAAAAACAAAGAAGGAAGAAAAAGAAAGAAGGAACGATGGAAGGAAAAAACAAAGAATGAAGGAAGGAAAGAAAGAAGAAAAAGAGAGTAGGAAGGAACGATGGAAGGAAAAAACAAAGAATGAAGGAAGGAAAGAACGATGAAAGGAAAAAACAAAGGAAGGAAAGAAAGAAGAAAAAGAAAGAAGGAAAGAACGATGGAAGGAAAAAACAAAGAATGAAGGAAGGAAAGAAAGAGAAAAGAAGGAAGGGAAAGAAGTTCATAAAAAACCTTCCTTGTTTCCTCTCTTTCCAGTATCAGCTTTCGCCTGAAGGGGCCATCCTCGCACCTCAGGACTCTTTCTTTCTCCCTCTCTCTCCCTCCCTCCCTCCCTCTCTCTCTCTCTCTCTCTCTCTCTCTGTCTTAGCGCACGCGCACACCCGCCCGGATGGATGACTTCACCGCTCCTCCCGGGTTCCCTTTATGATCGCGGGATCTCCCGGTTCTAGCAGCAGACTCCACCTGCCCGCTGATGTAGCCGGACGCGCGCTCTCTCTCTCTCTTCCTCTCTTTCTCGCTCTCCTTCCGCACCGAGCTCTCCAGTCCTCTTGGAAGTTGGCGGCGCGAGGGGTCTTTACGCGCGGGATCTCTCCAAAGAAGTGCTTTTGCATCCCGGTGACAGTCGCCACATCCACCGCAGGTGCCTCCACCTACAGCGGCTTGTTCTCGCGAGCTCCCCGCGCAGTCATGTCCGAGGTGCTGCCGTACGGAGAGGGGAAGATGAGCGGCTACGGAGCGGACGCCGACGTCAGTCAGATGTCCTTCAGCTGCGGGCTGCAGGACACCAACTCGTTCTTCGGAGCGTCGCAGGCGAAGAGACCCCCGAAACTTGGACAAATCGGCCGAGCGAAGAGAGGTACGCCTGCTTTTCATCAATCATACTGAAAGCGAAGAATAAAAGACACTTGTGTTATCGTTTAAGAGCAAATCACAAGTAGAACAAACCTTTTCCTTTCATAACAGTGACTAAATGCGGAGGAAATGTCTATTTATGTGTATTTTAGAATTGTTTTTGTTATTTTAAGGTGGAATAACTCATTGAAACAACAAACTAAATATTTTAAATGCATTAACTGAAGCATAATAATTTATTTAAAAAAATGTTGATCGTGATTTTAACCCATGCACACCTGAATAATTTTCTTGCAACAGTAAAACTTGAAAGTTTTTCTTTTATTTTTCTCTACCACAAAAATGTTTTTTCAGTATTTCTTTGAACATCAGGTCGATTATAAATAAAGGTTAAATAAGATAAATGAAAGAAAGAAAAAGAAATATAATATATATATATACATATTAGTAAAAGATAGCATTGTGGCGTTTTCTACAGTTTACCTGAAACAAGAACTTTCTAAGATTATTTTTTTTAAAGTCGCATTTTTTAATTAAATCAAAAATTTTTTTTGATATATAAACAATATACCAAAGTTTATACAAAAAATACATATACAAATTAAACATATATATATATATATATATATATATATATATATATATATATATATATATATATATATATATATATATATATTTAAAAGCACATTGAAAAAGCTATTTTTGTGTGGGAGAAAAGTCCATTTTCTTTGTTTCAGATTAAAAAAAAAAACATAAAAATTAATTGAAGGGACTTCTACAATTGTGCAGTTGGCTTCAAATCCTCGTTTATCAAGCTCATCTGCGATGTGTGGTGTTCAGCCTCATCTAACAGCGCGATTGTTTTCCTGCACCATGCTGCGCACGTTCAGAACCTTTCCTTGACTTGTCCCGTTTTCTTTCCAGTGGTCATCGAGGACGACCGGATAGACGAGGTGCTGAAAGGCATGACTGACAAATCATCCCCGGGCGTTTAAACCCGCGCGATGCCTTGCAGACATTTCCGTTTTTTATCACCGATTGGAAGCACTTGTCGGCTGTGCATGTGAAGAGGAGGATTGGGAACGAGACGCACGGACGGTGACGCGATGCTCGATCCACGAGGAGACAGAACATGAAAGAGATGGAAGTTCCTTTGGGGTTTGCTGGCAATGCTCCAATACGAAAGCTTTGAGGAACGATGCTGCGCTCTATGAATACGGATGGATGGCCTCGTCATTAATATTCCTCCACCATCATCTTCCAAAAGCGCTGTACGCAACAGAAGACTGAAGCGCGTCTGTTTCTCTAGCTGTACAGTATCTTAGCTCCTCACACTCAAGCACACACGGGTCTGCCTTGAGCATCGACTTCAATCCGACTGCTGCTGCTTTTAGAGACGTTTTAGAGCCCGAAACCCAGCGTTGAAGGTTGCGTTTTGGAGGTGCGATGTGAATATTTGGCCCTTTTTTGCATCATGTTTTATCACGGAGATGCCCACGGTGTTGAAGCATATAGTGGTGATCTGTTGTTTTCCCTGTAGCTTGTTTGCGCACCTGCGCCACGGATTCACGGCAGCATCACTCGTCCGCACAGGACCGCTCAATATCCTCGCATCAGTGCATCTTTTAGAGCTCCTCATGTTTTCGGTTGTGTCTCTTTGCATGAACTTTCAACTCCGGTGCCAACAAACGGTGCCACCGTGAATCTTACCCTGGCACGCTTCTTTTTTGAAAACTCATTTGTATTTTTATATCTAAATATTTGTTATTTAAATGATATGCTATGTATGTGGTCTTAAGGATTCATCGAGGATGATGTTTGTTATATTCGAGCGAGTAATCTCGGGACACTTTACGTTTGAGACTTGAATGAATGTTTTTGGAGGGTTGTTTTGCACACACAAGCGCGCACACACACACACACTTGTGTTGAACTACTGTTATATGGAAATCGTAAACTGTGAGCATTGTTGAACTTGTTAGAAAAACGCAGATTTTAAGAATCTACTACACTGTTTACGAATCTCTTCAAAGGACGTTTTTGCTTTGTTTTGTACCATTTATCTAACAAAGCAGACTATGGTTTTTGTCGTGCATGAAACCTACTTTTCAATAACAGGACGTTGTTTTATTCAGCGAAAAATCAACAAAAACGTCATGACATTCTACGAATGAGTCATCGCATATTATAATACCATTTTCACTGTATTTGGTGAACTAATAAATGGTGGAAGAATATTTCAACAAGGGTTTCTGTCGTCATTTCGACGTCTAACAAAAGCTGAAACACAATTGGTTATGTTTGTGAACTTAAGGTCTTTACAGGTGGTTAGCTGTTTCCTAAATTTTCAGTGTTTCCTACAAAAATAGCAGAAACAAAACAATGTTTACAGCCTGCGAAGAGTTTTAAATTGTGAAAGATAGATTCTTTAATCTTTCGATGAGCCTTCATCAAAGCATGGCAGAGAGAGGAACATGTGATACACGGCCTGTTTTGTGGAGCGCAACGATAAAAAAACGATAAAAGTGCACTGATAGTCTAGAGGGGTCAAAAATATTTATAAATGATTTAAAAGTGAATTAATTCACAATATATTCAGTTGTAATGAAGACTAGAAATGAAACTATCAATTATTGATAGATAAATTAGCATTGACTGAGATGAGAGGAACAGGTCTCGATAAAACACACCAGTCTTCTAGGACTAGCCTTCAACTGTTCGTGGAATACCGAATCTCAACTTCATTGTCACTTCTTTTGGTAAAAAAGAGATTTTTTGGTGAATGAGAATAGCAATGTGAAGACATCAAAGCTGGACAAATGTTCAAAGTAGTTAAGAGTCTGTTACAGACTAAATTTAAGCCGATTTTTCTATTGTTGTTAGTAACCTATGTTCTGATGATGTTTATTTGCCATTTTGCTACATTCTGGGATAATCTGCTTATTGAACAAGAGCTATTGCTTCCCAAACACCTGCCGGCTCTCCTGATCTTTTTTTTCTGCTGGTCAGTGGAGAAGGAAACGCTTGCATTTTGAAATTAAAATACACTGTTAACCAACATGTTTCTGTCTACATAGTCTCTGCGTTGAGTTAGTAAACTGTTATTAATTATAACTCAGCACATGAGTACAACACGCGCAAAGTGGTGTAGTGGTTTGCGAGCAGGACTTGAAGGCCAGTGGTTCTTTGGTTCATGGTTCGAATCCCATCTATGACCTAGTCACGGATTTTATTGTAATATTTTCCAATAGAGAAAATATCGGTAGAATTAATAAATGTTCTGTAAAATTATGAACAATTTTAGGTTGAAAAATAAAAAATGGAAAAGGACTTGGTTATCACGGAATAGCCAGGGATCAACAACAAAGGAGCAAAAAGGAAGAATCGAACAGCAGAGTAACCCTGAGGCAGGATGACAGAAACGGACGAGGACAGTGAGCACAAAACCTGAGATCGGCTACAGTGAAACGAGGTGATTAACGGTGCAGCGTGTAAACGAGAGGGTGATTAAACAATCAGGGAAAAAATTAATGAAACTAAAATGACAAAAGTGGAGCATAAACAAAAACCAGGACTGGACACCAGAGATTCAAAAGCGGAAGTAAAACCAGGAACGGAATTAACAAATACTGACAACGGTAATATTCTGCCAGTACTCCATAATTTAAAAAATTCTATATTTTCTAGCATATTAAAAAATAAATATAAAAATTGTAAAAATGGAGCGATGTATTAAAAATTCAAGGGGTATTCTTAAAATATTTGTTCCTTTATAAACAAATGGGGGTACTTAAAAGAAGCTTATTAAGTAGAGTTTTCTACAAGTGGAAAAACGAAAAAGGCCCTGGAAGGTTAAGAGGTCCAATTGATTGAAAACTTCAGTCCACCTGATTTACAGTTTTTTATTATGTAATTTTTCAAAACAAATACAAAAAAATCAGACCGGACCATTGTATAAAATAAACAATACCATTTGTGTGTACATATGTACATATATATTTACATATTCTTCTTCTTCTTTCGGCTGTTCCCAGTTTAGGGGTCGCCACAGCAAATCATCTGTTTCCACCTAACTCTGGCCTCAGTATCCTCTACTCTTGCACCAATTACCTTCATGTCCTCCTTCAGCACCCCCGTATAACTCGTCTTTGGCCTTCCTCTCGCCCTCTTGCCTGGCAGCTCCATCTCCAACATCCTTCTACCAATATAACTACTATCCCTTCTCCGCTCCAAACCATCTCAATCTGGCTTCTCTGACTTTGTCTCCAAAACAACCAACCTGAGCTGTTCCTCTGATGTGCTCGTTCCTAATCTTGTCCATCCTTGTCACTCCTAAACTGAACCTCAACATCCTCATCTCTGCTACTTCCATATTTATATATATATATATATATATATATATATATATATATATATATATATATATATATATATATATATATATAAAATAATTATATTTCTGAAAATTGACATTTTGTAACGCAAACAAAAACTCCTGCTTAAACTGAAGCCTGTGGAGCATCTGATGGCGTAAAATCTCCCAGCAGTATTGATCTTTTCCTTCATTACCCTCTCACACTCATCCCTGAAACAATGTGCTTGATTCAACAGCAATCAATGGCTTTTATCCTTCATGTGTCATCACGCGTTCCATGAGTGGGCTTTGCTTTGTCCATGTCCAATTTGTGCAATGAGGCTTAAAATCCATCTGGAATCAACTCAGGCTCACCTAAATCAATAAACTCCAACACACATAAGCTATACTGATTCGCTCTACAAGTCCAGTTGAGTTCGGCCACTAAAATGATCCCCATCTTCAACTGATCAATGCAAAATTACCCTCATGGACATCTCTCTGTGTTCACTCCCTTTTCAGCAGAGCATCCATCAGACAGTCACTCAAGAAGAGTAGTCAAGGACACTGCTTCACCAACAAAGTCTATTAATAAAACACCTTCATGGCCGCTGAATGGCTGCGATGCCCAAGGGAATCCAGCTTCACAGGCTGGAGATGGCTGATAGACTATCTGAAGACACAGACGCCCCACAGCATCTCTGAGCGGATGAAGGGACCCAATATGGAAAGCCAAAATCAAGATGATAACATCAGTGTGATAAAAGAAGAAAGAACAAAGATAACATTAGACACATTAGAGATGAATGCATTTGATTTATAAGCATTGTCCTCATCCATCCCAGCCTGGAGCTCTTAATCGGTGATTCTGCTGATTTTTGAAGAGCCGCTATTATATGTTTTTTACAATGACCTCTCATGTGGTGTAAACAGTCTCGTGTGTATCAAAAACTGGACCTTTGGGAGTGTTTTTAGGGGATGTTTTGTGACCTTTGGTGGGTTCGTCACTCAAAGACACGAAGAAGAAACCGTGTTCAGTGATTGGTGTACATCATCCGGGTAGCAAGGAGGAAGACCCGTGTTGTCTGATTGGTGGTTGTCACTCACCGGAACACTCATTCAGGCAGTTTTAGCGAGCATGATCGCAGCGAGTCAAGGTTAGAGAAAAATACTTCTTCGAAGTGGAAATACACACATTATTTAACGAAGTGGAGACTAAAGAAAACAAAAAACTGTAAGGTGCAAGCTCTGTCTATCTGCTCGCAGCTACTGTCGACAGCAACAACAGCAACTCTAATTCTTTCTAATCAAACATTACTACTAGATCTATGTTCGATATAAAATGTATAGTTTTATTATAAGAAATAAAAAAAAATTCTACATATACTGTGAATCATTTTTTTAAATTATTCATCATATTGGTTGTTAGTGGGATATTTGTGAAGGAGTTTTTTAAGTGTCAAAGACTTGAAGAAGTTGTTTGGTTTATTTTGCGTTGTTTGTTTTATAAATCCATTTGTTATTTTCAGTTTGTGCTGGTCTGACATGTATTATCATTTAAACTTTACTTTGTTTTAAGTCAGCTTTGTCTGCATATAATACCAATGCTTGGTATTAAGTCAAAATTCAAATAAATAAAAATGATTAAACTAATCAACAGAGTAGTATTTTCCAAGCAGCACTGAAATTAAAATAAAAGGGCATTCATAGTAGTATTAAAAATAATGTTATTAAGTAACTAATACCTTTTTACAGTAACCCGCTACTTTTTTTACACAAGTATCTAACAAAGTAACTCAGTTACTTTTTGAGTCAAGTAACTAGTAACTGTAAATAGCTACTATTTTTAGTAACTAACACAACACTGGTGAAGACAAAGTAGATGTAAAAAAGATCTGATATTCATTTGAACATTACCTAACGTCTCTTCCTCTACATGTCCTTTAGAAACAAGTGGTTCGTCAAATGTGGAAGAGACAGAACGGGACTTATGATGGATCTGGAGTAAGAGAAAGGAGGAACGCTGCAGATCTGTAGTGAGCAGCCCCTTACTGCTGGGGCATCAACTGCAGGGTGTTCTGGTTAAGGGCCAAAACACTCAGTAAAGCCTGCGTCCCACCTAATGAAATCTGCTCCTGACTCCTGAAAGGCTGTAGCTAGCAGCTAAGGTAGCTAAGGAAGGCACCCACAGGTGTATAATGCAAGAGAGGGCGTCCCAAGACTGACATTAGCCCCTAAAAATCCATGAATTAGCCACTTCACATAATGAGCTGCAGGGTTCAAAGTATGAGAAAAAGGTAGCAGCTAAAACACGGTACTCTATTGTACTAATAAATCATTAAACCCACTTACAACCATAACAACCATCAAATGATTTCAACTATTGATTAGCTATATTGTCACCTCCCACTAGACCTAAAATCGTTCGAGGGAACATTTTAAATCACAATCAACAAAGTCCTTAGAGGAATCGTAATTAATGCTCTTTCTTTGAGACACGTATGTCCGCAACGAAAGGTTAAGTGTTGTCAGAGGATCTCAGAGGCTGTTAACAGGGGTTTGTGTGTCAGCCATCAATACCCCAGTCTACGCTCACGATGATGTAATGGTGTGTCCTGACCCCCATCATCTTCCTCCCCCAGATGAACAATGGAAACATGAGCTACAGGTGCTTCTCTGTCTTTTAGTAAACGAGAGAGAAGTATCACATAATCTCATTTAGTTGGTAGAATATTTCGGTGCGAATGAAAACGACGTACACAGGAGGGTTAAAGCTCGCCATGGCTTACTGGTGCACTTGACTGCTGCAGATGCTATCGTTAAACTACCAAAATTGGACCTAAAATATTCACGCTCTCTAGTCTTCAGGGTTTAAACCTACAAGGGCAGATGAACTTGTCATCTAACAAAATCCTTGTTTAATCTGTAAGATGTAGCCATCTTTCCATCTGTATCCATCCACCAGTCTGCTCTTCATCCTTAAGGAGACTTGTACATAAGCCAATGCGCACAGGTCCTTCAGTCCATCAAAGAGGCTAACGTTGATCTCCAAATCTAACAACTATCAGGCGTTTGATATGATCTTTTACAGAAATGGATATTCTAGAGCTCCAGTAATCCAAAGAGAGGACACCAGCTCAGAAAATCCCAAGCACACTTCTGAAATGACTCTATAAATTATTCAAAAGTCATTGTTCAAAATCATGGTCTTGAATGTCAATATAATGTCAACCTCACAAGGGGGGTTCACCTAGGAAGGGGGTAAATGAAACATAACCAGCCATTAGCCTAATCAGGGTCTCCAGTTCTCCTCTACATTTATGGTGTTTAGGCAGCTCTGGGTTCCTGAAGAACCATTACGCAGCATGTCGTGAGAATACGATCACAGCACAAATCTGAACCCGATACCTGTGGCACATCTGATACCAGCAGCCATCCGATCCCAGCTCAAACCTAACGTCATTGCTTAGAGCTCCAGTGAAGGGGAAAGACCTGTGACTACATCGTCAGCTTTCACAGACAACACATTCAATCTAGACATGATTAACTCTTCATGAAACTGCTCCTGAATTTTTTTTCTTCAAGGGTTTAGTCCCTCTAAACTTCTCCTTCCCATGTGTGATCTAAAAGCTAAGATGAGCAAATCTGCTGGGACTGGTTTGCTGTTAACAGCAGATGTCCAAGTTCAGCTCTAAAGGGTTCGAAACACTTGTACAATTGGCAAAAGAAGTCTGTTTTAAATATTTAATTTGATCTTGACAACAATGCATTGGATAAGAGATTGATGGCATGACCCAGAGGGTTCAGTACTAGGAGGACTAAACTGGTGTCATGATCCAATACAAGAACTATTGCTAGAACTATCAGTTCTGTGACTCTGGATCTGATAAGATACTGAAAGGGCTATATTGTAGGTATAACGTTCTCCAAATCGGCTAAATTAGTGTCTGGACACAATACAAAAAGAACTGAACAGGATCACCCAGTGCAAAAAGTACTGGATGGAGTAAATTGCTGCTGTGAATCATTGCAAGAATACTGAAAGAGCTATGCTCCATTCAGTGCTTTTATTACTGGAAAGGCTACAATAGTTCTGTGACCAAGTGCAAGTCATATCAGAAGGGCTACATTGTAGTTGTGACACAGTAAAGCACTACTGGAAGAGCTAAACTGCTGACGTGACCTTGTGTAAGTACTATTGGAAGGTTTACATCTGGTTCTTGACTCGTTGCATCTAGTACTTAAAAAGCTACATTGGTATTTGCCCTTATACTTATCCCAGTGAAAGTAGATCTGGAAAGGCTAGTTTGGTGTCGTGACCCAGTGAAGGTTGTACTAGATGAGCTACATTTATGCCTAAATCAAGTGCAAGTAGATCTTGAATTAAACTGGTGCTGTGACCCTATGAAAAATGTGCAGAAAAAGCTTAATCTACGACTAAACCCAGTGCAAGTAGATCTAGAATGAGTAAATTGGTGCAGCGACCCAGTGAATATTATACCAAAAGAGCTATATCTATGACTCAACCCATTGCAAGTAGATCTGGAAGCACAAAATTGGTGCGGTGACCCAGTGAAGGAGCACTGAAGGAGACACATCAATGCCTAAACTCTGGAATGTAGCTCTAAAATGAGTAAATTGGTGCCATGAACCAGCGGAAGATGTATTAAAACCTTTGTGGAGTATTCCTATTTTAAAAGCAATTAAAAATCTAAATACTCCATAAAACATTAACATATATGACTTCTCAAATTCAAACAATATAGAGAACAAATCTTGAATTACTGCAACCAGCCCCTACTAGAAAAGAATATACACTTGTAACATCTTTATTCTTGTAAAAATTAGAAATGGGTGAATTTGACCCGAAGGCCACACAAGGATTAAAGAGATACATCTATACTTTAACACAGTGCACGTAGAACTGGAGTGACTAAATTGGTGCCGTGACCGAGTGAAAGTTGTATTGAAGGAACTAAATTTATGCCTAAATCCAGTGCAAATAGAACTGAAAGGGCCAACTTGGTGCCATGACTGAGAATATGTACCAAAAAAGCTACAACTATGCTTAACCCAGTGCATTTTGAACCGGAAGGATTAAATTGGTGTTGTGACAGAGTAAAAGGTGCACCAAAAGAGCTAAATCTATGCCTAAACCCAGTGTAAGTAGAACTGGAAAGGCTAAATTGTTGCCGTAACCTTCTGAAAATTGTACAAAAAAAGCTACAACCACACCTTAACCCAGTTCAAATAAATCTAGAGAGCCTAAATTGGTGCCGTGACCCTGTGAAAGTTTTACTGAAAAAGCTACATCAATGTCTTAACCCAAGGGAAATTGTACTGGCAGGAATAAAATGGTACTAATCTTACTAAAATTAGAGAGAGCTGGTGATTGTGCTAACCGGACTGATACCACAGTCTCTGTGGTTAACCGAAATAAATGATTAAACTCCTAAGAACAAATGATTAATAACCATGTATCAAAAACAGTTTTTGCTCAGTTTTTTCTCTCTCAGTTTGTTTGATCTCATGAATCAAACATGTTGTTTCCCTATTTACTCCAAAAAGCATAGTGTAACATTTCAGCCCATGCTCACACTAGCACACAAGAAGCCATCATGAATGCCGGGCACCTTCCCTCAAGTTTTAAAAATAGCCTGTAATTACATTCCAGAGCTAAATTAAAAATAAATGATTTCTGGTTTATTAATGGCCTCCTCCAATTCTCTGCAGCCATCCCTCATCCAAAAGAGCACACATGTATGCATGTCATATTCAGGCACACCGCGGGACTGCTTGTTTCCTGTCTGTTTATTTGTTTGAGCACCATTTGTGACAGATTTGTCTTCACGCAAGTGTGCAGGTGTCAAGAAGTCAGTACAATCTCAAAGATTTAGAGAATCTTGAGAAGACTCCTTAAAACCGTACACAACGGCATTGTAAAACAGAGAAGAATACGATTTTAAAATGTAGAAACAAATTGATACACTCCATAGAACAAAAGGAGAACATGTCAAGCATGACAATCCTTAGGAGAGCTGCTGTAAATTAAAAAATGTTTAAAGTTTCTTAATCACAAGAAAAACAAAGAGAGATTCTTATTTTTGTTCAGAAAATCATAGCTAGGGTTTCTTCTTTTAAGTCACATGGATAACGAGAAATTTTAAAATATAGTTTTTTTTGGTAAAAACTTAAAATGGTAACAAAATATCAGTTACATTTCTGTCCATGGTCTTTAAAATAAAGAATCACTATAGTCCGATGTTATTCAGGAAATCCTCAGAGTCCACTTCCTGAAATCGTGTCTCAGGGAGCGCCTCAGTTTCCTCATTTATTCTCCTCTCGAGGGCGGCATCCTCTGGGCTTAGCTCCTCCCCTTTGGTCAGAATGTACAGGAAGTAATGGAAGCTGTTACCGTAGTGATAGTGCTTGACCGACCAACCATACTCGGCCCGAGCATAAAGTCTCTTCCGGAAATGCGGCTGGGCAAACGTGAGCGAGATGAATCGGCCTCCAGGTTTCAGAACACGACTGACCTGTGGAGAAAAAGTCAAATAATTAGAAAAAGTCTGATATATGTGCTAATTTTACAGTTTATACATGCCGCTGTATAGCAATCAATCTGAAACGGTCTCCAAATCATGCATTTTGTTTAACTTTAATGATTTTGGTTGAACAATAATTATGGTACCTTAAAATGTTCAAGGTTAAAAGAGTTTTTTGCCTTGTTTTGACAAGAAAAAAAAACTTACTCCAGACCAAAAAATAGCTTTTATTTTTAAAATGTGACAATATTGTGATCAACAGATATGGAAAAAAATATTTTGTTCTTTTTTTGCTATAATGCTCAGCCCTAATTAGCATTTACATGTGTGTTTTGGTGATCTCGCCTTCTCTAAAAAGCCCATGAAGGGTTTGAGTGTGTTCTGTAGGTTTGTGCGCCTCACGTGCTCCACCACCCGTTCCTCATCTGCCAGAAGAGATGAATAATTCACACGTTCAGGTGTCAACACAGAGAGAGTGTGAGAAGAGGGAGAAACTTGCAAAGTTGAAAGAACTTGCAAGTTCTGTTGAAAACAACAGAAGTTCGATGCAGTTCTCGTCTCCCAGTTTGAACACGAAGGATTGTTAAAGTCTAGATAAAATCTTTATGCTGTTCTAAAGATTTTAAAAAATAAAATTGGATTTCTAAATGTTTCTTTAGGTCTGTAAAGCTACCGAAATGAACAACTGACATCTCTTCAGAGGCAGAATGTATTGCACCAGGATCGACATGAACAACATGAGCCATCACCACAAAGACGTCAACCCTGATATTAGGAAAAAAACTTCGTGTGTCTATACTGTAAATCAAACTTTTTCATCTTAGCAATGGGAAAGAAAACATGCACCACATTCAGCACTTGAGCTTCCCTCGATTAGAAAGCTGCGTCGCAGCATGAAGTCCTGAGAACATGACGGGAAGCCATGGAGGAGTCTGCTAATCTGAGTTCAGTGTTATCCACCGATCAGACTAATGATCAGCTTTATTCCTCTCTCTCCCTCTGCTTTTGATTAATGACTCTTGGCACCCATTGAATTTGTGTCACTCTCAAAAACAAACAAACGAAAAATTAAAACACCAAAGCAAACTCGAGGTGAACTAAGAAACCAGAGATCTCACAGCTTAATCTCTATTTATGTATTCATTGCTGGTTGGAAGCAAAGCTAACAATGACAGACTGCAGTAATCACCACGCTCCGTAAAAACACTATTATTATGATGATGTCACACAGAATAAAACAGCTCAGCTTAAGCGTAAAACCTAAATCAGCCCTCTGACATCATTTACAATTTTACTGTTCATTTAAACCAATAACTTTTCACTATTTAACCTTTCAGTTTTACAAATCAGTTTTTTATGTTATTTTTGGACCCCCGAATATGAACGAATAAAAACACAAGAATATGAACCAGCAAATAGCTCCCGTATGTATTTGATGATGACAGAAATGTCTGAAAATTAAACGTAATATTTTTATAGGTCATTGATAGGTCCTGCTGAGGATAAAGATTATTTTCCAAATGATATAATTATGACAAATGAACATATAAACATAATTAACGCTTAACTTAGGCAAACAATAGACTCCTCCTGTTCTGTTTTGCGTCTGGTTTTGTATACTGAAAGTGTGTTGGGATGCAGACCTGCTCTTCTGCAGGTTTGTTGTGTCTTTAATTGGATGAAGAACTGCTGATGGCTGAGGAAACAAGAATAAAGATCTGCTGCAAATTGGGGAAGGCTGACAAGGGCTTTGGGAGCGTATCTGTCAATGTGAGGCTGAGAGAGATTGTCGGCTAGCGTTTCATATGGCTGACAAAATTAGGTCAGCCTTGAAAGTGCACCAACTACACAGAAGATGAAGACCTTTAAAGCCCCTTATTGATTGTGATTTCGAGTGGTTTTGTCATTATGCATTATTACGTCTGCTGATAGCATTTACCTCATAAATAGGGAACTTGCTTAAAATGGCAAAAAAAGGTTACTTAAGTAAAAATCAGGTCTAAAGCTTTTGCCCATGTTGCTCAGCTCTAGCAGGGGCTATCAAAATCTTGACGATGACGATGAGGGTCTAGGGACATGTTTATTTAGCTGATTAAAAGAAATAACACTGGCTCCAAAAGACCACATGTAGTACCTATTAAAAACAAGCTGCTACAAATCTAATGACTTTTTACATTTCTACAACTTAGTACAGATAACTTTCACCACATCCTACTTAACTACGAACAAACAAATGAATGAACAAAGGAACTGTAGACCCTGCCACACCTTGGGCCCCTAACAGACTGAGTTTGTGATACCCTTGACTTCACAAATTATTAATTAGTAACGAACACAATTGAAATAGGTTTCTATTAGCTAAACAACTGCAAAAAATTACAATATGTTTCATGAAAGATCAAAATACAAATATTTTATAGTTCACATTGTAAGGCTGGAGATTAAAAGAGTTCTCATGGGTCTGGAGGGTTCTGGGGTGTCTTCTCTTAACCCCTTATCTCCAGCATCAAAGGGCATACAGCGTCCCCACATCTCTTGATGGTTTAAATAGGTTCATAAAAGAATGTTTTGTTAAGCAGTTTGTGCTTAATATTGTATACAATATATTGGAGGGTTTAGTGCAATGATTGTACATCCCAAAACTAGAAACTAGAACACTCTCAACAGCTTTGACTGATGCTCTCCTGATGATGGGAGGAGATTGGTCTGAAGAAACTTCTAAAGGCAGATAGCAGACAAAGAACCTGGCCCTTTTTGTCTCTGAATTTGGCCCATGAAGGAAGAGCTATAGAGCTCCCTCATCAAGTAGTAATATTGGAGTTAAAATGTAATGCATTTCTTTAAAGTGATCAATTCCAAATTAAGTGTATACAATAGCTCTTTACTCTTGGCTCATATTTCAAAAGTTGCATGTTGGTTGAATCTAATGCATTGCTTACACACATCAATGATAATAAATGTTTGATTCTTTTTCAGTCATTCTTCTTTTGCTGAGACCCTTTTAAGGATTAATAAGAATTTTAACATAAAATGTGAGTAATATTAAAGGTCATTAGGTGGGTTAAAACGTAATATTGTCATTAATAATTAAAATTCTAATTTCTTTGGGTAAGATCAAGAATAATGGCAAAGACAAAATCTTTATAAATCAATTAGAGAGTCAGATATATGAATTTATGTGAATTATTAAAAATCCTTTAGCACTGTTTCAAGACAGAACATCAGGCTCGGCTGGTATCCGTTTTTGGGCCAAGTACTGGGATCCTACAACATCTACCTTTCCAGTGTATATTTATTTATCTGTGCTACTAATTTTGTGTATGTGTGCACAGACCCAGGCATGTGAGGCTCCAGAAACGTGTCATTTCCTGACCTAGAATCTCCCTCCTGCTTGTTAGCGCTTTAACAAAGCAACTCCCAGCATGCTCTGGGGCTTTAATAACAGCAGGAGCTCTTCTTCATATCACTGTCTGCTGCTCATTCTCTCTCCCGCCGTCAAAGTCTCCTTCAAGGACCCGGAGCTCAAAGCCACCATCTGTCCAGCAGCGGAGGCCACCTATCCGTGTGTGTATGGAGTTTCATGATAGTTTCCCTCAGCAGTGTTTCTAGCGTGCCAACAGCTGCCATCCCAGCACCTAGCCCTCAAGGATTCAAGATCCTTCACGGCCTCAGAGAGCTACCAAACTTTATAGCAAGCATGATGGCCAAACTAATGAGGTCATGATCTATTCAGACAGACGTGTGCTCATCTATAAAACCGTCTCCTGCTTCATGCTTGATCTCTGAAATGTGTAGTGCACTTCAGCACTAATAGCTTAGCAGTTAGCTGCTAGGACATGTACGCCAACAATCTACTTTTGAATTTGGCTGGAGCTTTAATTCCAAATCAGTGACTTCTCTTTGAGAAAGCATCCTACAGGTGATTTGGTGGATCGAAGATGACATGGATGAAACTGCAGCAATTATGCTAATTATGCAAACCTCAGCGATTATACATATTATGCAAAACATGTGAATCTAAATGAGTAATAAAAAATTCTCTCCTCGGAGTTGTCAAAGGTCAATTCAAGCAATCTGCATTGAAAATCCTGATGAAGCCAGTGGTTTAAATATGTTTTTTTTAGCTGTGAACTAGGTCAATTTTCACATCGGAGACAATGGGAACCTGCTAAGACAAGAAACTGCAGTTCAGTCACTTCCTTTTAAGCTTTCAAAGTGGATGTCTGATGTTGCCCCTGAATGCTAATCTAATATAACTCTTTTTATCTTTTTATTGTTTATGCTTCATGTCAAAATATCAATTAAAAATGGTTTCAAGATGAAGATAACGGCACAATTTATGACCAATTCACGCAAAACTCCTAGCAATCCTAAAGGGTTCACATACTTTCTCTTGCAACTGTAAATGCATAATTGTTGCATCCCTAGCGCCGAATGCAGCCTCTGAGTCTAGATCACTATCCTAGATGCTCAAAAACTTAAGCAGTCAAGAGTTTTCTTTCGGGTACAAGTCTTCAGAAAACCATTAGAGTCCTCACACATTCACTAAGCTCTACGAATATTCTCACTTAAATCATTCTCACTATGAATATTCACACTTAAATCTCAGCTTAAATCATGCGCTGCAGTCTGTTAAAAAACAGCCGACACGTAGTCAGCGTTCTGAGTTATTATGAACTCACTGAACTCCACTTCACTTCGCTAAACTGCTCATGATAAGCAAGCGCACAGCTGAAGCAGGAGGCCATGAGTCACTCATTACAGCGATATCAACACCTCCATCACAGCGCTCCCCGGGCAGAGGAAACGCAGGTGCTGCTGTCTGTAGTCCACAACCATTGTTAAGAGCCAAATACCATTGCCACGCTAGTCTTTCAGGACTCTAAACTAAATCACATAATTCATCAGGATCAACAATTTGCAGCCAACCTGCGACAAAGGCTATCAACCATAGGTTCATACTACATATTAAATCATGTCCTGCAGTACTGTATGAAAAACAGCATGGAGTAAGTAATCATGACAAGATTCAGTTATCTAATATTTCCAGCGAAATTGAATTGTAGTTGTGTTTCATTTAAACGCTTAAAAATGTTCAGAGCATTATTCAGTCACACATTCTCACACTGGTGGTGAAAAGCTCCCTTAAAATCAAATAAAAACACATTACAAATGTGTCCCTAAAATCTAAGCTGGAGGCGAGAATTTTTTCATTTGGCTCCACTCACAGTAAATAAAAAGGGCATTTATAACCTACTCGTGTTGTGTTTCAGAGCAAGAAGATGTCGCCATATCAACTGGCGGACATGCAAGAAGTTATTCATGAAAAAAGTCACAGAAGATGAGAGATAACACAAAGTTACAAGAATAGAACAACAATCTTTTATAATAGAATCAAGGGGACACACAGCTACTATCATCTTTTCTCGATCGTAGGTCTGCGAAACCTCACTTCTCTCGGAAATCCAGATGATTTCAACCAATCAGCTCAAGACTTCAGGGTTCTTGAAGTGCCACCTTAAAAACACTAATCCCATCAGACTATCAGCCAACGTTTCATGGGTGTGAGGTTCGAGGCTGAGACTACTCGTAGCCTGACCCACTAGCTCTGGCTTCAACAGTTCACAAGAGTAGTAGCTTTTCGTTCTTTTGATTGAAACACGATCACTAAAGCTGTCACGATAGCTGTGATCGCGGTAATTATAGCAGTATAACCAACACAAACTTATGCTGGGGATGACAGGAATCGGCTCAAAAACATTTGGCTTCAACAGGTTGCGGAATAATGTGTATATATTATAATGTGTTATCTGAGCTGTTTTGTAAGATTTGTGATGGTTTGGGGAGATTTTGTGATGGAATATCTACACAGACTTTAATGGGACTGCAATTGTGGGGATCAAACCATTAGAATGGACAATTTTGATTCCATCGGAATGTCCGTCGAGTCCAGAACAGATCGTAGCTCTGGGGGCCACGAAGATCTGGTGCTCAGAGCTGTGTTTCAAAACCTCGTGTTATTGAGGATTGGCTTTGTTAGGAGTCCAGAGATTGATGTTTAGTTCTGAATAATAGTGTATTGTTGTTCCTTTAAAACACAACTTCTCAGCTCAAGACTCAAGGCATGCGTGAGCCCGATGCTGCATAATCGGCGAACGCTGGGTTTAAGAATGCCTGCATTTGTTCCTGTGAGTAAATATTGAGTGTTTTATTGATAAAAATGAATCGAAGTTTTGTGAGCCGTCTCTCTCTCCCTCTGTGTGTGTGCAGGCTTTACTGCCTTTATGCTTATTTCAGACACATTGACTGCTTGTCATTCTGAAGCTTTCTGAATGAATCCGTTCCAGAATGTTGACATTCACAATTAACATAGAGCACCAACTGACCTTTGACCTGTGAGCCAGATCCAGAGAAAGAACAAATGAGCGGAGCACATCATTTATTCTCTCAACCTGGTCCTCAGCACCTGGCCGTTACATAACATGCGTTAATTACACATGGTGAACGGACGCTCTAATTAGCTGCCATTCGCCCTGGAGCCAGACAGAATGGTACCAGTGGGCTTTTAGGATGGCTCGGCAAAAACACGGCTCTAAAGTTCATCCTAATCACCAGAAACGACTGGACTTAGATGTTCTGCAGAAATAGTTTGTTGTCTTTTTCCGCTCTTTAAAGGATTTGGCTGTAAACCTTTTCACAAAGGAGCAGGAGATTTCTTACAATTGGTCGCCATGGAAACAAAAGTTTGTCCAAAGGAAAACTAAAAAAATATTTTATTTGGGTCATGATGTAACAGCGCTGAAGAAGAGCGTGTATGAAATGCTTGCGTCTTTGCATCGCTGGACACCAAAAGCAGCTGTGTTTTAATTACAATCCAATTAGTTTAACGTGGTTGCCTTCAGCACTAAAGACTTGCTTTCAGTCATCATGATTCATATTAAAATAGTCTAATATTAAGTTACGACGCTTGATTTAAAAAAATGATATGGCAAGATGGTGTGGTATATAGTTGAGCTTTTAAGAATGTTAAGATTGGTCACAAAAACGTTTTACAATGCTCTCAACTGTCAGAAACGTGATAAGAATTTAAAAGAGACCTCAGATGAAAATCATAAAACAGTTTTATTTTAATTAAGAAAAACGCTTTATACCTAATGCTTTTATATTTATGTGAAACTCAGCAAATGATGTCAAATACTGTGAAGCCCTCCCATCCATTACCATAATCTCCGCCCCTCCGCATCCAGTTGTCCACCATTTTGCTTGTGAATAGCTCTAGCTTCGAAGGTCTGCGATGTTTTGGGATATAAAGAAATACACAACTCTGCCTATTTACTTTCATCGGAGGAACCTTTAAGGACTGAATGGATCACTTTTATTTCTGGAGATTGCATATTGACCAAAAATGTGCATTTGTTTGCGCCAAACATTCTACAAATAAAATTTGCGACTCTACGTGATCCAACTGCAGAACAATTAAGTATATTAGTTCGAATTAGCATAAATATCTACCAAAACGATTTCACAATAGCAATCCTAATACGTTTTTGGCACCAATATTATTCAAAACTCTTACATAAGATGTCCTACTGTCGAGCATTCATCACGAAGAAAAGTATTTACAGTATATTTTTACTTTGTATTGTTATTATTATTATTATAAGATCGCTCTCGCATGCTTCCTTCAAACTTTCGTTATGAAAACACTAGACAGCTGACCTAGCTCATATTTTTACAGAAGGTAAAAAGTGTTTGTTTTTTGTTTTTTTTACAAAACCATTCAGAAATATAAATTTATATTTTTACAAGCTTTACATATATACTCTAAAGAAATAAATTAACTTGTGTTAAATTAAGTAATCATGTGAGAGACCGCTTACTCCTCCTGAACTACTGTACTCTCACCCCAAGAGGAGTTAATTCACATCCAGCTGCTCAAGGCACTAGGTAAATAGGGCAAACGAGAGAGTGTGAAAACGAGAGTCTGAGTGTGTTCCTGTGGATAACACCGAGTATCTGGGCCAGCGTGTCTGGCAGCCCGGAGCTTGCCCATGGGACGAAAGTCACCATGGAAACCATCGTAGCTGCTGCTACAACATGATTTGGTTCCAAGCAACAGGTCACAGGGCTCCAGCCTCAGCAGAAAATACAGTTTCGATAATCAGAAAATGTAAGAGGATCAGGTTTGCAAGCCAGATTAAATGGACGCCTGCAGAAATTGCAGTTGAACAGAAATCATCGGCAGTGAAAGGTCTGGTGGCAGAAACACAATAGCCACCGATCTTTGCAGATATTTTCAGCAAGCAAAGCATTACAGAAGCGTACTAGTTCTTCATCGGAGTTTACAGTTGCTTGCTTGGGTTGAAAGATTGCAGCATTTCCTCCTCAGTCCAATTACATGTAGTACTTTGATTTGATGCTTCTCAAGAGTGGGTGTGGGTCTGTAATGCCCAACGATGAACTAGCAACAGATGAAGCAGAAACTGATGCCTTGAATCTAAGCTGTAAACGAGGGGAGACAGATTCCAAAGTTTTGATTTCCAAAAAATATATTTACGATAATCAGAAAATGTAAGGTTTGCAATCCATATTAAAGAGACGGTTGCAGAACAGTTGTCTTTTAGCGATGTTGAAATTTGTTCCTATTTGACATGCTTGGTAGGTTCTTTATGGTTTAATTACATTCATATCTACATCTTTGCTACATTAATCTAGAGCTTTTCTTCAGTAGGTTTAGGCAAAGTCAACACATAACTTGGACTTGAGTTAGACCAGAATCATTATTTAATTACTTGAAACTTAAAGTTGATCCTCAATCACTCAGGACTTAATCTCTTCACCTCGGAAAGACTTGATAAAAACACAAAATTATAAAAAAATTATTACTTAACAATCAAAACAACATTGTTGAGTGCTATCAATAATAAAAATAGTGAGATAAGATAAAATCGCTCTTAATGAAATCCACCTGTGGTGATATGTGGAAATAGAATAAAATGTGTTCCTACAGTAAAACGTTAACAATTATCATCTTTTATTAGCACTAGCAGAGCCCAGAAACTCTAGAGATAGATTATTTTTATGCTAGTATAGAACTGATGTAATATGATCAAACTTATTCAAGACTCCAACTTCATAAATCAATAAAAAAATATATATATTTTTTAACTCATACATAAACATAACCTTGGAGAGCATCAGATACTTGTTAATGCTTCAATGGCTTACAAACTGATCCTGAGGCTGGTGGATCCTGGGAACCTGTTAATCCTCTTACGAGACGTGAAACTGTCATTGATCCTAAACTTCCTCTGCATCCACATGCAAATACCCAGCATCCATTTAAGCCAGCGTAGAGCTCGACTCCAACCTCCCACTAAACAGGGTCTGGATGTGAAGCACAGAGGCAGCTGGTCGGAGGAGCTCGGCATGCTGGAAACGCATTCTGTTTGGTAACTATTTACAAGACGTGTTGACAAACAGCTTGACTATTGATTTATTGGCAAAATAAGTCACAGCGAACGATCCAGGCAGAAGACAAGGTGGTTTCCATGGAGACTGTTTATCTGTGAACCTGAAAACGATCTGTTTGTGACCGAAAGAGAGAGAGAGAGAGAAAATCAAAGCAGTACCAATATGGAGAGCCCTTTCTGGGAACTTCACTTCTAGCCATCCGGAATAACTAAAAACCAAAACATCCCATCCGAACACAGCTCGGCGTCCTCCACTACACCCCCTCAAAGAGTTCAACTGGGCTCTTCGAAGCTGTGTCATGATAGAGACTAATTATCAAACAACATGACAGTGCACTGACCCGCTCTAATCTGCACTGGGAACCTCAGATGTAAGCACTGCTCTGGGATCAGCATTCATGCAAGCATGTTCCTCAGACGGCTTTAGCAATCACCCCAGGCTGACTTCAGAACAGCTGAGGAAACCATCATCTCCCTGGCCGGGCTAATCAAAGCTGATTTACTATACCTGGCCTGCTGTTAAGGGATTAGGGTTCTATTCTGGGCTGGCAACCGTGTGAATTTCCGGACATCAAGCTCAATCTTTCAACACACGCACTCTGTGTTTTTTGTGGTGGCTCTCAGGGGGCTTCTGGGTTTCCCCTGCGCTGTCCTCTACTGGAATGTGGATGGTATTTTCCATTCCACAAGATCCTCCCGCACTCACTCACAAACAGATATACACACACTCACAGAGCAGAGACAGGACGTCCTTGAGCCACTGACACAGGAGTCCAGTGACCCAGGATTAGTGGGTTTGGCGGCTCTAGCGTGTGACCGTCACTCAGGGAAATGAATGGATGCGGAGTCAAGCCTAAGAAGGGAAAGAGAGTAGGGGGAGAAAGAGATATAGAGAGTGAGGGGGAAGGAGAGGATGAGAGAGTCACAAAGAAAGAAATACAGGGAGAATGATGGAGAGAAAAAACTGAGAAAAGAGTGAGAGAGAGAAAGAAAGAAAAAAGAGAGGATGCGAGAGACAAAGAGAGACAGACAGACAGAGAAAACAGAGGGTGAGCTAGAGTGACAGATAAAGAAAACAGAATGTGAGAGAGAAAAAGAGAGAAAAGAGAGAGAGCTTGAGTGACAGAGAGAGAAAGAAAAAAGAGGGTGTGAGACAAAGAGAGAGAGAGAGACAGACAGACAGAGAATAAGAAAGAAAAAACAGAGAGCTAGAGTGACAGAGAGAGAATAAAAAGAGTGTGAGACGGATAGACAAAAAAACAGAGGAGGGAGTGAGAGGGAGATAGAGAGAGAAAGGGGGGTGATGAGAGAAACAGAGAGAAAGAAAAACTGAGATAGAATGAGAGATAGAACAAAGTGGAAGAAAGAGAAAAAATGAGAGATGAAAGAGAGTGAGAGAACGAGGAAATGAGAGAGACAGAAAAAAAGAGAGAGAGTGAGACAAAGAGAAGATGAGAGAACATGAGAGAGAGGGACAATGAGGACAAGTGAGAGAGGGAGAGAAAGAAAGAAAGAGCTTAAGTATGATTGGGCATCATATCATTTTACGACCCTCTTGAGTTCAAAGAATCATTGAATTGATTTATGTTAAAATTTCAACCTTCACCCAATCAGAAGTCTTTGGTACGCCTATGTCCCTATATTCCAAGATGGCGCTGGCTGGCTTCGCCCATTCTGAGACTCCATCACCCTTCATAAGAAACCTATGGGTGATGTCACGTATGGAGGTCCATCTACAGTCACTGAGACTGTTTTGAGAAAACTTTCCCACTTGAGTAAACTCACTGGTTTCAAGCATCCCTCCGGAACTGGATCACACGATTTATTTGCTTCTCTCTCTTTTGGTGTGAGCACCCCATTAGTATCTCACGGCCATCTAAGAATCAGTAATTCTGCAATGAAATATTGTCTAGGAATCAAACAGACTTTAAAGCTCCACTTTCTGGATGTGGAAGATAAGCTGATAGGCGAGAGGTCCTACATGGTTGCCCTGCAGCTGAACACCTTCATGGATTGATTTGATTTTCAGTGGATAATCCAGATGTGCGCTGCAGTACACCAAAGGATACACAGACAGATGCGACATCTGGCCTGTAATCTAAAGCCTCCGTGCAGCCGCCAGTACAAAATCAGAACAAGGACATTTTCCAATCAAATCTGCTCAATCCTAAAACGAATCTTCCGCATTTACCGCTAAAACAATACTCACCAGAGGTTTATTTTGACCCTGTTTAAAAGGGATCGTTGGTGAAAATAACCCTTTTTCATGCAATCGCATGTGGTTTATTGGTGTGTGTAGATAATAATTTTATCATTAACTATCTGAAGGGATTTTTTTCTTAATTCTGTTTTGTTATGTTTTATATTTTAAGATGTGAAGTGTGCGTTTTATGCCAATAAAAGATATGACACTTATTGTCCAAAATTGTATTTTCTTGAAATTGTTAAAATAGTTTTATGAAATATTTTGTCATAAAAATATCATTTTATATCGTTATCGTGATACTGTCTCAAAATATAGTGATATTTGTTAAGACCATATCACCCACCCCTACTGTGAAGTGTATCCTCCACTTTCTGCTTCTGTTCTAGACAAAAGTGATCAGCTATATTGGTAAAATATAAGTGTGGTGGTTTTTCATTTTTGTTTATTGTTAAAGATTATCTTTATTTTCTCTTAGGTACAGTGTACAGTACATACGGTGGACGACTTTAGCTTCATGAGAAACAGGATAAGCTGGAGCTTAGGATCATTTAAAGGGCCAGACTCCAAAACAAGCAAATTTGAACAGACCTGTTTTCGTTCATACAATAATTTAACTTTACAATTTTTTCCTGTTTTGTCCATCTGATTCATATTTTTGTCGCTTGCTTGAACAACAGCGCACCAGGCAATCCCTGATGATGCGCAGATTTGCCAGGGATTGAGCGATTTATAATGTCATACACAACTTTGTCACAAAACCTCTCTGAAATTATGATGCCATTTCACATATTCTAAATAAAATGATTATTTTATGGGTTTGAACCACTTCACACCCTCCATGCACACTTATCAGTGGTCAAAAACCTATTACGGAATATGCTTTATAATAGGCCAAAAAAATAAAGCGGCTGAAAATACTAAACCATAGACATCTCATTCTTCACAGATATGTGATTCCACATCGCAAGCTCAAGCTGATTTTCACAGCAAATTATGAGTTTTCAGCTCAAAATGTGTGTGTGAGCTTGCACCAATCAAAGCAGACCTGTGACTTTAGCACATACAAACACAGATGCACAGAAGCAGCATGTTTAGAGTTAATTCCTGCATATAAAACAGAGCAACACAGACCATTGGGCTGCTTTTTGACTTCTTTAGACGTAAAACTGAAACGAGCAGAATCCTCAATTCCTCCTCCTGACTGCAGCTCGGCAGATGCTGTGTGAAAACACACAAATCTAATTTAGGAAAGCTTGTTCTCAGAGTTAATTAGCAGGAAATCATTTCAAATCACCGTCTCCATAAAACAGGAACAAAATGTTTGCAAGGAACACGAGTCTCTCCGCTCACGTACTCATTTCAGCCGTGAAGAGAACATTTAAACACAGGTGTGAGAGAGTCCGAAATTAGTTCTGTGTTTGCACAACACGACTCGGAACCAAATCTGTACTGACCGACACCCCAACCATCATCCGAGTGGAAGTCTTCCATGTTTCTGTTTGCATTAACTGATACAAGAAACACCAAACAACCCGAGTTAAGTCAATCATAAATTAATTTTAAGTCATAGAGCTTTTGTCATTCAAACCTCAGAACTCCTGCTAAACGTAGTGTTTCACCTTTGGTTTACCTTTGCATTATATCACAAATGTATGACCTGGAAATGTATCCTAATATAAAGTTAATAAAAATTATGAAAATGAACTGAACAGAGCATTTATAACAGACATATATTGATGTGCATTGAACTGGATTATTTTAAAATAATGCGATGTTTAAACTGAGCCCAAAAAAATGCATCTTCCATAATTTACAGATTTTAGAGCTCATCTGAATCTAAGCTGCATATGTTTATAACCGCAGGCGTCATCTTTTTAACAGGAGACACTCATGTAAAAAGATGCTAAAGAGAGACACATTTCTAAATGTTTAACGACACGAACAATTTTAAGCCTGTAAACATGAGAGTTGGTTTAAATACTTTAACTGAAAATTTAAAAATTCACTAATTGTAAAAAACGAATTAAAAATAAACACATTTTTACATTACAAAGAACATTACAACATTATAAATAAAAACAACAAATAAAACTAACAGCATATATTTTTGTAAATTATAAAAATACATACAAATAAAAAAACTGATGAAAATTAAACATGACAAACAAAAAAATAAACACAAATAAACAAATAAGCACAAATAAAATACAAGCAAAAATTGCAACATTTAAAAAAGACAATTATCATAAAAACGTAAATGAAAAAGAAAACCTGTTTCCTAACAGGAAAGTAACTTAATATCTTCATCTTCCTCCTGCACACTAAAACCATCATCGGAACTGAACAGATTCATGCATGACAGAGTTTATATATATGCGTGTGTGTATAGGGATTTTGCAATTTGCAATTCCTCTTACTATTTAATTTTCATAATGGAAGCTAAATAAGCTTCCTGGCAAGGTATCTCCAAAATACGCATAATTCCATTTTTCTACCATAGTGCATTGCTTCATTACTAATTTCAACAATATCTATTATTTAAGAACAAAACAAAAACCATCGCAACAATCCATGCAGTTTAGTGGAGGGCCAGTTTTTTTCTCAGGAGTCCTCAGAGTGTACTTTAGCACTAAGCACACCAGCAAGCACACTTACTAGAAATGAGCTTGATTCGCGTTGAGAACCAGTACAAGCGAACGCAAAAGTTTGTGCGCTCAGACTCGGAGGCTTTTGCTGGAGAGAATTAGTCATGCTCACACTCGGCAGCCACTGCCTTCCAGTTGCTATAGAAACCTGTTGCTATGGAAACACCTCTCGCTCAGGAGCCACGAGGGGATGCAACAACACAAGCACAGGTGAGCGGGGCCAATCAGACGCGGGTGTAAAATGATAATGA
Source organism: Danionella dracula (assembly GCA_900490495.1). NCBI lineage: Eukaryota > Metazoa > Chordata > Actinopteri > Cypriniformes > Danionidae > Danionella > Danionella dracula. Next base: position 1,087,744 of record UELW01000078.1, read on the forward strand.
AGACAGGAATATTTCTTAAGAGCCCCATCACACTAAATGTCAAGGTAAACAGATATCTGCGTAATGTTCGGATCACATGAAGGGCAGCGCAAGTATTCTTCACTCTGTGCTCTACTGAACCAGCTTTTAATCCATCGTTTGCTTAGTTTTCAGCACAACATTTCCGGAAGATCAAAAGGCGAAGAATTGTTTTCCAACTAGATTTTTTTTTTGTACTATATTATCTTCAGAAGATAAAATGCTTAAACTAATAAGGTGTCTCAGGACCAATAAATGTATTCATCGTTGACAGATATTTCAGATGTAATCAAATTAGGACAAATTTATGTTTAAATCAACTTCTTCTCCAGTAATATCTGACTTATTATAAAAGCTCGATTTAAACTTTTAGATTTTTTTTAATTGATGTGGTAAAAAACAGAGAACCCGGAGTAAAAACCCTCACACATGCAAAGATAAGAAAAGGAGTTTTTATCTCCTGAAAAGGTGTAAGATACCATTTAACGGCTTTCTTTTTGTGCAAATTTACCCGCATCCAATTGGTTGCTGATTTTCGCCGCATACTTGTTTATCATGCTTATTAATGCTCAGAAATGCTTACCTTTTTATCTGTCCAGTAGCTCTTTTAAGGGAAGAAATTGTGGCGTATGCGACTCCACACAGGAACTACATTTCCCAGCAAGCTCGGCATTAGATGACTGAAAAGCTTTGCTGCTATTGGTACAGAAACGACAACATTTAGAAATCACTTGCAATCTATCAAACCCCGATAATTACAAAATTCCACTTAACAAAAGTCTTTAATCAAGATTTGGCACTAAAAAAAAGCTAAAATATTGTATACAAATTACTTTGAACAAAAAGACAGCTGCTTGAGCATCTCATGCACCTCTGTCTGCACAAGCCAGGTTAACACGCAATCAAACCTTTTTACAGGTTTTTAACTAAATATCTAGATTTTATTACCCTCTCTATCCTCTTCTTCTCTCTCCTCTTTCTTTTTCTTCTTCTCTCTATCCTCTTCCTCTCACTTCTCTTCATCTCGCTCTCCTCTTCCTTTCATTCCTCTTCTCTCTCCTCTTCCTTTCCCTTCTTCTCGCTCTCCTCTTCCTCTCATTCCTCTTTTTCTCTCTTCTTTTCTTTTATATCTTCCCCTCTCTCTCCTCTTGCTCTCATTCCTCTTCTTCTCTCTCTCTCCTCTTCCTTTATTTCTTCCTCTCATTCCTCTTCCTAATTTCTCTTCTTCTCTCTCCTCTTCCTTTATCTCTTCATCTCGCTCTCCTCATCCTCTTATTCTTCTTCTCTCTCCTCTTCCTCTCGCTCTCTTCTTCCTCTCGTTCCTCTTCTTTTTTTATCTTCTTTTCCTTTATATCTTCCCCCCAATCTCATTCCTCTTTTTTCTATCTTCATTTCCTTTATATCTTCCCCTCTCTCCTTTTGCTCTCATTCCTCTTCTTCTTTTCTCTCTCTCTCTCTCTCTCTCTCTCTCTCTCTCCTCTTCCTTTATCTCTTCCTCTCTTTATCCTCTTCCTCTTCTCTCTCCTCTTCCTTTATCTCTTCCTCTCGCTCTCCTCTTCCTCTCTCTCCTCTTCCTCTTATTGCTCTTCTTCTCTCTCCTCTTCCTTCATCTCTTCCTCTCTCACTCATACGCAACTATTCTATGATGGTCTTGGCGCGGCTGTGGAGAGGATTTGATACTGTGAAAACGGTGGTTTGACTAAAAATATTTGTTTAGAAATACAGAGAAGGTGTGGTAAAATGATTAGTCGCACTGTATCATTATTTGGAAAACCGTTCCCATCACCTTACAAAAACAGACATCCGTATCAGTGAGTACCTAAAAAAATGCTTCGTTCATTGGTTTACGATGGCCCAGAGGTCAGTTCTGCTTCAAAGAGCAGTCTCTGTATCAGCTGACCATCCACAGCTACACTCCGACTCCCTGTCCTTCCCTGCACGCCTCATGCAATAACACACACTCGCTCATCCTTATTTGACATGAAATCCAGAGAGGCTTTGAAATGATTCAGACAGCAGGATGTGTGCGCTTCTTTGGGTGTGTGTGTGTGTGGTGTCCCTAAAAGTGATGAGAAATGACTATATACAGAGAGAGAGAATAAATCTCATTGAAATTCTGGTCTCTGTTGGCAGCTCTTCTTACACTGAATATTATGTAAGTAGAAAATAATACCTTTTCATCTGCCCTCCAACCCCCACCTCTGAGATGAGAGATAGCGGCTGAGGTTGTTACGTAAAGTCAGAGTGGGTCAATCACAAGCAGAGACTGTCCAGCGCTCTTGTCCCTGAGGGGTTAGACAGGGGACAGGTAGATGATTGTGAGGCTTGGACACAAAGTCCTATCATCCTCATCCACTCAACCGTATCTGTCGTTCGTCCCCCCCAATGAACAATCAGTAACCACCCTCACAACTGACTGCCTGAACATCTCTGCATGGATGAAGAACCATCACCTAGAGCTCAATATGGCCAAGACAGACCTTCTGGTAATCCCGATCAATCACTCTGTGCATCATGACTCCACAATTCAGCTAGGATCCTCCACAATCACCTCTTCTCCTTCAGTCAGGAAACTGGATGAGGAGTTGTCTTCAAAAACCACATCACCAAGACGACTTGAGCATGTAGATTTGCTCTGCACAACATCAGAAAGATCAGGCCCTTCTTAACTGAGCATTCTACTCAACTCCTGGTTCAGGCTCTGGTCCTCTCATGTTTGGACTACTGCAACGCTCTCCTAGCAAGTCTTCCAGCAAACCCGCTCAAACCGCTGCAGCTGAACTCTGAACTTCTTCCCCCTTTTGTCTGCTGGATTGGAAGAAAAAAGAAAGAGGGGAGAGACTCGAAAAGAAAAGAGATTGAGGAAGATGAGAGATAATGAAGATAAGATAAAGGGAAAGAAAAGGAGAGCGAGGAAGAGAACGGGAGAGAGAAAGAGAACAAGCAGAAGAGAAGATGAGAGCAGAAGAGGAGAGAAAGAAAATAAGGAAGAAGAAGAGAGAAAGCGAAAGAGAGGAAGAGATGAGAGTGAGTAAAAAGAGACAGAAAAAGAGAGAAGAATAACTTTTGGAGTTAAATTTTTTTTTACAGTTATAATATTTTTTATATTTGTTTGTGTTTCTCCTAAATTTGTATATTTGTGTGTCACACGGCCTAGGGCAGGTGAATCCTCAACTGTATAACTGCGAATACATTCGTGGCATGAAATATAAAATATATCATATATTTTTTCTCCGCTGATCCCACTACTTGAAGAATAGTCTCGGAGGAGTATTTTTTTGTTAGCTAGTTCTTCCTGTCTTATTTCCTTAGCTCTCGAGTGAACCGTCTTCCCCTGTTTGTGTTTGGTCTGAGACGTCCAATTTCACTGCATATAACAGTGTAAAAAGGCATGATGATGATGACATCTTTCCTTTCAAGGATAAAAGGGGTGGTTAAACCTCACGGAGCACCATTTCCAAGTGGGTTTGTGCTTCCAGTAAATTATGAAATTCTACTTTTTTTGGTTTCATGAAATCTAAAAGCCAATGTAGACCACGATCACTACTGAGAAGGAAGTTGCTGCATGATGACGAGTGGAAATGCTCCTTACACACATACATTAGAGTATTTTTTTCAGCGATCGACTAAATGTGCCGAATCACGCTCCTGAGTGCATCACAGAGGCAGAAAATCCCCTGTGAGCCTCTCTTAAACACAGCGTATCAGGGTTACTCTGTGCTCTCTCATCGATCAGAGCATGAGCATCGCTTGTCAACCCTCGTCCATTCAGCAGCCTGTCGCCATGGGAACAGTCAAGGTGAACGAGCAGAGGTCACGAGCCACTGCTTCACAGTCTGTTGGGAATCGGTTCGATTCCTGTCTCAACCTGGAAACTTCAAGCTCTTGTGTCACACGCGCACACACTCACACACATACGCGCAAACACACGCACACACACACACACGCTAACACTTTTTTCTCCTGCTGCATCAGGTGTATTTTCACACAGACCACAGGCTCACTTATTCCCACTCAGCATGCGCCACGGCTCTCCCCTGAGGGAATGCTCCAGAGAACGAGAAAGGGGAGGATTGTGACCTTGGCCAGGTCTTTAATAAGATGGAAAACTCCGGGAAATCGGTTTTGGGTTTAGACTCAGCAGCCACTAAACTGCTATTCGCTCTGTCAGCAGGTTTCTGAAAAAAAAGAAAAAGAAGAGAGAGAGAGAGGAAAATGAGTGATTGGAGAGAAGAAAGCAAGAGGAGCGAGAGAGAAAAGGAGTGTGAGATAGACGAAGATGTGAGAGAGAGGATGAGAGGCGAAGAAAAGAGAGAGGAAAAGAAGAGAGAAGACGAGAAGAGAGAGGAAGAGAAGGAAGAGAGAAAAAGAGAAGAGAGGCAGAGAGAGAAAAGGAGAGGGCGGAAGAAAAGAGAGAAGACAATGAGACAGAAAAAGAGAGGAAGAGAAGAGACAGAGAAAGAGGAGGGGAAGCAGAAAGAGAGGGGAAGAAAAAAGGAGGAGAGAGAGAGAGAGAGAGAGAGAGAGAGAGAGAGAGAGAGCAGGGAGAGGAGAGAGAGAGAGATGCTAGTGTGACGTTAGTGTAGTCGTGGCCTGTGTACATACTGCGAAACGGTCAAAATGAGCTTCACAAACCTCTGTGATCACTTTCTGCGCAACTCTGTACAGAATCGAAGTCACTTATTTTTTTATTAACGAGACATTGTTTTTTGGAACGTAACTTTTTTTTATTATGTTACGCTGTAGAAAACAGGAGAAATCACTGGCAGGAAATAACTATAAATATGTTGTTTTTACGTCTTTTTACATCTGAGTCGAAAAGAAAAACCTTGTCATCATTTCACAAAACACACAATATCAACATTTCCCAGTGAAAAAGCAACTGAAAACTCTTCTCTTCAGGGAACACCTACTATATTACAAAAAATATTTTTTCCTCCTCTGTCTTTATTTTCTTCCTGCTATGGTTTATTGATCAGTTGATACAACTTCTATTATGAGAAGCTGAGATAGACTTTGACGGTGTAACAGATTGCATATTGTCTCTCCCCTAATGTAAGTCGCTTTAGACAAAAGCGTTTGCCAAATGCATAAATGTAAATGTAATGTAAACAAGATTCTTTTGTCTCACTACAAATCCTTTGGCACAACGGAAGCATGTCAGGCTACGACAGACGGGTATCTTTCAGTGTTCCAATAACGATTACAGTAAAAAAAAACTCTCTTCTGCTTCACCCAGACAAATGTGACAGAAGCTAAGAGTTATGAATTGAGGAATGGTCTCCTGTTTCTTCAGATGGGGATGAGGCACCTGGACTCCTGCTTAGCAATCACGTCTAATCTGTGCTGCGCTCTCAGCAGCTCCGTTCGCAGAGTGAAATAAACAGGGAACAAGGCACGGTCAAAAAAAAGATGATGAGTTCTTGGAAAAACACGTTCAAGCTGTATGCTAAAGTTGCTTACACTGCAACGAGCAAGGTTCAAAGTTTTAACTTGGTATGAAACCTCAAAAAGCTAACAGAGACACACATGGATTACACATTGATTCATATAGAGGGGGAGATAGAGAGAGAGGAGAAAAGAGAAGAAGGGTAGAGAGAAAGAGAGTGGGGGAGGGAGAGAGGGTATAGAGAGAAAGAGGGAACGAAAGAGGGGAGGAGAAAAAGAGGGGAAGAGTAGAGAGAAATAGAGTGGGGGTAAGGGAGTGGGATAGAGAGAAAGTGAGAGAGGGAGAGGAGAAAAAGAGGTAGAGTAGAGAGAAAGACATTGGGGAGGAGAGAGGGATTGAGAGAAAGGGGGAAGAAAAGAGAGAAAGTGAGATAAGAGAGGGGGAGTGAGAAAATGGGAAGATGGAAAAAAACAAGAAAAAATGGAGAAAGGGAGAGTGGGAGTGAGAAAAAGAGAAAGTGGAAGAAAAGAGATGGATAGAGGAAATAGGGGAGCATAGAAACGTAGAGCGAAGTTGCGAGATAAGAGCGTTGGACCATAAGACAGAACCTGCTGAAGAGGAGAGACATTGGAAAGAGAAGACGAGAAGGAGGAGGGGGATCCTGCGAGTGAGAGAGACGCAGCCGGGAAGAGAAAGAAGGAGTGGAAGGAGGAGGCCAGTGCAGAGAAAAGGGTGGAAGTGAGCATATGAGAGATGGGAGAGAAGGGAAAAAAAAGGATAGTGTTGTGAGCCGTGGAGAGAGAGAGAGAAGAAGATGAGAGGTAGAGAGAGAGAGAGGAATAGAGCAAAGTAGACTGAGATGGAAACCGTTGATGGGGAGATGACGAGGGAAGAGGGAGTGACGAGAGAGGAAGCGGGGAGCCGGAGAGAGAGGAAGAGGAGGAAAGAGAGTGAGATGAAGGGGAGAGAGATGAGACTGAGAGGTAAGAGGATCCCCGCGACATTTGTGATTTCTCAGATGATGAGAGAGGGAACGAGCGGATGAGAGGATTTGAGGGACCTTGAGAGAGAGAGGAAGAGGGAGATCTTCTGTGATTCGATTTGACGATGACTCTGACCCCTCACACAGGTTGCGAACGAGATAATTGCCTTGGTAGTTAGCCGTGCATGGATGGATGAGTAGAGAAGATTCCTCGCCCTGTGACTGAGTCGAAGAGAGACTCCTGAGGAGAGCTACGTCTTGAACGAATTGGCCGAGACGTTTAGAGCGTATCGATGAGTGATGGCTTAGGTACGGCTTCGGTGTCCGGGGCAGCTCCCGTGTGTATTTTCTTCAGCCACTTGTTAGTCGAGATACAGCTTTTTAGAGAGAGCAGGAAAAGTAACGGGATGCAAAGCGATGACAGCCCGATGTCCTACATTGATTTCTGAGTAGCCTTGGAAGTTCGACCCTTGCGATGAAATGAAGAGAACTAGGAAGAGGTATGATTGTGACGTTGACGAGGAGCTCCCGAGGGTGCTCCTGGTGTTCTGAGTGACACTGAGGAGGGAAGCGGTAAACGTGAGGTGAAGATCAATCGATAGGCTACGTGCCGAGAGAGAGAGGAACAGGAGAGTGAGAGTCGGAGGAGAGGAAGAGGAGAGAGAGGAAGAGGAGAGAGAAGAGGAGGAGAGAGAGAAAGCAGATAGAAGAGATCGGATCGACTCCCTCCGAGAGAGGAGCTCGAGGGGAAGGACCGGACGAAGAGGAGAGAGTCAGAAGAGGAAGAGGAGGAGAGAGAGGAAGAGGAGAGAGAGAGAGAGAGGATTAAGTTTAGATTTTTCTTTCACTGAATAAAAAGCAGACTGCACGACTGCAGAGCTGCAGCTGATGTAATCGCAAGAAAGATAATCTGTGTTAAATATTCAGCTTCTACTGTCAAAGTTCACACATAAAAACTAATGATCCCATCAGGAAGCATCAATAATCAACTGGATTACTGTGCAGAAAAGATACCGGCTTAAAATATTCATACAACAGCTACTGAAAATACATAACCTAGGAAACATTTTAAGGAAATTACTAAACAAAACTGTTTTATGGATTATGACCGTTTTAAAGTGTATAACGAATAGTTTCCTTTCACAAAATCAATTTTACGATGACTTTCAACGTGATGTTCGAGAGCGTTATTGTACAACAGTTTGTGATCTCCAATAGCTAATCAATGAAGTTAAATAAACATCATAGATTCGCTCCAGAGAAACCCGTTACAAGCGTCACACCTGTCTTCCTGTTCTTCCGTTCCAAAAGATATAAAACCACAGCTTCCTGTTTTACAAAACCTCAAGCCAAGCTCGCGTCTATCGTCTGCTTTGGAAGCTGTTAGGTTTATCTCACAGCAAACTTGAACAAGGATGTCAACTTTTATTTTGGTGAAATGGATTTAGCACTCCTGGTTGACGTAGTGAGAGCAGACATCTTCTTTTTCTTTGATTATTGATTATTTTTAATAACATTTTGGCAAAAAAGCATGAAGGTTTCTACAGTCGTAAATCATTCTTAGGAGAAACACTCCATAACTAGATCATGAATTTTTTTGTTTCAGCGGTTTTCTGGTTCTGGTGATGGGGGGGGGGGGGGGGGGGGGGGGGGAGGGGTATCGATGGATCAATAGGTCAATGTCAAATGTGAAACCAAGAAGAAGTCATGTTTTCTTTTTCTTTCTGCTGTGAAGATTGCATTCAATCAAGTCACGACACGATTAAAATCTCATAAAGACTCACAAAACCTAAAACCATCAAGACCAGTAAATTTGACAGAATTTAAACCTATATATAAGCGCCATTTACAACCAAAAGAATGCATTTGATACTAGAAGGAAAGTTCTCATCCCAAAGCTTCTCGGCGTGTGGGTTTGTGTGGAAGTTTAAACTGCTGCAGTGTTCCGAGTTGTTTATTTGTGTGCAGGAGACTTCCCCCACACACTGCAGCCCAAATAAGAGACAGACCCTCTCTCATCCCAACTCACGGTTACCAAGGAGACAAGAGACCAGCATCGTAGCTATGGAAACCATGGATGTCTATGGGAGGGGTGCAGCATTAATTAGTCATCAACCTACTGACAGACATACAGACAGTCAGGAAGAAAGCAGACAGCTCACAGAGAGAGAGACAGACGCTTTCGCCAAACAGAGATCTGGGCACAGTGTGTTCAGGCAAAGCAGCGTCTGTGCGCTTTTTGAACGGATGGCTAGATTATGAAAGAGTTCTACAGATCGCAGCCTGCTTCAACCTGATTGTGCATGCTTCATTTACATCTTTCTTATGCAAAAAAAAAATCCCAACAACTCACTGGAAAGGTAGCTCAGAAGGAATACATTCTGAGGAACACGACACGATAACCACGTTCAGACTGCAGCTCAGAGTGACCCACATCACATTTTGTTTTTGCCCGTATGTGACCTGTATCAGATATTTTCGAGACAAACAGATCAATTCTGATTTTTTCAAATCCGACCCAGATCGCTTTCACTCGAACCCCTAAGTTCCTACAAATAAAAGCCATGTTTAAAGCACCATAAAGATTTAAAAATATGAAGCATGACAGTGTCAGGGTTGTGTTTTGGTTTACTCCTTTAGGCTTTTATTCTTACCCTCTCTTTCCATGTCTGTCATACACCCTGCGTTGTGTTCCACCTTAACATTTGTCTTACATTTGCTGTGTGAAGTAATATTTCCTCTGACTTGTGCTCCTGAGCTATATAGAGATGCTGTATTTAAAAAAACACTTTATTATTAAGAGTGAACACAATGCCATGGGTCACACCAGTAATACAAGAATACTCGACTGATTATAGAAAATAACCGTGATGTAATGAATAAACTAAATTGTGAAATTGTGTACAAGCTAAATGAAACCAGCAACATGTAATGCAAGCACCGACCGGACCGAAAGAAGGCGCGACAGGAAAAAGAGATTTTAATGCACCCTCACAATATCTTCTGACCTTTACTGTCAGGTTCTGTTTTTGGTTTACTCCTTTAGGTTTTTATCCTTGTTAAGTCTTCTTGTTTTCTATCTCTATAGAGTTTAGCTTCTGTTTATTTCTTTGCCGTTTGTAAAAGCACTCCTGTTTCATTCACGGTCTTGATTGATTTCCACCGTGTCTATTTGTTCCCGGTTCGGTTGAGTTAAGTCCTCTGAGTTAGTTCTCGTTTAGGTTAATTGTCTTCCGTTATAAGACTCCTTCGTCCCGTGTTCAGTGTTGCAGCATTGCAAATGTCACACCTTTCGTCCGGTTGTATTTAGTTAGTCATGTTGTAGTGTATGTTCTGTTTTACTCTTTAATCATATACTTTTCTGCTTGCTTTAGTTATTAGGGGTTTTCCCCCTTCGTGGGCAATTTTGTATTGTTATTTTCTGTTCTTATAATAAAGAGACGGACTGAACCTCTGTCAAGCGTTTGGGTTCTGCTTCCACCCTTCTCTTATGAGGATCCTGACAGATAGTTGCAGCTATCTGTTGCTTCAAAATCTTAAAATCTCTGCTTCAATATTACTTTAAGAGACCTGACTTTTCCATTGTTGTTTATAGCAAAAACCATTTTTGAAAAACAGTAAGTTTGCCAAAAACACATTTTCTTTTACCAAATTTTTAATGCACAGTTGTTTTCAGTTAACTCACTGATATTTATTTCTAATCACACTGTATCTCAGTCTATACTTTAGTTTACCTTGAAAAAACACAGTACTGAACACTGAATACTGAAATTCTATTTTCATAGTTGGTGTAAGTAATATCATGTTACTGTGCCTATGTGCTACTGTACAAGTAATCTAGGACAATATCATGGCCACATGTTTAATCCTCAAATGAGATATGTTTGAACCATGATGTCACTGTTTATGTGATTACAGTTGACTTAGTGATGTTAGCCCTGTTCGGCCAATCAGAACACAGCAGCTTAAGTCCGCGAATAAAAAAAAACAGGTTTTTATTTGACAAAACCTCATTTATGAGTCGGATTACGACAGAGGGATAAAGAGTGTGGATTTTACAAGGTGGAAATGCATGGTACAGCACATGTGCTCTTCAGGCCATCCCAGGTCGAGAACGGGGGTCACCAAATTTGGCCATGGGCTGGTTTTGGCGACCCCTCATCTAGAAAGGAATATTGGACTTATTTGGTTGTGTCTCCCGCAATCGTATGGTTATCTGTTTCAGTAGTAAATGAATGAATAAAATATGAATATGGATAAGATCAACTTGTGATCGGAAGGTCGCTGGCTCGATCCAGTTGGGCCAGACCCAAGACTAGTGAAAAAAAGTTGACATCATGGCATGCCATTTTTACTTGTAGACATGTACCCTTACCTTTATCTCTATATATATATCTGTGTAATACAGTGGATATATTTACTAATATAGTATAAATAGCTTATATTCAACATAAAGACCAAGAGTAAAAGCAAGAATAAAGTTCTTGTGGTAAATGAAATCATATATTGTTGGGTAAGATCCCCGTTCGGCAGTTATTTGGTAAATCAGACTTCAGGAGTCAGAAGTGAAAGGTAAGCACAATCTTTGTTTATAGAGCAGCAGTAATGTTTTTTTTTTTCTAGGAGATCGCTTCTACTCTGTTTAAACAACTGTTTAAACTGGCCATTATGCAAATTTTCAAAAGGACTGGTAGAGAGGGCCTATAGTTCATTTTACGTCTCCAACTGCTCACATATCAAAAACTGATCGGCCTGAAAACAACAGCTCGGGATGTTGATATGACTTTCCTTTAACTGATTTTAACAACTATAAGCCGAGTGTGTTCACACCTTTCAGATCTGATTTCTTTTTTAACACCTTTCAAAATCGTCTTTATTATAGGCATCATTTAACTAGTTTAGTCCAACAATCACGTTTCACTTATTAAAATAGATGGTTCGATCATTTAGAACCATCAACCTTGCAACCAGAGCAATCTTAAACAAGCTTTACCCACAAATTACCGATCATTTGTTTCCAGGAATGCAGAGATTGAAAAACCCACCAAATGTCCAATAAGTTTACTATAAAATAAAAAATGTGTTACCAAGGAAAATAGGCCTTATAAAATAGGAATATTTATAATTCATAGCGGAACTCATGCTAAGATTTATATAATTCATAACAACACATTTAAAAACTAAAATCGCAATAATTTCATTATTTTATTATAAATTATTGCAAGAAATATGGTACACTGCCACAAAATCATACGATTTATTCGAGTGAATCGAATCATCAAGCCACTGATAACCTTACCAGTGAAAAGTGAACGATGTGGCTAAATCAAGAATCAAGTAAATACATTTTTTTGTTTTAAAAAAGAAAAAAAAATTATAATCTGACCCCTTTTCTTATCAAACCAACTTTTCAACACTTGATGGGGATTGAAGCCTGTTTTAAAACCATCAAAAAAGACAAAAAACAACAGCACAGCAGTATCATAATGGATAAGTGTGTACATTTCATTTGAATGCACCAGCCCACTATAAAGAAAATGAAAAAATAAATGTGAAAAACCAATGTGTCCGCTGCTGTGGAACATCTCCGACTCCGTTTCTTTACATTCCTCTCATTTAGATCCTTAATTATACGACACACCAGCCTCCTGGTTGCAAAGGAAACGCTGACGAAGAAAAGTCTTCAGCAGGTGCTCAGCGGACTGCAGAGCACACAACAAGAGAAAAGAAACGAGGGTTTTTACCCCCTCCAAAGTGCAGATAAAAGTGCAGATTACTTAAAGCAGTAATACCCTGAAAAAAGGAAAACTAAGCAGAAACCGACAAAAGAAACAGAGATGATTGAAAACGATAGACCGCACAAGAGAGGGATGAGACAAGTGAGAGTGTTTTATAGGACCATAATGAGCACTAGAGTCATCTTACGAGCTAATCACCAATCAAAACACAAGCACATGATAACGGCCATCAAACCGGCCTGGAAACAGAGACGAGAGCGAGTGTCGTGTAAAAGGGTTTTTAATGCACATGCTGATTGCACACACTTGACTTTTAAAAAGGTGAAGTGTTTGCAGAAGATGTAAAAAAAAAAAAGAGAAGAAAAATACAGAGGGTCTGATTTTTCTGCTCATGAACCCTTACACACTCCTTAATTTAATGCACAAAGACGAACAGTTAAACACCACGTTGGTTGGTTTCTGTGCTTCTTTGCAAACTGGACACATTTGAACACAAAAACTATAAATAAGAGGCTTAATAGTTTTACATCTAAGCAGCTGGCTCTGGACCCGGATCTGCTCTCAAACTGGAAAATCCATGTTTTTTTCAGATATGCATCAAAACCCCGAACCGGACCTGGCACGAGCGAGGGTTGAGCGTACGGAAGAGCAGTGGTGAGGCGGGTCAGAGGTGCCACTCAACCCAAACTAAACTCTAAACATTTACTAAAGAGCTGGCGTTGAGAGTGGCTCCAGGCTCTGACTGCTGCAGCCGGTCCACGCTTCCAACTCTATTCCATCTGCACCACGAATGCAGCAGAGAACACCATGAGTTCTCAAAAGTTAAGTCTTCTAATAAAATAAAATAAAAAATCAAGTCATATTCTTGTGCATTGTGTTGTACTAATTAAAATGTTTTTTGTCTTCGATGAGATGCTGGTTTAAAAGTCCTTATGATCAGATCTCTATTAAAGGACATTTGAAAATAGATAAGAAGTTTAGTTTATCTGTGTGTTTAATGATGTTAGTGTTTTAAGTGGCCATTGTTGTTAATGTGAATAACAATAATATTATGTTCTTCTGCATCAAATATACGACCAGTATGTTTTTAAAATATAAGAACTTCTTCTACTTGTACTTGTACTTATTTTTGAATGTACTTTACATAACGTGAAGATTTGACTCATCTTTTTTTCCATTTAAATAAAGTGATTTATTTGATTAACTGTATTTTATTTGTGGTTAAAATGATCTAAATTGAATGAAACTTGTTGCCATTGTAGAATGTTAGTTTTTTTTTAAACATGATTTTTAACAATGCGTGTCCCAATCAGTCTACTATCAGCTTTTTATAGTTAAACAAAACAGAGTAATGGTGAGTAAAAAAAATAAATAATAATGAGATCTTTTTTTTTTTTTTTTTTTTTTTTTGCAGATTTGTGAAGAAAACAAAAACGTTTAGGCGTCATTGCTGACAAACAAATCTACAACTAACAGATCAAATGAAACGGGTCCAGATCTGTTTCAGGTTGAAAAAAACAACCTAAGCGAGAACATATCTGGTTCTGATCTGGCCCAGCTTTGGTTTGAACACCAAAATTGTGCCAAAAAACCCCCACTGATACAGGTCTGTTGTGGAGAACTTTTTCCCGACTTTTTTACTACATAAGGTTGATTATTTCAAGTACTTTCTAACTCTTCAGCACCTCTTAACATGAAACGAGGTAACTTTCACTAGGAGCTTGATTAAACCGATTAAGGTAGCAAAGAAGAGCTATTTCAGGATTGTGGATGCGAGCATGCTATTTCTCTGTTTCACATTGCTGTGTTTGGCCTTGAAGTGTTCAAGCAAACGCAGAATCTAAATTTAGCTCCGCATTACAAGAGAAGCGTCAGTGAACTGCTGAAGTGAGGATGCCATGGTCAAATTCACCATCGATGAGCTCAGAACCCAGAGATGGCTTTGTTCGGGTCACAAAGCTCTTCTCCAGACATGTCTACTCAGGTTCACATGAACACGTTCGTCCTTGGGTTTGAATCTCACCAGTTCTAGAACTTGAATCTTAAAAATACCAATTAAGATGACAACACTATGAGTCAAAAGTTCACACATACTAAGGTCTCAACTCACTCATTAAGGCTCTGTCCACACAAGCCCGGTTACTTTGAAAACCGAGTTTGTGTCTACGTGGTTGCTCTGTTTGGCAACATGTAAACGGAGAAAGTGGGTACAGTTGTGAGTAAGAAGGGTTTTTGGGTGAGAGTAGGGGTTTGTCGTTAATGGATCATCTTTTTTTACAAAGCCACAAGGCTAAAGGTGAAGTTTGTCTATATTAGAAGCATATCGTGGATCACTGTTATTTAGTTTCATTAAACGTGAAGTTGTTGTCATCATCAACAAAATCTATATTAAAAGTAGTGGAATATCTCAGTGTAAATACACCTCTTTACATTTATTATGTTTTGTTTTTACTACCTTCTTTTGCCAGAATTGGGCCTCGTTCAAGTAACAGTAACTGCAGTCAGCTTGTACAGCGTGTTGTGCAGCTCTAGAACCTTTTACCGGTTTTCAAGCTGGTACAGACAAAAGAAAATGGTACACAAGGGTGACATTTAAGAGAAACTTTTTGTCATTTGCCATTTTTTGTCATTTCTTTTAAAAAGATAAAAGGAATAATTTAAACCAACACATTTTGTTGTTGCATTCTTCTATAAAACTAACACATTTAATGATTAAAAAAAGATCTACTGATTTTTACAATAGAAAATGATCTTAATCGTTTAAAAAATTTGACACGTGAATGTAGTATTGTTATATAATATGTAGAGATCGTAAAGCCAGAATAAACAAAAAAAACAATATATATATATATATATATATATATATATATATATATATATATATATATATATATAATATATATATATATATATATAAAATGAGAGAGAGAGAGAGAGAAAGAGAGAGAGAGAGAGAGAGAGAGAGAGAGAGAGAGAGTGAAGCAAATTGTGACAAAATTTTTTTTTTTTTTTTTTTGACAATTTTATTCATTTTATTGGGCTTTCTGGCTGGCTGTCTCCCCTTTTCCGGAATCAGAGATAGGAACCTCATTGGTTGCATGATCTCCAATCGCGAACTGTGACGGAAAGTACAAACCGCGTCATTGAACCAGAAAGCGTCAATGAGTAAAGAACCAGCGTGCGTCTCGAAGTACTTACCTACAATATCTCTATTAATTTGAGTGTTATTTATCTTGCCAAAACGAGCAGTGATACACATAGACGGTGACCAGTTTTTTTAATGTTTACTTTTTAACATTTAGTGAGCTTCATTTTAGTGACTTGGCTAACTGAGTTACAGAAGTGGTTTTAATTGTGGTTAAATTGCATCCAGATATCAATTTTTCTTCATAAACCTTGGAAACGGAAGCAATGGCGCAGTGCATGCTGGGATGTATACAAACGCACGCTACCATTTCGTCAGGTCGCCTCAAAGTTTTGTTAAAATAATGTTGAAAAGCCCTTCAGAACAAATAAAGATAATGTATACATATACAAACCTTTACCGGATGCAAAGAAACGAAAACTTTTCAGGGAAAGTTCTCGAAAGTGACTTTTCCGCACATCGCTAACGTAACTAATGTAACGTAGTATGAGGTGCGCGCGCCTACACGAACCTCTGCTGCCTTATTTTTAAGCTTAACAGAAGTTTATTTGGAAGCACACGTTTAGTTATTTAAGCCCACGTGTCATTCTCGACGTGTAGCCATAAAAACCGCTTTGTACAAAAGAGTGGAAGTTCCTCCTTACCTTCCGTTTCTTTAACGCAAGCTTTGCGTGTGGCAGCCATTAAAGTCGCGCGCGAGCGGCATCCGGTTCGCAAATGGTCCTCGAATAAAGTAAAATACAATGCGATTTAAACAAGCTCTTCTTGAGAGTTCGGGTAAGCAGCTTCAGTAAAAGCCCCAAAAGACGTTCATGACTCTCATGAGGCTGGAAAACAGAGGTTTTACTTGCTGTTCCTTAACTAGAAAGAAAGAAATGCCAAAACAACCGGTCATATTCAACGAAAACACACTTTCTTATTCATCTCCCATTTCTGTTTTCTTTCACTTTATATGTGCATTTTACAATAAAATATAAATTATTGTTATAAAAAATATTATAAGTGCACGATTACATTTGTCTGTGTGCCTGTTGTTTTTTTTTATTTACCTACAGTTCTTTATATATTTTATATAAATAATATTGCACTTTTCTTTGCGTTTTAATCTATTGTATAAGTTCCAGTATATTTAGTTATTTTTGTGTCAGGTCTGATTGCTGTTATTGCACTTTAATGAGCATAGATTTTTCACTTAAAGCATTACTATTTTGTGAAGAAAATTGTTTTACTATTCATTGTACAGTGTGTGTGTGTGCGTGTGCATGGACATGCTGTCAGCCATCTGCGTTTGTGATGTGAGGTGCGAGTTTGAGGAGAGGAACACAGCTTGTCTAATCCGCCTCGGGCATCACTCATATATTTGAAGGGAAGTTGTGCTTCTCTGTTGTTCTGCCCATATGCCTCTCTTTTCCACTTGACTAAATAGCTTTGAGTCGCATCTATCCACCTCTAACGATGCCTTCAGTTCGTGTTTGTCTTCTTATCTTCACAAGACGAACCATTATAAACACATGTCCTCTGATTATATAACATGCACTGATCTTCACCTATAACATTTATTTCAAAATATGGGTTGTTTTTCCTTGTTTTTTACAGTTTAACATCATCTTAAAACATGTGGACAGTATTTTTTTTTACAGTAACGAGAACCTTGTAAAGAAGTAGAGAAAAGGTAATAGTGTGTGGTTTTTGCAAATGGAAACAAGAACGTCTGAATATTTAAGCTATTTTCACATAAAAAGCATCCATTTACTTGCCTTGCTCCAACCAGATTATTAGTTTATGCATATAAAATAAACTAATGCACATTTTCGTTTTGATTATTTTAACATAAACACGTGATAGAAGTTTTAAATCATTATAATGGGCATTAGTGATAATGAGTAGTGAATATCTTTATTGGCACTTCAGTATCATATTGATTGTGTGTTTAATGGTTTTGTTAGCCTGAGATGGAGGTGACGGGTGGAGTGGGTGGAGTCTCCGGTCAGTGATGGGCCTGTCCTTTGGGAGGCAAAAATTAGCGTGCACGGAGACTTCCGCTCTCTTTCTGGCTTTTCTTCCTTCTCTACTTTACGAGTAGATCTTTTAGCTTCAATAGAGTACAATTTCAGTGTTTACTTAAATGAGAAGCACAAAATAAAGTTGACGTCGTGCTTCTGTTCTGTACCCTGCCTCCGGAGTGATTTCTACGAGAGAGAGTGTTTCTGATTTCCTTAACACACACTTCATGGAAATATTAGTCTAAATGCAAACCAAAAACAACAAAAAAGGATCTAAATATATGTCTAGCTTTAAATCATAGAGCTTAAAAGGAAGATAAATTGTATGTAGAAACCAAGCCTTTTTGCTCATTAACTAAGCTACTAGTGTGTTTTTTTAATCAGATATACGTAATGTTTAAATTGGTTCCATTTTCTATTTTCCAATGCAAGTAATTTCCCAAATTCCGATTACAGTATTTACCACTGTAACCGGTCCCCTTTCAAAACCCTCTCAGATAGGAACTCCTGATAAGGCTGCTGTGTGGAACATCTAGAGCTTTCTGAAGATATCACACCACAAACATATGCTTTCAGAAAACATTAATATCAAGCAGCATCTTAAGCAAATACACAGCTTTTAGAGCACCATTCAGGTTTTCTGCCAGTGGGTTGGTGTCAGGCGATGAAATTTTAATATGATTGTAGCAGCAGTTCTCTGGCAGGCAGGTCAGTGTTTATGTAAAGCCAGTGGGCAGCAAGCAGAGCGCCTAAATCTTTCATGAGACAAAACACAAACAGCTCCCAAAACAGCTCTGCGATCCCCCGTGGTCTCCCTCTCACACTCATTCACAAAAACACTCCCCAAAAACAAGAAAGACCCAACACACAGGGCTCTTAGAGCTAATGCTCTTTAACCCAAGATATAAAATTAAGGGGAGCTAATGGGGGCGTGCCCGCGTGTGGAGTTAAACGCTGCAGATACACAATCTATCGCAAGTCGCAACTGATATAATCAAAACCAGTTTAACTGAACTGAGTGAAAATTACATCCAGGCATAAATTACATATGATTCAGAATCCGACCCTGAACTCGAATAGCAAAATGAACCATTGCTGCAATGATTTTTTTTTACCCTCCTGAGCTTTTTGTTTTTAGATCTCAAGCAACCATATTTTTATCTCGTAATCCTTGGATCCGATTGACTAGAAAATACTGATTCAAACAGTGTTTGAAGATATTCTCTCAAAAAAAAAAAAAGAATCGACGCAATTATTTAAAAATCATGTGTCAAGGGAGTTCCACGGAAGAATTTTAAGTAATATTTCCTATGAATTACTATGTTGAAAGCACAAATTATAATAGGTAAAACTTACATGCTATCTTTGCGTAAATTCAACAAATTATGCTGTATAATCCTTTCAAGCATACAATAATTGAGCATGGCAATCAAGACATAGATTTTCAAGCAATAATAACATCAAGGTGTCGTGTAGTATTTCTACATTGCCATTACATGCACTGCAACATAAACCAATGACGCAAGACCAACTCGAAATAGCATGTCATGTTCAGTAAAATATTTTGTGCTTTCAATAAATGAATTCATAACAAATACTACTTCAAATATTTACAAGGAACTCGCTGAACACATGACTTTAAATAAATCCAACAAAAATATTATTTGTCGTGAACAATCATCCGCCGAGTGAAGCCAACCAAAACAGACCAACAAACTCAACACTGGTAACCCTAAATACCCATCATGCACCACACGCTCTACAGAAGGCAGTCAGTTGAAAGATTTCCTAAAAAAAATGGTTTTATTTAAGATCTTCAAATAAATAAGCATCAAAAACATATCACCTGAAACAAAAGTGGATTTATTTATTTTGATTAAAAAAGTTTTTAGCAGTTGCTTCAAAGCAGTTTTACCAAGGCCTAGTGTGGATCGAGAGTTAAATACATTTTAAACAATGCGAGTTCCTCAACCCGCAAGGTCAGATAGCACAGAAATTATAAAGCTTAATTTATTGTAGCTCAAATATAACATGTACATTCCACCTAGTATTTTTAGAGGAAAATATTTTATAGTAAACATTTATTAGAATCCTTTCAATTAAATTAAGCGTTTAAGTAAATCCAAAAAATATTTTTTTGAGCGCTAGGATTTCTTTTTTACACAACTCTGGCACGTGAGCTGAACCACTCATTAAGTAAAATAAAAAGAACAACAAACTTGTGCAGAAAACAGATACGTATGTAAATGCGATCACTTGTAATATTTATGCATTGAGAACAAGGGTGCATTTAATAAAACGAACAACAGTGCAGTGTTGATGATGCAAAACAGAGAACAGAGACAATGAAAAACTTCTGGAATCCTAATCTTCAGCACACACAGCCAAACCCAATCATGATCCCTGAGTTTGATTGATTCAGCCTCATTTCTGCCCGTCTCGGTCGAAGAATTCATGACTGCAGTGTTACGTAACTCGAGCGGTACAATAGTTACCTTACTGCAGTGTTTCTATGAGACCCACACTGAGAAGAGCTGAGAAATAACCTCTAAGAGTTAAGAGCACAGAAATCCACCTGAACCTGCTGGAAGCTGAATAAAATGGCCACAGATAGCAGAACTGTTGTATGCTATATTTGCTGCAAACCAAATTAGCACCCAGATATCGTTCAGATTCCTAATCTTCCTAATACTTTCCAACTCTGCAAGAGCTCTTAAAATAAAATAAGCAGTCATTGTAAAGAGAAATTTACAATACAAAAAAGCAGTTTGGAATCCTCACATGTTTTGTGGTTATATTTGTATATTTATAAAGAACAAAGAAATCAAATAGATGTTAGTTACTTTAATTGAAATCCCCTTTTTATCACGCACGCACACACACACACACGTAAACACACGCACACACACGCACACACACGCACACACACACGCACGCACACACACACACACACACCAGCTGCACATTGAGCTATGGGATCAATGAAGGGTCAAATTGTAGCGAGAAATAAATGTGCAGGCTTCACACAAAAAAAAATTTTAAACAAATTTTGAAAGATAGAAAACATTTCGTAAACTAACATAGATAACCAATAAAAACACTTTATTTCATGCTTAATAATGAAAGGATTTATCGGTTATTATAATTATTTGTTAAGAACCAGAGTTGATTTTAACAGTACTCAGTGATTGAACATAATTGAAAATGAGTCAAGGTTCAAATTTACAGTAGATCTTTCAGACATGAAAGAAC
This sequence comes from Danionella dracula, assembly GCA_900490495.1. NCBI lineage: Eukaryota > Metazoa > Chordata > Actinopteri > Cypriniformes > Danionidae > Danionella > Danionella dracula. The sequence goes on from UELW01000078.1 coordinate 1,108,271, forward strand.
CCTAACCCTATCTCTAATAAAATAATGGCATTGCAAATGCTTCATGTTAAAAATTAATAAACAAATAAATAAAAACCCTGCGTTCGTGAGTATACAATGCGTTTTAAAGGTCTTGGCATGATTGGAAAAGTTCATTTATATTTTTTTAAATGTATAATACAATTATTTACTTAAATAAAAAATATACATATATAATTTGCAAATTAATAGTTTTGGTAGTTTTCTTTTATTAATTGTATTGCTAATTTTGACTTGCAATTCATTCTTTTCATTTGCAACACTGCTCTTTATCTCAAACTTAATTTTAGATTTGCTTTTTTGAAGAAGTTTTCAAAACTTAAATCTAATAATCCTATATGATATGAATCTATTGATTCAGCATTTGACCCCTCATCGTTGCTGTTTGCCTTTACTTAATGTACATTGGATATTTTTGCTTTAAGCTTCAAAAATGCTATTCAATAAATGTTAAAGCCAAACTGTAACCCTTCACGCTCCTTCAGTGTACATAATAAAATGTGAGAAGTTGTAATTCCTTGACTGACCACTTGAGGCTGGTCCCAGAAGTGGATGAAATTCCAGTTGACAGTCTAATATTTTTGTTCTTTCTAAATTATTATGCATGCAATAAATGTTTTACATTTAATTATGTGTAAAAAAATGTTTTACAAAAATGTATTGCTTGCACTTCCTGTGGAACATAAAGGTTACGTGTTCCCTAATATTGAGGCTACACACGAATGCAATGTCTCTTCAGCATTAGCTGCGATGACCCCTGAGAAAGGCTTGATCATAGACTGTATATATACTATATAATCGATAGGATATGGCCCTGTAATGATTCAAAATGACCTTGATGAACAAAATCCTGTTAAACAACTTAACCTGCTTTAGTATTAAGTGTTAGTCATTTTAAACACTCTCCATATATGTAAAAAAGCAATTAATTGCTAAGAAAGACTGGTCAACTGATCATATAGGACTACATTCCTCAATAAAAAAGGGAAAATGTTGTATACGATGCTCATCTTCTTCCTCTCCTAAGCATGAGCGTGAGGGCTGCAGGGAAGAAAGGATAGGGAAGACGACGAAAACGAAGCGAGAAAAGATGAGAATTGATGTGCAATTTGAGCATCCAATCAGCTGCGGCGCTCCTCAGCTGCTGAGGTGTTATGTAACCGGCCAGGGGCAGGCAATTAGAAAGCTTTAAGTGTTAGCTAAGAGCAGAAGACAAAAACAACAAACAAGAAGAGTCTCTGAGTATGTGTGTGTAGGAGCATCCATTTCACTTTGAAACATGAGAGCAGAGTTGTTTTTGACTCTATTAAATAACAGTGAACTTTTCATGACCTGAGAGTGGAGGGATAAATTAAGAGCATGCTTTGGAGGAAAACAAGCTAGAGGCGGTTTCACACTGGAGACCGTTTGACCATTCCGCACCCTAGCATAGTTTATGTCTCAGTAAACAATATAAACACGCTATTACTATTCCCAAGCATTCAAACAAAACAGGTCAATTCCTCTTTTGACCAACATGTTCAGGCCAGGATCTCCAGAACACTTCTGCAAGTGTTCTCGGAGTCAATATTCAGACAGAATCAGGTCTTCCGGTTCAGAGAACATACAGCCGGGGAGACACGATGCGATTTTTAAGTTGTTGGGTTCAGCTCCTGCTAAAGCCAGATTTATAGTTGTGTATGAAATGCCCGTTGCGGAAGGCTCTGCGCGCACCCATTAGTCAGCAAAGCATTCAAGGTTGTGCGCTCCGCACTCTTTAAAAATACAAAAATGGGCTAGAAAGATTTTTGAACAAACATAACCACTACCTTTAAACATTAGGTCAGATTCAACATTTTGCATCTACTAATTGACTTGCTATGTAAATCACTTGCTGGTATTGGTCAGAATGCAGTTTGAAAGAAATTACACATACAGACCGCGCTTGTACTGTGTAGGGGTCAACATATGAAACCTCAACTCAATCACAGACTAGACTCTTGCATGTGTGTAGAGGAGGTGGCCCTGTGTGTGGACAGCGTTTCTATAGAAACGGGAGGTGCGTGATTCATGGAGCGTGTCAGGCAGAAAAATACATTTCACACCTACATGTGTGTGCAAGAGAGAGTGAGAGAGAGATGGAGAGTAGCCAGGTGATGGTTTAATGCTTTCGAGTGTTTATGAGTGCTTTCGTGTCCCGGAGTGTGATGAACGTGAGAGTTTTCATGTCAAGAGAACACCATTGACATCGTGCTCAGTGTTTGTTAAGAGCACTAGAAATGAACCAACCCACACTATACCATTTCATTTAAAAACCATTATTCTTCACATTATCGTAGTGTTTTTACTCCCGTACTGATGCCAACCGCAATGGAGGACGCATCTCCAGCTCAGATTAACAGCTGGTTAAAAGTCACGATTGGCGCCTGGAGACATCTGGAACCTCGAAACCATTATTGTTTTCATCCACGATGGCGATAACCATATTATAACCACTTTTTCTGGTGACACTAATGAGATGTTGATGAGCTAAATATGTCTCGGATATGACAAAACTTGATGGGATGTGCGCACTTTTTGTTGACAAGACGAAAATGGACGGAAATGTTATTGGGGGGACGGTTACGCGTTCAAAATGCATGACATTCCTGCTTTTCATGATTCGTGACTGTAATCTGTCAATTAAAATATAATGGATTCACTGCCACGTGTTATCTTTGTCCGGTGACACCCTTCACCTGACGCGTAGAGCACACATTGTGTACGAGGCATCTGCGGTCACAACTCCCCGGTGACTTGCAGGAGAATTTTCTTGATGTTATTTTTCAAAACTTCATATGCCATATTTTCTTCATGCTTTTAAATATGCAAGTACATATTCTTATTCCATTCCTCAAGCTTTGGGGAATATATATATATATATATATATATATATATATATATATATATATATATATATATATATATATATATATATATATACAACTCGGTGGATCTGGGAATCGAACCGGCGACCTTCTGATCACAAATCCATCTCCTTATCCATCAGACCACAACTGACCCCACCAGACACCAACTGCTTGTTAAAATGGATAATATTACAAACACTTACATATGCACTAAACATTTAAACTTTACTAACCAATTAAAATCAACCAGCTAAACATTAATAAGTCTATATAACACGATATGAATGTAAAAGAGTATAAATTCACAAATTAACACCTTTATTAACATGTTTCTAGAATGCTAATATTTTTAGCACAAGTCTATGGTGTTTTACATTAAAATTGTTAGCTTTTCGGCAAAAGTCTTACGTTTATCGGCTTTATCATATATGTTGCGAGAAAAGCTCAATATATGGATGAAAAAATACTCTTACTCTTAGGAAAAAGTCTTTTAATCTTTTCATAGTTGAACACAGTAGAAGGGCTAACGCAAACATAAGTTAGAAAAAAGGGGAAAGAATGTTGTCATATTCTTACTCCATCGCTCAGATTTTGGTCATACATATGTTTATAGCACTTAGGTAATTATAAAAAAAAAATGAGGCCATAATAGCAAAATTAAGAAAGTTTTTGTTCTTGGCTTTTTTTTTGTAAGGAACACTTTGTTTTGCATAATCCTTAGATCAGTGTATTTATTAATGAAAAGTCCATTAACAATCTCACAATGTGACATTTGGCATTAATTCATGAAATACATTTACATACACAATTTTGAATGTTTAAAATGTTAAATTAACATATTAAAATACATAAAAGAACTGAAATTTAATTAACATTTACTAAAAGTAGAGTAATACCTTTTATTTTTTGGTAACTAAAACTTTTTAGATTTTTGTTGACTAAAATATAACTTAAACTATAAAAAGAAATGTAAAAGTCAAACATGATCGTTCGTTTTAGTCATATTTTAGTCAAGACTAAAACTTAGGTGGCTGCCAAAAACAACTCTGCTCAAAACAGAGTTAATAATATCTAAAACTGCCTCAAACAGTGAAACAGAAGAAGGTGACCTCGTTTTTGTCGCTAATAGCAGAAAACAGCTTAACAGGATTTGCTTAAGCGATGCACGGATTAGCATTGTTTCCTCTCGCTCAAAACCTCGTTATTTCCTGAGAATATAATTAGCAATTGTATTTTGAAATGTTGTAGTTAAGCCGTTGGAATGCGGATGGCATTAAAGTGATCCTGAAAACGCTGAGAGGGAGGAAGGCGCTAGCACACGCCAGGCGTGCCAGGTTAATCTGTGCCACTCTGACATTCTGATGAATAAACTATGAGGAGAGGAAACTGAACTGACTGCCACACCATTAGCATGAGAGAAAGAGATGAAATATAAATGCCTCTGTGATTTCTGCTGCGATGTAAGGCTCGATTGTAGGGAAATATTTCCTGGCAGTCTGCAAAAGTCAAAACATCTATTAGAGTGGCAGTAAATGCAAACACAGCGTGACCCTCGCTGTGACATCCGATGGATAATTATTGTGAGAGTGGATTGTGAGATTAAGTGAAAGTCGTTCAGCTCCTGCGAGTCAAATAACAAAAGATCTGAGTCACTCACTGAGAGAATAAAAACAGCACTTAATATGGCTAAGCATGACTCAGGTGCTGCTGACATTATGTCCTGTTTGGTGACTTTATTGCAATCTCCTAACAGGAGTCAGATGATAAATTGAAGGTGCTCAGATCAATATTTGTGTATTTGATTATAGCTCAATGACAACTGTGTAAACCGATATGGGTTTTTGTCTGGCCGATATTTCAAAACCTTGGTTTTAAGTTGTTGGTAGCCAATGATCTTTATTTGAGTTGATAGTAGCCAATGGTCGAAGTTTTAGTTCTTAGTAGTCAATGGCCGATATTTAAGTTCTTAGTAGCCAATATTTAAGTTCCTGGAAGCCAATGGCCGATATTTAAGTTCTTAGTTGCCAATGACCCATGTTTAAGTTCTTAGTAGCCAACGGTCGATATTTAAGTTCTTAGTAGCCAATATTTAAGTTCCTGGAAGCCAATGGCCGATGTTTGAGTTCTTAGTTGTCAATGGCCGATATTTAAGTTCTTAGTTGCCAATGACCCATGTTTAAGTTCTTAGTAGCCAACGGTCGATATTTAAGTTCCTAGTAGCCAATATTTAAGTTCCTGGAAGCCGATGGCCGATGTTTGAGTTCTTAGTTGTCAATGGCCGATATTTAAGTTCTTAGTTGCCAATGATCCATGTTTAAGTTCTTAGTAGCCAATGGTTGATATTTAAGTTCTTAGTAGCCAATATTTAAGTTCCTGGAAGCCAATGGCCGAAGTTTGAGTTCTTAGTTGTCAATGGTCGATATTTAAGTTCTTAGTTGTCAATGGCTGATATTTAAGTTCTTAGTTGCCAATGATCCATGTTTAAGTTCTTAGTAGCCAATGGTTGATATTTAAGTTCTTAGTAGCCAATATTTAAGTTCCTGGAAGCCAATGGCCGAAGTTTGAGTTCTTAGTAGTCAATGGCCGATTTTTAAGTTCTTAGTAACCAATATTTAAGTTCCTGGAAGCCAATGGTCGATATTTAAGTTCTTAGTTGCCAATGACCCATGTTTAAGTTCTTAGAAGCCAATGGCCGATATTTAAGTTCTTAGTAGCCAATGGTATTATATAATACCAATTTAAATACTAATATATAATGTACTCAGAAAACTAAATAAACTGTAAAGTAAACAAATATCAAATAATAAGACTGTCAAACAAAACCTCTGTTTTGCACTTCGAATGTAAACCTTTGAAAATGTAAAAAAAAAAAAAACTTTCAAAAACTAAGTATAAAAATAGATCAGTGTCCTCACGTAGAGAAACTTAACTAATTATTAATAATAAAATATAATGAAAGATAAATGGATTACATTTATATTTCAAAAAAGCGTATGAAACTGGTAGCCTTTCAAATGACATCCATGAGCAGTAACTCCCAGTTTCTAAAATGATATACATTGTTGATTTAAAGTGAAATGGTATTAAATAATGTACATGAAGCACAAAATAAATAGTAAATAAATATTTAGAAGACTGTCAAACAAGACATCTGTTTTGCACTTCAAATGTAGAAAAATAAAACATAAGGGAGGAACAGAAGACAAGACTAGTCGTTGATGGACATCACTGTTTTGCCACAGAGAAGGCTGTTTTGACACAACAGTGTTGTATTGATCTCATCCTATGTCACAGTAATGACCTCTAAAGCAAGTGAGTCGATGTGCTTCGGCTACTACAACCAAACAACTATACCGAGTCTTGTGTGACTTGATGCTACTGATTGCTAAGAAGCATAAAAAACTACAACCTTTCACTCAATTAAAAGTCACATGAAAAAACTGAATGGAGGCTCTTATTGTGTTTTCTGGGTCACAATTATGCATGCATTATAATCGGGCAATTACAACCAGAGAACTAATACTGATTATCAACAAAATTGGCAGATTAATCAATCAAATCATTGTTTCTGTAGTAGAATTAAAAACTACAATATTTCAGATTCAGATGATAAAAGATCAAGCTAAAAACTGTATAAAAGAACTTTTAAATAAATCCTCACCTCCGAAAGTACCTGGTTCACAAGTCTTGCACCATTCTCTGAAACCGTCCAGGGGTCGCTCTCCTCCACCAGCATGGCATCCAGAGTCCCTTTCTCCAGAACCACATCGAAGACGCCGTCGCTGAAGGCCAGTCGCCGGGCGTCCATGCAGAGCCAGCTGAGCTGGGCACAGGCCCGGTGCCTCTCTGCCATGCTCTCGACACAAACACTGGAGTAATCCACATTGGTGATGGAGTGGTATCCAGCCTGACACATGTCAAAGCTCAGAGCGCTGTTTCCACAACCTGAAGTAGAGATGTGAGCAGTGTTATAGCTTACATTTTTGAAATGAAATGAACTTTTTCAATTAATAAACCAAACTACAGTCATACACATGGAACATGGGCAGTGTCAGACACATTTTAGGGGTGCAGTAGCCTCTTCATCTTAGCACCCATATAATAATAACCTCTGATTACAAATGTTGTTTTCTTATCACAGTTTCAAGAGAAGGTGAAAACGTTTAATTCATTACATACATACATTAAAAAGTGCACATAGACCCGCGTTCGATCACCTGAGAAACAAACTCTGCATTTAATCACTATTTGCTTGATGAAAGACCAAACAGACACAGCTAACTCCATAAGAGAGCAGGTTCTCATTCACCCCAATGTTAAAACTGACCAATTTTGGAGCTGAAAAGCAACAAACATGTTTCCACCCCTGGCTCCATTAGGTTTGTTGATTCAAATCGCTAGTTCTGATCTTCATGAACACTCTGAGGGGGGTGAATTATTTTTACATTTGTTTATTTAAGATATATAAAATTTAAACCTTCATCCAATCAGGCGCCTTCGCTACGACCATGTCCAGCCTCTGTGGATGCATTTTCGAGCTCTGTCTACATCCACTTCGAGCTTCATTTGACTTTGCCAGAAACCTATGGGTGACATCATGAACACTCTGTCCAAGTAATATACAGTCTTCACTACAACACTACACTTAGTACAGTGCACTGTTCTCTTACAGTTTTACATACATGTGAATTCAAAGGCAGTACATTCTCAAGACAGTATTCAAGACAGGTTCGCCTTAAAATTAAAAATGACTTCTACACAAAGAGAATCTTCCAAATAAATGTAATGGCACATCTTAAAAAATATGTATATAAAAATCTGTCAATAATGGGGGCAGTGGAGTGCAAACATCGATGGAAGTATTGCTTCAGATTAAAACTGTCACAGACACAAAGCTTCATGACTATGATCTCCCCAAAACTCAAATTTTACATTCTCAGACTTCAAAAATCATAAGGTGTGACTGACGGGAACCTCATGCTGCGACTTCCTGTTTCGACACGGGGTGTTGTGTCCCAGCCACCGAGGTGCGAGGAACTTTAATTATCACCTTCTTAGCTTCTCTAATTAAACTGCGCTTAACGAGCAAACTTACAGAGTGTGTTTTAATCAAATTAGTTTTCTTTTGCTTGTTTAACAGTTCTTCACCTCAGTGTGTAATCAAGACAACTCTCACTCTCACTGAAGCCAAAGAGAACGCTTGAAACCTCAGGAAGCTTCTCTCAACAGAACGTGAGGTGTTCCCCTAGAGGCTCCGAGAGTAAAGCGAGAAGTTTGCACCTGAGCAGCACTGTCTATTTACAGCTCTCCATAGCACACTTTATGTTCATATAGTGGGAGATCTCATCATAAAGCATTCGCTGAAAGTGTGCGGGTTTATTCAGAACAAACACTTCCATTTCAGCAAGATAATCTTATGAGCTGAATTCCTTTCATTTGAGTCATGAGAAGAATGTCTACAACAAAATGCTATTAAAACAACGATGCTTGAACTATGGAACTCTAAGAACATGTTGTTAACTTTCTGACTTTTGTGTCGTACTACAAGTATAAGGGTTCAAGAGCGCACTTGAAAATGGAGTCAAAGCAGCTCTTGTAAAGTTTCCAATGTTTGCATCGGTTTAATTGTTTTTTTTTTTTTTGTTTTTTTTTAATGAACTTGTATCGGTTCTGCTCCCAGCTCTTCACATTTTCGAAATCAGGAAAAATATACCAGATCTAAATTTATATATAGTTATGTATATTCCTTGACAGAATTTTGCACTAAGCTAAAAATGTATTTATACTTCATTTTATACTTTGTTTATTGACATTTATACTTGATACTTATTTATACTTAATTATATTTACAAAAATGTCATCAAACCTAGTTCAACTACCTCTCCTTTGATAATATAAAATATTATCAAACTATTGTTATTTTTGAGTTAGTAATTAATTAATTTTAGTCACATAGCTGATACTGTATATTTTGTATAAGCTATATTTTGATTTAATATGGCAGAGAAAAATGTATTCGTTTTGGTCCTTTTTTTTGTTTTGCATAGCCAAAATGTATCTGATCAAGAAACATGATTAGACTTTTATCAGGAGAGAAAAAAGTGATCAGATCACAGTAGATATTGGAATTGGCAGATACTCAAACTAAACGATCGGATTTGATCGAATTGGGAGCAAAAAAAATGTCATTTCAGTTATTTACAGCACAGTGAATAAATTAGCAATCAGATGAGGACACACTTTAACATTTATCACTGTAACTAAGGCTTTTTACCTGTGGTTATGAAAGTGAATAAAAAACCTGATTCTCAGTATTTGAATTTGGAGCCAATACTTTTGATAATACAGTGTGCATGTTTTGACCCTTTCCACCACTAACTAAGTAAATTACATTAAAGCGTGCCAATTTATCAGCATGAAACTGCTTGCAGTTCCCTACACCACCACAACATTTAGATTTTTGAAATCCAAAACTTTTGTTATCTTTGATCTTGACAGAGCGTTCCCATACCTCTAGGAGTAAACATGGTTAAAAAAAGCTTTTTCAAAGTTGAAGATGCCAAATACCAATGAAGAAATTTAGTTTGAGGCCAAAAATAAAAAAAAGTGAAGAAAAAATAACTCCTAAAAGTATGCATTTTAACACCCCACTCTCTCCATGACATCATTCATCACATGACCTTGAACCTACCAGCTCCCTTGCTCTTGAACTCCTCTTATCCGAGCATTCATTATGACATTGACAACATGGGAACGTCCAGAGCGGCGGTGTTCCCTAACAGGACAGCACGTTTCAGATAGCCTAGCATACCAAAGACAGCACCTCTTCATTCCCTGCGTACTCTCTATCACTACACGACGAGATGGAAAAACGGATTTGACATCCAAGTCAGTGCAAAACATGCCAAGCTAGTCACATGGCCAACTCACTTCGAGGAGAACGTGCCATACACATATCTCCAGCCAATATTTATGTCTGTGGAACAAGAAGCTATTCCTAGCATTGACTGCATCAGCACTTTCACCTGTCAAGAGTGAGTGTTGCATAACAACAAGCTGTATCCAAATAGAAACATGTTTCAAACTTAGATAACAGACCCAGTTTTAGCCAAACGGTATCCGAGGAGGTTTGCACCCTTTAAGACACAAAAGAAGCTCTTTCATAATTTCCCATAATGCCCCAGCGCTGCACAGTTAGTGTAAATGATTAAAAGCATGATGTCAAATGAAGTGGAGCATGAAACGTCCATGTATTATGCAACACCAGCACAATCAAGGCATGACTACAAACCTCTCAAAATAAAACCTTGACGCAAATATGTTCAGCTGGCCACTTTGGGTCTATGCTTTACAAAAGGGATGTTTTTTAGTAGTCTACTGTTCCCATGTCCCGACCCTGAAGTAGTGGAAGAAAATTAAAGCATGGATCTTGTTTAGAAATGTCTTGCATCCTGTTTAAACATGAATCGCCTTCCTGTCATCACATGTATTTTGTCCTTCTCAAGATTACTACATCCAAGAGGAAGGTAACAGGTTTGGGTACCGATACTTGGTACCAGTATGTAAGCGGTTGCAATACAGTAGTAAACAGATTGAATCGTAAAGTGAATTTCGGTTCCTTGTTTTGTTTCTGTGTATTTGCACACTCTGGTTTTCACTGTAACAAGCCTGGCATACACACAGTCGGTCGAGAAATCAAAATACAAAAGCAAAACGTTCCAAAATGTGGCAAAATTTTATGAGAAAGGATGCAGAAAGGTCCTCAAGCAACAAACATGTTCAGCTAAATGTGGGAACACGCCAAGCCTGAGCTCCAAGGGCAGCAACTTTAGAGAAGTTTTCGGGGATGATAATAGCAGCCATTATAGGTGAGCCCTTGTAGTACAGTAAAGTCAGTCACTGATGCATGCTAACCTTTCCACTTCTCGGCTGGAGTGACATGCATTTCATAAATCATGCCCAATATTTCATTCTCGTTCTCATTTCATTTCGAGTAGCACAGCTAAATGTGTTTAACAGGTTGGCAAAAGTCAAAGTCATCAAAAAAAGTGTTACAAACCTCTGCTTTGTATTTGTTTGTGTGTGCGTGTGTGCGTGCGTGTAATTGTTGTGATTGGTTCGCTCTGCTTCTTTGTTTACGCTTTTGCTTGACCCTTTGGATTTGACGCTGTTGTACAGTATTTCATTTTTTATGTATCTCACATTATAAATAAAATCTTTTTTTTTTCCCTTTCCTATTTGTCCTGCTGTTCCTTTGGAACACTCATTTGTGTTACGTTCAACCTTTAGACTGCGTATATCAAAAGTAAAAAAAAATAAATAAATTAAAAATAAATTGTAATAAGTTTTATTCTAAACACAGTGATTTTTTTTTTGTGTTTTTACATTACAAATAATATCCACTTGCTTTCAGTCTCTTGTATGAATAAAATGTGCCCCTGATATGACACGCATTTGTAGAAGAGGACACTACATCACCCAGAAAGCACTGCTAACAGAAGTAAACATTACAAGAGAGAGAGAAAGAAAGAAAGAAAGAAAGATAGAAAGAGAGAGAAAGAGAGAAAGAGAGAAAGGAAAGAAAAGGAGAAAGAAAGCTTTTTTGTTTTTTTGCACTTTAGAAAATCAAGGAAAACGTAACAGAAACCCGAGTTATCTTTGCTCTAATAAAAAGATGTTACACTGACCCAACAATCCCAATTGAGTACATCTCTGCTTAATGCAACTGTATTCGAAAAAAATATGGAGTTTCAACCACAAACAAAGGGTTGAAATGACTTCAAAGGAGATAAAAACAAGCATCTTAATGAGAGAACAAACATTTCCTCAGAGCAATCAGCACAGATTTCCACTAAATTGCCTAACTGAGTGTTGTTTCCAGGAAAGCTCTGCACGCTTGCCTCTATAGTGATAATATTTGCCTTTATTTTCAACTCCATAAAGACAAAAAAACACACACTCGGGTCTGATGCGGTTCCCGGAAATGTCACACAGACACATGGAGGGAGCAGCTCTGTTGCCATAGTGATGCAAGATCGACTCCCACCGGCGTTGTTTACCAGACTCCCAAAGCATGCTGGGTAGAGCAGATACAACCACATATCAACAGGAGAGAGAGAGAGAGAAATAACTAGCTTTATCACCAGCTGCGGCACATAAGTAGGTCGCCAGAGTGCGAACATATAGAGCAGGAGATAAGGTGAGCACATGAATCACTGCGCTCATGAATATTTCCTCTACGAGCAGTGATGCGACTGTATGATGTCATCTCAATACTCTCAAATGGACCATTCAACCAAACTTAACTAGTCCCTTAAACACAGATGTAACCTTTAGGCTCAAACATCCATGAATAACCGATTGTTGGTTTATCAACAAGAAATCTTCGATGCAATTGTGTGTATGAGTAAGGGTTATGCAGACTTCCTTTCCTTATGTTCAGGGAAACAAACACCCACTAAATTAAAGTGCTGACAAATTGTATCAGGGAAATAGTTTTCAAATGTTTGGCATAAGATTAATAAAGGGGTTCTCCACCCAAAAAATCCCATAAATCCGGTTTGTGACTGGTTCATCATTCATGAGCATCAACAAGACACACGAGTTAGTAAAAGGCGACAGATGCAGAGCGTAGACTAGAAGCAAGCCTGTGAAGGCTCTCAGAAAAAGTGGTAGAAGTGATTTCAGATCATCTCAAGCTTTAGCGTCGTTCACCGGTTACACAGAAAAAAACCTTTATTTCCTTAGTTTTTTTATTTAGTGGTCTGTAGCATGTTAATGTTAAAGTTAAAATAGGTCATAATGTTAGAGTATAAGTTTAGAGATCCTTTTGCATTATAGATGTGCACAGCAGGTTTTTTTTATTGTTAATTCATTGATCGTGCTGTACAGTACAACAGGATATTCTTATATAAGACATTATAATCTATTTAAAAAACACTACTAACATTGCTATTTTTAGTGATTTGGGAGATGGAGGCTCCCTTTGAAGAGAAATTAAATATAAACTTATATAGTGTACGAAACGGAAATCTAGTCACTGTATTCAATGGGCTAATTTGCACACTATTTGTTTTTTTGTCATAATAATAGAAAAACATTCTACCGAAATATTTTCAGTGTTTTTAGAGATGTGTATAATAAAAAAGAAATTTTTAATTAGACTGTAATTTTTGTGCCGGACTTTAAGGTCAGCAAATAGTGCAGGAATGTTTGATAAATCTGATATTAAATTCAATACACTTTTAACTTGTCTGTAAAGTAAAACATCAGATGAAAAAACCAAGAGCTTATCCGATTAATCGATCGATTACAGTGATAGATTAATCTGTTATCAAAATAAGTAGCTGCAGCCCTAAAGTGATTGATGCCTTTAAGTGATCAAAAACTGAAATAAGGCTTCATAATTAATTAGTTAAAAATAAAACATTGAATGAAAAACGCATCAGACATGCACTTTTGATGATCAACTGATTTAAATCTAAAAATCTGCAAGGAATGCCCAGATGGTGCTTGTGCTTGTGCGCTCCTTGTGAAGGAGACAGGAGGATGCTTCAAGTAAAATGATACAGCTCATATTGGAGAATAGAGATAACCCTCTGTGACTTCCTGATGAGCTTTTGGAAATCACACAAACACAGTCAGGAGAGGATGTTAGCAGTCCACATGCATGGCAGGAGAGGACAAGAGCAGGACGGAGAGATTATAGAGCTTACTCATCACAGTCAGAGCACGAGAAGAGGTGAAACTGAGGCGAGGACACTTCAGGGCCTTCACCGCGTGCTTTCTGAGAGATGTACAAGAATATGCAAGCCATCGGTGTCTGTGTCCAATGTCTTATTGTCTTGTAAAAAGGTTTAAATTCCCGTGAGCCTTTGTTAACGTGAGTGCTGTTTTTATTTTTAGAAATATTCTATCAGTGCCTTTCCCATAATCCTTTGTTCTGAAAACTCTTTTGTCATTGCTTATGCAACAGAAATTCAAATGCTTTAAAATTGGGTGGATTTCGGTTATTTAAGCCCAACTTTCTCAAAGACTTATGTTTAAATCTACACTGTAATGTAGTAAAAGCACACTTTTCTATTATTATATTATTAGATGTTTAGTAGCTGTTTGTAACCAAATGCATCTGCAAGTGGAAAAATACAGACCGCATCTCTAACATAAATCAGGCTTATTTTAATGCACCCTGTATGAAAGCCTGAAAAATAATAGATATCTTTCGGTTCTAATTATAACCTCAATTTCTACACCTGAGTAAAAGGTTAAAAAACATGATCAGATGTTAAAGAGGTCCTGAACTAAGAAACCTAACAGTACTTATCATGCAAGAGTAAAAGTGTAGGAAATTGATGAGAATATCTTACCAATATCTTGATATTTTCTAGCATTTTTAAAAGCCTCCTGCAGAGAAGCCATCCGAATTTGTCCGAATAGACCCTTATATCTCTGCTCTGAAACAGTTACGGCAAAAAAAGATTGTAAAAGTCATATTTTAACTACAGAACAAATAACAAGAACACATTTTATACAGTAATATAGGGATGCATGAGCCACTCTGGGATATAAACGGTTGCATAAAACAATAACGAGAAAGGGGCAGATTTAATTAATAGGTTCAGACGCTTATCTTCTCTGCTTTAGCACTGCTGAAAGAAAGGATTGTAGAATCATTTACGTTTTTAGGTAATGCTGGCTGATTTTGGTGAATAACAGAAAAAGTAGTCGTCATTTAACAGTAGATCTTTTAAAGGGTTACCATAGCAACCCAATTTCACTGCTTTCAGAATACCAAACCTTTTTAGAAGAAATCATAAGCTCTAAACGTCATGTTTTGCAGACTTGCGAGTGAGAAAATAAATTATAATTTAAAGCGTTTAAGTGTATGGATAACCAACATGGTTTTCGCTCACTTCACTAAATTAATAGTAATAACAAATTAACTGATAAAAACTGAACTGAAATACTAAGTCTTAAATGGTTTTGCTGCCATATATTAGACACATCTGGCTCACTCCTCAAGCTTTGATTGGTTAGGAAACATCCCACACGAGCAAAAGCACTTCTAAAGAAAACCTACGTCAAGCCAAAGAGAGGTCAAAGCTGCCAAACACCTTCAGGATCTGCAAACGCTGAGAGAAGAGAACAAGCCGGAGCCGAGCTAAAGGTGAACCCAGGACAACGTGATAGAGCAGCGCATCGCTCAGATTCCCTCTGACAGGCTCCGGAGTTCACCCTCTGATGCATTTATGCAGAAGAACTGCGGAGGATCTGGAAATGAAAGACTCGTCCGGGCCTATCCGCTCAATTTCAAAGCCCACAGTGTCAAAGGAGACAGGGATATATGAGTATGAGACGAGATGTACCTGCGTGTGGGTAAAGGTGGGTGTCTTTTTATTTCTCTAGGCTTTTTTGATAAGGGCACAGGCCTCTGGCAGGATCTGAACTCCTACAGGAACCAAAGTCTATTGAATACTTTGACTGAACTAAATTCACATGGATACAAAACATCCCCACGCATGTAAACACTACGATCAGAAGGCCGCGCTTCTCAAAGTTTCACTTCAACGCTTTGTTTGAAGAGGTGTTTGTGACTTAACAGTGTTAGACTTCCTTTTTAAGTATCTTTAGAGCAAAAATGCAAAAAAAGCAACAACCATTAAAAAGAAGACACAAAGCATTAACCGATTTTAAAATCAAATCTAAACTATTTTTGGGGACATTTTTTACCCCAAAAGGGTAAAAAATTGTTTTAAATTTGTTTTTACACATAATTGCACCATCAAATGACCATCAGTAAAACAAAAAAGCATTTTTATCCACTTATCTTTCATATTTTGGTTTTTGTTCAGTTTGTAATCTCAACAACAAAAGTTCGCAAATGCTTGGATATGTTTGATTTGTTTTTATAAAATCCATGTAGTGCTGAGGTGCTTATTTTGATTTGTCAAGGTGAAATTTAACACACAAACACCACACTAGCTTCTGCTGTTACGCTCCATGTAAAAGCCAAAATGTTTTTTTTTTTGTTTTGTTTTTTTGCAAACGCTCGTCTAAAGGGTTGACGGTGCCAAGTGATAATCAAAGCAACAGCAACAAAAGAGAATGGATGATTATGTGGTCATGGTATTGCAATAAAATCATTATTTTATTTATAATAGAGGTCAATGGGGCAAAAATGGACAATAACAGTAAATAGGGGGGCTTCAATAATCTCATTCTGCAAAAACAAAATATTGATTAATTCTAATGTAAATAAAGTTTCACATAATTGTACACAGGCTCGGGTCAGGCTTGCACTCTGCTGTGCAGTCATGTGATGCCCTCATGAGCAGTCATGTGAAACAGAGAGCTTCTCCGCGTTTACATACATTCGTTTGATAAAATTTGGGCCTGGTCTCATAAATACACAGAAAACCAAAATTTTGTTTAGGTTTGGCCTGGGCTAAATTCTCTGGCATGTGTCGGACCAGCCAAATAAAAACTTCATCTCCTCCAGACCTTTTTATTTCCAATATTGGATTCACTCTGATATACCACGACAAGATTGAACATACCAAGGACAGCCGAAAGCTCTTCAGGACTTTCAACTCACTCCTCTGTCCACCCCAACCTCCCCCAGCGACCTCTCTCACTGCAGATGACTTCGCTGATCACTTCATAGACAAAACCCTCACCATCAGCCGGCAGTTTGCACCACCTTGCACCCAAATTCAGCCACAATCCTCGGCACCTTTCATGTCCACGTTCACTCCACTCACAGAAGATCAGGTGTTCAAACTCCTTCTCTCAGCGCATCTGACCACCTGCCCCCTCGATCCCATCCCCTCTCACCTTCTACAAACCATCTCACCTACCATCACGCCTGCCCTCACTCACATCATCAACTCCTCCATCACTACCGGCATTTTCCCCAACACCTTCAAGGTGGCCAGAGTCACCCCGCTTCTCAAGAAACCCACACTCGACACATCACTGGTGGAAAATTACAGACCTGTCTCTTTGCTGCCCTTCACTGCAAAACTCATCGAGCGAGTCGTCTTCAATCAACTCTCTACCTTCCTGACTCAGAACAACAAACTTGATGACAATCAATCAGGCTTCAAGAATGGACACTCAACTGAAACAGCTTTGTTGTCTGTAACGGAAGCGCTACGAGGGGCCAGGGCTAACCACAGATCATCTGCCCTCATCCTACTAGACCTCTCTGCAGCGTTTGACACAGTCAACCATCAGATCCTTCTCTCCACTCTTTCTGCGATGGGCATCACTGGAACTGTACTCGATTGGCTTGAGTCCTATCTCACTGTGATCTTTCAGTGTTGGGTGGAGGGGTGAGGTCTCAAACACTCATAACCTACTCACCGGGGTTCCCCAGGGTTCAGTCCTTGGCCCACTTCTCTTCTCCGTCTACACCACCTCCCTGGGCCCTATCATCCTCAGACACGGATTCTCCTACCACTGCTACGCTGACGACACCCAACTCTATCTGTCGTTCCCCCTGATGACCTGTCAGTAACTACCCGCATAACTGACTGCCTGAACGACATCTCTACTTAGATGAAGAACCATCATCTACTGCTCAACATGGCCAAGACAGAACTTTTGGTAATCCCAGCTCATCCCTCTGTGCATCACGACCTCACCATCCAGCTGCAATCCTCTTCATCCTCTACAGTCACCCCTTCTCCTACAGTCAGAAATCTTGGAGTGATTTTGGATGAACAGCTGTCCTTCAAAGACCACATTACAAAGACAACTCGAGTGTGTAGATTTGCACTGCACAACATTCGAAAGATCAGGCCCTTCTTAACTGAGCATGCAACTCAACTCCTGGTTCAGGCTCCTCTCACGTCTGGACTACTGCAACGCTCTCCTAGCAGGACTTCCATTAAATACGCTCAAACCTCTGCAGATGATCCAGAATTCTGCAGCTCGTCTTATCTTCAAGGAACCGAAACGAGCTCATTTTACTCCCCTCTTCATCACTCTACATTGGCTCCCCATTGCAGCTTGGGTTAAATTCAAATCACTGATGCTGGCGTACAAAACTATCTCCAGAGCAGCCCCTGTCTACCTCCATGAGCTCATACGCTCCTACATGCCCTCCAGAAGCCTGCGCTCAGAGAAGGAACAGCGACTTGTGGTTCCATTCCACAAGGGCAGAAGATCTCTCAGCAGAACCTTCTCTTTCACTGTCCCTGGATGGTGGAACAAACTCCCTGATCCAGTCAGGAGAGCAGCAACTCTAACAGCTTTCAAAAAGCAACTGAAAACTTTTCTCTTCAGAGAACACATACTATAAAAAAAAAAAAAAAACTTCTACCTTCTTTATCCCTCCTCTGTCTTCATCTTCTTCCTCTACTTCCTCACTGCTATGGTTTATTGATCAGTTGATACAATTCTATTATGAGAAGCTGAGATAGACTTTGACGGTGTAACAAATTGCATATTGTCTCTCCCCTAATGTAAGTCGCTTTGGACAAAAGCATCTGCCAAATGCATAAATGTAAATGTAATATCCTATATACACACATTTATTTATTTGTCTGTTGTATGGCATGCTGTTTTAAAATATGGCGTGTTTTTTGTGATCTGCAAATGTATCTTTGTAAAGACGCCTTGGGAGACACTATGTAAAATAACCATAGTATAGTGTTTCAGGTTTAATAGAATATTCCATTCTTAATCTTTAACAGATTATGACAGGACACACAGCAGACTAAATGAGCTGTACAATCTAGCATTAGTACAGCTTTGTCCAGATCCATCCTAATCCAGCTCGTTCTTTCATGAGAAGAACTGGGCTCGAGGTCAAAGTCAACGACCCCTTCAGAAAGCAGCGCTCAGCAGAACCACTTCCCGAGTCAGCAGCACCTATTTGAGCTGACTGTCATGAATATCCCACGTTTTAATTCAGCCACAAACGGTAAACACTTTCCACTCAGCGGAGCAGATCCGTTACCTGAGGGAGGTCAAGGAGACATTAGCAAAACATACTTCTGAAAAGGTATAGGAATGAAAACCTGATCAACAGTTCCCAAATTAGCATATTTTCCATCAAAATAGCACATAGCAGCAGAAAACTGCTTATAAACTGCTTAAAGTGGTACCAAGACTTTGGCTCACACCATTGCTTTGTTTGTCATCCAAAAATGTCAAATTTGTGGAATTTTTAAATATATATAAACCATATGGCCCGTTTAAGAGGACAATAAAATAGTAATTAAAACGATAAAAGCATAAAAAAAGTTCTGTTGCAACGGTGTTAGTAGCTCGCTCTCAACTACGTATTTTTATTTGATAAAAATTGCATTACATTTTTTTATTAGTGCAGTTATTGAAAACATTTTTTATTTCATAAAATATGTTTTCATTTAAATAACTTTATTTTGTAGAAACATTTCAAAATATAAGTTATTTTTGGTCTAAACGAGCAGCAGTTTGGTCACAAAATTATTACATTTTACAGAAATAGTTAATATTTTTTATAAACTTCTTTTTATATTTGAGCGCCTGCCCCTCAGAACGTCTGCATCAAGCTAGCTTTCAGTCAAACAAGTGTTTTTTGATCTTTACACACAATTTACAAAACCTGGATCTGGAAACCTTTATTCTAGAAAAAAAGAGAGGAAGTGGTGAATCCACACAAAGTGGTTTTTTTTTTTTAGTTTTTTTTTGTTTTGTTTTTGTAGTAACTTACATAATGCACCTTAATTCCTGGATGGCCGAAGCCCTGCACAGTTTCATCCAACCTTGACTGAACACACCTGATTCCACTCTTCTCCACTTGTTTGAAGCTAATGGTGGGTCTCTTGAAAAACAATTGGAATGAAATCTAGCAGGGGCTTTTGTTGTGTTAGGTTATGTTCAGACTGCAGGTCCTAATGCCCAATTTAGATTTTTTTGGTTCATTCGTTCACATTACAAATAACATGCGCCTGCTTTCCATCTTCTGTGTGAACTAAATGCTTCTCAAATTTGACACGTGTGTGCTGAAGAGGAAACTATGTCCCTCAGAATGCACTGCGAACAGACGTAAACGCTGAAGCACCTGCTCCCGGGCACGCTTGAGGCTTTGTGGGCATTAATATCTAATCAGAGCCAATTTTATTAGTATTATACAATATTAAAAAAAAGATTTAGACTGAAAAGAAGACTTATTGCAATATACTCCCAGAAACGGAGTTAGAAGTGCTTGAATAACAATCGTTACTTCACTAAGCTTCATATGAGCTCTACCTGAAAATATTTCAGTACAAGTATGTCGATGATGCAAAACCAAGATAAATGTGACCTAGCTGTTCAGACTGAGTTCTCAAGCCAAAATTCAGAAAGTGGCCTGAGTTGAATTTGAAAAAATCTCAATTGTCTTGAAAATGAGCAAAAAAACACTCAGAGAAACTAAGCACTACAGAGGAACTTCTTAACAGCACAAACAATGAAAAGACTATGTAGAAAAGTTTAGAGAAAGTAGAGAAAAAAAATGTACAAAGAGCATAGCTGTTTCCTCTTTACACATGATTACATTTCAATTTGTACAAAAAACTACAGACGAAACCTGTGATAGCAACAGGTTATTGTTATTCAAAACAACAGATTAACCCTGCAGTCAAGCAGCTAAAATGTAGCATAGGTGTTTACTGCAAAAGGAGTTTGAGTGAGAGCTGATTTTGACAGTAAATCATAACAGAAATCTGATTCATGAGTTTGCAGCTACAGAAATCCACGTGAAAGCTCGCATGAAAGTGGCCTGAGTTGAATTTGAAAAAATCTGAATTGATCTGAACAGACTGTCCTGAAAATTGGAGGCAAAAATGGATTTTGGTCCTTTAAGGTTGCAGTCTGAACGTAGCCTATACTTTGTAGCACGTTTCATATGGTTTCTCCCCCTAGTGGAAGTCGTTTTGGTCTGCTAAATGCATAAATGTATATGTAAAGTGGTACATAGCTTATAGTTTATTGTACTTGTAAAGTATTATTGGTTTAATCTAAAACACACTAATTAAGAGAAGTGCAACTAATTTGAAAGCTATAGAATGTTATTATAACACAATAATAATAATAAAAAAATAAAATGTCAGATTCATTCACATTGTAATAAATTCAAAGTGCCCATCGACACACAGATGCTGGTAATGAAGAGACTAGCACTGTTTCAACTTCAGTTAAACTGCACTAGAATGTTTAACAGCTCTTCGAACAACATGTATCTGCTTGAGAGGATACGGCAGAACGAAATGAGGCAGTGGAACCTCAACCGTACAGATGTGACTGTTGCTTAGGAACAGACTGTTCCACCCCGCATCCATTCCCATCAGGCAGCGCTCACTGATGAAAGCAAACGGGGCCATGTCTTGGCCCCCTTTACATGTTGATGTTTGTGATAGCCGACTCTAATTAGAGAAGACAGCTGCAGCTTGGCTAATTAATTGCATTATTAACATAGTGCTTTCATATACATTTAAAGGTGAGGAGAGAAAGAATAAAAGACGGCATCAGATGCTGCCAGAGAGAGGTAAAATCTGATCAATCATCTTCTTTTGCTCGTTGTCACTAAAATGGTATTACATGCCTAAAAAACAAATGCTTTAAGATCACTGCAGCAGGTCTAGGAGAAAGAAGGGAGAGCGTGGTATCGATGAAAAAAGTGCTGGCAGTCAGCAACGTACAGATAGATCAACAGCTGAAGATTGCAACAGATAGGTCAGGCAGACATTTACATTTATGCATTTGGCAGACGCTTTTGTCCAAAGCGACTTACATTATATGTAATATATATATATATATATATGTACATAATATGCAATCTGTTACACCGTCAAAGTCTATCTCAGCTTCTCATAATAGAAATTGTATCAACTGATCAATAAACCAAAGCAGTGAGGAAGTAGAGGAAGAAGATAAAGACAGAGGGGGGAAAAAAGAAGTTTTTTTTTTTTTTTTTTATAGTAGGTGTTCTCTGAAGAGAAGAGCTTTCAGTTGCTTTTTGAAAGCTGTTAGTGTTGCTGCTTTCCTGACTGGATCAGGGAGTTTGTTCCACCATCCAGGGACAGTGAAAGAGAAGGTTCTGCTGAGAGATCTTCTGCCCTTGTGGGATGGAACCACAAATCGCTGTTCCTTCTCTGAGCGCAGGCTTCTGGACCGCATGTAGGAGTTTATGAGCTCATGGAGGTAAACAAGGGCTGATCTGGAGATAGTTTTGTATGCCAGCGTTAGCGATTTGAATTTGACCCGAGCTGCATTGGGGAGCCAATGAAGAGTGATGGAGAGGGGAGTAACATGAGCTCGTTTCGGTTGCTTGAAGATAAGACGAGCTGCAGAGTTCTGGATCATCTGCAGAGGTTTGAGCGCGTTTGCTGGAAGTCCTGCTAGGAGAGCGTTGCAGTAGTCTAGACGTGAGAGGAGCCTGAACCAGGAGTCGAGTTGCATGCTCAGTTAAGAAGGGCCTGATCTTTCGAATGTTGTGCAGTGCAAAACTACACGCACGAGTTGTCTTTGTGATGTGATCTTTGAAGGACAGCTGTTCATCCAAAATCGCTCCAAGATTTCTGACTGTAGGAGAAGGGGTGACTGTAGAGGATTGCAGCTGGATGGTGAGGTCGTGATGCACAGAGGGATGAGCTGGGATTACCAAAAGTTCTGTCTTGGTCATGTTGAGCTGTAGGTGATGGTTCTTCATCCAAGTAGAGATGTCGTTCAGTCAGTTATGCGGGTAGTTACTGACGGGTCATCAGGGGGGAACGACAGATAGAGTTGAGTGTTGAGTGTCAGCGTAGCAGTGGTAGGAGAATCCGTGTCTGAGGATGATAGGGCCCAGGGAGGTGGTGTAGATGGAGAAGAGAAGGGGGCCAAGGACTGAACCCTGGGGAAACCCGATGGGGAAGATCTACCAGTGAGATAGGAAGACAAATCAGGAATAACTAATCGAACTCTGATCAGTTTGCTTTTATCCAAAAAGTCTTTCTTCGGACCTCATGCTTCAATAACATGAATCAGATTCACAATGGAACTTTAGTTTAGCATCACACAGCATAGAATTAGAGAATGTTGTGTCATACTAACTACAAAATGTTACTTAATACAAGAAAGATGATAGGCTTTAAACAGTCTTATAAGTATTGATTCATGAGAGAAAGAAAAAAGGGAGGGAGAAAAAAAGAAAAAAGAGAGGGAGAGTTGTAGAAGGGAGAGAGAAAAGAGTGGAGAGAGAGAAAACGAAGCAGGAGAAAGGGAGAAAAAGGGGAGAGAGGGAAGAGAGGGGTAAAGGAGAGAGAAAGGTAAAACAGAGAGTAGGTGAGAGAGAGAAAGGAAAAGAAAGAAATACGGAGAGGCGGAGAGAAAAGAGATTGGAGAGTGAAGAAAGAGAGAAAGTAAAGGAAGAGAGAGAGTTGAAGGGAGGGAGAGAAATAGACAGAAATAGAGAGAGAGAGAGAGAGAGAGCGAAGGAAGGGGTAGAAGGGGAAGAGACAGAGAGAGGAGATAGAAGAGAGAGTAGAAGGGTAGAGAGAGCGAAGGAGGAGAGGGGTAGATGGGGGATAGAAAGAGGAGAGAGAGTGAAGAGAGGGAGAAGAGAAGGAGGAGAAGAGAGAGTAGAGAGAGCGAGAGAAAGGGGAGAAAGAAAGGAGAGAGAAGAGAGGGGGTATATAATATTCTATTTTTTAAACGCATCTATAAGGACTTCGAAACACAATTTATTAAAAATTATTAGAATGAAAACATTTCAGGGCGAGTTTTGGTAGTGGGAGAAGCTCTAAGCAACAACACGATCAATCCTGCGAGTCTTCCTGACACACTACTAACTGAAAGACGTTAAAATTGTATGTAAATGAGCGCAATTATCTTTTGAACAAGCACTCAGGATCTCTGGATGAGATGGTCAAAAGAACAAACTGTTCCTATGTTATCACTTTGACAATCGGAAGCTGATAGAAGCTCAAATGATGCATCAGAGAGAATGGGAGTGCGTGTGTGTGTGTGTGCGTGTGCTTGCATGCGTGTGCGTAAGAGAGAGAGAGAGAGAGAGAGAGAGAGAGAGAGAGAGAGAGAGAGAGAGAAAGGTGGAGAGAAAACGAGAGAGACAGAGAGAGAGAGAGCATGAGAAAGAAAGGGAGAGAAAGATGGAGAGAGAGAAAGGGAGAGAGAAAGATGGAGAAAGGGAGAGAAAGAGAGATTGAGAGAAGTAAAGGGAGAGAGAAAGATGAAGAGAAACAGAGAAAGAGAAAACGAGAGAGATTGTGAGAAAGATGGGGTAGAGAGAGAAAGATGGTGAGAAAGATGAAAGATAGAGAGATAGAGAAAAAATTAGAGAGAATGAGAAAGAAAGGGAGAGAAAGAGGGGGAGACATATAGAGAGGGGAGAGAGGAAGAGAAAGAGAAGGAGAGGGAGATAAACAGAAAGAGAAGGAAAGAAGGGGAAAACAGTAACTGACGCTCAGGAAAATCTCAGAATCCCGAAAAATGCATTAATTCGGATCCGTAAATCAAAGTGAAATCAGAGTTTTTTTTGTGGTTGAGCTCCAGAAGAACTTTCCTGAATTCAATTAGTTTCTGTTTAACAGTCTATAGTCACCAAAATTGTATTAAAAATTGTAGATCTATGGCGGTCCTACTATTAAATCGTAGGGGAAACACTGATCAACACAAATGCATGAAACAGGATTCAAAATCGAATTGATTTTTTTATAATGTTAACCCAAACAGTAGCATCCGTGCGTCTCAAACCTGTCCAATCCAGTCGCATCACTCAAGCAGACTCGGGATGCCTGGGAAGGACTAATGCATGACTCAAGGCTGAGATGTGCCCTGCGTGATTATGTGCTGGGAAAATTACAGTTCTACCAGACGGCCGATGCACATTGTGTATGTGCAAATTAATTCACATTAACCCAGGAGAAGATTCTGTCTCTATAAGTCAGCGCTGACCAGTCAGCCCATACGGGAAGCAGCTTGTCGAGTGTGAGCGGTAATGCTGTAGAGCGTTTAACTCAAACCCTCTCATAAATCACACACGTTTATTCACAAACAGTGTTCTTTCATTCGCTGTCCCCTTTATCAGAGGAGAGCCCATCCATCATCTGAGCCCTGTTGCCCGGGTAACCCAGTTAATATTCCAGACATGAATCAGAGAGAGAGAGAGAGAGAGAGAGAGAGAGAGAGAGAGAGAGAGAGAGAGAGAGACATGAGGAATTCTCAGCGATGAGCAAACAACAGAAAAACGTTTACTGGTCTGATACAAAGAATGAGTTTCCACAAGGTCATCCACTGAATTTGTGCATTCAAGAGGGTTGTGCTTGCACTGCAAATTCCGTCTCTCTTGGGTAGGAATTGTTTCTTAAATGACATAACCAAAAAAATGATCTGCCACTGCATGCAAAATGTGACTTGAAATAAGACAAAACCTACAGATTCAAAAAGGGGGGAAAACCGAGCATTTTTCACTAGATGCAAGCCATGTGTATCTTGAAACCGTAGAAAGACTTTGAGTTTTTGGGTGGAGGGGCGGATCATTGGTCTATATAAGCTCCCTCATCTTCTTGTTTAAATAAGACTAAAATCTATGTCAAATTAGATTTTCATGTCTAATTTGATATTTCTTCTTTGAATTGTGAGGGGGGAGAGAGAGAGAGAAATGAGGGAGAAAGAGCAGACGGGAAGAGAAAGAGTGAAGGGGAGGGAGAGAAGAGAGGGGAGAGACAGGGAAGAGGGAGAGAGAAAGATTAAAAGGAGAGAGACAGGGAAACAGTGAGGGGAGAGGGAGATAGAGGAGAAGAAGAGAATAGAGGAATGACAGTGGAATGAACCGCCAACTCTTTTAGAATATGTTTTATGCAGAGGATGCCCTTCCAGCTGCAACCCAACACAGGGAAACATCCTCACACACTCATTCATCATTCATACATCATGCAATTGTTTTTCCCCGCTTCACTTATACCGCATGTCTTTGGATTTGTGGGGGAACCCGGAGTAAACCCAGGTGATCACGAGGAGAACATAGAAAACAGAAATGGCAACTAATCCAGCTGAGGTTTGAACCAGCGACCTTCTTGCTGGGAGATGACCGTGCTACCTACAGCGCCACCGTGACGTCCTGATGTTTTAATCATTTTATTGTTTATTATTTCCTGTGTCAATATTCGTATGTAGCCGAGCAGCTCCTGCACTTTTGTGTTGCATGAGAGTTTTTTATTTGTGAACAGCACTTTGGTCAACTTTGGCATTTTAAAGTGCTATGTAAATAAAGTTGTATTGTATTGTATTGTAAATGCGCCATTAAACTAGATTTAATAATGAACACAGAACAGACTCGATGTCCTGGAAAAACTCTGTTTTTATTTGATCTTTTCCCAGTCTGTTGTAGCAGTGTTGGTCTGGTGGATAAGGAGATGGACTTGTGATCGGAAGGTCGCTGGTTCGAACCACAGATCCACCGAGTTGAAGGTGGAGTGAGTGATAAAACACTTGCTCTCCATCTTCAACAAGCACAGCTGTGGAGCCCTCGAGGAGCTCCAGTTCCCCGACTGCTCCCCGGGCCCCGCAGCCATGGCTCCCACTGCTCCGGGTGAGTGCTCACGGTGTGTTTGTTCACTGGCATGGGTTACATGCAGAGCAGAAATTCCGGGTATGGGTCACTTCATATCTTTCACTTTTAACTCCACTGTCTGCTGGGGCAAAATCATCCCTGAACAAACTCATCAATAAGACTTGCTCTGTGACGGTATCTACTCCAGACCTGGTCGTGAGAAGGAGGAGCCAATGGAAACCGCTGTGCATCATGTACAACAAACACAATCAGCTCGAAAGTATGTGAGAGAAGGTCTTTCTAGCCAACAGCCATCACCATTTATGACTCTGTCTTTCTGAGCGAGAAGGAGAACCTCCTGCTCCTTCTATAACCACAGAACAAAGACAGAAGAGCATCAAAATCAAATATAATACTGGAATAAATCTGCTGGATGTGCCCTGCTACAAGTGTATCACTCAACTTTTAATTAAATGTGGTTAAAATGATTCTTAGTTCAAGTAGCTTCCACTTCAACACAAAGCTGTGCAGCAGGACGCCATTCAGTTGCACAGCAATTCCTTCATTCAAAAATTTCCCAACATTCATTCATAAACTGAAAGGGTTCTGATGAGGAGGAGGGGGTAACCCCGTTCGACTGCAGTACTTTCCAGCAACACCGACTCCTCTCAGCCAATCAGGCGCCAGGGGGAGAGGAAGAGAGAACAAAACAGGCCGGGCAGGGCCAGGGAGAAACCGCAGTACACTGCATCCTTCCCTTCCAACCACCAACCATTCATGAAGATCTCAATACGCTCCATTCATCCTTTCACTCATTAATTCGATCTCTGAAAGAGTGAGAAGAGCCTCCGGGGTTGGGCTTTCTGTGATCCCATCTCGTGTTCCTCGAGGGGGAAACTGAAATGATGCTTGCCTTGTGACTCACTCTTACGCCGAACAATGGTGACTCATGAAAACAGCCTCGTTCAGAGTGCATTACTTCAATCTATAAAGCAAAAACGTGATTGTTATGACGCACACTTGAAGGCATCTCTCATACTTTATCTTTCTTGCTGTGTTAAGTAACGATAAGCAACAATCCTGACGCTGACGGGAATGCAGAGAGCAGCCTCTCTTCTCTCCTCTCTCTCTTTCCATGCTGTCAGAGATGATTCCAGTGCATGCCAGTCTGCGCTATGAGTGAGCGGAATCAAAAGCACTGGAGAAGGCATACTGGAAATACAGACACTAGCACTTAGATCTAAAACCACACAGGAACGCTCCGGGTTTAACTCCGCTCTGTCAGTATTCATACATATTCATAGATTCATACATTTCTGCTAGCTTAGACAATATTATTTAGGTTTTTCATTAATATATTCATTCATTTAAAACATATAAACATATGTTTTTTTTAATGCTTTGACATTAAATCCTGAGACCGCGGCTAGCTTCAGCTCCGAATTAAAAAATTTTCAGAGTTCAATCATTGATAGAATAATTAGCACTTTCATGATTCTTGCATAGATAGCAAATCGAAGATATAAATTCAACATCTGGTGAAATTTTTATACTATTACTATAATATTCTATATAAGGCTAATTATACATCTCATAATTCTGTTATTCTCATGTTGTGCTACTAACTCTGTGCAATTGGACTTCCTTTGTCTGACAAACAAAAGATTTCCCAGTAAACACCACTCTTTTACACCTTGTTTGGACTAACATAACTCTTTAAAGGTCGACAAAAAACACAACAAAAAGTAACTTGACGTGTTTGGGGCTTATCGTCACCTCAAAAAAGAATTAAAAACCACAGCAGAAGTTGTTCAGAGTTTGTACCTCATTAAACAATAATAAAATAATAAAAAGTTCACACAACCAAAAAATATCAAGAAATTCTTCTTTTCTCGTCAACAAGTTTCCCCTAACTTACTTAAGCAAGTTGAAAGCAACTCTTTCATGTGATAAACATAAAATAATGACTTCTATTTATAAACATAAATTATGTTGACACATAATTTGCTGACACACAGACATTAGATAGTTTTTGTTTTATAGCTTTTTTTGTGCATGTCATTCTTCCAATTGTGAATGGTATGTTGTCTTTCCATTCTACCAACTTTTTGAGTACGTTTGCACAAATAAATGCACTATTTATTTCATAATAAAGTAAACCTGGAAAGAACCCTGGGAAAAAAATAGTCATACTTGGGGATCTAAATGTTTGAAAACCTCATACAAAAAAAGCAATAAACCAATCCTGAAAATATAACAGAGCTAAATACTTTAAAAATGTAATTTCACATGCAGGAACAAATCCAATCATAAATAAACCAGCAAACTTTTTACATTTTGGGGCCTTTTAACATCCTGGACTATTATGTTTACTCTAAAACTAACTTTTCTGGGGATGCAAAGTTGATAACGTGAATGGAAATCTAATAAGCTAAAACTGTCTAACAGGTAGATTCTGACGATACTAGCCCTTTCTTTTCAGATGGTAACGTCTACATTAACTGCTACATTTAAATACGTTCCATAAGTGATGAATGTTCATGTCTTAAAGGACGCTCACTGATATGCAAATCTGCTAATGGTTGAACCATCACAATCATCAGCATCTCTGAGCCCACCATCGTTACAGCTTTGTTTTTAGCGAGCGCATGAATCAACACAGCCATCAAATGAAAGGCATGATGGGAGCTGATCAGCCTGCCTCCCGAGACAGTTTCAAGTATTACCAACTGTAAGGACATCAGGTCTCCTAACACTCAAACCCTTTCACCACCCAGAACTTGAGACGCTTGTAGCCTCAACAACACACTTAGGAATCCACCCTTTACAGGTGCATTCTGGGAAGGGATAAAGTTGCTGAGGCAGTAACTTAAGTGAAAAAGTAGCAAATGTTAGATGCGTGACACCCAAAAAGTGTGCGAGATGACAGGATATACCAAAAAGGGGAATAATAGGTTACTGTAAGAAAAATATATGTATTAAACACAATTTTGATGCTTATTAAATTGATATTTCATATGTTACAAAACAGCAACACTGGTGAAAGTGTTGAAAATGTGTTTCTAAGATGAAAAGAAGATAGGGAAGTAAACACACTTACAACAAGAAAAATAAGACTGAGAACACATGAGCAATCAAGAATGCACAGATGAAAAAAAAAATCCAATTTCTCTGCAAATACAACATGTAACACAACATTACTTGCACATGTTTAGTGACATCAGGGTTAAAACTATCTTAACATCCACTCTGGAGATGCAGCCGTATGAGACAGCAATTCTGGCTGTCACATGACACAACAAATGATTACCAAACAATACAAATATTAGATTTGCTAAACCAATTCTCTAGTTCATTGTGATTCCAAGGCTTATTGAGCCATTATAAGAGGCCACTTTGTTCAACCGTACATGGTAATCTGTGAGAAATAACGCCCAAAGAGCACCCACATCTGGCTCTGGAGCAGCTAGCTTTACTGAGCTGCTGTTTCACTGATAAATGGATTGAGATACAGCCGAATCAGTCCTTGCGGGATAGATACTGGTGTCACTGAATTAAAGAAGAGTGCTAAAACTAAAAAGAGAGAGCGAGCAGAGGTTCTCCATTTTTGAGAGAGAGCAAAAGAGAAAGAAAGATAGCGAAGAGAGGGAGTGAAAGAAAAAGAGGGAGGGGTGAGACAGGGAGGAGAGAGAGAGAGAGAGAGAGAGAGAGAGAGAGAGAGAGAGAGAGAATTTAGGGAAAGATATAGAGAGAAAATAGAGGGAGAGAGAGAGGCAAGAGAGAGATGACAGGAGAGAGATTATGAGAGACAGAGAAGGATGAACAGAGAGAAGTCATGCTTTTAAAGTAGATAATGACAAAGACATGGGCAGGGTTTCCAGAGTAAAACATTTTTTTCTTTAAAATACAAAATAGTGTACAAATCAGCTTAGTTAATTAATACATTGCTTACTACAGCAATCGCATGTTTAGTCTAATAAGATCACAGTTTTAGAAGCCGTTGAAAATAAATGAGTAAGTTTGATGTGACAAAGCCTAACCAGCGTATGATTTAAAAATGATTCCAGGAAGTCCTAAAGAGGGGAAAACAAACATTATCTATGAGTATGATCATCTCAAGACTACAGCAGGTAGTTTGTTTAAATACTAGTGCAACAGTGTCACCTTCAGGTTTGTTTAAGCCATGGATTAAATGATGGATGGCTGTAAAGTAAGGTCTCCGAAAAATGTAGTTTTTGTAAAGAAAACGTGTAACTAACCCAGCACCAGAATGCTTTCCTTCGTCTCCACGTGTTCTTTCAGCAGGTGTTCGAATTTGGTGAAGTCCCCAAACCACTCAAAGCTCTGCTCCGTTCGATATCTCTCATTCCAATACTCCACATCTTTATATCGGGTGTTAGAGTCCGGCAAATATTCCATCTTTAAGCGTAACATACACAGAGATAATGTGTTATCGTATATGGAGACTTTATTAACGCAAAATAACTGTCAGTAGTTTGTGTGAGCTGTTTGTTTCACGCACAACATGCTCCTGTAAATTATTTTTAATACGTACTTTATTTATTAATATGTTCGAGTTTAGTTAAACACTATAAAACGTCAACGAAAACGTAACATTTCAGTGTATTTCTAGTGACTCTAAAGTGAATTAAACATCTGTTTATAAAACACATCACTCTATCAGCCTCGTGTTGTTAGTGGTGTCATAACCGGAACTCGACAACGTAATAACGCCAAAATAAAAGCCACACTGTTTACAACGAGAAAGGGTTTATTTTAATCAAATCAAATGAGATAATTTTTCTTGTGTTGATTACTCGTGGGACGTCTAATTTACATTTCTGTTTATTTTACGACCACATCCGAGACGTCAAAGAATGTGGATTTTTTTTGCGTTACACATTTTCATGATTGCCATGTTTATGCTTTATTTAAATTTCTATGTTAAGTCTTAACTGCATGCGCTAATTTTATATATATATATATTTATTTAATTTTATTTTTTTTTATTTTTTTTTTGTAAGAAAAAACACCAATTGTGCAATATTAACACTTGTTTTAGGGTAAACTATACACTATTTATGGAAACATTTAGCGTTAAAGAATACATTTTAAATACATCGTACATAAATGGTTACATTTAGCATTTTAACACTAATCTTTGATGATTCTCAAAAAGGGCCGCCCTTTACTGAATGTGGCACTTCCGATTTGACGGGGTGATCATGACGCACTTCCGTTGGCGCGCTGCGTAAAATTCAAAGCTCCAGCGCAAACCGCTCATTTCTTCTGTGGTGTTCAGTTCTCCACCGAGGTTTTCTTTGTTTATGGGCAGCGTTGAGTAAATTCGTCGTTTTCCAGGGTAAGTTTCTAGTTTACTTGCATGTCTTAGTAGGTTCAACTTAAAGTGCTTTTATTTGGAACGTTTGAGCGTAACTCAACGTTACAAGTTGCACCCTATCCTCGCCGTCAACCAAAACAAACTCGGTGACTAAAGTAAATTGAGAAATCAAATGTATGGTCTTTGTTTTTCTAAAGTTTGCAGGGATGTCGTGGGATTTTATCGTACCGGTTTGCGTGAATGATCTGGTGAAATCTGGGGCTGTAAACCAGTATGTGGTTCAAGATGTGTTTTCACCGAAACAGCTTCCTCCTCACATCAAAAGTAAGTTTGTTGAGTAACTGTTAGCTCCTAGGTACGGTTAAATTCAGCTTCTGTGTTTGTTGTTCATAGTCGTTTGTTCTCTCCTGTAGCTTTTAAATCCGCGTTAAGAAGTCAAGGGCCTTTATGCATCTTGGAGCATTTTGACACCGCTTACAGTGTTTTGCAGTAAGTTTGAAGCCGACGTGTGTTTAAAAGATGAAATATACTCTTATTAAAAGGAATAATTGGACTTTCTGCATGAAACCTGTGCAAATAATTGTCTTGTGCTTGCGTTTAAACTCGCATGTAACAAAACTGATCGAACGCTTAACCACGTTTAGTTTGTGTATCATCAAAAAATAGATGTTTAAGTTTTAGTGTTTATCTTTTTCATGCGTTGCTATAGATATATTGATTGGCTGCTTTGCTGTAAGGGCACCTATATCATATTCTAACTCGTTGAAATGCATTATCCTCAAGAAATAGTTTTTTTTACAAGATCCTCATCTGAAAAAAACCCTTTCACTAATGTAAAAGTCAATGGCTGCTAGATTATGGGGAAAAGTCATCCATAATACACCATAGAGATGGGATACAGGTGTTTGTTAACCTTGTGTAGTTTGATGTGAAAATATTTTTTCTTCTGTTCAGACATTGTCGTGCTGTGGATGATGCCGTTAAGGAGGACACGCTGGAGCTGCTGGTGCAAGGTTATCATCGTTTTCACTTATTAAAGTTCAAAATTACACGTTTCTAAATACCCCAACCAAGCACCACTGCCTTTTCTCTCTCACAGTTGTCCAAGGACTGTCTGTTTCTCTGCCGACCATCCTCCTTTCAGGCTCTTTGTCTGCTGAGGACCGCAAGCAGCAGCTGAATGCTGTAAAAATGAGTGTGTTTCTACTCTGCAAACTCGCGGAAACTCTGGAGAGCGACTCTTACCGAGAGACTATCGTCACAGCACCCAGCAAGGTACAGCTCGAGGATGTCTTCGTGTTATAATTAGCATTTCTACCCCATGATGAGAACAAGGCAAATACGAGCTGCTTGGCTGGGCTCTGTGTTCTTATGCTCTCTGATTGGTGGGTAATCTTGGTAGAGCAGTGTAGATTGGCTGCTTTGCTGTAAGGGCCCACCTATATCATATTCTAGCTGTCGTTCAAATACAATATCCTCAAGAAATGGATGTTTGTGGATTCTCTGGTGGCTTACAGTGAGTGCGTGTATCCCTGAAATGCATGTCAGTTAGCATCGAGTCACATTTCTTTGTGTGCCTTCAGCTGTGAACATATTCTTTGGTAATCTGAGGGTGAGCACAGTTTTTTGTCCTGTTTCATAGTTTTTACTCCATTTCACAGATATATTTTTTTGTGTTGCTCAGGGTCGTAAGAAGGACAAACCCACTGGTAAAGGTCTCCTGCAGTGGGACAGTGATAGAGAAACTGTTCTTCAGTGTTTAACGCAGCTGCTGCAGCTGGACATTCGCACACTGTGGAGTTTGTCTCTGGTGGAGGAGGAATTTGTCAGGTAGCTCCTTTTTTTTGTTGTTGTTTAAACCCTGTACGCTTGCAAGCCTGACTTTGTGTCTGTGTGTGTGTGTGTGTTTTTTCAGCTCTGTGACCTGCTGTTGCTATAAACTCATGGAAAACCCCACCATCAGCCACATGAAGAGCAAGTCTACCAGAGATGCTGTTATTCACCTGCTGGGAATCATGGTGAAGAAATACAATCACATGCTCGGTGAGTTCACGTGTATCTAAGTTCGCTTCATGAAACCATTTTTAGGTGCCACTTACTCGCATATGTTACACCATAAAATATACAGTTCAACATCTAAATGGTAAACTATAATAACTCTGTTACTAAGATTAAATTTGACAATTACAATTTTCCTATCACAAACCCTCCTTTTTGTCAGAAGACAAATTTATTTAAAATGTGTATCATTAAAGAATGACCTTTTAAGAAATTAGAAATTTCTATATGTAAGAGAGAGAATGTTGTTCTAGTAAGTCTGTTTTAGTAGTCATTCAAATGTTTTTTTATTTTTTTTTATTATATAATATTTTTTCAATTATCTGACATGCATTTCATGACTTCCATTATTACTGAAATTATGCATAAATGAGGTTCATATGACAAAACACACTTGGAAATTAGAGCAAAAGCTAAACATTCATAAAACACAATCGCTGCTCTCTTAATAACCGTCAAATCCATGCTTCCACCACTCCCCCTGCTGGGTTTTTCTTGCTGGCACACATAAAATGCACCTATTTCTAAGAAATGCTTTCATCTTTTGATGAGCAAAAAACACTTGGCCCGGAACTTCCAAAACCACACATTCTTTTATTAGTTTGTTGACGCAGGTCTACTACAGTTACACTTTCCGGTCAGTCAGGGTGTAAATTCTTCATTAAGATGCATTGGCACTCATCTGATTGGATAGTGTCAGGGGCTATGGCCAATGAAATAAAGATGAGTGCGTCTTTGACATGCTGGAAGTAGTGTAATTGGATAAGCATTAAATTACAAATGTATTGCCTCCTCGATGGTCCCTAATGTTTGGCTTTTACCATATTACTGTGAGTAGGAATAAGTCTCAAAAATATAACTTTTTTTCTTATCAGTGTCATATTTCAGGTGAGGAAGAAAGTTAGTTTTTAACCTGGAGTGAAAGTTGTTAGAACCTGACCCTTAGCTGAGGTGTTCAACTATTATTTGTCAAAACAAACATTTTCGAAGCAGCAGTTTCAGGTTATATAATTATTTGATGATAAGTCACCACACAATAAAATGTATATCGTCAGGGCCAGATTTGATAAGATTTGGAGAGTATTGGATAGATTGTTATAAAAAGGTTTTCATAACCTGTATAAAAAAAGCTCATACACCATTTGTTGAGTATTTATTCTCATTTAGTCATTACCCGTTATTATTTTCACTTTTATGATTGTACTACAAAGAAATAGTTGACGAGATTCATAAAACTACTACATCAAAATGCATTGAATTATGTTTTTGTTTTTTAAAGGCATTCTTTATCAGTTTGCTCTCTAAACAAAAGCTGTCTATCTGCTCATGTTTGAGCTAAACATGAGCTCAATAGAATGAGCTGCTGTGGTAAACTTACATGCATATCAATTTCAAATTAACCTCTTTTACACGTCGCTGCCGCATTGTTTCCAGTAGGGCACTCTGCTGCTGTCACCACTGCATGTTTCTCTTCTCAGTCAGCAAAGATGTTTACTGTCGGATTAACAGATCAATTTGATTAGTGAACATCTGTCTTGTCTATATTGTTCAGGAGCGTGTGTGAAGGTTATCCAGCTCTTGCAGCACTTTGAGCAGGTCGGCTCAGTGTGTGCTCAAGCCGTGGCTGCCTGGAGCTCCGAGTACGGTGTCAAGGCCATCGTTGGGGAGATCATGAGGTGAAGCTGAAGCATACAATCTGAGCTTCACTTCTTACACATAAACATTTGGAACTTAAAAGCAGTGTGGAAATACACATTTTTTTTAAGTAAAGGCCATTACACAACTATCCGAAATCGAATACAATGGGTGCCGTTGTGAGATCACACATCTGGCCAA
Source organism: Danionella dracula (assembly GCA_900490495.1). NCBI lineage: Eukaryota > Metazoa > Chordata > Actinopteri > Cypriniformes > Danionidae > Danionella > Danionella dracula. The sequence goes on from UELW01000078.1 coordinate 1,143,933, forward strand.
ACGATTGGCACAAATGCATTTTTATTTTATTTTTTTGCTCTGCCTTAATGGCTTAGTTTTTTTCCCCTAAGACAACGACCAATGAAAGCTGTGGGGCACAAAAGCAGCTGGGTGGAGATCGATACAAACTCCAGCATCGATCTCACAACCGCAAACGGTAACAAAGAACAACATAATGAAAAACCGAGGAAGAAATTACAAGAGGAAAACATGGTCAGACAACAAGATGAGTTTCCAAATGTTCATCAAGAGCTGTTCAGCAAGGTTTTTAAAACAGCCAATGTGTGGCTGTTGTCCCCTGAACCATGATACGTTTTTTTTTTTTTTTCATTTTGGTGCTTCTTTGTTTTGACTTTTGCTCATTTTAAAGAATGATTTATTTGAACAATTAGTTTATATTGTTCATATCGAAAACAATCTGATCGACTTGCTGAACTGTTATGACAAAGACTCAAAAATAGAGCAAAATGGGAGAATCTGATTAAATTAACTCGCTCACCTGAGTCTTGTGATTATTAACAGTGTAATCTGTAACCACAGAAAACAATTCATTCCCCAAAAAGAGTTGTTACTCAAGTCATCTAGAAAATGTGTTATTTTCATGATCGAAACATCGCTACCCCGAGCGCCATTCAAAGGCAAGCAGCATTATTGTAGCAACACTACACTGAAGAGGTTTAAAGATTACGAAAAAGCACCTTTCAGTTAAGCCACCCAAATGTTTGAACCAATCTCAATTCGGATAGGTGTGTAGAGCCCTCAAGAATGTATATTTTAATGATTAATCGCAAGTGGAGTGAATGTGTTCTGTCTGAAGGAAGGTCTGCACCACAAACTCCCTTACATGTGTTTTAGGGAAATCGGTCAGAAGTCGAGCGAGGAGCTGGCCAAAGAAGGATCCGGGGTGAAGGCTTTCTCCAGCTTTCTTTCTGAACTGGGAAACCTGGTCCCAGAAACCATGATCCCCAACATCAGTGTTCTCCTGACACACCTGGAGGGAGAGGTATGGACGCTCACAACACACCGGTCGTTGTGTTTCTGCCCTATGATGAGACCAAGGCGAATACGAGCCTGCTGGATCAGAACCCAAACTCTCCTGTTTTCCTATTGGCCGGTAATCTTGGCTGGGCAGTGAAGGTTTACTGTCCTGCTGTAAGGGCCTGCCGAAAACAATCAAGCCCCATCCTTTTTTGGCTTTCTATCCTTTGAAGAAATTGGATAGGCATAAAGGATGGGCTGACAGTGTGTGCGTGCATGTGCGTGTGAATGAAGAGGTTACAGGTTGAGTTTGGGCTTTCTGAAGTTCATTGGGCACTGAGTTCTTATTCTTTGGTAATCTGAGGGCAATGTAAAGCAGGGATGACCTAAAGATGTCATCTTTTTTCCCCGGAAACATACACAATGCAAGTCTAACATTTTAAGCCTTAAAAGTTTGTTCTGTACTGTTCTATGTTCTTTTTCTGATATCCGTGGGAAGTTTTTTTTTATGTTTGGGGTTGCCAGATTCATGATTAGGGTTGCCAGAATTTGAGAACTTTCTTTAAAGTTTTTCTTAAAAAAACACAAGTGATTATTGGAGCTGTCATAGTTTGAGAAATGGCTCATAGTCACTCAAAAAAGTGGTTATTAGGGTTGCCAGATATTGACATAATACTCATATGTTAACAAAAATTTGGGTTGCCACAGAGTTTGAAAATGCTCCTGAAGGTTAAAAAATGTCTGTTGCCAGAGTTTGAGAAAACCTTCATAAATGCACAAAAACATAAAAAGGTGTGGTTAGGGTTTGCAAACAATGCTAAACAAAGGATAATGTTTATTCAAAACTATTTTGTATATGTCTTTGACATAATATAGATCTTGAATTCCATTCTTAACAGTCTTAAAAAGTATTATTTTTAACAGAAACCCTGATAGACTACATAACGTTTTTCTCTTCAGCCCATCTTTTTAATGCAAATGTTGACTCTTGTTTCTGAAGAGCTCGAGCTTGCGTGTGGCCGTGTGTGAGGTTCTGGGGGAGATTCTGGTCCAGGTTCTGTCTGGTGATAAGCTTGATGATTCTGCACGTTCCAGTCGAGACAGATTTCTGGACACGCTTCAGGAGCACATCCATGATACCCACTCCCACGTCCGTGCACGCGTGCTGCAGGTCTATGCACGGATCGTCAACAGCAAGGTATGTGGATTTTAGGATTGAAATGGTTTCTTTTCTACCTTCTCTTACACTCTGTTTCTGTCTGTCAGGCTTTGCCGCTGAGCAGGTACACTGAGGTCATGGAGCTGAGCGTTGGCCGTCTGTGTGATAAATCTGTGAACGTGTGCAAGAGCGCCATCCAGCTGGTGGCAGCCTTCATTGCTCATAACCCGTACAGCTGCAAGGTACAAACGCTCTCTTGCTGCGGCTGATGTATTGTTGTAATAGTCAGTAATCAATGCTGTATAACATGTGGAAACGTAAGATTTTTGTGGTCTGGTGGATAAGGAGATCGACTGGAGATCAGATTCGATTCTCAGATCTCCAAAGTTGAAGGTGGAGTGAGTGATGTAACACTTGCTCTCCATCTTCAACAACCACAGCTGTGGAGCCCTCGAGCGAGCACCAGTTTCACGATTGCTCCCTGGGCCCCGCAGCCATGGCTCCCACTGCTCCGGGTGAGTGCTCACGGTGTGTTTGTTCACTGCTGTGTGTGTACACTGGGATGGGTTACATGCAGAACACACATTCTGGGTATGGGTCACTCCTCGTCTGGCCACTTTCACTTGCTAGTCAGTATACATCTTGCTTTGACTACGAAGGGAAAAACTAGTGCTCAAGTTTCTGAAGTCTTTACATTTGAGGTGAATTACGCTATTGATGTTAATGAAACTTAGTTTTTTTTAACGACGTTTTTGAACTTTGATCTCTTTCTCCTCCTCCGCAGAGAAATAAAACGATTTGGCTCTATTCATGTTCATCGTGATTGGTTATTCAGTACCAACATCAATCTTTTACGTGTTCTCGCCCGTCTATTTTTGTAAACTGAAAGTTGATTTAATGTAATTTCAAATTTGTTTGTACTTGCATGTTAATAGTGTTAATGCTTCTGTGTCTTGATCTTTTAGCTGAGCAGCGCTGACCTGAAGAAACCTCTAGAAAAAGAGCTAACCAAACTAAAAGAGATGAAAGATGCCCAAGAAGACCAAGTGCCTGGTATGAGGCTTCCTGAAGCCGGTCTCTTTAGGAAGTCCTGTAACTTCTTCAACTTCAAGACTTTGTTTTTTTAGTCGCTGTCATCACGGCTGCTGATCTCTGGGATGCAATGAAGCCTGAGGTGGAGACGACTGCTAAGGCGTTGCTGGAAGTAGACAGCGAGGCGGAGGAGGAGGAGGCAGAAGATGAGGAGGAAGTGGATCAAAGTGATAGAGATGCTGCTGTGCAGATCGCTCAGCTTCTCCGGGAAAGCAAATACAGGTGTGTGGGTGGCTAAACACCTGGCATTCAATGGTATTTCTTCTGCATACTGAGATTTTAAGTGTGCTGGTTATCTGTGTGCAGGAAAGCTGTTCGTTTGTGCATGCGGTCTCATGCACTGTACCCAGAGTCCCCATTCTTTTCCAAACTTGCACAGCTGACTACAGAAACCCTTGTGGACTCACTTGCAGCACTTTTCAAGGGTATGTTTAGCTCATTTATTCCAAGTGGAAAGTCAGATCTTGACATATTCAACAGTCAGCAAGAATCCGAGATAAACAAGTGTTGGTGTTTCTGTCAAATCAAACATCTGATATGGTGAGCATGGAAGAAAGCTCTTCTGTCTCAGAATCTGTGATGTGGAGATTTTTTAGGTATGCTTTGACCAATTATTTGGATTTAAAGAAGTTTTGTATACAAGCTCGGGCTTAAATACTCATAAAGATATTGATACACACTGTATAGACAAAAGTCTTCATTCATGTGAAAATGGGTTTCCGCTGGGTCTAAAAGTCTTGCTATTAAAAGACCAAATTTTAGGCCTTAAAAAGTCTTAAATTCACTGTTCTAGTCCTATGTTTCTGATATCCATGAAAAGCTCATCTGATGTGTTTTGTTGTTGTTGCCGTGGGGTTGCCAAAGATTGAGAAAATGCTACAAAAAAGTTAAAATTATGGGTAGTGTTTGCCATAGTCTGAGAAGTCGTGTATATACTCTCAAAATGATAAAAGTGATCGTCCGTGTTATCAGATTTTTAGAGAAGCTTATGAACACTCGCTAATAATGACCAAAATCTTAAAAATAATTAAGGGTTGCCAGACGTTAAGAAAACATGCAGAAATGCTCAAAAGCATAAAAGTGATTGTTGGGGTTGCCCAGACCTTGAGAAAATGCTGAATCACTTTTATTTGGTTTACCATTTCTGCATGTTTTCATAATCTCTGGCAACCCTAACAATCACTTTTATTCGTTTGAGCATTTCTGCATATTTTGTTCATCTTTGGCAACCCTTACAATCACTAATGATTTTGAGTGTATGGGTATTTTAAAAATTTTTAACTCTGGCAACCATTACAAACGCTCAACTTTTTAAAAGGCATGGTTAGAGTTTACAGAGTTTGGAAAAACCTTTGTAAATGCTCAAACGTATAAGTGATGGTCAGTATTGGAACACCCGGTTCCTGTTATTTAGGTGGGTACGTGAATATTTTTGGCTTTCGTGGAGCAGAGATTTAAATAATAAATGAACAGCTCTTGGGTTTTATTCGAAGAAAGGGAGTTCTTATTGAACCGTACTTTTAATGGTATAACCATTAAATAAATTATTTGGGAGACCTACAGTAAGGGCTGGCTGTTTCTCAGGCCCAGAGGAGACGACAGCAGAGTCTGTGACGAGTGATGCTCCACCAAGCCCACAGAAGGAGATCGAAGGGAAAGAGAGTGAACTCAAGAAGCAGGAAATGTTGGTTCAGTATCTGAAAGATACCGAAAGCTTTGCGCTTCAAGTGGAAAGAGCTATCTCTGTAATTAACAACATGCTGTACTGGAAAACGATTACAGGTAATGTCAGTAAGAAAATGTATTAATGCCTGCTTCAACTGAAAGGTTGGTTCTGAACAGCTTTCTCCTCGCAGTTGTCCAGGAGGCGGTACAGTTCTGTGTCACAGCGTTTGAGTTTGGCGTGGCTGACTCTGTGTGCGGGGTTAGGAAGATGCTGCCGCTGGTCTGGTCCACTGATGCCACCATCAAAGACGCAGTTATCCAAGCCTACAGGCGCCTGTACCTCAACCCTCACGGAGACAACACTAGGTACGTAATCGCTCAATCCTTTAGGTTAAAATACTCTAACATGATGTACAGCGGGCCCATGAGTCTTTGAGAGGATCCTAAATAACACGATGCTGGGCAGACACTCTGCGATTTGTCAGTCACATGATTCTGCTGCGTAAACTAGATGAGTACTACGTCCAGTAAACTGGACACATCCAAATCTACGGTGCGAGGTTGCGTGTGTGGAAATACCTCAATCTGAAAGCAAGGGTGCCGACGATCTGCCCGAGCGATTGGTGCGCACAAGGGTTCAGCGCTGCCATAACGGATGGGTTTCGCAAGAAAACAACCGATGAAGCTGGCTGTTCAACGTGAGTGGAACATGAAGGAGCCGCTGGATGGAGCTTGATGCACACTCTCGCATGAATCTCATGACAGAATGCCACACCAATGAACATCAGGATGAACAGCCGAGGAAAAGCATTCCAAAGAGGGGAATATAAACTTTCAGAAGCTTGTATTGCTGGTGTACAACCATTAAGAGCTGTTCAATAAAGCCCTCAAAATGATAAACGAGCCGGCATGTGGCTGTTGTCCCCTGAGTAGTGATGGGAAGTTTTGGTCAACTTGGTGCTTCGTTCTTTTCACTCTTGTTCATTTAAAAGACCGATTCAGTTGAATGAGTAATTGGTATCGTTCATATCAAGGCACAATCTGATCTAATTGCAAATTGTTACAATAAAGACTCAAAAATAGAGCAAAAAAACGTTTATCTGCGTAAATAAATGTGCTTACCAGTGTCGTCTGATTATCAATGTAATCTGCATACACCAAAGAAAATGACTCACTCCATATAATACTAATGAGTCAGATTCTTTCCTTTCACGATCGACACCTCACTACGCAAGAGCGCCACCCAATGGCAAGGAGGGTCACTGCATTTTACCACTAGCTTGCAAAATGCTCCCTGCAGAGAAGCCAACAAGGATTTGTGCAAATCTCAGTTCGGATAGTTATATACTGTATTTAAATCAGAGAGGTTAAAACCTGAAAGCACTGGATCTATGTTCTCATACTACACGCCACTGCTTGGATGCTACCACTGTAGATCTTGTTTCATGGATACAGGAAATGCAAACACGTTATGCATTGGTATGTAGCGACCTTTATATTCCCTGCATGCACTCAAACTGGACATTTGTGTTTCCATCAGAGCCAAAGCGCAGACTCTTGTGGACAGCCTGTCGGAGTTGATGGTGGACGCTTCACTGGGGACCATCCAGTGCCTGGAAGAGATTGTGAGTTGATTCTTGGTCATGGTTTTTGAGCAAAAGCGTTGCCTCATAATCTGAGCTTACAATCTTGCCAAACTTCTCTTTGTCTGCCAGGTGCAAGAGTTTTTCAGCACTGAGAGTGGCCTCCAGACTTCAGTGATGCAGGTGTTGTGGGAGAGGTTTTCTGGAAAACGAGAGACGAAAGACCTTCACAAGAGAGCAGCAGTGCTTCTGCTGGGCATGGCAGCGCGGTGAGACTCCAAAGCACAGTCGCTGTTATTAAGCCCAGTGATGAGACCAAGGCGAATGTGAGCTCGTTGGATAAGATTCTGAGGTCTCCAATTGGCTGGTAATCTTGGGAGAGCGGTGGAGATTTGCTGCTCTGCTGTAAGGGCCTGCCTATATTATGCATGTTTTTCCTCTTGGACCTTTTCTTTCAGAGGAATGAAGGAGAGAGATGGGAAGGACGGTCATTATTATTTGTTTTGTGTGTTTGAGACGAGCTTTGAGCACCTTCTTTTGAAAACTGAGGGCACTCTTTAACTTTATCTGTAATACTTTGATGTCTGTGTGTTTCATAACTCTCTCTCTCTCTCTCTCTGTTTAGTGCTGAGAGAGAGGTGGTTCTCGGTAATTTGGACACTCTTTGCTCTGTGGCTCTGGGAGAGAAAGTTGCGGAAGATTACCTGCTGGCTCGAGACACGCTAATCACCATCGCCAACATCACAGATTATGTCAGGGTATGTATGGCACTGCTACTGGCTGTGATTTAAAGGCTGGCCTAGAAGAAATTGGGATTCAAAATTTTACATTCAGCTAAGGATTTTACATAGTTTTATGGGATTCAAATACATCTCTACAACTTCAACGTTTTGTTATTCTCAGGTTAGGTTTAGGTAAGTGGTTAGAAGAACATTTAAAAAAAATTAAACATTAAAAAGAAAGTAAATTAAATTTTGTTTAATAATAACTGTTTATGCATGATGCAAAACACAATAATTATAATAAAATTACAGTGCTCATCCAATGTAGAGTAAAGTATGTTGTTGGTTCTGAATTAGTCTTTTCTCATCGTGTGTTGTTTGTTCATCAGCTGTTGTCGTGCCCCAGGGACGAGTGCTGCATCTCCCCTTGTTTCACTGCGAACTCTGCATCTTTTTTTTTTTACTCTACTGCTTATGATGCAGTCTGAATTCTGAAGTGCATTAGCTTCTTCTTCAAAATATTCTGTACATGCACAAAGTGCCTGCGTAACTCACTAGAGCCCCCTCTGTTTATTAAGCATCCTCACACATAGCTGACGTTTTCTACTTTATTGCCGAACTTTCCCCTACATTCAGTTTAAACACACTTCCTATATATATATATATGACACATGACAATTCAATATCTTCATTATAATGTAACTTTAAATCAACAAAAGAAAGTGTTAAAATTATAAAATAAAATAGACTGCCACTTTCTACACTGAAGCAGATTTTTGCGATCACATTTCTTTTTTTTTTTTTTTTTTTTTTTTTTTTTTTTTTTTTTTCAGAACTTAAGATTCCTTGAAAACTGCTTGCACAAGGCTATAGAAAATTAGAAAGTGTTAAGTATATATTATAGTGTTGTGTCTCTTAACAGGAATCACTCTAATATGTGTCTTTAAATGTTCTATTTTAGCAATCGAAGGGTGTCCCCTTCAGGCTTCCTATGGACCACCATCTCTTCAGCTGCCTGTCCCAGGCCATCGCTGATGGTAAGAGGTTTCCAGCTCACTTCTTTTGATTTCAAAAGTAACTCTATGGTTCTATTTTTACCCCAGGAAATTAGCCAATATAAATTTATAATATACAAATTTGACACAGCAGGTCTATTGTTTGTAAAGCTGTTGTGGAGTAACTGAAAAAAGCAATATATAAATACATTTTAATAAGATTTTTGCTTCATCCTCCATTATTTAGCTGTTTAAAAATTAGTACAAATCAGTGTTTATTTCTGGTATTTGAGTTTCAAGCGTTGCATTTCAGATTGCTCATTTTGTGTTTAAAAGGTGGCACCAGTTTTTGCATATTAATTGACAGGAGAAAAAAAAACTTTCGCATGCCTGGCAAGGATTTTCTGGAAGTGCGACCATGCATGCAGACACTTCGATGTTGTGCACTCTTCAAGCCTCAGTTAATGTGTAGTTAAAAAAACTCACATAGTTTGCAAAGTCGGAAGGACCTTTAGTCACTTTTAAAGGCAGATTGTGGTTAAAAACAATCAGGTGAAGTTTATACAGTCTTAAATGTACATGTGTTTTTTTTTGTGTGTGTAATTTTTTTTATTGCTCAGGTGTTATGTTGATGGCTGTTTTCACTCATTAGATGTCACATGTTCGTCACTTGTAATCTCTTCCTTTGTTTCAACAGGTGTAGTCCAATCTGACCCGCACTGGCAGACGTTCATGGAACAAGCTGTGCGTCTCATCTACTTCCTTGCCGAGTCACCTGACCAGCTGTGTTCCCGCCTCCTCCATCGTTCTGCCCGTCTCCTGTTAGAAGAAATCACGGAGGTTGATGGCCAAACCCAATCCCAGGCACAGCTGGAGGAAGGAGGCACGCAGGCCTCAGAGGAGCAAGGTAACAAAAATGGAAAAATGTTGTTTGGACTGAATGATAATGACATGAACTGTGTGTGTGGCCCCGGTAGGTACCGTTATTCCTGGACTGCCGTACCTCTACAGGTTATGGTTCACCTAGGCATGGGATAGGTGAAACTTTACCACAAGCTTTAGGGTTCACTAGGATAAGTTCCGAGGTAGAAAAATGTTTTTATTTTTTTTATTGGTGTTATAATTCTGAGCGCGAAAAGTTAATTTGTACGTGTGTGAGCTGCGCATTGAGAATGGTTGTCCAGAACAGTGGTTCCCAACCTTTTTCAATCAAAAAGTAGTTCGTTGACTGACTTTCTTTGTAGCTTATGGAGGCACATGCTCACAGCAGAAGAGTAACTCGCAGCAGTTAGAACTCATCAGATTGATGTTCAAAGTGTCATTTGCTCCATAGGTCGCTTATCATATCTATAGCTGTTTTAATTGAATTTAAAAACATTCCCAGTACATAAAAATGACATGTAGTGAATTACATTAGCCGATAACTGCACTTATTTAGTAGATGTGTTTTGCACCATCCTCTTCGAGAAAAGGGTTCACATTGTGCGAAAGTCTGTGAGACTCTTCTAAGCTGTGCTTGTAGCTGGTTTCCTGTGCGGCTGCTTGAAGGCTTCCTGCACTGTTAATGAGGGTTCCCTAACCTGTGTATGAACACAGGGCTGTGTAGCCTTAATATGCATTTAACATCTTCAGTGTACAAAAAAAGTTTTGTTGTTTTTTTGTTTGTTTGTTAAGTGAGCTGTGTGAGCTTGGCACAGGTTCTGTCCCTGTGTGGCTGCGTAGCATTCTGGCAGGTGTCCCACCTCGAGAGAAGCGTCAGCTCTGAGCTGCGGAGGAGGAGAGGAGAAAAAGAAGAGAAGGAGGAGAAGGAAAAAGAGCCTGCCAACAAGAAGGTAAAGTCTGGCTAGCTGTGGGTGGGTTTTCGTGTTTGATTGGATTGACTTTGAATCTCTGTAGGAGGCCAATGAGAGCTGTGTGGAGGAGGAGCTTGGATTGGTGGGTGCCTCCGCTGAAGACACAGAGGCCGAGTTTATCCGTAAGATCTGTGAGACGGAGTTATTAGCTGGTAAAGCAAATATTTAATTGCTTCAAATGCAGCTACTTTAACTCTCTGGTCAGTGAATTAATCGAAGCATGCTCTTTTTGCAGAAGGGAACATGTTGAGTGCATTTTTGCCGTTGCTGGTGAAAGTTTGCAGCTCTCCGGGCAAACATTCTCATCCTCAGCTCACAACCGCCGCCTGCCTAGCTCTCTCCCAGTACATGATGATCAGGTATTTGGAGCGCTTATGCATTTATGTTCATGTAGCGCAGTGTTTCTCAATTATTTTGTTGTAGCCCCCGCCTCACCCCAAAATAGTAAAATTTGTCTTTAAGTTTGTTATAAGTACACCTCTGCATAACACAGTATCCTTATTAACGTGTAAGAAAAGGAAAAAAAGGTCCCCACTATTTGAGAACCACTGATGCAGCGAGTATTTGTGTTTCTGAGATTTTGGTGGCTTGTAGGGTTGCACCGAACAATTGATCTCCCGATCGAATCCGATCACATAACTTTTCAAAGATCAGAATCTGAAAAGAAATATCGGTACATGGCAACCACCGTATCTTGTATCTGTATTTTTTGCAAAAACAAACCATTCTGTCTATCGGCTTTTGAAGACCAATCAGAAGCGGGACTTCTTCAGGAAGCTTTCTGATTGGTTTAACTCATTGATCGGCATCTTTTTTTAGCCTATTGAGGCTTGCACTTGCGCTCACAGAAGAAGAGAAACTAACATGGTTGATCTACAGTGTGGTGTCTCTGCAGAGCACGCTGTTCAAAACATTAGCGGCAGATTTAGTTTTTTATTAGCCCTCTTCACACACTGAGCACTCTGTTCACCTACTGCTCTGGGGTTGTTTTTATAAGTCTTTTAAAATAGCTTTATTCAACTATGTTTATTAAACATGGGTTTTGTGAAAGTGTAACTCAACAGTTCATTCTTTTGAGCTCAGATACAGTTCTTTCACATCTTTGTGAAAGTTCTATAAAGATATTCAAAACCTGTAAAAAAAAATATTTTATTATAATAACTTTATATTAAACTGTTGAAGTTTAAAAAATGTTTGCCTTGTTTTGACAATAAAAAGTAGCTGAAAACCAGTTAATTATAATGTTGTTGCAACTTTAACAAAAAACTTTTGAAGCAGAAATAAAAATTAGATCATTTTATGTTTATCAATATCGACTGATTATAAAAAATATCGCTGACCCTAATGAGGACTCAGTTTTTTTTAATAACAATACAGATCGTTTTACATGTCAAATTAATAAAAAGGAAAAAATATAATACAATTATAAAATATAGTAAAATAACCTGAGTGAAACAACTCGTCGCATGACCGTGACGCAGAGATTTGCTATTCGACAAAGTCTGGACATGCACTATTCTTTACTTAATTTTTTCATATATTTTGTGGTGCACCAGTTCTAGTACGATTAGTTTTGATTCAATTGAAATAAAAAGAAATGTATGTTAAGCAAGTTTTTTTTTTTGTTTTTTTTACTACTACTGGATTGTTTTTACCTAAATTCAAGAAGGAAATTATTTAATGTTAGACTTGTCAATTAAATGTTACTTAAAGTTTTAAATGTTACGTTTTAAAGAACTTTTTATCACATCTCAAACTCAACAATTCCATTTAAACTGTTCTTCGTGTCTGTTTAAACATCTATAAAGCCCTGGATTTGATTGAAGATGACAGTTTTTGCCATGAAGATGGCCTCTGTTTCTTTTTTTTAGTGCCATGCAACAAACACCACTTTCCTAGATTTGTATTGTAGTTTATTTTCATAGCAAACTCACGCTAGAACATTGGGAAAAAAAGAGTCTGCTAAATGTAAAATGTAAAAGTGACTTACATTAGTGGAGAGACAGTATGCAATTTGTTTAACTCTGTCTAACAAATTTGTTTAACTCTGATCATCTAATACTACGAGCGACCGATCAACCGTAGCAGGGAGAAAAGAGGAGAAAAGGGGATTTTATTTTTCATATCAAGTGTTCCCTGAAGAGAAGAGTTTTCATTTGCGTTTTGAAAGCTGTTGCTCAACCCCCCTCTCTGCTCCTCCAGCCCTGCTGTTTGTCAAGAACACGTCCGGCTGCTTTTCACCGTGCTGGAGAAATCCCAGCTTCCTGTTGTGAGGGCCAACACCATCGTAGCTCTTGGGGACTTAACCGTACGCTTCCCCAACATCCTGGAACCATGGACGCCCAACCTTTACGCCAGGTGTGTTCACACGGGTCGAGGGCTGTGAATTCAGATGGTCTGGAGGTCTTCAGTGGGTTTTCTGCTCAGGCTGAGGGATGAGAACGCGTCTGTGCGACTGACGGCCATCATGGTTTTGTCTCAGCTGGTGCTGAAGGATGTGATGAAGGTCAAAGGTCAGGTCAGCGAGGTGGCCGTGCTCCTGTTGGACCCTGAGCCTCATATTGCCAGCCTGGCGCTCAACTTCTTCAATGAGCTCTCGGCAAAGGTCTGTGATCTTTCTTTTCCCCCTCCTTTCTCTAACCCCTCTTTTTTTTCCTCCATACTATTTTTCTCTATTCTCTATTGTATCATTTTTCTCTTTTTTTTTTGTATTCACTTTCTTATGCCCTCTCTTACTCTTTCTCTGTATAGGCCTCTTTCACTCCTCTCTTACACTTATTTTTTCTCTCACTTCTGTCAGTTATCTTTTCTCTCTGTCTTTTTTATTCTCCCTCTTTATTTACTTTCTTAATCTTTCTCTCTGCGTATCTTTCACTTCTCTCTGCTTTTCGTAATTTTTAGGAATTTTTCACCTGTCTTTTTTTATCTCGTCTCTTTTTTTTGCCATTTTCTTTCTTCTCTACCTTTTTTTAACCTGTTTTCTTTCCTCTTTTCTCCTCTCTTACTCTTTCTATATCGGCTTATCTCCTTTTGTTCTCCTTTACTTTTTTCCATCGCATTTTGCTTTATTCTCGGAGTGTGTTTCTTTTTCTCTTACCCTCTTTTTTTTCTTTTATTTTCCTTTCACTTCCCCTCACTGTTACAATTTTGTTTTTCCTCTGGTCTCTGTCTGTCTTTCTTTCTTTTTCCCTTCATTTAAACATTCTTTTCTCTTTCTTATCCCCTCCTTTACCCTTTCTATTTCGGAGCATCTCTTTTTCTTATCATCTCTTTTTTTTTCACCTCTCTTCACTGTCTCTCTTCTTCTTCTGATTGTCTCTTTGAAACGAGAGGAAACAAGAGGGTAAGAGAAAGGGGGCACTCTTTGAAAGAGGGATGTAGGTGAGAAGAGAAAAACATCAAGCCAGAGTTCTAAACTCTTATTTGTCTCAATCCTCAGGACAACGCCATCTACAACCTGCTCCCGGACATAATCAGCAGATTATCTGTCCCTGAACGAGGAATGAACGAAGAGGACTTCAACACCGTCATGAAGTGAGAAAGCATCTTCATCTGTGACGCCCGGAGGTGGTTAGTCCCCTTTTACCCTGAAGAACCCTCAAACATCTCTGTTTCTCTTCATCTCAGACAACTCTTCTCCTACATCACCAAAGAGAGACAGACGGAGAGTTTGGTGGAAAAGCTCTGCCAGCGCTTCCGAACTGCAAAGTGAGTAGAATACCAGTACAGAATGGGATCTAAAATTTAATAACATATAAATTTTAGGCTTAAAAGTCTTAAATTCACTGTTCTGTGTGAATTTAAAAATAATTAAATACTTTAATAACATAAATAATTATTCACAGCCCTTATTTTTCTGATGTCCAGTAGAGCTCATCTGATGTTTGTGTGTTTGCTGTTTCTTGGGGTTGCCAGTGGTTGAGAAAATGCTCCTAAATTATAAAGATAATGTAAAAATGATGGTTGGGTAATGTGCACAATTCTCAAAAACTTAAATTATGATTAGGGTTGCCAGAGTTGGATACAATGCTCTTGAGCGGTCAACTTTGTAACAAGGATGGTGAGGGTGCCAGAGTTTGAAAAACATTTCTAAATGATTAAAAACAGAAATGATGGATAAGATTACAAACTATGTATTTGAAGCGTACTGTTTATTATGCAAAAAAGTTTTGTGTGTGTTTTTGATCTTATGATATAGGTCTTAAATTCTTAAAGTTCTAAAAAAGGTTTTAATTTTGACCTTATGAAACCTACACAAACCCTGTTTAAGAAAAAAATCAAAATCTATATTTAGTTATATATAAGCAGGTCTTATTAGAGGCTATGTTCTCAGTAGAGTCTCTCGTAATCAAACTCCTGTTTTAGACATCGTTGCATGGATATTTAGTAACACGTTGAACTTAATCAATGAAAATTCTATGTTTCAAATGGCACACTGGGTTGCCAGGTTCAGGAGAAATGTCGATGCAACACAGTTTAACATTACTAAAATAGAGAAAACAACAAAGAAACAAGTTATATGAAATTGAGTTTAAGTTGGAGCACATCATCATAAACCTGAGATCAGAAGAGAACCAGTCGTCTTTACTAGAAGCCGAATAGGTCACACGCGACTGACGAACAGCTTTTTACTCAAAAGAGAAACTGCCCCAAAATGTAAACACTGTAAATGCAGACTCTGTCAGACATCTGCTTATAGAATGCCCTGTATATGATTCCACGAGGAAACATCTGCTTATAGAATGCCCTGTATATGATTCCACGAGGAAACATCTGCTTACAGAACACCCTGTATATGATTTCATGAGGAAACATCTGCTTATAGAACGCCCTGTATATGATTTCATGAGGAAACATCTGCTTATAGAATGCCCTGTATATGATTCCATGAGGAAACATCTGCTTATAGAACGCCCTGTATATGATTTCATGAGGAAACATCTGCTTATAGAATGCCCTGTATATGATTCCACGAGGAAACATCTGCTTATAGAACGCCCTGTATATGATTCCATGAGGAAACATCTGCTTATAGAACGCCCTGTATATGATTCCACGAGGAAACATCTGCTTATAGAACGCCCTGTATATGATTCCATGAGGAAACATCTGCTTATAGAACGCCCTGTATATGATTCCACGAGGAAACATCTGCTTATAGAACGCCCTGTATATGATTTCATGAGGAAACATCTGCTTATAGAACGCCCTGTATATGATTCCACGAGGAAACATCTGCTTATAGAACGCCCTGTATATGATTCCACGAGGAAACATCTGCTTATAGAACGCCCTGTATATGATTTCATGAGGAAACATCTGCTTATAGAACGCCCTGTATATGATTCCACGAGGAAACATCTGCTTATAGAACGCCCTGTATATGATTCCACGAGGAAACATCTGCTTATAGAACGCCCTGTATATGATTTCATGAGGAAACATCTGCTTATAGAACGCCCTGTATATGATTCCACGAGGAAACATCTGCTTATAGAACGCCCTGTATATGATTCCACGAGGAAACATCTGCTTATAGAACGCCCTGTATATGATTCCACGAGGAAACATCTGCTTATAGAACGCCCTGTATATGATTCCACGAGGAAACATCTGCTTATAGAACGCCCTGTATATGATTCCACGAGGAAACATCTGCTTATAGAACGCCCTGTATATGATTCCACGAGGAAACATCTGCTTATAGAACGCCCTGTATATGATTCCACGAGGAAACATCTGCTTATAGAACGCCCTGTATATGATTCCACGAGGAAACATCTGCTTATAGAATGCCCTGTATATGATTCCATGAGGAAACATCTGCTTATAGAACGCCCTGTATATGATTCCACGAGGAAACATCTGCTTATAGAACGCCCTGTATATGATTTCATGAGGAAACATCTGCTTATAGAACACCCAGTATATGATTCCACGAGGAAACATCTGCTTATAGAACGCCCTGTATATGATTCCACGAGGAAACATCTGCTTATAGAACGCCCTGTATATGATTCCACGAGGAAACATCTGCTTATAGAACGCCCTGTATATGATTCCACGAGGAAACATCTGCTTATAGAACGCCCTGTATATGATTCCACGAGGAAACATCTGCTTATAGAACGCCCTGTATATGATTCCATGAGGAAACATCTGCTTATAGAACGCCCTGTATATGATTCCATGAGGAAACATCTGCTTATAGAACGCCCTGTATATGATTCCACGAGGAAACATCTGCTTATAGAACGCCCTGTATATGATTTCATGAGGAAACATCTGCTTATAGAACACCCTGTATATGATTCCACGAGGAAACATCTGCTTATAGAACGCCCTGTATATGATTCCACGAGGAAACATCTGCTTATAGAACGCCCTGTATATGATTTCATGAGGAAACATCTGCTTATAGAACGCCCTGTATATGATTCCACGAGGAAACATCTGCTTATAGAACGCCCTGTATATGATTTCATGAGGAAACATCTGCTTATAGAACACCCTGTATATGATTCCACGAGGAAACATCTGCTTATAGAACGCCCTGTATATGATTCCACGAGGAAACATCTGCTTATAGAACGCC
This sequence comes from Danionella dracula, assembly GCA_900490495.1. Taxonomy (NCBI): domain Eukaryota; kingdom Metazoa; phylum Chordata; class Actinopteri; order Cypriniformes; family Danionidae; genus Danionella; species Danionella dracula. Next base: position 1,160,575 of record UELW01000078.1, read on the forward strand.
CTGTATATGATTCCACGAGGAAACATCTGCTTATAGAACGCCCTGTATATGATTCCACGAGGAAACATCTGCTTATAGAACGCCCTGTATATGATTCCACGAGGAAACATCTGCTTATAGAACGCCCTGTATATGATTCCACGAGGAAACATCTGCTTATAGAACGCCCTGTATATGATTCCACGAGGAAACATCTGCTTATAGAACGCCCTGTATATGATTTCATGAGGAAACATCTGCTTATAGAATGCCCTGTATATGATTCCATGAGGAAACATCTGCTTATAGAACGCCCTGTATATGATTTCATGAGGAAACATCTGCTTATAGAATGCCCTGTATATGATTCCATTAGGAAACATCTGCTTATAGAACGCCCTGTATATGATTTCATGAGGAAACATCTGAAATCTAACAACTTAAAAGAAATCCTCTCAGCAAACTATTACATTTTATTTTCAAAACTGACTTACCATACTTGTTTTAATTGTTGAGAAAATATATATTTTTAAATAAGTTTTAGCCATTTTTCCCTTTTTCATACCAAATACAACATGTAGCCATGAAATAACCTTTGCTGTTGTCTTGGCCATAAACAAACAAGCTAAAAGAAAGAAGTAAAACCCCACACATACAACAGCAGTGACAGCCAAACCCTTCGCCCAACACTCGAGACCTTCGCAGTTTGCTTTAGTACAGGAGGATAACCCGTCTTGCTATGGGTCCATCGAAAAATGTGATTGTAAAATAATTTTCTGTTTAAAAATTAATTAAGGATTTATTTTGTGTAAAATGCATTCCTAATTCATAACATAAATTTTTATGAAAATAGTTTTTTGTTATTTTTTCTTTCAACAATATGATTTAAAAATACATGTATTTTACTGTAAACGTAAAAGTACTGGAGCGGAAAGGTGGTGGAGTTGGTCATCCTGTCACCGGAAGGTTGGTGGTTCGATCCCCACCAGATCCATTCTGCCGTTGTGGCCCTGGGCAAGCCACTTCACCCACATTGCCCAGTATGGATGTGAGTGACTGGTGGGGGTGTTTGGTGGTGGGCAGGAGGCTGTTGGCGCTGAATGGCAGCCATGTTCTGTTAGACTGGTGGTGATGAGCTACCTTGGTAGCCCTCAGCTACCCTGGGGCAGAGCTTGAATGTGGAGTGAATGAAAAGAATGCTTTACAATTTCAGAGCATTAAAGGGTCTAGAAAAGCGCTAAATAAATCGAAGGTATTATTATGAGTTATTCGATTGAGCGTTCCTTATTCGCGTGTATCAAATTGTAAGCACAAGTATATTATTGGTCAGTGTTCCATAGCTTCTTCCTGACTGCTGTGCTCCCTGTCGTCCAGGACGGAGCGGCAGTGGGCGGATCTGGCCGTGTCCCTGTCGCTGCTGTCCGTGTGCGAGCGCGGCTTTAAGAAGCTGCAGGAGTGCTGGGACTGCTACAGCGATAAACTCGCCGAGCCTGGAGTCTATCAGCCTCTGCTGGCGACCGCAGCCAAACTCAAGAGAAGAGCCAAACCCCAGTTCAAGGTTTGTTTGGGATTTTCCAGGAGAAATACGGCCGACTGCTTATTTGGCTTCACGTAACAAATGAGCTGCGACTCGAACATCCGGGAATTGTTAGACCTCTCTCTCGTCATCGTTCTATCGCTGTCTTTCGCTCTTTTTCACTCTGCGATTGGTTCTCTCCGCTTTCTTTGCCTTTCGTTGGCCTTCATTTCCCCTTCTGTTTGTCTGCCATTTATCTCTCTCTTTTTCTTTCTGTCTCTTTCCTTTCTCTCTCTCTCTCCTTTTTCTGTCTGTTTTGCCTTCTCACACTGATATTTTGTTTTTCTCTTCCCTCTCTTGACTTTGTTTTTCTCACTCTCCATCTGCATTTTCCCATTTTGTCTCTCTCCTTTTTTCCCTCTGTCGTTGTTTCTTTCTCTTCGTCTTACACTTTCCACTTTCCATTCTTTCGTTCCTCTGTCTTCACCCTTCTCTTTTTCTCTTTGTCTATCTGTTTTTCTCTTTCCTCCTCCATTCCTACCTCTGTCTTTTTCCCTTTATTCCTCTCTGGGTTTCTCCCTCATTTTTTTTTTCTCTCTCTCTCTCTCTCTCTCTCTCTCAATCTTTGTGTTTGTGTTTTCTCGCTCTCTGTATTTCACTTGTTCTCTCTTTCTCTCCTCTGTTTTTCTTTCGCTCTCTTGGTTTGTCCTTCTCTCTGTCTCTGTTCGTCTTTCTCTTGTGATCTCTCTTTCTTTTAGTTGTTCTTATGTAAATGAACAGAATGAGGAGTAAACCAAGCTGAATTACTCTCTGTGCGTCGTTCATCAGGCCCAGGTGGAGGAGTACGAGAAGCGCTTGACTGCTGTTCACACTAAAGGTCTGGAGAACGTGGAGAACGAGGAGAGCGAAGAGAAGACGAGAGACACGCAGAGTCAGAACCCGAAGACACCACAGCCGCCAAAAAGTGTGCGCAGAGGCACACGAGGTGAAGAGCTTGTGAGAATCGGTGCTGCAGAACCTGAGCGGAGTGTAGCCATCCAGCTGACCCCTCCTCTTTCTCTCTTTCTCTCTCTCTCTCGCCTCTTTCTCTCTTTCTCTCTCTCTCTCTCTCTCAGGGCGGGGGAAACCCAAGCTGGACGACAGTGACCTTGTAACCCCAAGAAAGTCTCGCGCTCGGCCCAAACCTAGCATCGCCTTCTCAAGTGATGAAGAGGATGAGGAGGGTCAGTCACGTTCATTCAGTCACGCAGTCTTTTTTCCTTTTACAATGTGCTTTTTTTCACAGTAAACTTTTGTCTTTCAGATGCTGTTATTGCTGAAAGTGAGACTCCGAAAGTGACGACACCGATTGGCCGCACACGACGCACTCGTCTCAGACATTGAGCACTATTCAGAATTTTTTTTTTTCTCTTTGCTTTTTTTTAATGTAACATTAAAGTTATTAAGAAGTTTTAATAGAGTAAATGTCTTCATTTTAGGTGTCTTTTTTTATTATATATATATATATTTTTTTTTTTTAGCTAAAAAATATCTTGGAGTGTTTGTGTTCAGAGCTGGTGTTTCTTAGATACTGAAATTTGTTTTAAATCAAAGTTGCAAACTAGAACACTTGAACAAGTTTGACATTTAAAACCACAAATTTAAGGCCTTAAAATAAAGTCTTAAATTCACTGTTCTAGGTCTTAAATAATTTTTTAGTTCAATATAATGTTCTTTTTTTTTTCAGTTGCCCATGTAAAGCTAATCTGATGCATTTTTGTGGTTGCTTGGCGTTACCATAAATTGAGAAAATGTTTCTTACTGCAAAAATAATAATGTTGTCATTGTCTGAAAAACTGCTACCAATGCAAAAAATATCCTTTAATATATCTTCAAAATTACTCAGACAATGCTCATAAATTCTTTACAAATGTTATGTGCCATTGAGCTATAGCATAATTTGATCAAAGATGCATATATGTGGGAAAAATGCCAGAATGTGAAAAAACTATTATGCATACGCATAAATGTGTAATATCTACACTTATGTATAGTTGTAAACTTGCAAAGCCCTCTGACTGACGGTGGCCAGTTTGTCCAAATTTTACTTTTAACCCTGACTGATAAGCTTAAAAATCAAACAAATGGTGGACACTTATGTCATGATCACAAGATAATTAAACCGTGGCCATGTTCTCTTCTGAGTTCTGTAAAAAAACACTCCTGTCTCTGAAGATGCAAAATTAACTTAAGAAGTTATTAATTCAAATTTGATTGAGCTGATAATAAAAACCAAATAGGTTTTTAATAGGTTTTCTTCTCGTTTGTGTGTTGCTTGAAAAGTACTTTTAACAATAATACTGTCTTTACACAATTTTTTGTAATTTATAAATCATTCAGTGTAACAACAATTTGTAATCGACTTTTTAAATTCATTCAAAACTTCAACATATTTAATGAGACGTATAATTTATAATACGGGAAAAACGTGTAAGGTGAAATAAGTTAATAGTGGGACTCTAATTTTGTAAACGCATGTTTTTGCTCTGCACGAGATTATGCAGAAGCGCTCGCTCATTGTTAAGGATTTATTTTGATGCCATTTTTTCCTCTCACGATTATATAATTCACTTTAAGGAAATCAAGGCATGCGTGGTTTAAAAGCTGCAAACCTCGATCCGCGTGGACTAGTTCGTGCTTTGTGAAGTGAACGTTTTGAAGCGGTTTTAGACAGAGTTGAGAAGAAACGATGCGTCTGTTGATGTTCCGCAGAACTCTCTTGAATCGCGCTGTGGAAAATGCGAAGACAGAGTTTATTCGCGCACAGCAGCTGCGAATGCCTTTCAGAGCCAAAACATCGGCCCCGAAAAACTGCAGCGATTATGACAACATGAGAAAAATGTACAACATGAGAGTTCCTCCGCGGTTCAACTTCTGCAGAGACGTGCTCGAGCAGTGGGAGACCAAAGAACAGGTAACCGGCCGAAATACACGGTTTAAAGTTGCTACGCGTCGATTACGTCCAGAAAAAAATGTTCTATTAATCATAAACAACGTGCGTTGCAGCGTAGGAGAGGTTAACGGGGAGCTGGCATTAAGTTTGATATTCCCAAAAGTCCCACACATTTTTAGTCTACTAAATCAATGGCTCCCAACCTGAAGGGGGCGCCAGAGGTGCGCGTGAGCGGGTAATTGTCGAGGTAGGAAGATATAGGGTTATATGAGCGTCATAATTCTTAGAGCAAAAAGACAATTTGCACGCACGTGAGCTGCGTTGTGTCAATAAAATGCTCTTCTAGGGTAGAAAAACGTATTTTGAGAATAAATCTGTTTGTGCAAGAGTCTGGTTTACAGGCCAGCCAATCATAGCGGGCGCCAGAGGAGTGTCTCTGTTCTGATTGGTAGAAATAAGGGACTTGACTTAGACGCAGATGGGAAAAGAGCCCACGCTGGCGATTGATCTTACAGTGGAAGATAACTCAAAGAACTCTAAACACTCACAAATTTTAAAAAAAACTGTCCAGAGACCTTAGTGACACCCTGGCAACATTTGTAAAGGTCGTAAACTTTAATGAAGCTACCTACTTTGCAGGTAAAAAGGTTGGGAACCATTGAACTAAATGACTTAAAACATTAAATAAAACCTACTACTTTGCGTTTTACTCCAAGTCCTTTTTGGGTACAACTTCTGTATGTCATTATTATTTCCAAAATCTGATAATTCAGAGGCAAGAAATTGCCTTTCACCTCTGATTGCACTCAAAATGTTGTGTTTTAAGTAATTTTGTTTAATAGCTTTTGAAAAACAAAATTTCAGACTAAAAACTTTTGAGACTGTCTCTAAATCTGCGAATATGTATAACATCAAACTAACTTGAATGCCAGCGAGCTAGTTATGGGTTCTAGAGTGGATGTATTCTTTGAGTATTCTTTTTTTTTTTTTTTTTTGCACAAATATCTTTTATCGTTACATCTTAACGTTTTTGATTAAGTTTTCAGCTCATGCGGTTGCCGTGTTGTAAGTAATCTATCGTAAAAATGACCACTTATATTAAACTAGCTGAAAACAGCATTAACTAAATTTCTAACCAACGACGACTCAAAGATAGGCTGAAGTATGAAAGTAAGTCTTCAAATGAGAAAATAAAGTTAAATAAATAATGATGATCTGCGGCTGCATGTACTGACCGCTCCTGCAGTCTCAGAGCGCATGCGCAGTCAGCCATGCAACGTCAAATGGCACCTCCTGCACCTTCAAAGTGGAACCGACCACTTTATCCTGTCCAACTGCTTATTAACACACATTTCAGCCAATCAGTAATTCAATGCATTTAGACATGTAGACATGATGAAGACGATCTGGTGCAGTTTGAATCTGAGTTTCAGAATGGGGAAGAAAAGTGATTTAAGTGACTTTGAATCTGGGATGGCTGTATTTCACAACTTGCTGATCTTTTAGGATTTTCACGCAGAGTCATCTCTTTTCTTTTTCGAATCAATCTCTGTAAAATCTAAATACACAGAACTCTAAATATCTAGAACTCTAAATATCCAGAACTCTAAATATCCAGAACTCTAATTATCCAGAACTCTAAATATCCAGAACTCTAAATATCCAGAACTCTAACTATCCAAAACTCTAACTATCCAGAACTCTAATTATCCAGAACTCTAATTATCCAGAACTCTAAATTTCCAGAACTCTAATTATCCAGAACTCTAATTATCCAGAACTCTAATTATCCAGAACTCTAAATATCCAGAACTCTAAATATCCAGAACTCTAAATATCCAGAACTCTAAATATCCAGAACTCTAAATTTCCAGAACTCTAAATTTCCAGAACTCTAAATTTCCAGAACTCTAAATTTCCAGAACTCTAAATTTCCAGAACTCTAATTATCCAGAACTCTAATTATCCAGAACTCTAAATATCCAGAACTCTAAATATCCAGAACTCTAAATATCCAGAACTCTAAATATCCAGAACTCTAAATATCCAGAACTCTAATTATCCAGAACTCTAATTATCCAGAACTCTAAATATCCAGAACTCTAAATTTCCAGAACTCTAAATTTCCAGAACTCTAAATATCCAGAACTCTAAATATCCAGAACTCTAATTATCCAGAACTCTAATTATCCAGAACTCTAAATTTCCAGAACTCTAAATTTCCAGAACTCTAAATTTCCAGAACTCTAAATATCCAGAACTCTAAATATCCAGAACTCTAATTATCCAGAACTCTAAATATCCAGAACTCTAAATATCCAGAACTCTAATTATCCAGAACTCTAATTATCCAGAACTCTAAATTTCCAGAACTCTAAATATCCAGAACTCTAAATATCCAGAACTCTAAATATCCAGAACTCTAAATATCCAGAACTCTAATTATCCAGAACTCTAATTATCCAGAACTCTAAATATCCAGAACTCTAAATATCCAGAACTCTAAATTTCCAGAACTCTAAATTTCCAGAACTCTAAATTTCCAGAACTCTAATTATCCAGAACTCTAATTATCCAGAACTCTAAATTTCCAGAACTCTAAATATCCAGAACTCTAAATATCCAGAACTCTAAATATCCAGAACTCTAAATATCCAGAACTCTAAATATCCAGAACTCTAATTATCCAGAACTCTAAATTTCCAGAACTCTAAATTTCCAGAACTCTAAATATCCAGAACTCTAAATATCCAGAACTCTAAATATCCAGAACTCTAAATATCCAGAACTCTAAATATCCAGAACTCTAAATTTCCAGAACTCTAAATTTCCAGAACTCTAACTATCCAGAACTCTAAATATCCAGAACTCTAAATATCCAGAACTCTAATTATCCAGAACTCTAAATTTCCAGAACTCTAATTATCCAGAACTCTAAATATCCAGAACTCTAATTATCCAGAACTCTAATTATCCAGAACTCTAATTATCCAGAACTCTAATTATCCAGAACTCTAAATTTCCAGAACTCTAAATTTCCAGAACTCTAAATTTCCAGAACTCTAAATTTCCAGAACTCTAAATTTCCAGAACTCTAAATATCCAGAACTCTAATTATCCAGAACTCTAATTATCCAGAACTCTAAATATCCAGAACTCTAAATATCCAGAACTCTAAATATCCAGAACTCTAAATATCCAGAACTCTAAATATCCAGAACTCTAAATATCCAGAACTCTAAATATCCAGAACTCTAAATATCCAGAACTCTAATTATCCAGAACTCTAATTATCCAGAACTCTAAACATCCAGAACTCTAAACATCCAGAACTCTAAATATCCAGAACTCTAAATATCCAGAACTCTAAATATCCAGAACTCTAATTATCCAGAACTCTAAATATCCAGAACTCTAATTATCCAGAACTCTAAATATCCAGAACTCTAAATTTCCAGAACTCTAAATATCCAGAACTCTAATTATCCAGAACTCTAATTATCCAGAACTCTAAATATCCAGAACTCTAAATATCCAGAACTCTAAATATCCAGAACTCTAAATATCCAGAACTCTAATTATCCAGAACTCTAAATATCCAGAACTCTAAATTTCCAGAACTCTAAATATCCAGAACTCTAAATATCCAGAACTCTAATTATCCAGAACTCTAAATATCCAGAACTCTAATTATCCAGAACTCTAAATTTCCAGAACTCTAAATATCCAGAACTCTAATTATCCAGAACTCTAATTATCCAGAACTCTAAATATCCAGAACTCTAAATATCCAGAACTCTAAATATCCAGAACTCTAAATATCCAGAACTCTAAATATCCAGAACTCTAATTATCCAGAACTCTAAATATCCAGAACTCTAAATATCCAGAACTCTAAATATCCAGAACTCTAATTATCCAGAACTCTAATTATCCAGAACTCTAAACATCCAGAACTCTAAACATCCAGAACTCTAAACATCCAGAACTCTAAACATCCAGAACTCTAAACATCCAGAACTCTAATTATCCAGAACTCTAATTATCCAGAACTCTAATTATCCAGAACTCTAATTATCCAGAACTCTAAATTTCCAGAACTCTAAATATCCAGAACTCTAAATATCCAGAACTCTAAATATCCAGAACTCTAAATATCCAGAACTCTAAATATTCAGAACTCTAAATATCCAGAACTCTAAATATCCAGAATTCTAATTATCCAGAACTCTAAATATTCAGAACTCTAAATATTCAGAACTCTAAATATTCAGAACTCTAAATATCCAGAACTCTAAATATCCAGAACTCTAAATATCCAGAACTCTAAATATCCAGAACTCTAATTATCCAGAACTCTAATTATCCAGAACTCTAAATTTCCAGAACTCTAAATTTCCAGAACTCTAAATATCCAGAACTCTAAATATTCAGAACTCTAAATATCCAGAACTCTAAATATCCAGAACTCTAAATATTCAGAACTCTAAATATCCAGAACTCTAAATATCCAGTCTGTGCAGGGTGTTGACCCTCCAGAGATTTATTACAACAGATAGTTTAGGTAAATCCTGATGTATAATATTTTACAAAAACACCTTTTTTATTTAACAGGGTAAATTATACAGCAGTCAACTGGGCATAATGTATTTAAGAAAATTAAATGAACTACATGTCCGAAACTGGAGCTCACATTTTATTTTATTTATTTACTTTGAGAAGCCAAGACTAATGTCGACTAATCCTATTTTGACCCGCTCTACAGGGTAAAACCCATTCCATGCCGTTATATAAAATATTTTTTTACATTTATAAATCAATGGCACGTTGTCCTACAAAATGCCAGTTGTTGTCTACAAAATAACGCAGTGGAGAAGTAGTTTGATGAGTCTCGTGTGTTCTAGGCTGGACAGAGGCCCTCTCTGCCTGCCTTCTGGTGGGTGGATGACAGCAGAAAGGAGCTCCGATGGACTTTTGAGGAGCTGGGTTTCCACTCCAGAAAACTAGCGAACGTTCTGAGCCAGGCGTGCGGTTTGCAGCGAGGGGATCGCGTGTTCCTCGTCCTGCCACGTGTCCCCGAGTGGTGGCTGGTCAATGTGGCCTGCATAAGAACAGGTTCAAACCCTTCAGCTCTCACCAGATAGCGCAATCTTAGGATTGTTCACCCTTGGTCTGGTTCCTTCCAATGATTCACTCTCAGGGTTAAACTTTGAACACTGCATTTCACTGCACCGCTTCTTACTTCACCCCTCCCCTGGGAAAACAGTTTAATCCTAATTGATCTTTTGAGTTGATTTTGGTTCGAATTTTTGATCATAAAAAAATAAATGTGAATGTTTTAAAAAACAACAGAATAGCAACATACTGTCAGTTAAAAAAGTGTATGAGACAATCGTTTAATTTTGAGAGAAAAAAGTGCATTGTCACAGAAACGGAAAATAGCAATAAATAATAATAATAGTTTGTTATTAGCTTGCTCTGCTTTTGACAGCAAAACACACACCAATGCATGCAGAATTAGCTAGTAGCAGCCATGCGCTGTGTAAAGAACAACCCAATGATCTTTTGTGTCTTTTCCTCCTTGCGCAAAGTGTCAATGGTCATCTCTTGGGCAAATATCAAGTCAGTAGTCTTCCTTATGGCTGTGTAGCCCAGTGTTAAGAAGAAACAAAAAATTATTTCCGTTTCAATTATTATCTGCGTCTGAACAAATCTTTTACTTTGAAATAAAATGTATTTCAAAATAAAATGGTCACGTTGGCGAGTATACAGTGATTTTATATTTATTACGATATTTGCAATATAAACAGTCCAAGCTCTGTTGCAGAGAAAAATCTTCCCTTGAAAAAAAAGAGAAATAAATAAAAACAATTTAAAATATAAAAATTAAGATATTTTCCGAGCTCTGAGCTGCACTGATCCAGGATCAATCGAAAGATCCTTAAAAAAGCTCCCAAAGCAAACTCTAATCAATTTTTTTACTTTAGCCCTACTTCCCCCACACCACCCACTTCTGGGTGACAAATTAATTGTCTAGCGTTGACCGATCCGCGGTGATAAACAGGTTGGGAACTACTGGTGGAGCCTACAGAGCTAGGACTTAAAGACTTTTGAGTCATCAATATTCAGCCTTTTTCCCAGTTTCTAATTTTCTAAGATTCTGAATTTTGGGGTTTATTAGCTGCCAGCAGTTTTGTGATAGTTAGTTACTTTTTGAGTGAAGTAGTTACTTTGTTACTTACTTGTGGTAAAAAGTAATGAGTTCCTTTTAAAAGTAATTCATTAGTTACTTTTTTAAAATTATTCTACATTTAACCTTTAATGCCCTTTTATTTTAATTTCAGTGCAGCATGGAAAACACTACTCTGTTAATTAGTTTAATATACCTTTTAACTTAAACTTTTTTTTATTATATTCATTCGCTACACTCAGACTAATACATTATTTTCTCTTTTTAAATGAAATTAGGGAAATAATTCAACTTTTGTTCATGATATCCCGATCATGATCAGCACCTGCGTGTATAAACAGTGGAAAATGGATAACAGAAGCTCTCTGAACCTGCTGGTCCAGGAACAGTTCTGATCCCGGGGACCTCTCAGCTGACGGCTCGGGACGTCCGGCACCGGCTACAGACCTCTGGAGCCAAGTGTGTGATCACCGATGAGTCTCTGGCTCCTCTGCTGGACGCCGTGGCCTCCGACTGCCCCTCCCTCACCACCAAACTCCTGGTGTCCCACAGGGCCCTGGACGGCTGGTGGAACCTGGACGAGCTCATGGGGTGAGTGCAGAGAAAGAGACAGAACGGGATGAAAAGTGTTTTAACATGACATCGTGTTGTTTTAAGAAACTGTACGTAATAGATTTCAAGGAGCGGAGACATTGGTTGCTGGGATATTTGCAGGGCTTTGTCTTAATTAGGCAGTATAACTAATTATTAAAGGTGCCTTATGTAAGATATTTGAGCAAGAGTCATTATGAAGTTGATTTTATAAGTGAAGAGACACAAAAGAATATTGTTAGCTTCAGTTATAATATTTACATATGAAAAGCTAAGCTAATGCTGTGCAACGTTTATGTTTTAGCCTCTCAGCTTTCAATCAAAAGTTCTCTTTTAGTCTTTACACACAGTTTAGACACTCAATCTCTTTTTCTGAAAGAGAAGGAGTGAATCCAAAGTGATTTTATGCTATTGTAGTACCAGTTTTGACCACACACTACATTAATCTTTAACTGCATCGCACAAAATGACCTAAATTGTTAATCAGTTAAATTGTTAACCTAAACAGAATCAGCTTTTTACCAAAGACATGTCACTTTTATTTGGGATTACTCTTTCTAAAAAATTCCAACTTATTTGTCTTATATGTCTTTTTTCGTTAAAATTCTAACTTTACCTCTGTTTTGACCAATCTCAGAATTCAATTATTTTCTCATTTTTAATGTACTTTTTTTAGTTTCAGATTTTTGCCTCCTTCAGAATTCGGAATTCATTTCCCCTCGAACAAATTATTATTTTTTGTTTTCATTGGATTTTGCTTTTAGTTTTGCTAAAGTTTTTTAGTTTTAGTTTAGTTTTTAGTTTTTACGTTTGATTTATTACGCCCCTCAAATGTATGGCTTTTCTTTAAATTATTACATACCTGAATGAGTTTCAATGTGAATGGTTGACAGATTTTAACCTGAGTGAATGAAAACCTCACAAAAAGCTTGTCTTAAGTCAAGGCTTTTATAGGCGTTATAAAATCTATCTGATCTTCACTGGAATGGACAAAAATAACAACTAATGAGTTAGAGAAGAGACATCTAATTTCCAGAATATTTACAAAGGTTTTTATAAAACTTGAGATTATATTAAACATTGTTTTTTCATCAGCTTTCCTTGCGTTTTACTGTATTAAAAAAAGCATCCAACATCAGGAAAAACTATTTATTTTTAGGGAAATTCTCCAAAAGTGGTAAATAAGAGGGAATGGACCCAGGGTCTGAAGGGGTTAATCTCAGACCCACAAGTAAAAGCAGGGCTTTGGAATTTAGTTTTCCTTTTTTAGAATTCTGCTGAAGGATTTTAAAGTAATGGGAGAATTAAAATTGGAATCATTTAAGCTCTGATGAACCAAGTTGAACCAAGAGCATATCAATCGTATAACTACACAGAGATGTGGATTTAGTTGTAACTATCTTATTTAAACAACTAGAAATCAAGAGACTTCCAGGTTTAGTTTTGATGAACATTTTAGGAGAAAGATCATTGTGTGAAGCAGCTCCAGACCGACCAATTCTGCTCACACGCTTTATAATAAAGGGGTGGATTTTTAAAAACTGCTGTTATCAGTGTCATCAACAACCTTTGGGATAGGAACATTCTCGAGTCATGTAGAAATATTTCATAATCGATACATAATACATATTTTGTATTGATGATCGAATACATATTAGATCATTTAATTGCCAAAAAATGTCCTCCACACTCCAAATGTTCTGATTTCAGCGCCGGGCTACATTAATTAATTCCCAAATTAATGAATTCTCATCCCTAGGTACTGCAAACTTTAGTTTTCTTCTGGAGCTGCAGATTCCATCTGGCCCTGCATACAATGCCACAGAAGACTTTTGGGTTTTATTATTTTTAAGAATAAGTGAGAGATCTGGAGAATAGGTTCTGGAGAGCAATACCAACCCTTTACGTTATGGCTTCTTGCATAAAAATCCATTAATTACAGTAATTTGTATTTTTAAGAAGTACACAGTAACCTGAAACACTTTTTCACCTGAACAATAGTAGATAGATAAGGCGAGTTGTCGTGTTTGTGTTGTAGAAGCGTGACGGACGATCATATTTGTGTGGATTCCCGGAGTGAGGAGCCAATGATGATCTTCTTCACCAGTGGAACCACAGGCTCCCCAAAAATGACCCAGCACAGCCACTGCAGCTATGGCCTGGGCCTCACAGTCAACGGCAGGTTTGAGACATCACTTCTGTGGGTCAGAGGGGAACTTGAGTCAATACAAAAATGCTTTTTGTTCTGTTTATTGAAGTAAAATGTTTCACCATAATTCTATTCAAAAACAGAGGCAGAGGTGCATTGATAAAAGAAATATCTTGTGTTCCTTATCGACGTCCTGATAGCAGTGGAGTTCCGTTAAAAACACTTGTAAAAATGTGTGTGGGGAGTGTATTCCAGTGATGTTAAGTAGTCAACAAATAATCAATCAATAACCTGACATCTTTTAGCAAATCATCTTATTCTGGAGGGTTTAAATTGCAGGGGTCAATTTGAAGGGGTGACCCCAGAGAATACAATGTGTTTGTAAGTTTTAGGGTAACAGAAGGGTTAAGGGACACAGATACTTTTGTGTTTATCTAGCAGTATCATCATAAGCTTTGCATATAGCGCTGCTGTTTTCTTGCGATCGGTGTGGATGGTTCAGGTTCTGGCTGGACCTGACAGAGGAGGATGTGTTCTGGAACACGTCAGACACAGGCTGGGCCAAGTCGGCCTGGAGCAGCGTGTTCGCTCCGTGGATCCAGGGAGCGTGTGTGTTTGCTCACCACATGCCACGCTTTGATACCGGCACGGTTCTCAAGGTAGAGAAATCCGATAGAACATGTGCAAAGTGGGTGTGTCAGGGTTATAAAGTGTCAGAAAGGTGATATTCCGAGGGCCCCAGAAGGAGGCAGGAAGCAGGGTCGGTTTACCAAATGCTTCGAAGATCACTGGCTTCTCTTGCAGCCCCAAAGCTAAAGTCCCCGAACATGATTTCGGAAGCTGTTTAAGCTGTAGTTTCAATCCAAAATAAATCCAAATGAAGGGACATTCTGAATTTCTTTCACTCAGAGCACATAGCAGGAAAATTAATTCCAACATGCACAGAGTCATTGATTCATGAGACACCTAAAATATAGAAAACAAATGTACAAGGTGTTTGAAACAAAAATGTATGTAGACAAATAAACGTGTAATGACTTATTTTCATTATCGCTTTGGGGTCAGAAATAGTATATTTTGCCACACCCAATCATAACCCTAGATCAGGATTGTGGGCAGTTGTTGATGACATCATAAACATGCATCACTGTTTATTACAAATAAACACACACAACATTTAAACAGGGTTCACTTAAACCCACAGAGGATGATTTTTGAGGTTCTAATTTTCCCGCCAGGCTACCTTTGTTTTGTTTTTGATCATAATTCTTAATAACAATATCAATAATTCATAATTGTTAAATAATTCTTTAACAATATTAATAATCAATTAATTATACAGTATTAATAATAATACTGGGGATCTATCAAAAAAATTAAAATTTTTCCAGGCTGAGGGAAATTTGAGGTTATTTGTGAGAATCATAACGTTTTCAGTCAGGTTTAGTTTAGTTTATTCATGAACAAGAATGATTTGCTATTAAGTCAATGACTTTTGCAGAAAGTCCAGCTGTTTTTCTCCTGACAGACCTTGAGCAGCTATCCCATCACCACCTTCTGCACGGCCCCGACAGCCTATCGGATGCTCGTACAGGAAGACGTCTCAAAGTAAGCGTTCTGTGACCGCGTGTTGTGAGAATCTAGAGCAAAGAATGTCTGTAGATACCAAAAAATGCTCTTTCTGCTCAGAAGTGCTCTTGATAGAGAATTACACAAAATAGGTTATAAAAAGAAGAAACTGTTAATAAAAACGGTTGATTCAGTGAAAAAAATCCAACGAAGAGGACAATACAAATACTTAAAAGAATCTTGAAACTTAATTTGGGATGAAAAGTTTTAATTCTGAAAATATATTTCTGAGAAATTTGAATTTTGAGGTAAAAATAAATAAAATCTGTTAATAATAAAAAAAGGTTCATGCCATGAAAAAAAAATAATTCTGTGGACAATCCAAATACTCAAAAGAATCTTTGGAATAAAAAGGTTTAATTCTGAAAAAAATAAGTGAGAATTCCAATGGAAAGTGGGTAAAATATGGGAAAATGTCATAATTCTGAAAAAAAACCTTAATCTAAGACAAAAAAGTTCATTAAATAAGAATTAATAAGAATAAATAAAAGCTGTTAATAAAAAGGGTTGATTATGTGGAAAAATCCAATTTTGAGGACAATCCAAATACTGTAAAGAATCTGAAAACTAAATTTAGGATGAAAAAGTTCTAATTCTTAGAAAATAAATGAGACATCTGGGGAGGAAGGTGAGAACTAGAGGAAAATGTCAAAATTCAAAAAAAAAAAAACAAAAAAAAAAACTTAATCTTAAAAAAAATTCTCCTTACATTTTCAGATCTTTGAGAAGCAATTTGAAGAGTTCCAAACTCCCATTTTAACGACACTAATGATGATAAAACAAACAAACCAAAATCAGAATTTTGAGGTGAAAATGTTAGAACTCTGATGCCAGAAAACAAGAACAGTTTTCTCATGAGAGAAGTATAAAAACGTTGGGTTGCCAGATAGCATCAGAAAATCTTCACGATTGTCACGGATGTATTTTGCAATATTTTAAGGTCTGCTCCATGACTATCGCTCATCTTCGGGCTTTCTGACAGGTTCACGTTCCAGGCTCTTGAACACTGTCTGTGCGCCGGGGAGCCCATTAACCCCGAGGTGATGGGGAAGTGGAAAGAGCTGACTGGACTGGACATCTACGAGGGTTACGGACAGACCGAGACTGTAAATAAACCATCAGGAGGAATCCATTTGTGTGGGATCGATACACAGCAGACAAGAGTCTTCTATTAGCATCTTCCTGAACCACGCATGCTTCCTCTCTTCAGGTTTTAATAGCTGGCACATTCAAAGGCATGACGATCAAACCGGGATCTTTTGGGAAGGCTTCACCGGGATATGATGTGCAGGTCAGGGTTCACAGAAGGAACGATGGGAACGGATTGGGGTTTAATGAATCTGGATTCATCTGGTTAAAGGTGGTGGATGAGGAGGGTCGCATCGTGGCACGAGGACAAGAGGGAGATCTCGGCATCAGAGTGAAACCAGAGAGACCCTTCTCTCTTTTTACAGAGTACACGGTACAATTCCACTCTTTTCTTTGCTTATTACTCTTAAAAGTTTGGTAAAAACCTTCTGTAGACAACAATGGATTGCATGTGAATCTCTCACTTTAGGGGGAACCAGAGCGCACAGCGGAGTGCTTTCGTGGAGATTTCTACCTCACCGGTGACCGAGGAATGATGGATGATGAAGGGTACCTGTGGTTTATTGGCCGAGCCGATGATGTGATCTTGTCAGCTGGGTACAGGAGTCTCCTTTTATCATCCTATCATCCTTTTATCAGAGTAATGAAAAATCAAGCAACTTCCTATAAAAGGCTACTACCAGACTGCAGGTCTTAATGCTCAAATTTTTTTTTTTGTGAAATCAGATTTTTTTTCACATTACAAATAACATGCTCCTGCTGTCTGTTTTCTATGAAATATGGCTCAAATGTGTCACACATTCGCAGAGGAGGAAACTACATCCCCCAGAATGCACTGCAGCCTAACAGACAAACACTGAAGCGACTGAAGCGAGGTCTCAGGGTCGTTGAGGCTTTGTGGGCATAAATATCTGATCAGAGCCAACTTTATTAGAGTTAAACAATATTAAGAAAAAGATTTAGACTGAAAAGAACGCATATTCACGATATAATCAAGGAAGAGGAGTTAAAAGTGCTCACATTACTTAATTCACGACTCCATTAAGTTTTGATTACTTCTTTTAGGCTCTTCCTAAAACTATTTCAGTACAAGAACGTCTTCTCCAGAGACTTGTTTCTGTGAGTCTGTGTTTAAGTTGGGCTCGATGACAAAAACCCAGATAAATGAAATTGCAAAAAAAAAATATTTATTGTATTCAGGAGTTCATATGAAAGAGACCTGGGTCAGATTTGAAAAAAATCTGAATTGAACTGTTTCAGACTGAAAATACCAGATAGAGGTCACAAACACGGACCAAAAAAAATCATTTGGGTCACTTTGGGATTTAGTCTGAATGTAGCCAAAGTGAGACAGTTACTTCAGTGTGTTAAAAGTGGTCAGATTTATGTTAAACTTATTATTAAATATAATAATACAATCTAGTACTCTTCTGTGTTGTGGTTTTGCATGTGTCAGGTACCGCATTGGGCCGTTCGAGGTGGAAAACGCTCTGATCGAACATCCAGCCGTAGCAGAATCAGCTGTGGTCAGCAGCCCTGATCCGGTTCGAGGAGAGGTAGTGCAGTGCATCCTGGGATTGCCTTTTCTGTGAAGGACGCAAGATGTGGCTTTAGAATTGGAAAACGATTTAGTACCACACAGCACACTTATAAGAGGAGAGTTTAATCATCACAGGGGTTACGGGGGTCATGACCTCCCCAAAATCTGATCAAAGTCAAAATAGTCCCTCAATAATCTCTCTTAACTGTAGTTAAGGAAAATGTAAATGGTTTTTAAAAAGACGTTTATTAAATACTTGGATACATCATCCATCTTAAATTTATTGTGTGATTTTTTTAAGTGTGGCTGTGTTTTAGCAGGAAACAAATACTTGAAAGTGTGTGTAGCCGGAAGAGACTGAAGTTGTAATTCCATGATTGACCTCTCACGGCTGGTCCCAGAAGTGAGCTGATTCCCATTGACACCCACGTTAAAAATTATTACGTAATCTTTTGTCAAGGAGGAAGAGGCTGATTTCCCCAAACTTCGAGCCTCATTTGCTTTCTTCTGAAACCTATAAATGGTGTCACTCACCTTACGTCAATATTACGTCACTTTGAGAATGGCCAGCACCTGCAATTTAATCAAACTCTTAATAGATTTTAAGCTTGAGGATGGCAGATTGGTTAGGTAAACCAATCTTTTTTTCTAAAACGTCTTGTCTGTTTTAGGTTGTAAAGGCGTTTGTGGTGCTGACGGCAGATTTTAAGTCAAAAGACCACCAAGAACTGATCCAGGAACTGCAAACGCACGTTAAGAGCATCACAGCTCCTTATACATACCCACGCAAGGTAACTCACGCCATTTATTTCATCCCTAAAAAAAGTTCATCAGCTATTCATGAATATTTTCTGAGAGGCTTTGACACCTTTTTTTTTAATATAGGGGTGCTCTTTGATAGTGGCGAAAAGCTTAGTGCTGTTAACTGAGGAAGGTTAGATCTGGAGATGATTAGATCAAGCTTGGACTATTGTAACTGTATCTTGGTATCACTTGGTCCCTGCTGGCCAGACTTCAGAATGCAGAATACTGCTGGATTTCAACAGACTCAAAGAGGAACTGCCATAACTCCAGCACTAGGCAGTCGAGTTCAGGATTAAGTCCTCACTTTTGATTTTAGATCTTGCACCTTCGCATATTGGCAAACGTTTAACTGCTTAAACCAGAGCTAACAGACATCTCCCTTTTCTTTTGTACAAAAAAAATCACATCCAAATGAGCACAAGTCGATAAAAAAAAAAACGTTCACGCGAAACCTTGTAAAACGATCTGAGATGCTGTGAAGAGTGAGTCTACCCAGTGGAGGGCAGCAGACTCCTCAACCCTGAAGTTATATCAACCAATCAGAAAGCCTCTCTCAGCTCTGTGAAACAGTAGAGCTTCCTTTTAGTGGCAGGAAAATAGAGCTCACACAAAGATAAGAAGTCTTTTTTTTAAACGAAAACTACTTTTTCACTCTCAAAATGCTCAAACGGTTCTTTTTCAAAACTGGTGCTTGTTTTGTGTTTGTGTCACCTGAGTGAGCGCATCAGAAACATTAACATCTTATTGTTGCGGTTTGACACGTCTGTTCTGGGATTAAATACGTTATTATATATGCTGTGTGCTTGAGTAGTCCTGTACATCTCAGAAGATCTGCTTTAGCATGGAGAGCTAAGCCAAGCGAAAAAAAGTGTGGTTAGAAAGTAGCCGGGTATGTGTGGACAGGACCTAAATCTGCTCCTCAGATTTGGAATGTTCTCTCTGGACCTCAGCTCAGCCTCTACGTTTCTTGTTTTTAAATTGGGTCTACCAACTCATCTTTTTAAAGGGCCATGAACCCCACACGTTTCAAGCCTCTTCTGGCCATAATCATTTCTAAAAAAAATGCATAAAATAGGGGCATGCGTAGAGTAGTGTGGGGTGTTGCTGTGGCTCGGTGGAGAGCGAGGTGCACGAGACGTGTCAAGAGTTAAGTGTGATTAACAATGCACACGCCCCATCTTCTCATTGGATAACAGAGGTCAAGCTCATTAATAATTATAATGAACAGCAACCTCATCCACAACGGCTCAGTTCAACAAACGTCACATCCTGAGAAGATCCTTTTCAAACAGGAAGTCAGAAATTGTGAATAAAATATAGAAATTACAGTTTCCGCCACGATAAAATCTAAAAGACAATAAAATTATACTCAATAATATTTCAACAAATGTCAATCTCAATAATTAGATCCAGGGTTTCGCGGCCCTTTAAAGTAGCCTTGTGTAGGTCAGGCAGGCAACAAGTGTTTAACTGTCTTTGTCGCTGGTTTCTCATTTTGTCTAGTCCTCTGATGTTGACTGTGTTTTGTTGTTTTGCACTTTGTACAGGGTACAGTGGGGTGCTGGCTAAATAAACTGTGATTTGTTTTGTTTCTCAGATTGAGTTTGTGGATCAGCTGCCCAAGACCGTCAGTGGGAAGATAAGGAGAGTGGAGTTAAGAAAGAAGGAATGGGAAGTGGAATCCTGCTAACCTGGGAACTGAGTCACCTGGAGACCCACATAACTGTAGTGCTCGAGTTTGCCAGCAGAGGGCAGTAATCCCTTGAAACTCCAAACGTCTTGCTAATTATGTTAGAATAGGCTTTAATGATTCTACCTCTTTGAATCACACGGAATGGGAAATTATTTGTGTAATGAATATTACTTTTTATTGACATTCTATTTCGTGTAGTCAAATAAAAAAGTGAATTATGTGATATCAAAACAGTAACTGTGTAAAACTTATAATATAGTCAACATTTCTGAATTTGTTTAACCACTTCAGACCCAAATTATAGTCTGTCACAAAAATGAATTTTTCACGTTCATAAGTCAAGACTTCCTGTTATTTTTTTTTACAATGTTACGGTAAACTCTTTATTTCTTGCATTATCAGTATATCAGATATAAATAGAAGACCTTGCTCAAAAAAATACAAAATTGTAATAAAAATAAATTAACAGAACTCGAGGTGTATACTTTTATGTTCAATCGTTCTGCACTAACTATTAATAAGTGAACACAAAACAAAAGCATGTCATTCACTGCATAAAAAACATCCGCAGTCAGGCAAACACTTTCATTTGAGTGATGTGTTCCAAACAACTGATGATGGGGGTGTTTTTGGAATTGATGCAGGGTCTGGAGGGGTTAAGGAGATAAAGCATTTATTTTTTGTGAATTTCTAGTAAACACAGATGCCCAAGCGTCATACCGAAACCCATTAATCAAGGGCTATAGATACATATTTTAATCTAAACATTTAAATGATTTATTTTCCCCATATTCCTTCAAGCAGCAAATACTTTAATAAGCGGAGAAGCTTTATAGCTTGATTAAAAGAGCAGAGATGAATAAATATTAGTAAATGGAGCACACGAGTGTCCAGAGCCGAGAGACGGGCTGCTTCTGGAGCTTAATGGAGCTGATGATGGAGCTGATGATGGAGCTGGTGATGGAGCTGGTGCTCATCAGGTGGAAAAGCACCGCTGTAAACCTCATTACTGAAATGTCACGCAAAACATGGCTGACTTCAGCTTCCGTTCCGACAGCCTGGAAGCTTCTGGAGAGAATCCAGTCAATGTTGGGGTTTGAATCTGTTCGTTGTGTTTAGCACTGCTTGCTTTAAGTTTCTCATTATTTGCTAACACTCAAAAACTCAAAAAACCTTTCATTTCCTTCTTTAGAAAACCGGCCAAATTAAAACAAACCCACTTTAAACGTACACACCTCACTGCCTTGCAACATCTATATTTAATGTCTTCAAACCTTCATGAATCTGCCAGATTAGATAATATATCTCTTAAAGAGCAAAAAAAGGAAATGCTCGATCCAGAAGGTTTTAAACTCAAGGTGTTTCATTTTTTGCTTTTGTTCTGATTTCTTGAGTTGAATATGTTTTTGATTGTATGGTGAGGTGTTTATATTTTAATCAAATTCAAATGAAAAAAAAACAAAAGTCTCTTTTGTGATGCCCGTATTTTATCTTGGTGACGATAAAAGGAAAGACTGGAGGCATTGGCTAAAGAAAAATCTGCATTTAAAATAAAAATATAGTCTTTACAAGCAAAAATGTAGATTTTTATTTTTTTTCCTCAAAAATGTGACTTTCAGAGTAAAGATATTGTCATTATAAGTGAAAGCTTATTTTTTTGTATCCTAATATTTTTACTTTTTAAAGTCAAAACTGTCTACAATTCAAAATTTCTACTTTCTAAGCCAAAATTGTGTCTTCAGTTTTGACTTTTTATCTCTTTTATTTAAAACTTTTACTTTCTATGATTTTACTTTTAACGTGTAGACTTTTCATCGCAAAATATTCACTTAAAAATGTTTGACTTTCTTTGTGTTTATCAGTAAATATTTTACTTTTAGAGGCATTTTTAAGCTGCCGGAAAGCATTCATTCTACAGGGATGTGAATGTTGAACTTAATTAATTACTTCAACACTGTTTTGAGTTATAAAGCTTTCCAAAGGACGAGCACAAAACGTTCAGGAACACAAGAAAAGTTCCATTAAATGAACTGCATGCGCACCCATCTCAAAATCATCAGGTGCAACAGAGAGCGCATCTTCTCTGCTGGAGTCAGCTGACGGCTCTGATGCTCAGAAGATCTAGATGTAACCGAGAGCGCATCTTCTCCTCTGGAGTCAGCTGGAGGCTCTGACGCTCAGAAGATCTAGATGTAACCGAGAGCGCGTCTTCTCCTCTGGAGTCAGCTGGAGGCTCTGACGCTCAGAAGATCTAGATGTAACCGAGAGCGCGTCTTCTCCTCTGGAGTCAGCTGGAGGCTCTGATGCTCAGAAGATCTAGATGTAACTGAGAGCGCATCTTCTCTGCTGGAGTCTCTGATGCTCAGAAGATCTAGATGTAACCGAGAGCGCATCTTCTCCTCTGGAGTCAGCTGGAGGCTCTGACGCTCAGAAGATCTAGATGTAACCGAGAGCGCGTCTTCTCCTCTGGAGTCAGCTGACGGCTCTGATGCTCAGAAGATCTAGATGTAACCGAGAGCGCATCTTCTCCTCTGGAGTCAGCTGGAGGCTCTGACGCTCAGAAGATCTAGATGTAACCGAGAGCGCGTCTTCTCCTCTGGAGTCAGCTGGAGGCTCTAACGCTCAGAAGATCTAGATGTAACCGAGAGCGCGTCTTCTCCTCTGGAGTCAGCTGGAGGCTCTGATGCTCAGAAGATCTAGATGTAACTGAGAGCGCATCTTCTCTGCTGGAGTCTCTGATGCTCAGAAGATCTAGATGTAACCGAGAGCGCATCTTCTCTGCTGGAGGCTCTGATGCTCAGAAGATCTAGATGTAACCGAGAGCGCGTCTTCTCTTCTGGAGTCAGCTGGAGGCTCTGATGCTCAGAAGATCTAGATGTAACCGAGAGCGCATCTTCTCTGCTGGAGTCTCTGATGCTCAGAAGATCTAGATGTAACCGAGAGCGCATCTTCTCTGCTGGAGGCTCTGATGCTCAGAAGATCTAGATGTAACCGAGAGCGCATCTTCTCTGCTGGAGGCTCTGATGCTCAGAAGATCTAGATGTAACCGAGAGCGCGTCTTCTCTTCTGGAGTCAGCTGGAGGCTCTGATGCTCAGAAGATCTAGATGTAACCGAGAGCGCATCTTCTCTGCTGGAGTCTCTGATGCTCAGAAGATCTAGATGTAACCGAGAGCGCATCTTCTCTGCTGGAGGCTCTGATGCTCAGAAGATCTAGATGTAACCGAGAGCGCATCTTCTCTGCTGGAGTCAGCTGGAGGCTCTGATGCTCAGAAGATCTAGATGTAACCGAGAGCGCATCTTCTCTGCTGGAGGCTCTGATGCTCAGAAGATCTAGATGTAACCGAGAGCGCATCTTCTCTGCTGGAGTCTCTGATGCTCAGAAGATCTAGATGTAACCGAGAGCGCATCTTCTCTGCTGGAGGCTCTGATGCTCAGAAGATCTAGATGTAACCGAGAGCGCATCTTCTCTGCTGGAGTCAGCTGGAGGCTCTGATGCTCAGAAGATCTAGATGTAACCGAGAGCGCATCTTCTCTGCTGGAGTCTCTGATGCTCAGAAGATCTAGATGTAACCGAGAGCGCATCTAGTCTGCTGGAGGCTCTGATGCTCAGAAGATCTAGATGTGAGGGATCCGAGCTGAACCGGAGCAGAGGCGCTGCCTGGGTTTTGATTAAAAGAGGATTTTTCGCGCATTAACGCGAGCTCTGCCCGCGGTGAGGAGCGCACGGGTCAGCGCCCCAGATCTTTATGGATTATTATATTTCTCCATTAAGCGCAAACCACGTGAGAGGAGGAAAGCGCCGCGCCAGCGTCCCGTCACCGAGCGGGCTCGCGCAGTTCTGGAGGAGCGCACAGGCGCGCGCATTCCTTCATGTAACCCCGGCGCTCCATCTCGGTTTTACCGGGATTTCTTTCTTTTATGTTCATTTTTTAGTTCGGGTTCCCTCTGAGCGATGGCTTGGCCGTGCATCAGCAGAGTCTGCTGCTTGGCTCGCTTCTGGGACCAGTTTGATAAATCAGATTTGTCGGTTCCGTTAACGATTCAGAACTACTCGGACATCACGGACGAGGAGGTGCGTTCCGTCACCAAACTCGTTTCCGCAGAGCACGCGCCGAGCAGAGACGTTGTAACCCCTGACAACGGCTCCGGAGCCCGACGGCCGCACCGGGGACCGAGTTACAAACCCCGCGAGGACTACCGACCACCGGGGGAGCCTTTCCCGAGCGTCACCCAGTATAAGCAGGATTATAAACCCTGGCCCATCCCGAAAAAGGACAACTTTCCCTGGATTAATAGCGGGGGGAGAGGCGGCGCACTGCTGGACAGCCCGGTGAACGGTTACTCGAACGGAACCGGGGTGAGGAGCGGGAGGCAGAGAGCGGGAGACCAGCTCGGTGCACACAGGTGAGGTCACGGAACCTTACCGACCAGTTCTGCTCCAGGAGAACTCTAACGGTGTTCAGATACGTGTTTACTGGAGTGTACAACACATCTTCTCAGTTCAGGAGATGAAGCGGTTCTTTTATGCGAGCGTGAGATGTTTCTGGCTTTAGAAATTAAATCCCAAGGCACTGCCATTAAGTTAGCTTCACGTTGGACGTTTTTAGGGACCGTCTAAAAAGTTACACATCTTTTTGGTCGAAGATTTAGTTTTTCAATAGCTTTTAAATCCTACTGTTTTGTGACCTTTGGGGAACAACCTTTTGATTTTTCATTATAACTATTCCCGAACACTGTAAAGTAAAAGCACCTTTAGCCTTTTTCACTCCACAGAATCTACTGAATTGCCTATTTTAAAGCTCAGTGGCTTTAGAACAAAATGACTTAAAATACATCCCACTGTTTTTTGTTTATCTAACTCTCCAACTGTTAATAATAGGCAAAAAGCTATTTTTTTTCCATATAATGCTCTCAAATTGCTAATATACAGTATTACATTCAGCTCAATAGCTTTTGAACAAAATAACTTCAAATAATACCTCCCACTAATCTGTGTTCCTCTGTGACTCCTCTTTAGGGCTCCAGCTTTGGAATTTTGAGTAATATTCTCCAAAACTTAAAATCATAGGCCAGAAGAGTTTTTTTATTTTTCAAAATGAACTCAAATTGCTCGTATACTACACTTTAAAGCTTATCGGCCTTTGAGCAAAATTACTTAAAACAATACATCATCTGTGACTTTTTGTGGCTCAACCTTTGAATTTTCATTAATATTCTCAAAAACTATAAATTATCAGCAAAAAGTGCCTAAATATGCAAATAGCAAGCATCAACATAAAGGTAACTTAATGTCCAGTAATAAATATATTTAGGTTAAACCCCTTTTAAATAATTTATAATACATATTTAAGCCCTCTAGACGATTACTGCACCCTTAATAACCTTCAAAAGGCAGTATTTACGAAAAACAATGTCTTTGAATCTCCTCAAATGGTGCAACCATAAATCTTCAGCACTATCCTATTTTGATTTCATCTCATTTATCCAAGCGACACCTAGTGGTGAAAAAGTTACATACTCTAGCAAATACATAAACTTTCCTACATTATATTAAGGTAATGAAGAATACGCCAAGAAATACATACCTTCGACTGCCTATCATTCTCAGGACACTCCCTCCTGCTTATAGTCTCTCTCTCTCTGGACTCAGGAAGGATCCTCATTCACTGTCTGGACCGCGGGTGTTAAAGACTGCCCCCAAACGTCCAGCATTCCTGGACACGGGTGCTGCCTTGACTCCTCCAGAGACCAGCTACCAGGCAGCCTTCAGCGCAGACACACACAGATATACGGATGGAGCAACAGACAGCACGCAGAGGCACAAGATGGAGGTGAGAGGTTCAAGTTCAAGTTCAAATCGACCAACCCAATGCTTAAGAGTGCAGCTTCGGCACTGGAAGAGCTTAAAGAATGTACATGTACACAGCTAGTAGGTTTTTTTAATAAGGAGGAGTGGTGCGCCCTGAACAAAATAAAAATTCAGGGCTTTGTATATTGTAATCTGTTTTCTATTAAAAGAGCCAATGTTGCTATATATATATATATATATATATATATATATATATATATATATATATATATATATATATATATATATATATATAGATGCTAACAAGAAATTGCAAGTGACGAACTTGACAATGAATGAAATAGCGACAAGCTTAATGGTAGCCTAAACTAGCATTATGCTACAAAAATGTGCAACCGACTTGCAATTAACATGAACTAATTAGCAGAATGCTAACATGAAATATCAAGAAAACAATTAGCATGATGTTAGCATGAATTATCAAGTCATTAGCATGGCCAAATGAGTCACGATGAAATCGATCAGGGATATGATATTGACTTTGTGGTCAGTAAGGGTTATTTCACAATTTATAAAAAGAAAAAGAAAAAAAGAGAGATTCCTCTTACCTTTGTACATCCAATGCTCTTATTTACTAGAGTTGTTTAATCACGATACAACAATCCGATCTCTGCCAGTCCTGTCAATAACAAACAGAAACAGCACAACACATTCTGCTGCTCATATTTAATTTTGGCTCACCTTTTAAGTTGAACTCTTTACCACTTTATAACATTTTTAATGAGATGCAATTTTGTAAGGTTTGAGCTCATCATTTTCTTTCTCTGGATCATCGTTCTGAAAGATGATCTAGTGTTCTTCATAGCAAAATCAGACAGTTGTGATTAGTCAGAAAGGTATTGTTAGCAGTATAGAGCAGAAATCTGGAGCCTCACCTAAAAAGAAAGAGGTCATAGATCACACTACAGCTGAAATATTCAGGATACGAGGTCCTCAGGTGCCAGATTTAGAAACACTTTTCACATATGAAACCTGCACAGATTTTACAGCAGCTAAATCCCAGGCTTTCATAATTCATCATTTGCCCTTAAAGAGCCCTAAACAGCTTATGTAAGGCTCGCCACCCAGACAGCTCTACTCTGGGTCTCTGATGAGCAGCAGCAGCAGCATCATCATCCTCCTCATCATCATCATCCTCATCAGCAGCAGCATCATCATCATCATCATCCTCAGCAGCATCATCATCATCCTCCTCAGCATCATCATCCGCAGCAGCATCATCATCATCCTCAGCAGCAGCAGCATCATCCTCAGTAGCAACATCATCATCCTCAGCAGCATCATAATCATCATCATTCTCAGCAGCAGCAGCATCATCATCCTCGTCATTATTCTCAGCAGCATCATCATCCTCGTCATCATTCTCAGCAGCATTAGCATCATCATCCTCGTCATCATTCTCAGCAGCAGCAGCAACATCATCCTCAGCAGCAGCAGCATCATCATCATCCTCCTCCTCCTCATCATCATCATCATCATCAGCAGCAGCAGCATCATCCTCATCAGCAGCATCATCATCATCATCATCCTCCTCAGCAGCAGCAGCATCATCATCATCATCATCCTCAGCAGCAGCATCATCATCATCATCATCATCCTCAGCAGCAGCAGCATCATCATCATCCTCCTCATCATCAGCAGCAGCAGCATCATCCTCATCAGCAGCAGCATCATCATCATCATCCTCAGCAGCATCATCATCATCATCCTCAGCAGCAGCATCATTATCATCATCATCATCATCCTCAGCAGCATCATCATCATCATCATCATCATCATCATCCTCCTCCTCAGCAGCAGCATCCTGACAGATGACTGGCAAAAGAAAGAGCAGACTATTGCTGCACTATGCAGCATTAAGATATTAAACAATGATGTAATCAATTGATTAAGAAAATAATTTTTTGTTTACATTTTATAAAATAGTATATTGGTTAAAAAGGCTTATAGGTTAAATAAAAAATAATAATAAATGTTTGACCACATGTTTATGTGTTAAAAATGTTTATTATTGTCTAATGAAAGAAAACATTTTGTATGATTGACTAATGTTTGTTAGTAATTTTATTATTAGTTTATTTTTTGTTTATATATATATATATATATATATATATATATATATATATATATATATATATATATATATATATATATTTATATATATATTTTTTTTAATCATCTGTTCATATGGAAGAAATTATATTTATTGGCTAATGTAAAATACATTATTAGAAAGTATTTTTTAATCGCTAATGTAAAATATATTTTTTTGAATTTTTATTTTAAAATAATGTATTATCATTTTCTTTATTATTTATTATCACTCATGTACAATAAATAGTTTTTCTTTTGATAATAGTTAGAACTTTTAAGTACTTAACTTTAGAACTTTTAAGTAATTAACTTTGTAATGTTTTTGAGCATTTTACCAAAATAGCATAACAGTTAGCATAACTGAGCAAACTTTGTTGTATCGGTACACAAGCATTTCCCCTCGGAATCAGATCTACTCGGAATCCCCTCGGAATATTTAAAATTCGTTTTTATATATATTTAGTATATCAAATATTTCCTGACTCCATTATTGAATAACAATAATAATTCTGACTCTAATATCTATTAGTTTCAGATAATATATACATTCACAATTTGTTAAGAACCTGTTTTTCCATCCTGCAGGAGCAGAAGACCAAACTGTCACCAAACCCATCCGCCGTCTTTCAGAGCAAATCCCGGATCTTCAACATCTGATCCTTCAAAGCCTCTCAAGCGTAGAGAAAACCCTCCTCAGATTCAGCCTTTCCCCATACAAGAAAAAAACATTAAAAAAAATACAAAAACAAAGACCGGGATGCTTACGGTGACACCAGAATGTTATAAAGCTGGAACACAAAAGTCAGTGTTCCTCAGAAGGAAAAGAAGGTCTGCGATGAAAGACGTGTTGAAGGCAGCATCAGGAAGAATGTTCCATCGAGAAAACAACAGAACCCGAACCCGAGGAAACATGAAATCTATGCAAGGGAAACAAGTTTGTAACACGGTTCTTTTTGAACGTCGAGAGAGAGTGAATGTAACACGAGGAAAGTGTGACGGCGCCTGCTGGGCTTTCGTTGCTTTCCCCTGAATGAGAATCTGCATGCTTTATGATTCATTGAGGAGACCACTGAATACGCACATTTAAAAATTTCGTCTGAAGATATTCTTGTATCCGAGCGTGTTTGTTTCCTGTGCAAGCCTACAGTAGATGTTATATTTAGAGTCGTTTTCCGTGGAAGCTGAGGATGCGGAAGCTTGTTATCACTCTCTCCAGCACCCAGCGCTCCTTTAAAACCCACACAAAGACTCAAGCACCTTTACATTCCATCTGCTTCGTGGATTCGGGAGCTTGGCATTTGTTTTTATATATTTAGATTCGTGAACGAAATAGCTTAGTGTTTCAATAAAAAAATGCATTCTTAATAGTTGCTTCCTCTGCGTTTGAGAGCTTTTACAATCGTTCTTTACATAAAGCTCTAGAAAGAATAAAGGATCTAGCTGATGGGGTTTGCGCACTGATAAATGCTTGAACTTCAGATAAACACATGCATTTGTAATTTATACATGTCACACTTTTGATGTCATACACAAATATGTTAATGAGGTGTTACTGCTAAATTTGAATAGCATATAAGCACCAGGAGAAGTCTGCCTTTCTTTGTGTTGTTCACACTAATTTTGAGGAGTTCACAGCGGGTGTAGAACAAGCGGAAACCTCCTGTTTTCCCATTTCATGCATAACAGGAAGTGACAGAACTGCAGTTCCTTGACCAGCCACTTGAAGCTGACTCCAGACGTGAGAAGTTTCTCGTTCGCTCCAATGTTAAAAAAAACTTTGGAGCTGAAAAAACATGTCTCCATCCCTGGCTCCAATAGCTTTTTTTATTCATATCGAAAATTTTGATTTTGAACTTTTCTAAATTAAGTTTTAGGATTTAGTGTTATGACTCCTTGAAAATAATCTTTCATGCCGTGCTGCAACATCCATTTTGAGCTTTATGTGTGAAAAGTATTTGTGTGTCAAGTTATCATCTTTACAAGAAAGAGTCGACTCAGATTCGCTGAAACGACGCTTAAGTGAGGTAGGACTGTACAAACCGTACTAAGCTCCTCCCACCGTTCACGCGAGGTTACCTGGAAAGGTGTTCCCCAAACAAAGCTGCTAGCGGTTGTGATTCGGTCGCATCATGCAGATAAACAGTTTTTTTCTTTTGTGAGGGATTCTCACCTTTATATTCTCTGAGAAGAGAAGAGGCTGTAAGAGAGCTTCATCTTTCACCTGAACCTCAGGAGTATAACAACCCTTTGTTGTGTTACCACTAATTTCACGAGGACTGCTTCATGAATCTACATGCGTTCAGTTCAGTGGATCAATTCTCACTTTATTTGGGCCAGTATCGTCCTCCCAGTCAGAACCGGTGAGTGCGAGATCAATCATGTACAACAGTAACATTTTACATCACTTATTTTTCAGCCAAGTCCAATACAAGGACAGCCTTCAAAAGTTAAGAGCCAATCAGTGTATTAATGAAATTTGATATTGCCGAAACTGTAAGATTTTGAGTATTTAAGGGAATTTCATCATAACTGTTGCCCAATCAACCATTTTTTGGAGAAGAGACCAAGACACGAGGCTCTGGAGACCTCATTAATGTTACTTCCACATCCCAGATGCTTTGTACAAAAAAAAAACCTTTCGAAGAAGAGCTTCTAATTCTTAATTCATATGCACATATTTTATTTCAATACAAAAACATACAAAGTAGTTGTCATTTTCAGACACATCGTGATCTTTTCAGTGGCTGAGTTAGACACCAGAAAATCTTCGGTTGAAAATTACGGCGATGCTACAAACCATACGATATTTTCTGAGTGCTCCCCACAACGATAACAGCACAGAAACAGGACCCCAAAGACAGTCACCATTTCATTTCTTCATGAACTCCACAGCTGAATTAAAATGATTCATTCTCATATGAAAACATGATTAAGACTTTCTAAATATTCCTCGCCCTCATGTGAAACAAGCTAAAATGGGACTCTAAAAAGAGTTTTTGAGTTAAAACCTCTCAACTAACATTCATAACCAAGTGACTCTTCACCAAAAAAAAAAAAGCAAAAACAAGTTTCATAGTTGCACTTCAAGTTTTGGCATTCCCCATTTTTAGTGACTGCTTTGAAAGGCTATGATGGAATCATTTCAGAAGTCATCTTTAGGTTAAAACATTTTAAATAGCAGCCTAACAAGCTCAGTGTCATGGCCCTGCACATTCTTACGAGTAGTTTTGTACTTCATAAGTACAATTAATAACTGGACTTTTTAAAATCCCCTTGATGCATGATATGCGAGATATATTGTTCTGGCTAAGGAGCAAGAATATTTGCAGACCTAAGGCTGGATTTTAGAACCCATTAGAGAGGATTTCAATACAAAATCTAACTCGTGGTGATGTCAGAGTGTCTGTAATTGGCCCAGACATAATCAAGCTTCGCACCGAGCCAGTGTGTGGCAGTCCACCTGTCCGTCTTTGTTTGGATTCCAAAAAGTGATGTTAATCAGCATCATCTTCATCCTTCACCATGATACCCATGTACCTATCAGAGAAAGAGTTATTAAGAAGGTTAATCTATGAAACTTTTTAAATAAAAAAATCTACTCTGCAACCTCAAATTTTGCATAATTTCGCATAAAGCGACAAACAACAAAACAGAACGAGTCTTGGAGGTCCATGGAGAAGAGCTCTTATCTAGTGACAAGGTGAGTGAAGAACAAGTGGAGAAGAGAGATGACATATGAAAGCAGGTTAATAGAAGGTTGGATACTAGTCTTTAGTAGAAGGTCACATACTAGTCTTTCTTTCAACAGTTTGCTCTTTTGGCAATAAAATAAACAACCTACAACTGGGATTAATGAAATGAAAGACGGATGAGTGAGACTACGAGAAAAAGTGGCATAACCAGTCCTAATACTGCAGGCTGCAACACATCTATCCAAATATTCGGTGTGAAGTTATGTGCATTAATACACCTCCATCCGAAACCGACGGCACATCACACATCTGTCCGAGTGATTGGAGCAAACGAAAAGAGTTCAGCTCTCCCATATCAGGTGAGTTTTTCGCAAGGAAACGACCAATGAAAGCTATCTGTTTTGATGATGTGAGCTGGACATGAAATGGATGGCACTCGATACCCTCTCTCACTTTGATCTCATGACAGGACATCGCGCTGAAGAACATCGAGACGAACAGTCAAGAAATCGAATTGCAAACTGTTACGACAAACACCAAACCATAGAGCAGAATTCACTAATCCAAGTACATTAACGTGCATATCGGTGTCTTCTGATTACTATCGGTGTAGTCTGCACGTCCCAAAGAAAACAATTCACTCTGTGAAAAGAGTTGTTACTAACGGGTCAGATTCATTCTTTTTGTGAACGACACATGAGCGCCAACCAATGGCAAGTAGCGTCACTGCATCCATTTAACACTAGCTTACAAAAAAAAGCAGAGAAGCATCCGAATGTTTGTGTGAATCTCTATTTGGATAGACGTGTAGCCATAACATTCAGCAGCCACAGAAATCCATTACCGGAATAAGTGGCCGGAGGTTTCCGATTGGTTAAGACAGAGCAGCACATTATAACATTGTTTCAATGTTTTTAAATTTATATAATTGACTTCATTCATGCATCACAGTTTACAAACAAAAAGTTTCCAAAGTGTTGCGCTAATGCATTTTAAATACAGCTTTTAGTTAATACAATTTAATGAAGCAATTTAAAACAATTCTAAAATCACAGACACATTTCTTTAAAAATATGAATTAAGTAAATAAAAATGGATAAAAGAATTGAAACTAAATAAATCTGATTCAACAAAATAATATTGCAATAAATTAAAAAAGAAAATATCACCTAAATGTAAAATTCCAGGCCCTCGAACCAAGTAGTATGACATAAAAACATATTACATAAAATATAAATAATTCAGCATAATGTACTTCACATGAATATTTAGCTAGATGTAGAACAGATTATCTAACTTTACTTTATTCCCTATTGGGACATTTGCTTTGCATTTCAAATGATTTCCACTCTCTGATACAAAATAAATCCATTACTTGAGATTTCACAGACTATTTAAAGACTAATTCCAAATCTGCCGTAGACTACATAGTCTGATTTACAAATGCAAACTGGCTTTTTAAAGAAAGTGAGTTCAGGTTATCCCTCTTCATCAGTTCAAAACACTAATGTGTGCTTACGAAACCATCCCTAGAGCTGCCATGGTCTTCTTTCACCATCTCTTAGAAAAGTCCTACATGGCCTCCACAAAACTTACGTTCAAGAAAGAAACAGCATCTTCAGAAAGGAAAACCCTCACCAGAACTATCTCCCTCACAGTCCCGGGCTGGTGAAATAATCTCTAGCAGCTAACACTTCGTTCATGAACACAGGAAAAAAAAACATTTTCTTCATACTACTCTTATCATCAGAGCACTGTTTGGCTGATACAACGTCTATGTGAACTACTTATCTTAGGAATAAATAGCAAACCACCCCTCCCTCTAGTGTAAGTTGCTTTGGAAAAAACATAAACTAAAACCATAATTGTAAAAGTATTTAAGTCCAGCAAATTACCTGTTTGTTAGAAAATCACAGGTAGGAATTGAGCTCATGGCCTGATGCATATCCATAGCGGAAATCTCTCTCGGAGTTCTGTAGAGACAAGAAGAGCATCGTCAAAAAAGGGTTGCACGCCAGCAAGCTTGAGCTGGAAGTTTAGTGACCTCAGAGGATAAAATAAGGTTTGGGAGCCTCGCGAAACTGCTGCTTGAAAGAATTTTCTCACCAATAACTTTCAAGCTTTGAGCATTTCTGCACGTTTTCTTAAGCTCTGCCAACCCTTACAGTCACATTACGTTTTTTTAACATTTATGAGTCTTATGTGAATATCTGGCAACCTTTTTGTTATGATTTTGAGTGTAGGCGAAGCTTTTCTCAAACTATGATACTGCTAAAAGAAATTTTTATATATTTTTTTATTTTTTGACTACAGCAACCCTAAACATCATCTTTACATTTTTTTGCATTTAGAAGCTTTTTGTAAATCTCTGGCAACCCCAAGCAACAATAAAAACACATATCAAATGTGCTTAACATGGACATCCAAAAAATAAGATCTGTGAAAAATTATTTAAGACCTAGAATAGCGAAACTAAGACTTAAAATATGGGCTATTAAATGTTACACTTAAGACCCTGTCGAAACCCTTCTTATACAAAAGCTGCAATATTCTGCAGAGTCGCCATGGAATATGAATCAAAGCAGATGTGCTGAGTAAGGACAGTGGTGCTGACTCATTAGAGACAGAACGGCTGATGGAACAACAATAATGATCGGAAATGAAATGTTACATGAAGTGGAAAAAGATGGTTAAGATCTTCACTGACAACAGTTGAGTGCAGGGAATTAAGATTGATTTATGTGCTGAAATGACAAAAAAAAAGGCTTGATTAAATTGTGGTCAAATCTTCTGCCATGAACTAATCAGCATTCTCCCGTGGCACACAGATGCAAATAAAATCATTCATGTGGAGCAGAACCTGTAGCTGTTACTTAAACTCTCAAATCACTCTCTCAGGACTGGGCTTTGAAGCTCAACGATAAATCAGACTTTCATGAGCTGTTCTCAGAGGCTTGATTGAAAATCTTTAGACATCACTTAAAGCTAAAGTCATTGTAACAACTGACGAGGACACAAAGTTATAGGCTCAATCTGTAAAGAGCGGCGTTGTAGCAGTTTTCCTGGCCCTAACCCCATGCTTTAACTGTGCTAAAGAGCTTAGAAGCAGCTAAACCTCTTCTTTTAAACACTTGCACTCATTTATATATATATATATATATATATATATATATATATATATATATATATATATATATATATATATATATATATATATATATATATATATATATATATATATATATATATATATATATATATGAACAGAACGGGCACCTTTGCATGGCAAGTAGCAAAGTGGCCCACCACCCACCCCAGTGCTCGACTATATACCACAGAGGACAGTTCTATAACCTTCTGGCGGTATTGCAACTATCACCTCAAGCGTCTCCTGCGGTCTGTCTCCTCTGGGGATTGTTTTTGGGTTACCTCCGTGACTACCAACCTAAGGCTCCCGTCAAAGGGGGGAAATCAAGCTCCCGAGTGTGGCAGTGCTTTTTAGGGCCTTCAGCTCCTGCAGGCTCCTACCTCAGGCGTGTCAGCACAACAGAGCAGTTTCGTAATCCAAATCATCATCTCCAGTCTGGCAAAGTCTCTATACCCATGTGGCCATCTTCCAGCACACCACCCCTGGCCAGAGGGCGGTGAGCGAGCCTTCCCCGGACAGGGGATCCTCAGCTCAAAGAATCCCCCAAGCCCCTTTTTATCCTGGGCGCCGTGCCAGCCAGTATGTGATTATGTGTAGATGTCCCAGCCAGTACATCTTGCTTCTATGGTTGAACGATCAGTGTATACAGCGTATATTTGTCATGAGCTACTCGAGTTAGACTTTGGCTTAGTAAGAAATTGCATATTGTCTTTCCCCCTAATGTAAGTTGCTTTGGACAAAAGCATCTGCCAAATGAATAAATGCTTTCACTGGCTTTTAATTACACATGGTAGCATACTGAAACTTTAGCATTCTTAATTTACGATCCTGCATTTATAACACTCAGTGACGGTAAAATGTAATAACTAATCATTTGAAAGGAGTACCGATCACCTCAGTCCTATTGTTTAAAAAAACACCTTAATTTCAGTCATCATGGTACTCATTTTTAAGATTTCTCATATTTAATAAATTAAATCGAAGCTAGATAGCTTCAAACAACAACAAATAAAAACTAAATAAATAAAAATCAATCAAACTACACAATGTGCAATGCATGTACTATTTTTCTGTACTTTCTTGAGTGCATGAGCATTTCCTATAAGAGAGGGGAGCACCAGGAAGCTGAAGAGCTGCATTACGTCAGACTAAACTATCACACAGAACAAACGCAACATCTTTGAACACCGAACACTGTGGGTCTACTTATCAATCTCTTTTTAATCAGTCCATGTAGGCAGACACACTGACCTGTTTGGTTGTGAGTTCCTGTGAGCGTTGGCCAAAGATTCTCTAAGAATTTCACTGGAAAACTGCTCCACAGCCTAAAAACATTAACAAGAAGGTTCAACAAATGCATACTCACAACTGATATTAAAACATGAAAGAAAGAAAAAACAATGTGCAATAATAACTAAAGCAATTTGTACAAGTTCGTGTTTAACGACTTTGAATGTTGGAACTTGTTTTTTTGGTTGGAAAAAAACGATTAAATTCTTGGCTTGGACACGCATATATCTATTAAAATTATCTTTATATCCTCTCATTAAAAGCACAAAGTGCGAAATTTCACCACCGGAAGAAAAACAAGACCACTACTCATCCAGCAGGGTGGGGGCCAGATGACAGTGTGATGAGTAGTTGGATTATATTAATTTGCAAAAAGAAACATTTGCTTTTTAAAGAATCAGGAAAAAAAGTAATTTTAAAGAATATTTTGGCTTTTATTTAAGGGAAAGTAATAGAGCCAGCCAAGAAAAAAACTTGGAAAGACAGAGGGGCAGGGACTCCCAAATAGTACTTTTATATTTAGTTTTTGGTCTCAAACTCAGGTCACCTGGTGCACAACATCACCTCACATCTCCTGCTCGCTAACCACTATACCACAGAAATAGTAATTTTTGATGTCAAATTTTCAATACGAGAGGATTTCAGAAATTGAATAAGCATACATATTATAATCAAACTCCTTACCTTAAGGATCATGGCCTCCACAACAGGAGCAAACACGTTCCTCTCCACCTCCACCTGCTGCAGCGCGATGCCGATCTAACACACATTTCAAAACACGAGTAAACCTGGTAGCAGACAGGAAACAGAAAAATCCTACTAGCGTTCCCTCACCTGCTCTGCCGTGTCTCTGATGAACTGAGTCGATGGGCAGCGTCCCATGTAGAACTTGGGTTCCTGCTCAGGCTCGTCCAGCTCCTGTTTGATCCGGACTTTACTCGCATCAATCTCTTTCACACTGACGATGTCAAGAAGCTCATCATGGTCTTCAACAGGCTCCGCCTTCAGAATCCGCTGAAGCTGCTCCAGGCGCTGTGATAGCTCGTCACAGCCGGTCAAAGTCGAGCTGCTCTCTATCGCACACAAAGAAATAAGTGCTTGAAAAAAGCACACCCTGACCTTGTTGCGTATTAATACAGAGTTTACACTAAAATCCAGTTTAATGGCTTCAGCATTCGAGGATTGGTAATGCTGTGATAGCGAATGCTTTCAGACTGCAGCCTAAAGTGACATAAATACCAGATGTGACCTGTATCTTATTTTTTCAGGACAATCTAAGCAGCTAATTTCTGATTTTCTAAAATCTGATATAGATTTCTTTCATATGTGGTTCTGAATTCAATACATATCTGATTTTTTGACGTGTGACCTCAGTCTGAACTGCCAGGTCACATTTATCAACGTTTACGTCATAGTATGGTGACAGAAGATGCACTTCTGAATCTAAGTGGGAGGTTTTACATCAATCAGTGAGGAGGAAGCTGAAAGAAGTCCAACTTAACACTATACAACAGCTAAACCAGGATTTTATTGGATGTAAAGGCTCCTTTACTAAATCCCTCAAACTATAATACAGCATAATTGTTCTCCTATTTCAACCCCAATCAGGAAATATCATCTGTTGAAGCATCCATCAGAAATAGGAAAAACACTGAATGAGTTTAACATTTACCATTATTTTTGGGACAAACCAAATCTTATATTGAATATTAGTATCGGGTAGAGAGCCGCACTGTCATCGTATAATTTACAGTTATGCTGTTAAGTTACAGATTTACATGTGGATCACTTGAACACATACCCACCGCAGACTGGTTTGCGTTTGGGATGTTCATCAAAATTGCAACTTGAAATAGCAAATACTAAAATATCAAGAAAGTATTGGAAATATTTCATAAGAATCCATATTTGAGAGTTTCAGGAGGATTCATAAAGGCTGAAATCAGACAAGAAAAAAAAAAAACTTCAAAAAAAGAAAAACTTGTAAAGCAACCTGCCATTAAATTCAATACTCTGGCATCACATTGAAAATAATCAATCGGTTTCTCAATTCCAAACTGTTTTTTTTTTGCGTGTTGAAATAAAAAAAACTCACATTTTTCTTTGTATATTTTATTTTTGTCACGCCAATTGAAAATCTACAAAGCGTTACATTTAAAAGGACAGCAGAGAGGCTTCGCAAAACACTGAAACAAAACGGAGGGAGTTTCAAAGATGTTATTCCTTTTTCCTTCAAAGAACCCCTTCACAGAACACGGATTCAGCAACAGGGAAATCTTAGAGCATGCTTAGGTGGAAATTACACTCCAGATATTGAAAGCAGGCTGTTTTAAAGTTTCATAAACGTGAGAAGCTAGGGATGGATTAGTTGAATTTTTAAGAAGTGATGAGCGAACTCGTTTATTTCATGAATGCAAGCCAAACGCTGAATGCTCATTATGCATCATAATAATGACTTGATGCACCATCGCTAGGGAGAGAGAGAGAGCGTGAGAGAAAACACTACTGCATTGTCTCTGCCAACTCTTGTGTTCAGCTGATGAGAAAGGCTCAAACTCATACGTGTGCGATTACACAAAGCCCACACTCACCGGGTTCATTGTCGATCTGTGTGAGGATGTCCTCGATGGAGTCCTCCTCTGTGCGCGGGGGCTCGGGGTCAGGAGGTGTATAACCCCGGACGCGGCACCAGCGCATCACCTCTCGAGTTCTGAGTGGAGAGAGGGCCTGGAGCCGAGGGGTCCGCTCGAGGAGATCAGCACAGACGCGGCGTACTGTCCCCGCCCGCTGCAGCTGATCGAGACACGAGAGGAAGGAAACGAGTGAACTCAACAGACAGCAGTTGAATAGAGAAGGAGATGAAGTGGCTCGTACCTCCGCTGCTCGGCGCTTCCCAATGTTCCATGAGTAATACTGATCCATGGAGCGGGCACACAGGGGAAGAGAGTTCTCACCTGCAACAATGTCTTGTTAACTGTAACGTTCTGTAAACTGTAACCACTTCAGCTTGCAGTTGGTACAAAAGTTGTATGTTATACTGATTTGCGGAATAGAAGACACTGGCTTAGCAGTCATTAAATTGTATAATTAGTTTTCTTGATTTTGATCACATTGAGAACTCTCTTAATAACGGTTTATCATCAAAATGAGAACACACACAAATTTCCTAAAACATCGACTTTTAGAAAAAATTCATGTTTACATAAAAAAACTAAGATTACACCGTTTTAGCCGACGAAAATCTAAAACGATTAAAAAAATTATATTTTATTAAGTTAATTTAACTCTTTAAATATTAGAAATTGCATATTTAAATTAATTTCGTGAATTAAGGCTCCATTTCACATTGTGAGATTGTTGATGGGCTTTTCATTAATAAAAGCAATGATACATATGCATTATCAAGTAAGGATTATGCCAAATAAAGTGTGAAATTTATCTACAAAAGCCAAAAACAAAAACATTTTTATATTGGTAACTGTGGCTTTATTTTTTACAGTGCAATAAACATGTAAGTATGGCCAAAATATGAGCGTTGGAGGTACAGGAGCCTGTTTTAAAAGAACGCCAGCAGCATGTGGTGCTGCTGCTAAGAACACGCGTCAATTCTGCTGTTCATCTACACACCTGAGGAACAGAAAACTGGCCTGAATAAAATACTGCGTTTGCATCTGTACTTCAGGCAGACATGTCACTGTGCTTTGCTCAATATGTTAGCTAACATGGGTTCTTAGTTATCCTCCGGGAAGACAGGTGGCTGAACAAAAGCCCAGAACACACTGCTTCAACTCCTGCTTCATTTATTTGACAATTTTCCTTAAAACTCAACCAACTTTTCATCCAAGCCATTAGATGCGACCACCTCTTTTCCCTCTTTCCCGTGCTCTCTCAACCTCATGCACACGCTTCCCACCCTCCCCTTCTCCCTCGCGATATCTGACGTAGACACTTTCTTCATCGTTCGTATTACTTTCCATTGTCTATCCTTCACCGGTTTGAAGACCGATTACAGCCATGAATTTTGAACGTGTAACCATGCACTCGTTAACATTTTCATTCACTCTCGTTTTCGTTAAGAAAATTTGCACAAGTCTCATCAAGTTTTCTTCAAAACAGAGACATATTTAGCTCGTCATCGTCTCGTTAACGTCACGAGAAAAAGGTGTGTCAACAAAATTATAGTTGTTATCATTGACAAAAAACAACACCGGCCTGAAGGAGTTAAATAGGTGCTTTTGAAGAGACTAAACATAGTTAAAAACAATCAATTTTACGCTTTGTGTCTACATTAACACATGCAGCATGTGTGCCACTCACTTTTCTCTGGGACAATCAGAGGGTACTTCTTCACTATGGCTGTCAGAAGTTGCGTCATGTTCTCTATGTGCTCCGTACTGTGAGGGTTAAAAATGCATCAAAAAGTACAAGTTAAGCATCCTCCAACACGGTAAAACAACTGTTAATTCCATACACTGATTTCTATAGCGCACAACTCTCTATGCACTGACTTACATCATCCTGAGCTGAACCTAAACCAGTGAGATTGTGTTAATATCTCATTCTTACTTGACATCGTCTGCTGGCGGCTCCATCCCCTGTTCCACTTTAACAGTAGCAGTGGAGTCGGAGGATGTGAGGGCTGTCGGGGCACCTTCAGCAGGCACTGTAGAGGCTGTGGTAGTTGCTTGGGGTATTGGAGTCGTACAGGTCGATCTAACCAACCCTGGTTCTGTTTTCACTATAAAAACACAACATGGGTCAAGATACTGAACTGAATGTTTCCTGGGAGTATCGAGCTCCATAACTTTCAATAGGCATGTCTGCAAAAATAAGGGCTCCTACCTTTAGCTACAGGTGTGGCTGTCAAAGCAGCTCCAACAGCTGCAGTGTTGCTGCTAGATGCACTCTTAGAGCCGGATTGCACCACTGTAACACAACAAATGTACTTTACAGATAGAATTTGGGATGAAAAGGTTTCAAGGTTTTTAAAATGTTTTTAAAATATGTCTGAGCCCATCCGTGCCCACCCCCTTCAGGATTATGGGTCAACTGACTCTTCTGGGTACACTCAAGCTGCACCGTTATATGCGGAAAGGCACATCCTCCAAAGCTTAAAAAAATTCATAACTTGGCAGTCGAAAACGCTAGAGGCTTC
This sequence comes from Danionella dracula, assembly GCA_900490495.1. NCBI lineage: Eukaryota > Metazoa > Chordata > Actinopteri > Cypriniformes > Danionidae > Danionella > Danionella dracula. The sequence continues at coordinate 1,201,936 of UELW01000078.1, forward strand.
CGGGCGGTCATGTTTATAAGCCCTTTTCAAGAGTTTTGAATAAAACTAGTCAAGTCCAGCTTAAAAACTGGATATCATGATTTTTTAAATTATGTCGTGGCTGGAACGGAAAGTCAGATCGGCCAAAAGATGGAAGCTTCGACTCTGGGTACACTTCAATATAGCGTTTTCGAGAAGTTCTCTTGGATCTCTAATCAGGTCATCTATAAGTCGTTAAGCAGTAGTTAAACCTGGAAAAGATTTTTGTTTAGTAAAATTAAACCAGCATGAATGGCTGGAACCAAGTTTTTAAACATATGTTATATAATGTACTATATATATATAAATAACTACTAGCCACTAATTGTATATTGAAGCTCTGTTGACCAACCACTCTATTAATTCACCTTAGCTCATGTATTCGTATACTCTGAACAGATGCTAAATCTAGTTGGCAATACTGTTCTGACCACAAACTTAATAGCGAAGTATGTAGGATTTTTCCTGGGATATTGACACTTATTTATAGAAAATGGAACAGTTTGCATGTAGATTACAGCTTCGCCCTTCTCCAAGCACGTAATCCTATGGGTGCAATCTTTAATTCTAGCATAAAATTTGTGTGTATGTCATACTATTGTTTTGTGGAACTTCACTTAACATAGTCTTTTTGAAAACTAGGCAATGTCGTTCTCTAGCAACCTTTGGAGCAGCCAATCACAAATGTTCTTACTGAAGATTTGGCAACACTGAACTGTTTAAACACACCCTTTATCAATGGTTAATTACACAGCAGTCGTGTGTGACAGTGTTAAAATCCGATCCTAGTCCTTTGCCGACCCTTCTTCCTGATTTCACTCAAAAAATGAAATAAATTAAATATCTACACAAATTTTTGTGTTAATCTGGTTGACTTTCTGCTGTCCCCATAAAAATATGAATTCCTCTGTCAATAGGAGGGTACATTTTCTACATTATTTCACATTTACAGCTTTACCAGTTCTGCTGAAGTCTCCGGCATGAATCTATCCCTTCTCTTTATAAACACATTCGCTGTCCACTAATTCACAATAAAAGAATCACTCTAACACAGCATAGAAAAATGATTTAATGTTCTGACTCATGCCGCTCCTGTCCTCCAAGATAACTGTTAAGAGCATGCAAAGCAGACATTTCTAAATTACTGAGTCATGTCATCTCTCAATTACGTTCTACCAGACCACATCCATCTGCATCACCATGACAACACACTGCTTACTTAAACAGGAACTCGTCCGACTTAAAAAAATCTGGAGGGATATAAGTAGAACATGCATTACTATATGGTGAGAAAACAAAACGATTTATGATGCAAGAGTCTCACTGAGGATCTCGTCACATTTTCCAGTAAAAAAAAAAACACAGCAGGGATGACAAATTGAAAATAATCAACCAAATTCACTACAGAATATATGTGCCGTATTTCTGACCTACTTTCGCATAGCTTAGAAACAAAAACACATCAAGCATCTGAAAAAGTCTTAACTTGATAACTATTCACACACACCAAAGCCTTCAAAAGTACAGAAATTAAGAGAGTCTGCGTGGGATTCAGTGGATCTGGGTTTCTTTCACCTTTGCCAACAGGCATCAGGATGGTTTGCAGCCCAGAAGAGCCACTGCCCACGCTGAGCTGCTTCAGCTGATTGGCTGGGATGGTTAGAACGGTCGGCTGGGAACTGGATGGGGCTGGATGCAGCGTCAACATACCTGCAGGTTCCGTTTTCAGGAAAACAATGACAAATATAACAGTGGGTTATATTTAGAAAGTTTGAGTGAACTGGGTGCTTGCAAGTGAATGACATTGCACTAGATCTGGAAGAAAAGTCAGACCAAATTCATTAAGGGTATATGCATTTTTAATCATCTATGATATTAGATCATCCATACCAGCATTGGTGACTTTAAATCATTGACTGTGTTAAGAACAGACATAGTAAGTGTGACTTACTAAGTGAGTATGGACAGTCCATAATCGGTAAACAGACACAATTTGGAGCATCAAAAATAACTAGAATGGATCCTTAGCGCTTGGAAAACAATCCAATTGTTTTCATGCTGACATGCACTGCCATGCAATTTATTTAAGCTAATCACAAGCAACACATTGTGAAACTAAAATTAAACAGTGCATGCCTTTAATTTTTGAATGTTCAGGTACATTGGTAAAATATAATTGTAAAAATATTTAACTCAATTGGTAAAATAACTGAAAACTATTATGTAATGTATCAGAACTTCATCATATATTGCTGATATTTAATGTTGAACATAACTAAAAAAAGCTCAAAATCCTCAAAAATGAAACATTTATGACCATTGAACTCCACATTTCTCTAAGCTTTTTTCCTCCAACACCCATCGAGATACTTAGTAATGTTTAATCAATTTGTAATCTGTACACGTTTTATAGTTGATGCCCTTTTAGCATAGCTTTGCATAAATCATCGAATCGGATTAGACCAGTAGCATTTATCTTTCAGCAGCCACGTATGAAAACTGTCAATACCTTTATCTATTATTCAATTAAAAACCAAACTCTTCTTATTAAAGAACACTGTAATGGCTAGGTACGGATCTTCGGTCTGTCGTAGTGTAATATTGTAAAATGTCACAACTCTTTGTTTTTTAATCCCTGCATTCAGCATAGAGCAGCGTAACAGGGAATTGAACACCTATTATCCAGTGTATGGCTTAGATTTTTTTTTTTACCACTGTTTGCTGACTGAGTATTGCTAACCAATTGGTTTAGTGATGCTGCACATTTCCCAATAATAATAATTAAACAAAAAAAACATAAAATCAAACCGGGGTGTTTTTTCAGGTCTTACGATATGCATATTGCGCCAATGTAAATTGTGATTACGATTAGATTTTGCTTAATTGCACAACCCCAACTTAAACAGAGCGGTTTGTTCAAACCACAGTCGAGTCTTCTTTTTACCATCTGACAAATGTAGCGAAACTGCATCCTATGCTGCAGGTCTCTGTTGCTCTCCTGGTCGTAGTTTCTAGGTCTACTCTGGACAGGTTATTTTGCCAGCATTTTGATGGGGACCAGAAAACATGAACACATCACACCTGTTCTAAAATCCCTCCCGGTCTGCTTCTGTGTTGATTTTCAAATCTTAACCCTCACTTACAAAGCACTCCATGGCCTCACTCCTGCATACCTGTAAACTCTTTAGAGGGAACTAAATCCCATCTTATAACTGACTTTTGTTAGCTGGCCTTTGCATGTTGATGCTTTATTGTGTATAATTATTTTATTGCTTTTACAGTTACTATTTATACATTTTTATCGATCCTGTATTGTTTCGTTATTTGCGTGTAATGTTTTTTTTATGACTTTGTCATAAAGGACAATTTTAACAATATGCATAAAAAAAAGCGAATGAAGGCAGGGTTAGGTTAATGTAAATATCATTGTTTGTTGTTTTGCCGTAAATTTACAACACCCTGTAGATGAGAAGTACCTGAGATCGTGCCAGCAGTTTTTCCACTAACGGTTCCTCCTGCAATCAGTGATGCAGCAGTGACCACTGAAGCACTGGAGCTTTTGGTCCCAGCAACTACAGATGAGCCCGTCCCCTTTGACAAGCTGATGAGGGGCATGTTGACACTCTTAGCAACCGTAACTACAGTACCACTGCCAGTGACGGTCTTTGTGTTGGAGCTGGCATTCTTGGCCGCGTTGATCACAGCAGCTTGACTTGCAGCTACAAGTACAGGGTGCTGTGGTGAGGCTTTAGTGGTCTGAGGTGACGCCTGAGAGGAGGAGGCTCCCGAGGATTCTGATGACTGGAAGAGAACATATCACATCTTTAAACTATTTTAAAAAGGCTTCAAAATAGTCACTTTATCTCATATAAAATTTGCTTTGATTTTACTGAAGTGCACACTTTTTTATAATTTCCATCTCCATAAAAGGGATATTAAATAACAATTTGGAGGTGGAATTAAACATTAATGTCTTTTCACACGTTTAACTACACCATGCTCATTACAAATGGAGTATGACAAGTGAAAACATATCTTGCCTGTTGCGAGCCAGGCGTAGTCGGGGTGGAGCTAGCAGCAGTGATGACGCCTCCAGCCATTCTCAGAGTGGTGGTGCCTGGTTTGTTGAGCTGACTAGCTGCAGCAGCTGTTACCATCTTCACTGAGCCATCCAAAAGCTTCACCTGAGAGCCCTGAGACCCGCCCACCACCTTTCAATGAAACATTAGGTGGAGAGAAAAGATAAAACAATTGGTTATCTGAGAGACATTATTTGTAGAATGTCTGTTTTTAAGGCTTAGAGCCTGTTTGAAAGTTGCATACTACTTTAAAGTTCTTCAGGAGCCTACAGTAGACTGACATACCCAACAGGCTGTCCATAGTGATAGTTTGCTGTCCAACAGCAAAGAAAGAGGTCAGAAAAAGCTTCTGCAGCACTGATTGAGGATTGATTAGAACTTTAAAAATAAGTTTTGCTTCATATTAACAGGATTTTCAACCTTGTGACTCAAATGGGTAGCTAACCAAGAAAAGGTTTCTGCAGGTTTCATAAGGTCAAGATTAAGACAATTTAAGGGTTAAATTGTAACGTTAAAAACACCTACACAATGTTTCTTCATAATACACAGTATGCGTCAAATACATAAATTAAAACCCTAACTGCCACTTTTACGTTTTTGAGCATTTGCGAAAGTTTTCACTCTGGAAACCCTAACCAAGTCTTTTACAAAGTTGAACGTTTATGAGCATTTTCTCAAATGGGCAACCCTAACCTTAATTTTTAACATTTAGGAGCATTTTCTCAATCTCTGGCAACCCTTAGAGTCACATTTGCATATTTTAACATTCATGAAGCTTATGAAAATATCTGGCACCCCTGACAATGACATTTATGCACATTTTCTCAGATTATGGCAACCCTAAACCATCAATTTTGCTTTTTTGTAGCATTTAGAAGCATTTTCTCAATTTCTGGGAACCCCAAGCAACAACAAAATAACACATCAAATGAGCTTTACATGGACACCAAATAATTTTTTTGACAGATCTTTTTCACAGATTCTTATTTTTCTAAGACCTAGAACAGTTAATTTAACATTTTTTAAGACCTAAAATTTGGGTTTTTCAATTTTAGACCTTGTGGAAACCCCGGCAGAGGAAAAAATAGGTAAGATATGTAAGGAAGAGAGGAACGCGAGTATGTATTTGTTAGCTGAATTACAGCTCAAATGTCTTCTGGCGGGATTCTCATTAGCTTCTATCTAATAACCAGGACACAGACACATTATAATGGCTCTAGAGAGCAGGAGCTCTTCACAAGAGGTGTTGTGTAACACTAATGAAAGTGCAGAGAGCAAGAAAAAAGGGGGAGAGATAAAGAACAATCAATGAGATGCAGAGAGAGCGGGAGAGGGAAATCAATGACAAACAGGAAAGACATAATTGCCAACTTTCCCCAACACTTGCTTTTCACAGCATTCAGTTCCTTTTGTGTTTTATTGAAGCCAACAGCTGGTATTGCATTGTCATATCAGATATTTTCACCTCTGTCCAGTTTTTTCAAGCCATTTGAAACACTGCCTACTGCAATGCTATTTTGTTTGGTCTTAAAATCAAAATTAAGCTGGGTTTTTAGCTAAGCTCCAGTTATGCAAAATAGCCATAGCGAAGGCTTCATAGGTACCCATTCGTCACCAAGAGCATATCAAGTTCTGAACTGTCCAATATTGGCGTGATAAGTATGCATTTTTACTAATTAGCCCAAAACAGATGCTAACAGAGTACTGCGTACCAAGAAAGACAAGTTCTTCAGACGCCATTCATTTGGCTAAAGTTAAAACTATAGTTTGGGACTTGTATATGTGAGCCCTCTCTAGCTCACTCTTGCTCCCTTACTCTCTCGCTATCTCTCTCACTCACTTTTTAATTCTAGAACAGTTTGATTATTTTGCAATGGTGCAGGGTTGTATCATCTTGTACATCTTATTCTGTGAATCTCCTCGAGTCACTAAAATAGTTGACTAAAAAGAGAATAAAATATCCTTTGATTGGTTTGGTATCGTCAGTGTCCTTTATCATCATTGTGAATTAATATTAGGAAAAGTTACGAAAAGTCTCAATATGTTCAGTATGCCATAGAGTATTGATCTCAAAAGCCCGTGATGTCAATTGCTTAAACTGTATAAAAAAAATTAAATAAAAAAAAAAAACATTTTTGGCACAGTGTAAAAACGTTGTTGGCTCAATTTTTACGTCTTCTTCCAAAGACGTACTTCAGTAAATTAATTCTTTTTAGCAGGTCAAAGTTTTATTGAGTTGTTGGCTAAATTAATATATTTTAGTTGAGTTCCCATTCTCGGTGGCTGTTGTTGACTGGATTTTATGTAAAATTTTGGTTTAATTATTTGCTTAACAATTGTCCGTTGTATTAACTAATTTGTTTAGAGAATGAAAAAAGGGTAAATAAAAAAATTACTTACTTTGTTGCAAACCTGAGCCAATATGGCTGCCTTCTGTCCTGCTGTGACTCGAATAGATTGCTGGCTACCAGAGGCAGGAGTCAATGCCGCATGTCCCCCAGAACTCTGTTTCCCAGAGCCCCCTGGTTGGCCAACTAAAAATGTTCCCTGGAAAAACCAATTAATACTTTGTCTACATAACCTTTACTGGGAAGTGTGTGATGTTGCTAACTAGACTTCAAGTTCATCCATTGAACCAAACATCTAGAGAGTGTGAAACAGTAACAGATTACAGCATGAAGTTACAGTTTGACTTGTTTTAACTTTACCCACACTACAGAGATCACACCCTTCTACCTGTGGAGTCTGTTTCAGGATGTAAGAAGTGCAGGATAAATTGGTAGGCAGCGTGCCAGACCCAGAGGAGCCACTGGAAGACTGTGACCCTCCAGAACTAGAGCTCTGAGGCTGCTGGCCTAAAGACGGTGATAAATCTGTTTAGATGTTTATCTTTAAAGATAATTTACAAGTTAGGAGGAACGTGGCTGACCTGCACTGTGTGAGGCTCTCAGAATGGCTCCTTGAGGAATCAAAAGCAGTTTTCCTTTGCCTGAAGGGTTCTTGCTGTTGGTGGTTAGATAGAGCTTGGTGCCTGGAGGTAGATTGGCCAGGTTTGCCAGGTTATTTGCAGGCAACTGAAGCGTGGCCATAACTGCAAGACAGATTAAATAGAAAACATATTGAAAGTCAACATGTTAAAAGCTACTCACAAGGACATTTAGACCTTTAAAGACCCCATTGTTTCATCTGGTTTTGACATTATAAAACATATAACAGTGGTTTTAACCACAATGTACTGGATTTCTGTGAGTGTGAAACATTTTGGAGTTTCTCAAACACAACAAAAATGATATACATGCATTTCTGTTAAATGAAGAGCAGCAAAACAGGCTTCGACTTCATGTTTCAGTTCAGATTAGCAGTATATATGTTTATTTTATTCAAAGCCTCCAGATTGGCAAAAGCTCAAAGCATTGCATTGTTTCACCTTTTAAATCTTCAAACTCAGGCCTTTGGAAAATTAGTTTCTAGCTCAGGGATGTGGGCAATTCCTTAAACTTGTAATTGTGACATGAAAATCGCCAGATGGATTTGGTCTTTTTACTATGCAACCGTACATTAAAATACTTGTAATGGTATATTACTGTTTACTTTGTTTTTGCAGTGAAATGGTTTGTTTTGAATTTAAATGTTTGCTCTCAGCTTTGTGCTTTATTCAGAAGTATTAAAGCCATTTTTTGTCACACGTTAAATAAATGACTTTCCAAAATAGAATATAGGCTTTCGCTAAACACATGAAGGGATTTTTTTGAAGGCAGTTAGTCTGAAAATCTCTCGATTTTTTCTCTTGATATCAAATGATGATCAGCACCATTGACCCTTTTATGGCATATTGTTTCAAATTCCTCAATAAAATTATTATTCAATTATTATGATCACCTCTAGAGTCATTTTTTGAATTTCTGATTTTTCCTGTGTGTACTTTAAAATCCTCCCATACCTGCATTTAATGGCTTAGAAACATAAGAAGACTTTTAGAAAAAAAAAAATACAACTTCAATCTTTTCAATTCATTGTATTGAATTTTTCAGACAAAAACCCCATCCTTTAGAAGTGGTTTTAGTTCTTTTCTTGAACAGTTAAGACTGTAATCAACAAATCATTGACGTTTCTGAGTTCATATGAGCTCCATTGGTCCATTATGACATACCCAACCAATCAACAAAAAGAGAGCTTCGAGTAACCATCAGTTTAATCCGCTTCCTTCTCAGAGTAAACTATATAGTATATAATATAGTATAAAAATATAGTATATATATATATATATATAGCAAGTCTTTACTCATCCTGGTGAACTTGAATGTTAGAGAGACTAATTTTGTTGCTCTGGATTTGAGGAAGTAACAGGTATAGCTCAACTCCTCCATTGATTAAATAGCTTTACGAACCCATACGCTGGGTCTGCTGATATTACATTGTTGAAAGCGTTCTGCTCTGAACTGATCCCATTTTCTGCCTTTTCTTTTGCACTCTCTCAAAACCCCTTCAATAGATATACACTTCATCCAGTACATTATTCTTTACAATGGTAAAGCAGCACAATCTAATGATCCCTCACTTGGTTTCATCCACTGCTGACAGCTGTCTATTATATACATTCATTTCTTCGAGATGCTACAACCTGTTTCCTTGTGGCACGAGGAAAATACAAGTGTCTGCCTGAGTAATGGTTTAGTCAGCAATGCAGCAGAGCCTCACTTAGACTAGCCTTGTGAAATTCCACTCTCAGCACATCATCTGCTGCTTCGCCCGACGAACAAAAGTGTTGTCTTCTCTCCCACACACATTCAAAGTACTGCAGCAAAGAACTGCATCAGCATCCTTGGCTAAACAAATACTTGTGGAGCGAAACACACATCTACTTCATTATTCAACATTTACACACCTCGCATCAGCACCAGTCCTGACCAGACAACAATAAATGCAGCACTCCAGATGTTAATGCTGACCCCTTTTTAAATCTGTCCCAAATGAGAACTAGAGTTTTTAGAAAACAATCAATCCAGGTCAGTTGCTTTTTCAAAGCAAGCACACATTGTCTGAAAAATAAAAACATCTGCTGTTCATGTCACTTATCTGGTGACAATTCTTTTTAAACAGGGTTTCTGAAAGTTTCATAAGGTCAAATGTAAGACTTTTAAAAAGATGGTTAAGAATCAAATTTAATACCTATATCATCAAAAACATACCCTTATGGCTCATTATAAACAGTATTCTTCAAAAAAAATAGCTTGAAACACCAAAAATCACTTTTATGTTTTTAAGCAATAGCAAAGGTTTTCTGGCAACCCTAACCATGCCTTTTTTAACGTTGAATGTTTATGAGCATTTCCTCAAACTCTGGCAACCCTAGCCATCATTTTGAGAAAAATAAATTAATAAAAATATAAATAAATAAATAAATAAATATATATATTTGAGAGAGAATTTTCTCAATCTCTGGCTACCCCAACAATCACTTTTTCGATTTTGAGCATTGAAATTATTTCACCACTAAATGTCATTTTTAGATTTTTCAGGTCTTCCGAAAGTTTTCTCAAACTCTGGCAACCCTAATCATGACTTACGTTTTTAAAGCATTTGCGCACATTTTCCCAGACCATGGCAACCCTAAACATCATTTTTAAATAACGTTTTAGCATTTATGAGTATTTCCTCAACCACTGGCAACTCTAAGCAACAACAAACACACATATCAGATAAGCTTTGCATGGACATCAGAAACATAAGAGCTGTGAAAAATTATTTAAGACCTAGAACAGTGAAATTAACACTTTTTAAGGCCAAAATTTGGGCTTTTGCATTTTTTACTTTTCAAGACCAATCGGAAACCCTGTTTATGTAATAACAATTGACAATTACTAAACATAATAAATACATACACTTGATATCATAGTTCCAGCTACAACAACACATGTTACAGTACACAGTGAAAGTTTGTTTTTGCAATGTTTGTGGGTTTTCTGTGAGATCTGACCTCCACTCTTGCCGCCTCCTGTAGAAGCGCTTGCTGCTTTGCTGCCAACGTGCACCTGCTGTCCCACAACGCCACTGGAACCGCCGCCTCCTGTGCTGACGATTGCCTTAGCCACGCCCTGCGCTACCACCTGCTTTTGGCCAACCATCTTGGATACAGAAGAGCTGGGCTTGGCAACCAAAATCTGCCCGCTGCTCATGGAGACCTGTTTAACAGCTGAGCCCACTGGAATCCCTAAAACCTACAAAAAAATTCAAATACAAATAAAAAAAACCTTGCTTTACCAAAGTCAGAAAATCACAAAACCATAGGAAAATTGCTAAACCTTTTTTTTCTGGTGATTTTGTTCAAAATTTAATTTTGCATACATTTTGTCTATTCCAAATTGCATTAGCCGTGTCAGTTTCTCTCTTTTGTCAATATTCAGTATATTAAAATGATGATCTATTTTAAATATAAATAATTCATTTTCCCAGCAATGGGTTGCGGCAGGGAAGGGCATCCGCTGCGTAAAACATATGCCAGTGAGTTGGTGGTTCATTCCGCTGTGGCGACCCCGAAAGGGATTAAAGCCGACATGAAGATGAATGAATAATTCATAGTGTCAAATGAAACTCTTTTTAAAAGCATTAAGAGTAAATTGTTTGATCTAAATATGACAAAATCAGTAGATGGTTGTTGTTTGCTGGAAATGTTTTGAAGCAGTTTGATGGTTCTTGTTTTTTGAAAGAGATGCAAGGACTCGCACATCTAACGATCTCATTTTCAACACTTTTTTCATAATAAACAGCAGGCTTTAAATACATTTTTAGGAACCAACCACAACCAAGCCATACATACACTGTATACAGTTTTTTTTGTCACTAAACCTAAAGTTCCCCGTAGCTAACACATGTCTTTAGAGACTTTACTAGAGACTCACAAATGACAGAATGCCAATAGGCTGTTGCATGTTTGTCTCATTTGTTGAACTACAAAAAAAAACTACAAAAAAACTTCAACCAGAGAAACAACCAAGTAACGACAAACAAGAAGAACAACAACAGAGATGTAACAAGCTTTACATGGACACCAGACAAATAAAACCTGTGAATTATTTAAGGTCTATAAGAGCTAATAAAATGTTAGTCTTTTTATGACATTTTAAGACCCTGCTGAAACCCTTTATTATATTAATTATCTGAATTATTTGAAATTGTATTTCCAAAGCTTCAACTAATTGTAAGAAATATGCTCTAAAAAGCCTGGTTTTGGCTTTTTACCAAACTTTGTTTGTAGTTAAAAAAACTACCTGACTGACTATATTAAGGTATGGCTTTATGTCAGAGCAATACAGCATATTTGCATTCTTACTCTTGCAATCGTAGTGGCTTGTGAATAAGGACAAAATAAACTTTTTTTTTATTTAAACACGAGGTATTCGAGTATCCGAAGAAGAATATATATATATATATATATATATATATATATATATATATATATTTTTTTTTTTTTATTAATTTATTTATTTATTCTCTGAATGGAACAGAATGAAGTCTCTTAAGCAGGATACAAGATCGACTTTGACTCTTAGCTGCTATAAAAAGCCAGAGGAACAGAAACAAGCGGGACGTCCACTGAGACACAATGACCTGAGATATGTTTAGACTGCATCTGCATGACCACAGTGCACTCAAAGAGAGGACAGCCTGCACTGAACGAACTGGCTACGAATCACTTTTGATCATCATTCATGTACAACCTTCGTAGGGTTTTTGTTAAGCATCCTTATAAGCTCCACTGAAATTGCAGGGGTCTTGGTCTCCCTTCAGCTGATCACTGTGCTTGATTCTAAAGTCTGCCAGACTTGACACATTAATACCTTGCTGGATGTGGCAGCCACTCCAGAGCCGCTCTGTTTCTGGGGTGACATGGTGATCACGTGACCACCCTTCACCGTCACATACTGTTGCTGCTGCTGCTGCTGCTGCTGCTGGGGTGTTGGCATGGAGACGACCTGCTGTGACGGCTGGGTAGGCACTTCTCCAGGTTCTTGCTTGATAATAACCTTCAGTACAAACGACAGACACAGAAATGCCATCATCTTTTCTTGTCGATGTGTGAGGAACAAACATCAGATTGATTCATGGTTCAGTATCAACAAAGATATTTTGAAATCTATGTGATGCATGAGCCAATCCAAAAGTTAATTCAGTGCAGCACAGAGGGAGAGGGAGAGAGAGAGAGAGAGGGAGAGAGAGAACGAGAGAGAGAGAGGGAGAGAGAGAACGAGAGAACGAGAGGCTGAACTCAGTGAACTTGAGCCAGATTCACAGCTCTATGGAGAAGCAAGCAGGCTTCTCACAATTTAAGCACAATTTAAATTCAAATAAAAATGTAGTGTAACTTTAAAAGGTGCTGTACCATGTACCATGGCTTTTTAGACATTTCTTGTATGTTTTAGTATTCTTACCTCATCAAAAACATGCCTCTAGATTGGTTCCTGCATGTTTATGTACTCCTAATTTCTGTTTCTGGGAGCTCAAAACACCTACCAGCCATAGCCTCGGCCCCTAACCAATCAGATGAACCACTAATGCAGCTAATTTCAATGAAGAACATCAGATTCACAAAGAGTGGTCTGTAGCTGGAGTCAGTGCTACAACAACAGATGTGGGTGAGAAACATCTCACTTGGGGTCATTTTGTTTAGATAGATTTTATTTTGCTGTCACTTGCTATCAGTTTTGTCATTTCTATTCAACCTCCAAGTTTAAAATGCATTTTATAAAAAAAAACATTAGTATTGATTTAGGCTCAGTGCTTTAAAGCTTTTAGCTCTAATCTAATCTGGACTTATTTTCAAGTCTAACCATTGGAAAAAGGTTTAAGACAGAAAAACAACAGTCTACGATGACATCACAACCATGTGTGGGAAAATTCCAGCTCTCTGCAAAGCTAGCACAAAAAGAGCAGCAGCAGCATCACACCAGAGATAGATGTCCCATTTTAATCCCTCACCCAGCTGCTGCAGACACTTACTGCACCGCCTGGCAGGAACTATTAATAACAACCAGTGTTAATTTAGCCCGCGGTGTCAAAACACACCCTCAGAGAATAACCCAAATAGAGAGGAAGGCAAAGAGAGATCATCACCTAATTTCAATGTTTTCTTAAGTTCAGCAGAAGGACAGACTACACATTCTCCTCTAACGGCTGCAGGATTCAACAAGACCTTTGCATGCAGCTGCATAGCAAAGTGAATTTATTAACTACTTTCCCAGAAGCTCCACCGCCGTTCAAGTGAAAAATGAGAACTGAATCAACATGTTTATCAGCCAAGAGAGGAACTGATTGTACCATACAGTGTTCATTTTACAGTAAACTTCACACATAATACAAACATCATTTGTACCGATACACTACGCTAATCCACAAACTCTAAGAGAGATGCACATATATATATATATCAAATAACAAACTAAGCCTCCTCCAAATGAATACAAATTGACAAATGTAAGCGTAACCATAAAAAGGCATATTTGACACCTATGTGAACATTTCAGGAACTCCGGTTATCCTCAGAGGTGGGTAGTTACATAGGGCATCATGCCACCCCCTTAAAAAAGGGGGTCTACATCTAAATTGCTGCTAAGAGCAAGCCATTCCAGTAGAGGGCACCAGAGTCCTCACCCTGAAGTTAAAATGTCCAATCAGAAACTTTTCTCAGCTCCGAAGCATATTAGTGCTGAAAATTGGTTTCAGTTTGTTTGCAGGTTGCATTCTGCTTATGATCAAATTCATTTTTATATTCGCAAACAGCTCGACGAGCTTCCTAGATACAGTAGCGTAGAAGGACAAGAAGCACAAGCATAGAAGAAGACTCGACGAGAAAGAAGATGACGGAGAATTATTAAAAACATATTCTGCTACTCATAGTTTGTTTGTCAGATGCATGATTGCAGCGAAGCGTCTGAAAAAAACTTCTGTGGTAAAAAGCAAGCATCGATGGCCCTATGGTTCTCCAGCACCACCATGTGGTTGGAGACTATGATAGCTCCCTGGTGCTATCAAGCAGCAAGGAGCGCCACTACATCTATTACTCTCGACCTTCGCGAATGGCAGCCAGGAATACAAAGACACAGGCATCTATAACTTAGCCTAATGTGGCCTGAACTTTTCTTGCGTAAACAGAATTGCTTGTACTCCCCCAACTCCAACTGCTTAGAATGTATTCCGTCATGCAGAAGATCACATACACAGTCGGTCTCACCTTTACTCCCGAGGACAGGAAGCTGCTGGTGTGAAGTTTTGGAGCTGGCGAGCGAGCGCCGTGGGCTGAGCTGCTCGGCTTTGCTGGACTCCCTGTGAGGAACAAAATAAATAATGAACGCTGATGAGATCTTTGATGTGCAACATGCAAGCAAAAATATAGAGCATTATGAGATAAATAGCATGAAGCATTATATTTATATAATGTGTTATATACATTATATATTTACGTTACCTCAGTGGATTGTCAGAAATATGCATCTTTTAATGTGGATGAAATGAAAAATATTACAGACCTGCAAGTAATGATTATTCCCATTGTTGATTAGTCAACCAATCAATTGATAACTTGTTGAATTGAACACAATATATTTACATTGTATTGGTCACAGTGCAAAATGCAACATATATGACATATATGAAACATGTATATGTTTATTCATTACTTTGTGCTTGGTATTAAATTTGTTTGTATAAATTATTATTTCTAATTTTAGTTTTACTTTTTTTTTATTTTATTTTTCTCTTCCACTCATGAAGGATTTAACTGATGATTTTACATAGTTGTTTATCAAAATTAGTTATTCATATATTTTAATTAGTGACAATAATATACATTTTGTCAGATTGCAGTTGACAATCTTTAAAAAATATATATAGTGTGTTTTGAACAAAGACAATTGCAGCCAGGAAATCAAGTCTCTGAGGGTCTCTTCAGTGAGCGGATGTTACAATTAATTACTGGAATCATATAAAAGCATTACCGGAACCATGTAAAAACTACTTTTAATAAGTGAGAAGTATTGCGGTTATTAGACTCTCCAAATTAACTCTCTTTGAGGATACTTATAGATAAATGGTTATTAAATCAAATAATTAGATGAGAAGCTTTTCTCCTTGTCTTTATAACTGCTCAGGTTTTTATTATTTAGACATTAGTTCATTTTTAAACATACCCTTAGATTAAACTCATTTCAACTGGACTTCATTCTGGTTTCCTTAGCCATTCAGCATCTCTATTCACTGCTGGTGCTTAGATGCCACGCCTCTAACTGTAATCTCATTGAAACTCATCTGAACCTAGCAGTCATTAAACTAACAATCCTAAAAACAGTTTTAGTTAATATGCATCATTTTGGTATCTATATTCAGATCAGAGTTGAAGTGAAACTAATTAAATCAGCAGCTTCTGAGCTGAAATCTCGAACATCCTGATCGTTTATTATAGCATCCCCAGGGAAGTTCTGCATGTAGCTTCACAAACTGGTGTTAACACGTGTCCTCCAGTAACAAAAAAACCTAGTCGAGTTTAAGAGCCAAAGGAATAGCCATCCTAAAGCTGTTCGCGGTCACAGACGCAAGTATTTGAATTCAACCATTTCACAAACAATTAAAGAGGAATATTTTACCTACTTTCTTCAGGCGACCGAATAAATCTAAATTATAGAACAGTTTCACCTCTTTTCATGTAATTCTGATACTACGAGGAATTCATTTCTGGGCAACGCATCAATAATGCATAACATGTATTAGAATATGTTGAGATGTAATTAATTCCAGCCAGATGCTTCAAGCTGTGTGTGAAGCATTCAGAGTTCATCAGAACACATAAATTAGTTTATCACACGGTGCAATGTTTATAAACATCGTTCTCATGATATTCGCATGACCCTAATTAAGGACTTGTGTTCTCCCACTACAAACTGAACCTGATTTAATGCAAAGAGGAGTCTTTGGCGTGAGCATCCAAGGCATGCTGTGATCTAACACATTTAAACACAGCATGGTCACTCCACCACTAAAAAATTACATTTAGTAGTTGTACATTTCTATTTAATTGATGAATCCTTATCATTGTGCAAAATGAAACACAGAAATGTCTAAGTAGATGACTTGTGATGCTCAAAGCTTAGCTTTCCTGCACACAAAGTTGTAGAATAAATAGGTAGCATATTTTGTGTTTTCTTGCTAATTCCGCCTTTGATAATCAATATGTACTCTGGGTACATAGCTCTACACACCCACACTTCTCTTCCCTTTGACAACGAGGATGTGTGTGCTATAAAGACATAATGATAAAGGCATCATTATGTTCTCATGTGTAGTCCAGTGAGTGTAAGCTATGGATGTGGAATTTACTTTCTCCTCAGACACATTCAAAAACGCATTTACCAAACTCTCAGGGATCTAGTTGCCATGGCAACTTGTTCTTATGATAGCCTGCAAACCCACAGCATGAGTCAGGAGCGCGAGTTAAGAGCTACGGGAGAAGGAGAGTGCGTGAACGAGGTAAAGAAGCCAAGTGGAAACTTTTCCTTTGTTCCTCTCAAGCCATGCTCATTTGGTGCGACTGATTTTATAAGTACATCTCTGTGGCTTTGCTAAAATCACTCAGAAAACAAAAGCGATGGTCCAATAGAAGCTATTCTACTTAGATAAAGCAAAAACCAACTACCCAGACTCCCTTGAGATGACACAGATGAAGGGACTGAATGTGCAACTCCCCCACTGACCACAAGAGGCAATAAACCTGACTAGTAGAGCCATCAATAATCAACTAAACAACACATAGAGGAGTAAACCATTGAGCTTGATTTTTCATGCTTGATTGAGATTTTTTCAAGTTACTTTTTGTATCATAAAAAGAGAGAGAGGGGAGAGAGAGAAAGAGGGGAAGGGAGAAAGAAAGAGACAGGGGGAGAGAAAGAGAGGGGAAGGGAGAAAGAGAAGAGAGACAGCAACAGAAAAAGAAGACGAGGGGGGACAAGGGAGGAAGGGTGAAAGAGATAGAGGAAGAGAAAGGGCCAAAAAGAGGAGAAAGAAACAGAGGAGAGAGAGCAGAAAGAGAAAGAGGGACAAATGAAAGAGACAGAGAGAGAGAGAGAGAGAGAGAGAGAGAAAGAGAAGAGAGATTGCAATAGAAAGAGGAAAGGTTGAAGAGGTTGAAAGAGTGGGAGAGAAAGAGGGTTACGAGAGTAGACAAAGAAAGGAAGAGTGAGAGAGAGACTCATTCAATCGTTTATTTATGCCTAATAATTCATTCATTATCATTTGGTATTCAGTTTCTGGCTAATTTAGGCACAAGCCAACAGTTTGGTCTTACTCGTCTTATTTTTTTAATTGTCATTTTAATTGTAATTCTTATTCATTTCTAATTTAATAGCATAACTCAAGGTAAGATGGGCAGGAGGTTTGACAGAATCAAAAAAAAGCTTTCATCGCGAATGGTCACCCTAAAGCAGGGGTGTCAAACTCAATTCCTGGAGGGCCACAGTCCTGCACAGTTTTGCTCCAACATTAACTGAACACACCTGATTCCACTGATTGAGCTCCTCTGGGTTTGTTTGAAGCTATTTGTGTGTCTCCTGAAACAGGGTTGGAACAAAAACCTGCAGGGTCTGCAGCCCTCTAGGAATTGAGTTTGACACCTATGCCCTAAAGAGAGGATCCTCAGATTCACGGCTGTAAACTTTAAGAGTAGCAGCTAGAAACTTGACTTCAGAAGTGAGAGAAATTAAATTGAGCCTGAATCGACATCATTTAGTGTTGGAGAGCAGCTATACCTGAAGCTGCAGATGTCGATGCAGTCACATTAATGGCTTGTCCTGATTTATCCATGATAACGTGAGGGCTGCTCATGACCGAAGAGCTGGATTTCATGTGCAATGGCGTAGACGATGGTGTCCTCGGAAGAGGAGAGTGACTAGGAGTGGAGATGGGAGAGCCTGAAAGATAAAAAAAAGATTTCTATAATTAAATTTACATGGAGCACTTCTCTTTCAGGCTGCTAATCCATAATGCATTACAGAAAATAATTTCTGTGTGTTTCTTGGTCAAATCTGACCACTTTCAGCCATTCCCAGTTCTTTTTTTAAAGGTCATATTTTGGTTTCCTTACAAAATGCATTTTCATACATTTTTTTACGAGTTTTAAACATAAATGATTGCTCTAAAAATCAAATCGTATCCTTTTCTTGATAAATGAGCTTATGTTTACTCAAATGTTGAGTTTACTTAAAATAGTTAAGTATTGGTAAAATGTTTGAATAAACATTTACTAAACAAGACTTAATTAAATGTACATAAAAATGTCGTATGTCATTGAGCATGCATATATAAATGAATATTTATCAGTAGATTTACTAAACCAATTTACCAGTAAATAATTATTATAGTTTACTCCAAAAAACTGATCTAATCAAAGCAAACTTAGGAAGAACATCAAAGAAAGTTTCTACTGATAAATTGAATAAATTATATTTCAGAGTAAATTTACAGATAAATATTAAGTTATATATGCATGCTCAAAGACATATACAAAAATGTTTTTGTACATTTACTTAAGCTTTGGTATTAACCTCAAATATTTATTCAAACATTTACCAATACTTAACATCTGAGTAAAATCAAGTACACATGATCACATTTCTCAAGTAAAGTATACTATCTGATGTTACAGTGCAGCTAGTTTCACCAAGCGTAGTAGATGAAGGAAATCTGTTGTTTGATGTTCACCAGAGGGCAGAAAAACCCCACAGGCGTACATCTCAGAGATCAGAAGAGCATGGTGAGTGGGTGGTCCTTGTCAGAAAAAGTAGGTCTAGAAAGACAAGACTAGGCCACGTCAGGCTGAGCTCGGAGGAGATGCGCTTGTCACACATTGACAGGAAATCTATAATGTATTACAAAGAAGCTTCACGCGGTCTACTTTCCATTCACTTGCAGAAAAGAGTTTTGTTTTTTGTTGTTTTTTTCTCTGTGCATCTCTCAACTCACCGGACACGATCTTGCAGCTCATCGTGATTGGTTGAAAGGACTTCCCGGGGGATTCGGCAGGAGCGGATACCTGTCCTTGAGGAATGATTTTACAACTGGCTGTGATTGGCTGAAATGCGGAATTTCCGTGGGAATCCAGGGTGACTCTTTCAGATCTGGTTGAGTGCGAACTAATCTCAGAACAAGGAGAGCGCACAGATTCTGTCTTGATGGTGACGCCTGATGGTGAGGGAGGAGTAATAAAAAATGCCTATTAATAAAAGGTTTCCACTTATGCATTTTAGTGTCACCATGCTGCTATTGATTTTTACTTAAAAATAAAAAGATTATTGCTATTATATTCAAATCTTGGAATGCGTGTTTGTGAAGATCATTCTTACCTTTTTCAGAGCTGGGCTGATCATCATGAGAATAATACGAGGGGGAGGAGCTTCGCCTCGACGATGAATGGCCACCAGCAAAGATTGCGTGAGAGGACGATGAAGATGATGAGGGGGCGGAGGGGATGAAGTCGTAGTCCAGAGCATTTCTGTGGACCTCAACGTCCACCACCTTCAAAAAGAATAAAAACAAGTGTTAAAAAAGATTCATAACTCAGGACTAAAGTATGGAGGGAATTTTGTGCCAAATTCACATACAAATAGCCAAATAGCGTGTGGATTATATGCAACACATTTAATAAATGTCAGTGTGCAATGAAGTGTGCAATTACCTTTAGTATAGATGATATTGTGCACCTAATTCACATACAAATAGAGCTGTTCCTCAAACAAACGCAATCTGTTTTACAAAAAATAACTTGCTTAGTAAAGAAACTGAAACCTGTTTGCAAATATAAAAGCGGATTTAAACAGAGTTCAACCTGCAACAACTTAAAACCTTTTTGCAGAATAAACTTAGTCCTGTGAACATACAAATGTTTGACAAGAATCTTCTCACAAATGCTGTGGTGCAGCCAGTTGCACCCAAACAGTGGGTGGCGCTATGGCCAATTCAAGCTCATCATCTTCAGGAAAAGCCACAACGCGAGTGCTTTTAAGGTGTTCACTAGCTTATGAAGATGGCCAATGAGCAGGTGAAATTCTGCAAAGTGTTATTGAGGTTATGCTGCAAACAGGTTTCAGTTTGTTTGTGATTTAAGTTGTGTGAACAAAATGTGATCAAATATGACACACATCCACAGAACAGGAAACTACGTCCCCCAGAATGCACTGATAATAGACGTAAAGACTGAAGCGAATGCTAAAACAGCTCCATTGCTCCACTGATATAAAAGAAAGCCACAGCGCTCAGAGACCCCGTAGAAACCGAAATACATGTGTGTAAAGGTCTTAAGCGATGCACGCAAGGCTAAAGCTAAAACCTTTTGAGTGTTTGCACTTAAACAATTTATTATTGTGTACCTGTATTACTAATAAAGATTTGAAGTCCAGATTTTATATATATATATATATATATATATATATATATATATATATATATATATAAATATAAATAAATAATTTTTTACATTTTTAGTTCAACAATAACAGCGTACAACCTAATTTCTGATTAACTGAATTCTTAACTGTGAAAATAAGCATTTAAGCGAATAGAAAATACTGGAGATCAAATCAATTTGGTGTTTATGAGGATAGTGTGAGCGCCTTACCGTTTCAGCTCCCAAAGTCTGTAAACCTGTGTATGTTCGGTCCAGCTGATGGAGAACAAGGGAAAACAGTGATTAGATGTTCTGTGGAGAGTCTGAGATGATTTGTGGACGCAAAGTATTGATTGCTGATCCTCAAACTCTTAATCCATAATTCTAATTCAAATGCAAAATGATGCTGAAATCCAAATTTCCGCCTTTAGATTGTACCAATTCTGCATGAAATCCCTGGAAAGCATCTCTGAGAAGTATTGAGCTGAATTCAGTTAATTAAGTCATTATGATTTACCATTTATGGTTTATGATTTACAAATGGAAATCAGGTTGTGATGCTTGCCAGTTGGCTGTTTTATTGTATGAGTAACTATAAAAATTATCGGCACATGCAAGTTCTTGCATCTGAAAACAGCCCAGAACACAGACTCAAAGCTTTTCAAGCTTGAAACTGCCCTTTTTCTCAAATATTTAGATAACATTGTATTTAGAAATCCACAAAAAAACATTTTAACATTTGTAAATCATCCATGCATTAAATTCACTCCATATGAAGCAAATTTCAGTATTTACAAATCATGATATCTAATAGGGATTTAGTGAGCACTTGAATCTCTGAAAAACTGAAAGTTGTCAGTGAGAGAAAAACTCAGCTCAGGGTCAGACCTTTAGATGGTGGATGATGTCGATACGCTTGTTGCGCTGGTCTTTAAAGTGGATCTGCACACGCACTGGAAACTCTCCCCACCCTCGACGAGTCAGGTGGAACGGTGGCTCACTGCGAACAGTTCGACGTTTGTTAGTCACTTTTTACTTTTATGAATGCTAGGGTTAGGGTTAATCACCTGACTATCAATGCTCAAGATGATAAACATAGAACAGAAATACTTTACAGAAATATTTTACATCATGCTTAGCTTTTCACACAAACTATTAACATATAATCAGAAAATGAGGAGGTAGACTCATTCTCTAACTCACCCTGACAAATTGAGTGTTTCTTTGTTTTGTTTTTTACCATTTTTGATTCTGTTTAGCTGTTTACCTTTAACTGGCAAAACACTTTTTTTATAGCTTAGCATTGACCATGCATTTGGATTAGACCAGTAGCATACTCATACCAGTGACACTGTGATCACATTTGATATTTTTTTCTATTTGAAACTTGTATTGATCACATTTTCTGCCTATTTCAAACAGTGGTAAAGTTCCTAGATCAAAACACGAAATAAAAGCATAGTTCCCAACAATATTGGCATTTAAAATATCCACTTTCATTTTATTCATTTTCATTAGGGTTTGTGGAGCAGAATACAGTTCACCAGTTGCTACAGTTCACCAGGCTAAACATAATGTCTGAACTTGGAAAATAAGTGATTTATTTTCTTTAGGAAGATTGCATTAGATCTAGAAGGTGAATTGTTTTATATTTTCCAATCGATCAATTACAATGATGGAACAATATATTGCTAGAACAATCGACAGCTTCAGCCCTACTGAAATAGTCTGTGAACTTGAAAATGAATATTTATTTGCATTTGTGGACCACGAAGCTTCTTACTTGCAGATTTCGAAAAGGGAAAAATTCCCAGAAAAGCAGCTTGTTGATCGCAATTAGAAGAACAAAACCAATCAGCATCTGATTGCTCAGTTTAGACGATATTATGCCCTGTTTGAGTCCGTTGTGCTAGAAAGACATCGGCAAAACATATTTTAAGGGTTTCTGTAAAACATGGGGTGCACAGATTAGCTTCAACCGACATAAAACACACCTGATCACACTAATTAAGGCCCTTTCGCCTGTGCGAAGCCAGATTAGTATGAATGTTGCAACCCCTGCCATACACAATGTCACTATAGATAAGTCAAGTGTTAAAATGGAAATGTTGCACGTTAAACGTTTAGTAATTATGTTACTAGCAGAAATGCTACTGGTCTAATACGATTAAAGGAATCCTTCCAAACTGATAAAATACTATTAATTTCATCAAGGGTTGTTGAACAAGTTGATCTTTGTGGGAACAAATCTTGAGGTTTTCCTTCAAACTTAACCTCACTACTGAACTAAACTTTTTAGACAGAACTTCCCCACATCCTAAACTCGTAACGCAGCAAACAAGACACGCACCTGACTTCCACAAGGTCGTTGGGCTTATAGCTGGGGTGCAGGAAGAACCAGACCTTTTTCACAAAGTGATCAATACTCGGCTCTTTCCTGGATCCTCGCACATACACCATCCACTTATGAGTGGACTGATCGTTCTCCTCGCGCTTATCAGGAGCAATATATCTGTGAGAGGGAGAAACACGAGTCTCAAAAACAACTCAATCAATTCAGAGCAGCAGGGACACAAACATTCACTATTGACTGGGACAGGAGCATGACCCAGAAAACAAACCATAAACATACTTACCGAGATTCCTAAACTGAAAAAAAGAGATTTGCTTATACATGATGCACCTGTCTATAAGCCACAATCATCCACATTTAATATTTAGCATACTGAATAATTTTGGTGGAGTCAGATATTACCAGAAGTTAATCTATATTTATTGAGTCAGCATAGTCACATTTTAGGGTTTTTGCAGGTTTCATTATTCATAATTTTCACAAACTCTGGCAACCGCAATAACCCCTTTTATGCTTTTGAGCATTTAAGCAAGTTTTCACAATAATTTTTAAGATTTCGAGCATTTATGAGTTTATGAGAATTTTCTCAAAATATAGCAACGGTCACTTATGATTTTGAGTGTATATAAACCTTTGAATCCTAACAATGACTTTTATATTTCTGAGCATTTGTATACATTTTCTCATACTATGGTAATCATAACCATCATTTTTACATTTTTAGCATTAATTGATCAATTTCTGAAAATCCCAAGCAACAACAAAAAACTGATATCAGATTAGCTTTACATGGACCTAGAACAGTGGATCGAAGGCTTTTTAAGGCCTAACATGTTTTATTTAATTTTTTTTTTTTTTTTGCATTTGCAATAGATTTGCAACTCATATCAATGTAATTCATGCTTAGGCTCATTCTATTTTAAATCCTTCTTGATTCTTGACCCTGTGCTCGATTTTATTTTGGCATCTAGATGTCACCATATTCCATCTCAATACTGGCACAACACAAAGAACACTTACATGAATCTAGTAACACGTTTAAAACATCAACACCACTCACAGGAACCAATATAACCCATATAATTCAATAACCCAATAGGAGTGGAGCAGCAAGACATCCACCTCCTTGATTTTAACCTCATCACTACAAGGCAAGTATGCTGTATATAGTGTTCTGTTGCTCTCTTTCATTTTCGCTCGATTTCCCTCATTGACAGCCAGATCGACCTTATACTGAAAAACTGCTTCATATCAATTTATGTTTTCCATAATGATGTCTGGTGGACTCAAAATCATTTACTAGATCATCCTCTTGCTTTTCTTGAGAGAGTGAGAGCCCTCCGAAATAGCTGTTAGCCCTTAAAATTCATCAATTAGCTACTTCACATTTAAAGCCGCAGCACTCAAAGCATAAAAAAGTAGACGCTAATAGTAGAGAAAATATAGTATTTAGGCAACACTTTCAGACAGTTGCTGGGTAATATTTTGTGCTTGTTTATTAACAGAAGAGATTTGGCAGACAACAAGATGGTATGCTCGCCACACTAATGTGATTTGTGCAGCTCATTATAGGTTCCTTGAGAAAAGTAATCATCTCCTCATCAGCAGTATAGAAAGTTTGGAATCTGTGTACTCAGGAAAACATCTCGAGGTTGTGAGCCATGTAAAAGCCGTTAGTAGCTCCAGTTAATTGAGCTTTTATTTTTGCTCTTATGTTTGTCGGTTACTTTGAGTGAGTTTGAGAGGTAAGAGGACAAGAAACAAGTAATAATGAAGAATAAACTAAGATAGATTGTTGCTTTGGGAAACTAAATCATTACACATCACACACATCACAGTGTTTTATTAGGTTAGGAAGCTTGCACGACTAAAAACAGACTTTAAATATTAAACTCTTTAAGCTATTCTGCAGCAGGGTCTCTGCAGAATTCATGGGCTCTGAATTAAAACTTTTCAAGACCTTTGTTAAGAATCAAATTTAAGACCTATAATAAACAGTATGCTTCAAATACATTGTTTGAAACCTTTACCCTCACCTATGTCTTTGACTATTAACAAATAATTTTCAACCCTACTAACAAAGTTGAACTTTATGAGCATTTTCTCATACACCCTGGCAAGCAAAGTCATCATTTCTACCTTTTTTAACCACAATACATTTTATGCATTTGAACATTGATGAATGTTTTCTTAATCTCTGGCAACTCCTATAATCACATTTAGATTTTTTTTTTTACATCTATGAGTCTTATGGAAATATCTGGCAACGTTAACAATCATTTTTTATGAGTGTTCACAAGCTTTTTTCACTATCTAAAATTTCATTCACTAATAAACATTTCATTCATGATGTCCTTTATGACAATGTAAAAAACCTTATAAAAGTCCTGAGTAACACGCGCAAACTCTCCAGCTTCCTGACAGCACAGAGTCATGCGGTGAACGCTGAATCGTTTTTCATAAACAAAAAAAAAGCCGCCTCTAAAATTTGATGAATAAACTTTTTGAAATGTTTCACATTCTTTGTAGGTTAAAGCTTTCTTTTTTCTTTACACTAAGTTTGGCAAGTTTTCTTATAATGAGAATAAAGGCTTTCATTTTGAGTAATTGCGATGGAAACAAAATGTCACAGAAATAAAAGTGTGATATTGTGTAATAAAAACTCATTTTGGTGCTCGGCATCACCAAGCACTCAGATGAAAGTACTCGGACCTGTAAAATGTAGTATCGGTGCATCTCTATATATCAAATTATTGCCCAGCGATACTGCACATAAACTACCAAAACAAAATATCAACTCACTATATGTTGATTACAATTTAAACACACAACCGTAAAGTTAGGTTGATTCTGATTTAGAAAAATAAATTATTTATAATAAATTATCTACATCACTAATTAAGCATTGGTCGATCTGCAACAAAAAAAGACAGATACAAGCTTTCATACTTGGACACGTTTCCAACGACGATGGTTTTCTTCGTGTATAATCGTGAGACTTCATCTGCAATAGTGTGGTAAGTCACATGCTGCTCCATCGATGACGGCACTCCAAAAGTGTCCTACAGAAGCCAAATAAACATGTTTCCAATAATACATACACTGAATAACTTGAATAGTAGAAAAATTAGGACTGAGCATAAATTACTAAATTTTTCGTTAAACAAAGAAATTGATCTAAGATGTTTTACAATAAATCTACATACTTGACTTAGTTCTAGTAGAGCACAGAGTCTCAAAGTTTATGAACAAGCAACCGGACAATATATAACTAGTCTTTTTTTTGGAACAGCAGGAGAGTCACTGACTTTTCCCGTGTTCCTTCCCGGACGCCGCTCTCGAGATGGGTCATCCTCTCGTCCGCTGTCGGTCTCTCTCTCTCCAGTTTGACTCAGGGACTCGGTCTCAGACTGAACCTGGGATGGTGTCTCCGAGTTCTGGTTTAATGGTGAGGAGGAGCGGGACGGGGAATCCAGGAAGCGTTTAATGGCAGGATGGTTAAAAACTGAAGTTTCGCTCTTGGTGCCCTAAAAAATAGACAAAATCAGAAATGAAACCAGCATGGTTTCAGAGAAAGTGAAAAAACAAATATTGTTGCCTTTTGTAGAGCACAAAAAAACACACACAAAAAAAGCAAATATCAGCTTAAAATAACTAGAAGAAATAGAAGAACTAAATAAAAAGGATAAAAAATTATTTCAAATAAAAATTCAGGATTGAATAATTCTTCTTTATCTACTGTACATTTGAATGAAATTTTGGAGGCATTTTTTTTTACTACTTTTGAAGTAAAATATTACTACTTTATGTATCTTTAAAAGTCCTCTTCACTCAAAAATGTTTTTCGTCATTTAATTTCAATATCTAATGTACAATTTAATAGTTAACATAAGGTCCAAACTACTCACTCAAATATATTTTGTACAATCTACGTCTAAACTAGACAAATTCTGGAAAACAAAATGAAAAAAAAATAACTAATAATAATTTTTTTAAATCATACAATTTTATAACAAAATTTAATAAAATGTGCTTCATCTTGGACACATTTTGAAACGTTATAACAAACTACCTTCTAGAAATAAAATCTAATGCACAGATGTTATAGTTTATGGTGTTGATTTGTCAGGTTAAGAGCCAGACCTTAATCTCTAACGCATAAAAAAACATACAACTGAATCCAATGTTTACATTACCTCTGGGACTTTAGGTTGGCCGGCGTTGGCATAGTAGTTGGCCACAATGCAGGCTCTGAGCTTGTCCATCATTCTCCTGGCTTCATTCAGCCTCTGAAGTTTAACAGATGCTAAAATTAATGTCATGCACAATTCAAGCTTATTTTCTAAAAAAAATTATAATAAAAAAAATTATCAAAAACCTAAAACAACATTTAATCAAAACTTTGAATGTTGCAAACAGCTCTGAGCAGGGAGGGTCATTGAATTGGAATCTATTGAAATATTACTGGCTAGGAAACTTTCTGAGTGGTGCTTTAAGATTTAAATCCCCTCATAAGTAAGTGCCAAACAAATAAGTTTATGTGGTGCAGACTCAGTATGCCTCAGTGGTGAAGCGCCTAAGACACAGGTTTTTGGACCGAAAGGTTGCAGGTTCTAACCCTAGGTGAACAATGTCAAATTTTTGGGCAGTTGTGTTCTGGTTGATAAAGAGTCATCGGAAGGTTGCCGGTTCGATCCCCAGATCCATTGAGTTGAAGGTGGAGTGAGTGATGAAACACTTCCTCTGCCTTCTTCAACAACCACAGCTGTGGAGCCCTCGAGCGGGCACCAGTTCCCCGACTGCTCCCCGGGCCCCGCAGCCATTGCTGCCCACTGCTCTGGGTGTGTGTTCACAGTGTGTTTGTGTGTGTACACTGGGATGGGTTCAATGCAGAGCACAAATTCCGGGTATGCGTCACTCTATATCTGGCCAGCTGGTCACTTTCATAGAATATAGGAATGTTGCATGATTAGATGCAGTATGCTTGCTCCAACTGAACAAAAAATTTAATATATCAATTGTCATGTTTGTACCTGACCAATGACTTCAATCTCATGCTCTTTATTCTTCATCTCAAGAGAAAACTGATCCTTGATTATGCCTTCAATCCTCTGTACAACTGCATCACGAGCTGAGGAGCAAGAAAACCCAAGGATTGTAAAAAATTTTTTTTACTGAACATAGAAGGGGGTCTAGAGAATCAATACAACCTTCAAAACTGCAGAGTTACATTTAAGAACACTACAAAGTATGTATTTACAGTGTCTCAAAATTTAAACACTGGCAACTCCTCAAAAGAATAAGAGTTTTAGCAAGCTTACCATTCTGCTCCACAACTCTGCTCCTTTTGCTCCCGTGCACTTGAGTGATGTCTTCATAGTCTGGGTCTTTGTCTTCTATTTTTCTTTTAATTCCAGACATGGTCTCTTATACACTAGGCTGCAGTAAAATAACAACGCTCCAGTTAAACAAAACATAATATGCAACTTATCCCAATGCCATACAGAAACTGTCTCGAAACAGAGCTGCACATGGGCTTCATTACAACCCCGAAATAACACACACATACCTACCTTGCAAAGGTTTAACTTAATTCACAGCTTCTTTGACAGGTTGCTTGAAGTTAGCATGGACTACATTCAAAACACATCGAAGCACACCAAGCTAATCTAAACAAAGGCGTTGTAAGTGGTTACTGCTAAGCCCTGGGCGTTGAGCGTCAATATAGTAACGTAACATATAACGTTACACTATATTACTGAACTAGGTGGGTTTATTTATAAACTAAACATACGTTTATTTTAATGTTCAGGCGTTTTAACGGTGAAGTGATTAGCCGGTTAGCATCAGTTAAAGTCTCGCGTGAACTTAAAATCTCGCGTGAACACGACAGGCACACGGTCTCGAGACATCGAGATCAATTTTAGCGTTATTTCAGAGTTTAACCTATTTTCCTCTAATGTTCCTTTTTTCTTTTCGTTCTATATTATAGTTAATCATAATGTGCCCGTCTATGGATTTTGTTAGCTTAGTATAGGAACGCTATTAACCATATGGCGTTATTAGAGTAGCAGTATTATCTGTATAATAATAGATTTATTGTGTACCTGCTGTAACTCAAACTGCAAACTTTCTGAGTTTTTAAGCCTTTTTGCAATTAGAGTTTGCTTTAAAAAATGTATTCTGATTATCAAAATGCTTTATCTGTACTGAAAAATACACATAATAAATAAATAAACAGATCATGGCTACACAAATACAAATTTACCCCTGCCTTTTGCTCCAAAGCATTAGGATATGGTCAATAATTAGGATGCAACTCAACTATCACAGCTGGTTTGGTGTTAAATTAGTGAGAAAACTTTAACATTGACCAAAAGGTGGTGCTGAAACGCAACCCAATACAACACTAACAGCACAATATATTACAGATAAATTCATCAGAATATTTTTCATGATTTCAATTCCATTGCAAAATGACAATCCTCCCACATCATTCAACACATTCAGTTATCATCACCTGAGGCTGCTTGAACTGATGAAGACTTGAACTCAGGAATTCACATTTACATGCTTGCTGCGGACGAGGAATGTGCTTCTAAGTTTCAATTAAAGGCTTTCCATTAAAACATCTCTGTTAAATGAAAAGAAAAGAAAACTGTTGGCCAGGTAAATTTTCTTTTGTAGAATTTTAATAAAATATAATTTATTTGTGAACCATTTTATTATAGCCATTTTATGGCATGCACCCAGCTGGGAAAGCTCATGAGCAGTTGTGCATTAAAGAAGAAGCAGTGAGAAGGGTTGCTGCTCAAAGGAAGGTTATTTGTTTCGGTTTTTGCTTTTTTGGGCCAGAGAGAGAAAAAAAGCAAGCTAATAAAGAGTTCTTTTTAAATAGAGCTGCATTGTCCCAGTGTGAATGTTGTAACTCAAAATGAGCAAGCACATTTCTTTTTAATCAAGATAGCAGATGTTTGTTGAAACCCGATTTTTCTCAAACCGACCAGGTGTTCAAGAGATTTGAGTTTCTTACAAACTTTAAAAGGGCTTCTACATTTAAAAAAAGAAAATATTAAAGTGCTTCTGTTTAATATTCCTCTTTAGGCAGACCTTCTAACAGTGAAGGTTAAATACTATTTAAGTATTGGTAAAGTATTTACCAAGAAAATGCATTTCAAAGTCTCCTTTTTAAGTTTAACACATCACAAATTCTATACATAGATATAAATTGTAGAAAACAGGTAATTGAGAAAAAAATAAAATAAAATAAATCATTCCGCACTTACACATTTACATTTTATTAGGAAAAAGTACACAATGATACATTTGTTGGAAGAAAAAAAAAACATCTATGCAATGTTTAGAACAGCACAGATGGCAATAATCAAAACATTGAATGTACACAGCGACATTTTTATCAAATATATAAATACAAATATACAGATGCACTGTACTGATCTATACGTATGCAGAGAGAAAAGAAACTGTAGTGACCTCCACATTCCAAAGAGTCACACAAACGCCTCTCTACTG
Source organism: Danionella dracula (assembly GCA_900490495.1). NCBI lineage: Eukaryota > Metazoa > Chordata > Actinopteri > Cypriniformes > Danionidae > Danionella > Danionella dracula. The sequence goes on from UELW01000078.1 coordinate 1,232,342, forward strand.
TAGTTCTGTGTAATTCAGATAACATCCGTCTGCTTGAGCCCACCGTGAAAACATTCCAATGCTATAACATGTCAAACATGCAAATTCACAAGAACTTCTGCAGGAAAAACCAGTGAGTCACAAGCACTGAGCAGGAATCAAAAATGCTTAGAAGAGGAGATGGATGAAAGATTTTTGTGAAAGACGGCATGAATAAGTGCACGATTGGGGCTCTTATTTAAACAGAGAAGAATGCAAGGCACATACTGGTTAACTGAACATTTCAACACAGAAATGACAAACACAACTAAATCCTAAAAAATTCACAGCTGTTTGGTTCGCGAGGAACCTAAAAATATCCTAACGTGATGTTTAACTAACTAAAATCTGAGCGCGAAGGCTTTTCCTGGTAGCTAACGTAACACACAATGTTGAATAAGTGCTTTCAAAAGATAAATACACTCAACAGCATACAATAATTTAAAAGAGTACACATCTTCAAACTTCTCAGAGACGGCAAAGCTGTAAAATAAGCCAGCTTTACTCAACAAGACACAAAGGTAATATTTCATGAGTAGAAAGCGTTGATTTGTGAGAGAATCATTTGTTATTTTAAAGTATACAGATGGTAACGTGATATTTCGTTTGGTTCGATTGAGGCCCAAAAACATTCCTAATATGGACGGAAGAGCCTCTGATGGAACACACTTAGTTTCTTGGAAACATTCTTTAAAATTGAGAGAATGTTCCTGCAAAATAGTCCATTGTTTCGAACAAGAATGCTGGCTTTTAACCTAATTCTAGGATAAATTAGCTTGTAGCTCATATGTTTTGTTGCAAGCCAAATGCTTTTAGCATTACAACCTTGCTTTAAGCTTCGTGACAATACAGAGTCTCATGTTGCGGCACAACAGCAACCATGTTTGTAGACAAGCTGTCTACTGGTGCTTTGATTTGTGAGAGAACCGTTTGTTATTTTAAAGTAGATGGTAACTTGCTATTTCGTTTGGTTCGACCGAGGCCCAAAAATGCTACTGATATAGACCAGAGCGCCTCTGTTGGAAGACACTTAATTTTCTGGGAAACGTTACTGCAAAATAGTCCATTGTTTTTAACAGGAATATTGGCTTTTACCCTAACGCTAGCATAAATTAGCGTACAGATAAAGCTTTTTGTTGAAAGCCAAATACTAACAGCGCTTTTTGGCTTGTTTTTTTGGCTTTGTTACAATACACAGCTCTCACAAAATGTCAAAAAGCATGTCTGTTGGTAAACAGTCCACCGATGCCTTTAGTTTAAGTGAAAAATTAAGCTGAAATCTGGAGTCAATACGGTAAACACATACATTAAACTACCTTGAAAAGATTTCATGTGTTTCCTTCGTTAGCGAGTAATGATTCACTTGTGCTAGGCTGATTTTCTCATTATTATTAATAATTATACCTAATGTTCTTCATAAGACTTTAATCAAGTCAAATCTGATATCAGAACAGTTTAATGTTTGTGTGCCGAGATGGTGCCTCAGGAGCACCTGTGGGAACTATATATATACAAAAAATAACTTCTACTATATAATTTTCAACTTGTTTAACACAAAACTAATAATTGAATATTTTATCAGCAAGAATGAAATGGAAATATCTTTCTGCAGAGTGGCTCGTAATTCCTCCAGATCTGAGCGGTAACGGTAGAAAACAGTCAGAATCCTTTAAAGGCCTGACGAGAGTGTGTAAATGTCAGAATTTTTTTTTTTTTAATCTCTCCAGACATCTTCTCTGGCAGCATCTTTTGTTAAACTGTAAAACTAATTCTACTCAATAAGCACATCAGAAAGAAAATGATGATAATATAAAAACTAATCAAAAAGAAAGAGTAGAGGAAGAGATGAGGGCTTCCGAAGTCCTTATCAGCAAGATATCGGTCACATTCTACCAAAGTATTTGTGTTACGAGGAAGCTCTTCTGGCGCTCTTCCTGAAAACCACGTGACCGATGGCTCTCCTGCACCATGGAGAACTCATTGCTCGTTACCGGGGCTTCATGGTTTGTGCTGCTTCTCACGGAAGCGGTGGATGGTAACACATCCGTGGTAGGACATGGGTCGAGGCATGGCTGGGGTGGAAGTGATGATGCCAGAGGCCGGGTCGTAGCACACCACGCTGTTGGATGCTTCCCCGCTCTCTCCCCAGCCACCCAGGATGTAGATCTTTCCATTGCAAACGGATACACCGCAGCTTTCCTGCGGGCACACAAACATTACGTACACTTAGTTTAGATCTTTGAGCAGGAATTCTGTTGAAATTTGGACAAAAAAAATGTGTGTATTTTTGTTTGAACGCTGCAAGATGAGAGTAGAGCGAAGGAGAATCAACAACTTAACAACTTAAAATTTTCATTTAAGAGTCTCATGAATGGATGTTTTAATATTGAGTCAATATATATATATATAAAACAAAGGTGACAAAAAAACACGTTTTATGTGTTGACGCTGCTAGTTTGGCGTTTGCCGGATGGATTACATTTTTTGCATGTCATTTAGCGATGACAGACAGAGCCACATTTTTGTTTAAATTAAACTGTTTTGCCGAACTGAAATATCGTGGTTCCAGTATCCGACTTGACCTTCATGCCTACATTCTTCCAGCAAACTCTGAATAAAGGAAAATCAGGTTTTTTCCATGTGTGATTCAGATACCTGTCTGCTGAAGGTGTGGCCCACATGGATCCAGTGGTCCTGGAAAGGGTCGTAGCAGTAGATGGATTTGGTGAGCCCTCCGCACACGTAGATGAGGTTATTGAGAGACACGGCGGAGATGTTGGGTTTGGTGAAGGGAAGGCAGGCTTTCAGCTCCCATCTGTCTGACTCTGGGTTATAACACTGGACCTGAAAGAGAGAAGCGGTAGTTCGGTATAGTCTCCATCAGAGGTGGACAGAGTAGTCAAATTTACACTCAAGTTAAAGCAGCACTAAAATAGTCTAGTGCAAGTAAAGTCTCTTGGATAGAAATCTAATCAAGCAACAGAGAAAACTAGATGACGAAAAATTTACTAATTTTATAATTAATGTTTTACTTCCTAAAACAGCTCAGAGTCACAAATACTACATGCCTGAATGGTTTCTGATGCTTATAAAACTTCATAAAAACTATGCTCACCATTTATTATACACCTTTTTATTAATTGGTTCGTTTTTGAAGCAGCTCTTAAACTCACCAATTTTCCCTGGCTTTTAATCATGTCTGATTGACGCTGATTTCAGTTTTGTTCGTGTTTTATTTTTATTTTCCCCCTATTTTTGTGGTTATTGTTCTTCCTGTTTTATTGTCCTATTCTTTTACATTAGTTTAATATTTATTTTTAACTTTTATTGCTGTATCGCTGTTTTTGTAGGTCTATGTAAATAAAGTTGGCTTGGCTGGCTAGTGTGAAAGAACTGGTGTTATACAATGTTTGTTAAACTGATTCAAAATCTGAATATATCAAACATATGAAGACTAGAATAAGAGCAGAACGGATGTAGAAACAGAATTGCTCAGGTATGTGAAACTCCTGAAATGTGTTGACTGTGTTGCAGCTTTCGCAGCAGGTTATAGCTGATGCATTTCTTGCACTTTGAATCAAACTGGACCATTAAACGTTGAATGTGACACTAATTCACTTAAAGCTGGATCTGAATCAGTGATCTGTCGAGCCTATGTGAGCGATTCAGTGGAAACAGTGGTTTTTATGTTTTATTAGTTAGTTTATAAACAATAAAATCATTTGATTAGGTTTTCATCAATCAATCAATCAATCAATCAATCATCAATTAGGTTTTTTTCAACCAAGCTTAAGACTATTTTAAGTGTTGTAAATGTAATGTGTTTTTTTCTATTATCAGAGTGGTTTTTAGTTTTTTGTTGTTGTTACTATTACTTTACTATTATAAAGATTTTTAACAAAAAAATAAATCAACATAAAACCCTTTTTTCATTTTAAAACCAAACCTCTGATTGTTCTGATTCTGTTCTAAAAAAAACTATCCTTTTAAAAAACAATTCCACATACCACATTCACAAGAGTGAAGACGTAAATGTCTTTACATTTAGTGCTTTGAACAAAATGTTTAAAATGCAATTAAAAGAGTTAACTTTTTAGACGAAAACAAGTTTTTTTTCCTCAACAAAAGTTTTTTTTCCTCAACAATAATCCCCTTTAATTTGCACCAAAATCAATATTTATATAAAAAAAAGTACATTTACAATTATATGCATTTTTAGATCACATACCACTTTATTAAATTGATTTTTTAGAGTGATTAGATTTTCTTTTCAGAGCACGTGTAAACTCAATGGATGCAGACGAAAACCAAGAGCACGCCTCGAGGGCAGACAAACTGAGCAGACTGCATCTAACAGTCCTGAGTGAAAGAGCAAACCTGAGCTAGCAGATGAAAAGCTTTTAAAACACAATATTACGCAGTTGACAGAGCATAAAACAGAGCATGAAATATTCCAAGGAAGAGAGCATTATTTTGACAAAGATGAGCTTTTTCCTCTTCATCTATTTTCTCTTTTGTTAGCAGACGGTAAGTGAAGAATGTAGTAATCTAAGCTCTGCAAAACTCACCGGAGAATTCTGGA